>NW_024121100.1:12800721-13226999 GCF_016745375.1 Pimephales promelas
TAACCAGCCAGGGTTCAATACTATTTGCTTGCCTTCGCTCGAATCAAAACATTAAGCTTGTAATATAGTTTTTAATTCCAGTGGTACTGATGGATTTCCGCGGAATATTTGTGCATGAATTTGTGTCATTTTGTCTCATCTGTATATGAAGAGGGAGTCTCGGCTACTATAGGCTATATTGCGTGTGAGGATGCTGGAGGTGGAGATTTATAGCCTTTTCTCACAGCAACCGGAACTGACAGCCTCACACTATCCTCAAACATTGTGGTAATCCGTGACGGAATAAGTGCAATTCACCTTTGTTCCATAAGGTGGCAATGTCTGATACTGAATGTACTGGAAAATGAGCTCTAATGAGGACAGTGGTGATAAAACATCTGCTCAAACGGAACACTTACAAGCTCCAAAAGTTAACAAAATATGTTAATGTTTTATTCTCAAACAATTGTTACTCCAGTATCAGGAGAGTTTTATATAATCGTTTAAGAGATCCAGACCCGAATATGTAATATTGATTGGTGAACCATTCATGCCTTTAAGGGTTATTGCATTTGGTCTTGGAGGAATAGATATGCTCCGCTGCTTCTGATATTGCTGCTGCTTCAGATAAATAAAGAGCTTGCTACTGCCTACATAAACAGACACGCTATTGTGAGCAAGTAAGACATGCTGCTGCTGTTGCACAAATAGCCTATGTAAAATTGGCCATGACAGATCTATATGATTGGATCTGGGCAAGGTGGAGGTGGAATTGTTAGTGTTTCTGACGTCACAAAATACCTTGTAACCAATCCCATAAACGCTCCGGCTGGCTTTAGCATATAAATTAACAGCAAACTAGTAGGGGAGTCTGGAGAGATGGCAAGTTATCCCAGGATATTTTTTTGTTGATATGAAAAATCCGGTAGATTTAGCAATCTAGCGCATTTATGATGAATAACTATATGACGTTCTCCTTTGACGTTCTGAGTTATTAAACGCATTTCTGATTATTGTTAGATGCAAATGGGAACATAGTTTGTGTAACATTAGCAACACATGAGCTGTTTGATAACATAGTCAAACAAAAGGCTAATTATACTAGTTACTGTTATGTGTACCGTTACATTATAACGAACGATACCTCAATAAGTTGGCAAAGGGAATCTGTGAGCTGGCATGAGTGGATGCGGGACTAATTAGCATATTCATATACTGTTTTTTTTTATAAATATGTAATTTTGGTAATCAAAAACGAGTTTAAAGGGATACAACTATTGACTATAGGGGGACTTTAAAAGGTAACTAAACCCTAAAACCACTTTTTTTTTAGTTAATGATCTGTAATACTGAGGCTTTATTAATGCTATTCATTGATTCAAGACATTTTTTAACATTTGGGTTAAAGTGTTTTAATTCTACAATATATAGTGTAAAAACGCCTGAGTGCTGCCCTCTTCAGGTTGAACGGTGGCTACTGCAGTTGAATTTTACTATAGGAAGTTGTGGTACTCTGTGATGTCAGAGAGTTCCAGCTAACCATGCCCTTGCCTACAGAGAGATGCGTCTCAGGTGCACACCCCCTCCTCCCCAATCCACTGGGCTCTGCCCACTTTTCCAGTATTTTTCAAATATTGCCAGCGGGTGGAATCAGGCTCTGACCAGGGGTTTAGTTACGCTTTATTTTTTAGCAGCAAGCTCATGGCCACAGATACAACAGAAATCGATGGGCTTGTGTCATGCCATTAACAATGTTAGGACCCATTGGGCTGTGCCATGTAGAGTTTCATGACTGAACTTGGTTAGATAAATCAAGGGCATCTTTAAATTCAAATGAATCCAAAGATATTTCTTCCAGCAATATGTAACATATAACAAACATGTCTTACTTCTTTCCTGTCCCTGTCTGCCATTTAAAGTATTAACTTAGTGAAATTGTCATAGGTTGGATTCTCTTGCCAAGGGAATGTGATGACATTGCAATGAGCATGTGAAATCACTGTTTGTGTCTATTTTATAATTCAAAATTCAATACAGGGACTAATTTATGAGTCATTTTACCCTTCAATCCCTCTTGTCTCCTCCTGCACCAGAACTGCTCCTTTCAAAAGACAATTCAAAGACAATGCAGTCACTTTAAAGCAAGCGCAAGTACAAAACCAACCTTTCACCATCATCTGATCTTCTAAGAGCTCAAATTAAAAATTATATCCCACCAGCACAAACCCCCTTAATTTGAACCTCTTATTAGCTTTAATTCCATTTAAAATGAACTCACAACCTGACTGAAAAGAAGGCAATTAACACGTGCTGGCAAGTGAATGGCAGAATGGGAGATGTGACGTTTTAACTGATATACTCATTCACTCCCAGCGGTGTAGACTGTTTGTGCCGTCCACACGTCCCAGGTGGGCAGCCGATAGGCATGCTCGTGGCACAGCGCCAGATCGCCGTTTATTTGTTTAAACAATTAAGCAGCTATTTCAGGAACAAGGAACCACCATCTCCAGTTGACTCCACGGTGGCTCGTGGGACACCATGGCAACAGTCCATTTTAGTCTTGAACACTTATACCGTAATGTGGTGTTGGATCTGGTAAAATGGTCAGTCTACTACATGAAAGACCATGTTTGCAGTTCTTATTTTTGTCTCTTTATTGCTGGTGTATGTACACTTGATAGACAGACAGAAACATTATTATTGACAGACAGCCATCGGATATATTTTTAATTCGTTAAAGCTATTTCTTCTCTTTCTCTTTCTGATAAATCAATAATAGGCAGTAATGAACATGCTTTTTTAAACCGTTTATTGCCATGTAAGTTCTCTTTATCATTTTTTAAACTACTAGTGACAACTGTCCTTCAAAAAAAATTTGCAGTACATGGTTTCATACTTTGACAGTTTTCCAATTATTATGATATGCCTGCTATGTGTCATTATACAACCAGACACAGGTAGATCCAAACGCAGCGTGAGTTTATTACAGAGTAGTCAGACAGGCAAGGGTCATAAACAGCAAACACAGCATAGGAGACAAGGCAATACTAAGGCTCAGAAACCAGGCTAGATGACAAAGGCAGGCGTCAGGCCTTCAGACCCTCCAAAGAAGATCCAGGCGGGGCGCAGAGCAAAGATGATCCCAGGGGAGGGACCGAAGGCCAGGCCGTGCAGGGGAACGTGGTTCGACCAGACTGGGCCGTTGACCAGGGCGGAGCAAGATGAGGCGAAGGCCAGGGCGGAGCTGGATGAACCGAAGGCCACGGCGATGCAGGGAGTTGGTGGTCAAGGTGGAGCAGGATGGACCAAAGGCCACGGCGGTGCAGGAAGAGTCGGGGTCCAGGGTGGAGCAGGACGGGCCGAAGGCTAAGGTGGAGCTTCCTCAGGCTTCCCGGGATGTGAAGACCTCTCGGGAAAAAAAAAAAAATACTATACTTGGGGAAACCTACGGGGACATCGGCTGGAACAGGAACTGATATTAGCTCAGGAAGTGACAATGGCTCTGGAAGTGACTGTTCGGTGAACGAGCGACGAATAATCTCTTGTGCCAGAACCAGAACTGGCACTGTAGGACCAGAACTGGCTGGACAGGACTGGCGTGAGGAGCAGGCTCATCAGGACTGGCCTGAGGTGCTGGTTCGTCGAGGCTCACGTGAAGCGTAGGCTCGTCGGGGCACACTTGGTGCACAGGATCGTGTAGCACGGGCTCGGCTAGGCTGATGTGAAGCTCTGGCTTGTCGAATGTGACATGAATAGACCCTGGTTCGGTGAATGTTGCGGCCTTGTAAAGCTCCTTCTCCATCTTACCCACAGTGAGAGCAGAACCACTCAGAAGAAGGGCCATGTCAATATACTGCATTAAAGTACCGTGGGGATCATGGATGGGCATTAGTGAACGGAGCGGTTCAGATAACCCGTCGTGGAAAAATATCATTTAACATTCAGTGCTCATTATCGTGAAACGTGCCAGTTCAACAAACTCTTCGACATACCACTTAATCGATCGATCCTCTTTATGTAGACGCATAATCTCAGCTCCCGTATCCGTGTTCGGCCTTGCTGCGTAAGCTCATCGTGATACCTTGCTGTCGAATTTTACCGGAAGAGCTTGGCGTGAAACTAGGATCAGCTCAGGGCTGACAACTGTGGAGACGGGTTGAGTCTGTGATAGTCCCGGTGTGGAAACAGGAAGACCGCGAACCAACCTCTCCAACGACGAGGTGAGTTTGATCAGTTGAATTGGTGTAGGGCGATCCGTTTTTATAGTTTTAGTATTAATTTTAGTAAACAATAATAGCACTGTTTGACACGCATGCATATCTCAATCAGGCAGCTGCATATGATGGGCCCTTTCAAAATATAGGAACAAGGGATGGATCATGCACCGATATGAACATTTTTGCAGATACTAATAACCGATAATTATTTATATTTGAAAGCCGATAACCGATATAATGGCCAATAAATCTAAATCCAAATTTGTAAATATTTTTTGAGAGTCTGACGCCCACAATTATAATGATGTTCTCTTTATAATTTTATGTAGCTTATATGACAGATTCGTATTTCAAGCGTTTCAAAATTATCATGATGAACTTTGCGCTTCTGAAATGTCTCAGCTGAAGGATATAATCCATTATTTATCAGCTTTAATATACCAGCCACATTTTTAGCCATATACAAGCCGATAACATTAAAACTGAACATATATCGACCGATATATCGTGCATCGCTATTTGTAACTAAATATAATGCATACTGTACTCTTTCTCTCTCTCTCTTCAGTATTTTATTACTAATATCCCTGTTTTACTCTTAGAACAAATAAAAAAAATAGTTTTAATGTAGCATTTTAACAGATTAATTTGTTAAATATAAATGTTTTAATTTTTCCTCTCACCACCTTTACTTTAAAAAGGACTCTAGTGGATGAGCAATGTATTATGTCTGTTGCAGACAGCAACAGATGTAAGAGTAACGAACAGCAGCGAGGTTAATAAGACTGTGAAACTGTGTAAGAGGCTTAAAGAGGCGTGGGAGGATTTCTTCTTGTTTTTACTATTTTGGTATGTGTTATAAACTGACTGTTTACGGATTATGAGGAGTCTGAGGATCCAGCATCTTGGGATGAAGGTCTCGATTTGAGATCTTGATTTGATATAAATATATGCAGTGGACCTTTTTCATTTTTTTCTCTCTGTCTGTTCTTTTTTTTCTTGTGTGTCAAGCTATTAATTTTCTTGAAAATTATTATTTTAAATCATTATTATAATAACATTAAAAAGTAAAATCAAAGCCTCAGGCAAAAACCATTCTAAGTGACTTGTAAATGTAGAATTCCATTAATTACTTAGAAAACCAAATAAAACACCTTTCCTCTTCTATTCCCAAAGGGCAACACATAATTTCTTACAAAGGAAAACAGATGACTTCAAATGAGTCAATCATCAGCCTTTCATTCATGCCTCATTGGATAACACAGAATATTTTGGATTCTTTTAGTGCAGCACATAAAGCAATGGTCATGGTAAATTACTCTTGATATATGAGTGATATTGCAGATTTATTCACAGCAGATTTTCCCAGACTTTCCTAACTGTCATATTTTCTTTTACTCCTTATTCATATGTTTTATTTACAATTGAACCATTCCTTTCAGAGAGATAATCTTGTGTGGATGTGGCTCTTTTATTTGGATTTTTAAATGTTTTATTTTATTTTTACAGTAAAAAAATATTGTAAAAATACATTAAAAACCTGTTAAATGGTTAAGTTCACATTTGTAGAAAAAATAGATCTAACCTTACATTCTGTGTAATTTTACAGTAAAATACTGTTAAATGCGCCGTTTTGGAAGTTAAAAGAACAAACCAACTTATAATTTACAGTGAAAAAAATCTAAGCCTACATTCTCAAATCCCTATTTGACACTTCACATTTTTAATTTGAATTATTATTATTATTATTCATTTTAATAATGTTCTTCTATTTTTTTTCCCCTTATTAGCAATGTACATTAGGGTTTTATGTTTTATCTTATGTTGTCAAAATGTTTATTACATTATTTTGCAACGCATTCTCACCCCAAGGCGTCACCTTTGACCATGCTTCAATATTTGACGTTTTAGGCGCCCTTTAGCGTCACTTACATGACGCGATCCTACGGCGTCATCTAACTGATGCTAAAGGAAAGCGTCAGTTAGAGGACGCGGTTAGGTTTAGGTGTGGGGTGGGGGTAGGGTACACGCGATCCTAGGGCGTCATCTAACTGACGCTAAAGGGCGACTAAAGCGTCAGATATTGAAGCATGTCCAAATGCTTCCCAAGGCGTCAGTTAGGTGACGCCTTGGGAGTGAGAATGGGCTGTATTTTGGTGTCATGCCTGTTACCATGATGGTGTTTTGTATTTGTTTGCATTTATATTTGCTTTTTTTGTGTGTAAAGTTTTAAATTGTATATTTATTATTACTATTATTTTTATTATTATTTCTTTGTGTCTGGCTTGTACCTTTGTCATTACTGGGCTCTTGTGCTACTGAATTAAATGTTTGGGTGTGTGAAAGCAAGCATAGTATAGATAAATAAAACTGATTCTTTCTGATTCTGATGATTAGAAAATTGCCCAGTAGTACTTTGTATTTAATGTCACAAAAATATGACTGATGTAAAATGGATTCCAATGGCTCTGTGATCATGCAGTTTCATTATAATTACATATAGAACTCCTTCAATTTGAGAAAATGCAGCTTTTGTGTAAGTTCTGCCGGAAAGACTCAATCATTAAAGTCCCCGTGAAATCAAAATTTAACTTGATTTACTTTGTTAGCGCATATTTCTAGTCTTGTGGTGAACAATTAATCCGTGCAAGTGAATATATATTAAAAAAATGTTTTACCTTAGTAATCTTTAATCAAAATCTGAAAAGTTACTTCCGCTCTGGAACGGTTTCTTTTTCTGATGACGTAGGTTTCACAGTTTGGGTGGGAAAACGCTTAACCACTCCCCTCAAACCGTTAGTTTGCTATGAGCGAGAGATGGAGAGGAGGAGCGCTAAAACCCTGCCCTCTGTTCAATATTCCGTTTCACTTGGAAATACGTCACAGCACTGGAGAAAAATCGTTTGCAACTTCCGGTTCACGGGGACTTTAAGTCACTGTTTACCTACCTACCAATCGTGCTCTAAATACTCATAGTATAAAAGGTTGAAACTTATATGTTTGAGTTTGCAGATCTGCTGACGCTTCCATTCACCTCCATCCTCTCCTCCACTACCAAGATGTCCCTTCTCCTCCACCCTCCCCAACACCACCACCAGGACGGCCCCGTCCCATAAAGGGGGGTTGGCTGCACAACTACCTTCGTCTTCAGGCAAGACATGCAGATTCCGTACCCTCGGAATGCGAACTACAGACAGGGCCTATACGCCTAAGAACTTTACATCATATACTGATAACAGTATTCTCCTGAGTCTTTCTGGTAGAACTAAATATTCGATTTAGCAAAATGTACACTATTTCCATTTTAGGATCAAATTTATTTAGAATGAATTGACACAATCTACACAATAAAACTTGATTGTAAACTAACTTAAACATGTGCTTCATTTAGTAATATCTACTCTATTGTTCCTAAAAATGAATGTCAGTCGGCTGTACAGTGTAAGTTCAGCTGAGTTCAATGACCTTGCAGTGCCCAGAACCTGAGATAAATGACAGGATTAGGAGCCTTACAGGAAGACAGTCTAATAACCCTGTTGTTATTGTCAAAGGACAAGTACACACAGTAGTCACGTGACATTTGAAAGCAGCTTAAAGCTTTCGAGGCTCTGCTGAACCCAGTTAAAGGTCAGTCAGTAGGAAATATTCATCAATGGAGCAAATCTTTCTTGCATGTTGTGAATCTATATTATAACAGCACATTTTATTAGCATTTACATTGCATCTACAATATATTGTAGTGATTTTTGTAAATGATGAGTAAGATAATACAAATGTGACCCTATATAACAAGCAGTGTTAGTATAGTGGTTCAACATAGGAAGTAACCAGATGGGTTTTGGGGCATTAAAAGATCCTTCTGGTTTGTTTGGGGCTGTTTTGGGCAACATTCCAGATAATTCTGACCTTTGGCAGGCATTTTTTCTCCTGATCGGATATATTATTTCCTGCCATTGCTTATGAAAATAGGGCAAGGGGCACAGAAGTGGCAGGTTTGGACTTTTTTGTATAGCTACACAATTAAAAAGAAAAAAAGGGGGCTACCTACAAATAGTTGTTAATAGATATAATGAATGCTGTTTCTCTAATGGACTAGCAACATTAAAAAAAAAAAAAAAAGAAATATAAAAATCGTTTTCCTCACTATATACTTTATGCAGTAAATCTGAATTTGTACTTAGAAACATATTTCATAAGAATACATTTAAAGGTGCCATGTGTTAGAATTGAGGTAAAAATATCCAAAAAATTAGCTACACGCATCAAAAGAATGAGGAGAAATAAGGGCAATGATGTCATTTAAAAAATGACAAGTTATAGTGCTGCAGAGATATCAACCTGAATTAGCATGCTAAATTAGCCATGGCCCGACAGGTGTCATAATACCAGTTTCGGCCATGGGAGGCGGTATGCGGGCAACAACCAGCCAAACTGCAATACACGAATAACTCGCACGGCTTGTGGGCGTACTTGAACCTGATGTCAATTGTGTGGAAAGTATCCTTACCACCATCACAACCACCCACTGCAGGGAAAAAAAAAAAAACTGCGCTCGGAATCACAAATAATTTCGGATAAAAAAAAGTAGCGGAACCAGAGTAAACATTTGTTATGTTTATTAAATTGCTTTCCTGGGGTGAATCTGACATATTTATTCTCCAGCCATGTTATTGACCTCTGCACGCTGATTAATATATATATATATATTGGTCGATATTATGTATGAGGAATACATTGTTGTAGCATACTGTATGTTTCATCAGTGTTCATGTTTTTTTACTATTAGCTAGTAGAGATGATCGAATGTAATTCAAACCAACAATAAAAATGTAATATGGACAAAATTAATATGAACATATTCACAGGTAAAGGTGAAAGGGGGTAGCTTGAAAATGTCATATTTAAAAATCACTTGACATCAACCAACATTCCTCTGGAGTCAAAATGTCCTCTAGAAGTTGCTTCGGCTTCAGCTATGGCTCTAGGGTCCATATCAGCTAGATGTCTTTCAGCAGAGTTTCTATCATCATCACCGGCGGCCATCTTGTCACAGGCAAGCTGATGTAAGGTGAGTGATCAGCACGAACATAAATACACTTATATCGTTAAAATCTTGATGGATTCACAAATGGTTTGGTTTCTTACAAACGTTTTTAATGTAGCTATAATTCTGGATGATTATTTATTTATACACTTATTATTCATAAGTATGCAGACAGTGTTATAACTACATCTCTGACAATTATAAACCAAACTGTTTGAAAATCGGTAGAAAATTGAGCATGTCATGGTTATTTAAAAAGTACATGCACCGTTAAAACACAAATATTTACGAGTGAGCGTGCTGCCTGTGACAAGATGGCCACCAGATGCAGGCGTCGACCTCCATTGGCCAGCAGCGTGGACGAGATATCTAGCCTTTATTGTGGATATCTATGCTAGGGTCATTGTGAAGGTAAGGGCGGAGCATAGAGATTATGCCGTTTGTCGTTATTTACTCTAGAGTAGACTAACTCACTTTCTGGAGGTATACTGCCCCCATCTGGTATGGAATGTGGAGCATGAATTGAGAATGATTTTTTTGGCGGACATTACACAAGGCACTTTTAACCCAGTAGTACCAAAATGTCTTGCATAATTCAAATTATTTAAACGTGAAATTTATAAAAATAAATATAAGTCATTTTATCTTATCTTATTTTTGTCACCTATCAAAGAAAGCCATCTTGAAAGACGTTGTAATTCTCTGACTGCACTGCGAAGAACGAGGAGTGAATACGTTTCCAGAGTAGCATTGCACAGGTCAGTCCTATGTTTCGAGAAACCTGACACACACATAAATGCTCATTCCTTTCAGATCTGTCACAATCATTTTAATTCATGCTTTACCTTTGCAGTTTCAATAAACTCTGCCATATTTAAACAGGGCATCTTGCTTTTTTCCCCCTTCTTAAATAACCAACATTCAACAGAGAAGTTTCATTTGATTCCTCTGTCCTCATTTTCTTTCCTCACATCCTACGTCGGCGGAGCAGGAACTGAGGAAAGGAATAGAGGAAAGGAAACGGGGATGCACATAATAATAAATGAGAAGCAACCATGATGTTTCAGGAAATTCCTAATATGGACATAGACATTAATATATATAGCTAGCTGACTAAAATGCAAATAGTGACTAATTAAACATGAAGAGAATGAACACACCATTGTGACAGTCACTGAATCACTGAATAGAATACTATAAAATAATTTCTGCCTCATTCCGTAATAAAAAGCCACATCATTTTACAGAACAAAGTTATTTCAAACTAGTTGCCATTAAGTGTTCCTTTTAAATGCAATGGCTGATAAAAATGTATAAATAATGCAATATAGCGTTATCATTAATTCTTTTGGCCACGCTAATCTTGTTGTGAAAAATCTAATATAATAACAGCCCAACTTCGAGTAAATACAACTGTGAGCGTTTCCCCCTAGTGGTCCCACCAATTGGTGCAGTCAATTCAAAGCACACCCAGGTGTGAAATAAAAATAACCCGGAAAAAAATATTTTTAAATGGAAAAAGAGTTAGAGAGTAGAGTCTCGGTTATTTTCCAACAGGCTTAAAGGGGCTATACGCAACTGCAGTGCAGCAAATGAAATTATAACTCCAAGGCCATTTATTAATTTTTTACCCTTTATTTGGCATCATTATAAATGGGTAAGAATTGAATACAGATGGCACACTAAAATGAGCATAATTTCCACATTCCATCTCTATATAGAAGACTGAAGAAAACAGTCGGCCCTCGAGGCTGGCTTACATCCAGGACTTGCCAGTAAGTGGATGCTGGTTAGTGCCTTGAAGCATGTCTGACCTTACTCTGATTGGACATGCTTTGTTTGACCCATTATGAGCTTTTAATTAGTGGAGAACATGGAGGATTGAGGAGGTCTGTTGAGTCGGGTCTTTTTGTTACATAAGATCGAAATACTGATCCTTTTTAAGTTACTTATTTGCGCCACTAATTAAAACTTTTTTCATCACTTTTTTCTCAACAGTATAACTATTATATCTGTGTAATGCATATTTAAACTTTTCAAACATTTCAAACATATCACAGTACTATTTCATACATAGGTATACAATGTATTGTACACAAACAAACTGCACTGTAGCCGGAGCTACTTCTCTCTGTTTCTCTTTATGATGAGTCACGCAGGAAGCCTACTGGGCTTCTTCGCCAATATTCGCCTTTTTAGGGCCCCCTTAAACGTCGGTAGATGAGGTTATGGGATCCTAACTCTACCCCAGACCTAAACCTAACCCTAAACCTAACCCGTCACCTAACCGACGTTAAAGGTAAAGCGTCAGTTGTATGACGGCCCGGGATTGCCATCTACCGACGTTTAAGGGGGCCCTAAAAAGGCGGATATTGACGTATGGTCAAAAGACGTCCCAAGACGTCAGTTATATGACTTTTTGGGATGAGACTGTGTTATCTTCGCAGAGGTTGTCGTCCCGCTCTGTCTAAATAAAATAGTCTGTATATAAACACTTGTTATAGGCATACCATAGTGAAAACATGGCTCTGCATTTTGTAACCTGAACTAACCTTACCATACAATGTAATGTGATATTTTATGAGAATTATTGAACTTGAGACACAGTCATGAGGGTCTGCTGGGACCCTCTCTGTGATGTCATTTCTTGTTTGTTTGTTGAAAGTAATATATCATCATAAAAAGGTTTCAAGTCCTTTCAAAGTGCATTTGTAATGTATTTTTGACTAAATTAATATGGGAAAAAAAGCATCATATCTTAAAAAGTGGATAGTGGATGATGTGTGGTTTAATCAATGAGTTGAGTGATTTAGTACAGTCAGCAGTCAGAGGGGCGTCTGCTTTAACCCATGTCTATTGTAGTAGTAATATACAGTCCAGTCTGTAAATATCACACTACGCATGCATCATGCTGCGATCAATCCGATCCATGTTTCGAGTGAGACCACTCTATTATTTGACTCTTTGCTCGTGACCCTTCCCCCATCCTCCTGTTATGATTTATTTAATAATGCTGCATCCACTCTCACCTAGGTCAATATATTTGGCTTACAACTTTATAATTGCTGTGAGCTTTGTTTCTAGCCTCAAAAGTAATTCGTTGAGCTCAAATGTTCAATTTGTCAATTAAAAACAATATCATGAAACCAATAACAAAAGATTCATGAGAAAATTGTGCAATGAAAGCATCATGTCAGAACATCATTACTCACACATACAGTTCTTTTTTTATCTATTGATCTAAAGTGAGTAGTTTAGTTTTCTCCCTATTTTTTCTTGACAACCTGCAGCAGAATAAACACTCATGTCATGGCTGCAATTTGTAAAATGTGTATGTCACTGAAAAAACATTGGTGTAGAAACAGTTTATTCTCAAAAATTGCTTGTAAATTAATTACAAAGAAATAGTGAGTAACACATTGAATTAAATGTGACATGTCATTTTGAAAGACTGAAATATTTGAAATAATCTAAACTTTCCTGTAACTTTTCTTCTAAAATATATCCTTTTTTATTGCCTGTGTGTGAAGGGGTAGTAATCACACATTATAATGATCCACTTGTCAGGTTTTGCTATTGTCGGGTTAAGGCCAGTATTCCTTTTTCTATGTATAAAATAACGGCCGTTGAATGAGTGCTCGCTCTTGTGTTTGAGCACGAGCAAGAGCACGATCGCTCTTGTAAAAATTGGTTGCAATCTGAATCATAGCATCTTTAAATAACATCAGATATAGTTCTGTTACTGTGACCTCAATTACTGCCAAGCTGTTAGAAATCCTTAATGAGAAGGAGTATTTTAACATTATATTATTTAAATGGCACTTTACGTGTGGCGCAGTGTCTGGGAGCCTGGCAAGCACTTCCCAGTCAGTCTCGCTGACTCATCCGTTCTATCAGACTTGGCTATGCGATTCAGTTTGCCCGGTGGCCCAGTGATTCTGTTCACCCATATTCTAGCAGACAGTGCCCCTATGTTCAGGGCAGAGATTGCAGTCCTACTGGCGAAGGACGCGATCGAGCCGGTCTCTCCTGACGATATGAAGGCCTTCTACAGCCCGTACTTCATTATACCCAAGAAAGGCGGTGGTTTACGGCCAACCTTGGACTTGTCCTGAACCGGTCCCTTCATAGGCTGCCGTTCAAGATGCTTACGCAGAAATGCATTTTCAAATGCATCCATCCCCAAGATTGGTTTGCAGCGACCCGAAGGACGAGTACTTTCATGTCTCGATTTTCCCTCACTTGGACTGCTTCATATGAGGCTGCTCCAACACTTGCTCCACAATTAAGTCCCAAGATCGGCGTGGTAGAGTGGCTCGTGCCGGGTCCAAATAACCCTGCACTGTCACCAAACTCTCAGATTGTGGTCAGACCCTTCGCTCCTGCGGGAAGGTGTTCCCCTAGAACAAGTGTCCAGGCATTCTGTGGTCACGACGGATGCCTCTGCCACTGGTTGCGGGGCCATGTACAACAGGCAAGCAGCTTCAGGTCTATGGAAGGGGCCTCAACTACATTGGCACCTCGAGTTGTTAGCAGTACATCTTGCGTTGGCCCACTTCAAAATGCCACTACAAGGCAAGCATGTACTGGTTCATATGGACAGCACTGTGACCATTGCATATATCAACTGTCAGGGTGGTCTATGCTCCCGCCGCGTTTTACAACTTGCCCGCCATCTCCTCCTTTGGAGTCAGAAGCATCTGAGGTCGCTTCGCGCCATTTATATTCCTGGCCTGCTCAACCGTGCAGCCAACGAGCTCTCACGGCAGCAGGTACAACTGGGAGAATGGTGACTCCATCCCCAGATTGTCCAACTGATTTTTCAGGCACTTCGGGACCACACAGATAGATCTGTTTGCCGCCCCGGACACATCTCACTGCCAGATGTTCTATTCCCTGATCGAGGGGACCCTCGGCACGGATGCCCTGACACAGAGCTGGCCCCCGGGCCTACGCAAATATGCATTTCCCCCAGTGAGCCTTCTTGCACAGACCTTGTGCAAGGTCTGGGAGGACTTGTTAATTGCGCTGTATTGGCCCAACCGGACCTGGTTCCCCGAACTAGTGCTCCTCACGACAGCCCCTCCTTGGCCCATTTCTCTGAGAGAGGACCTACTCCATCACTTCCGCTAGAGCCCCCTCTAAGAGGCGCCTCTTTGCATTGGAGTGGAACCTATTCATTGACTTGTGTTTTTCTCATGAGGAGAATCCCAGATCTTGCTCAATCATAGCCGTGCTTTTCTTCCTGCAAGATGGGTTGGAACGAAGGCAGTCTCTCTCCCACCCTTAAAGTGTATTTTGCCGCTATTGCCGCACATCACAAGACAGTTGAAGATAAGTCATTGGGAAAGCACAACCTGATCATCAGAATCTCACCCTGGGTATAGAAATCTGATGCTGTCTATACCCTCTTGGGATTTGTCTCTGGTCCTTTTAGCTCTTCAGAGACCACCCTTTCAGCCATTGCAGTCAGCCGAGTTAAAAATTCTGTCCTGTAAAAAAATAAAGTATAATAATAAAGAGCAATGTACTCCTGGTTGCATTTGCCTCCATCAAGAGGGTAGGGTATCTGCATGCATTTTTGGTCGTCGAATTGTGCCTAGAATTCGGCCTGGCTAACTATCACGTGATCCTAAGACCCTAGCCTGGGTACGTGCCCAAGGTTCCTACCACTCCCTTCCAGGACCATGTGGTGAACCAGACCCAGCCCTGGCTTTTCTCTGTCCCGTCCATGCTCTGCGCCTGTACGTGGACAGAACGTAAAGCCTCAAGACCTCAGATCAGCTTTTCGTCTGTTACGAAGGCCAGCAGAAGGTAATGGCTGTCTCCAAGTAGAGGATGGCCCACTGGAAGGTGAATGCCATCGGCTTGGCTTACGAAGCCCAAGGTGTGCAATGCCTCTCAGGGTTGAGAGTCCACTCAACTAGGAGTGTTGCTTTTTCTTGGGCACTGGCAGGCACCTCACTGACAGATATCTGTAGAGCCACAGGCTGGGTGACACCTAACACATTCGCTAGGTTTTATAGCTGCGCCACTCCCCTCCACAAAGTGGATACGTGTGCTTTTAGCTCCAGTCGAGTTCCCCACTCAGGTGAACCCTGTGAGTTCCTCCACACTCTTTTGGCAGTTGGAAGTTGCGGAGCATCCGAGGCTAGGCCTAGTGCTTGTATGCTTGTGTAACTCGTGCTAGGCTGGGTTCCATATCTGGTAAACCCTGCGGCGATCCCTTATGAGTTTTCTTCCACGACCAGGCTCCCTGTGGTGAGCCCGTGTCTTTCCCTTGGTAGAGTCTGCTCTGCCGTCCCTGTCTGGTGCAGCCTCCCCCTTCTTAGGCTGGAGCCACCCCAGTGACATTTCGTATGTTCCACTGCCCCTACCAGCCAGTCCATATATGTATTCTCCCCTTGTTACCTCCCTTCGGGCAGGATGTGGCTTCCGCAAAACGCTTTCCCAGTGTTATCCAAGAGTTCCACTGTGTGGGTTATAATGGAACAGCAGTCTGAACTCCCTCTATGCAGGCCTTTCGCCCCAGCCAATCTAGGTCTAAGAGTCTTGCTTAGGGCGCTGGATGTGGCAGCAATCGATGGCGTTTTCCATGGGATCCCAATTACGTTGTCGTCATGTCGAATGTGAACGACTGAAAGGGAACGTCTCGGTTACTAATGTAACCCTTGTTCCCTGAAGGAGGGAACAGGAGACGTGACGTCCCGCCACCACGGTTGCTGACCATCGCTGTGCGGCCGTCACAATCTTGGCTCCTCAGCGAAAAACAATGAGTGCGTGTGCCCGCTTCTAGTTTATACCCGCACTGAAGGGCTGGGTGCGTGATGTTTCTCACACACGGCAACATTCATTGGCTCGTTCTGTAGACACTTGAAGTTGACTCCCTGAAGTGATATATTTTCTCATTGTAGTCAATATCTTCAAGTAAATATTATGAAATATCAGAGTAAATATGCAAATAACAACTTTCAAAATGAACATGCCCATCGAAGATAACAGCGATGAATGTCATCAAACCTGAGAATGTATTTTTGTCATCACCAGCTATATTAGGTTTAATGACATTCTTCACTGATATCTTTGATGGGCATATTCATGTTATGTATTAATATAGCTTGTAAGGAATTAAATAAAATTCCTTCTGAACTGTATTAATACATAACAAAACTTTACAAAACTAACAAGATATGAGTGAGGAAGACAATGAAAGGAGTCATAAGCACAGTTGGACACTGAGAATAATGAAACCAAAGGTGATTGAGTGAGAACTTTAACACTGTTCAAGTAGCAAAGAAATCAGATAAAGACTAGGTAAAAGCATGCACACCTGACAGTTGTCAGTCAGATGTGATAAAATTAGTGTGTCTGAGAGAGAGAGAGAGAGAGAGAGAGAGAGAGAGATGGACAAAGAAAAGGAATCAAACATTAAGGTGTAGCGCTGCCGTGGAGCCGGCAGTGATTGTAAGGCCTCTCTTCAATTACCCATGACATGGACGACAGATGCCAGCTCGCCTGCCAAAGGCCTCATCACTCCTTGCACCCAACGACAGGCCATCATGGCAGTGGGAAACTCGTAAACATGAATCACCCTGCAGCTGTCACATCTCATCCGCCCCAACCTAATTAAACAATTAGGGCAGTTCAGTAACGATCAGTCACTATGACATCCAGAGCTGGGGATACACAGACCACTCACTGGAGTCCAGTCAACAGCTACAGAGCTTATATTTGTCCAGTCACCGTAAAAGGAGACAGGAGTTAGTTCAGAATGATTGAGCTCTTTCAAACATGTGTTGATCATAGAAGGATTATTATTGAAGTTGCACTTAAAAGGAATTTGGCTTTGGTCATATTAACGATAAGAATATAATATATTGTGCATAAATGTTATTGTATATTTTCTTATATGACAAGGCTTTTTTGAATATCATATTATGATGTATCAATGATCAGTTCAATTACAATCTTCAAAAAAGTTAATGTATTAAGAATTTATAGCCTAGTAATATTTTGAAACTTCATTAATTAATTAATTCATTCATTCATTTTCATCTTTTTCATTCTTTTTCATCTTTTTCATTCTCTCACCAAAATTCTGAAAATAACTAGAAATTAACTTAACTTCTGGTCTATAAAACAAAAATGGTTTACAAAATCATGAAAATTCAACTTGCCACTTTTTCCGAAATGCTTCTCACTGCAGAACATGAAATCCACGGGGAGGAGTCGGATCCAGATCCAACTCCTCCCGCCTTACATACAGCTAAACCTACCCAACTCCGCCCTCTTATCCCTAAACCCACCCCTAATCCCTAAACCCAACCCTAATCCCACCCATCTCCACCCCTTGGATCTTGATCTGACTCCTCCCCTTGGATCTCATGTAGCCTATTGCAATGAGGTGCTACTACTAGTGATGTGTCGTTCATGAACGATTCGTTCATTTTGAACGAATCTTTAATATGACTCGGGACTATCGAGTTGTCTCAGGGAGTGATTCGTTCATGTTGTGTTACCCGCGCATGCGCATTGCGCAACATATGGATTCAAACATATGGAACAAACCTGATAAATATGAAGTTGCAAAGGAAAGAACGTCTCGGATCAGGAGGTGAGGTGAACTATAACAGGGTCAGACTGCAATAGCCTGAACTTGAAACCCAGCAGCTAATAATACAGTTATGTCAGTTGCTTTTGTTTTTGGCTGCATTACCCTATTATTTATGTTATTTTTACAAATGTAATTAAGATTTTCGTAAGTAATAGATGTTTTGGGATATTTAACATGACATTTTAATTATATAATTATGAAATGAACGAAATGACTCGATAAAAGATTCGTTCATTTTACTGAACGAGACTCAAAGATCCGAGTCAGTAAAATGATCCGAACTTCCCATCACTAGCTACTACTTTTTCCTGAGAGCCTAAAAACACAGCTTCAATGTTCTATTTGTTATTGTTTTGTAGCAGAGTATCACTGTCTCCATACTCCTGTAATTATCATCATGCCACATGTTTAAGAGAAAAATTGCATTTAAAAAATAAATAAATAAATAAACAAGGAAGAAGCTTAAATCAAGTTATAAGAGATCAGAAATGTAAATAATTTCACTATGTTTACAAAAATCATCCGGTAACTTTACTGCATTTGCTAGATACACTGTTGTTTCATATTTTGCTTCACAATTTCAAGGCCCCATCAGATCTATATTTTAGAACATGCCCCTAACCGAATAATGACCCTTATGTACAGTGTCTGTGTTATGGGCATTATCGAAATAGGGTTGTAGAGGGTAAAGTCAGAAGAGACCGTTTACAGCACATGGACTGATTGGATTTAATCACGGTAAAACGCAGAACATAGTGCTGCCCGCTTATTAAGGCTATCAAAACATTTTATGAGAGCAGCTGTGCCGCCATGAACAGGCTCTGGCAAGGCCATCATGTTCTCATCAAAGACAAACCTTCTGCTGACCACCAAGCACTGACTCACCTTAAGTCTGAAAATACTGTGGTAATAAAGCACAGCTCTCTTGCTTTCTGGTCCAGCCTGTTTTGAATTTTAAGAACATATAGAGTCATTTTGTCAACAATTTCACGTTGCTACATCCATACAAATCTTGCCATACTGATGTCACTAGCAATTGTATGTCAACTACAAGCCTACCCATTTTGCAAGATGTAAACAACACTGGTCCAGAAACACTTCCTGTTTCAGTTTGTAACTGTTTTCTTTATTTCACATGTAAAGAAAACATCTTAAAGATGTTTGTTTAACTTTTTGGTTCAGTTTTATATGTTCTGTTGGCTGTATTTTATCCCAGCTTTTATGTAGTGTTAAAAAACTGAAACAGGAAGTGCTTCTGGAACAGTGTTGTTTACATCCATTCATTCGAATTTTATTAAGATTTAAACTCAGTCCTAAATAGCAGCCTCTCTGTAGCTATAGCGTTAAATGTGTCAGTTTTGCACCATACAAATCACTAAGAAATTACGAAAGAAAGAACGTCTCAGTTACTCTTGTAACCTTTTAAGTCGATACTGAAGTTATGGGGTCTCACTTGTGAGCTCAACCACATTCGGATATTAAAAAAAACAGGCCAATTAAGATTAGCTCGTGAGATTTGCAAGCCAAGCCGAGAGATGGAAGGAGGTGGAACAGGGTTGTGGCAGGAGTGATGTAACATCTCCATTCCCTCCTTCAGGGAACAGGGGTTACACAAGTAACTGAGATATTCCATTTCAGTCAACATTTGAAGTTATGTCAATACTGACATTATGGGGTCCCTATGGAAAAAGCCACAACCAGTGAACCTTCCTAGTATCCCATGTAAGTCGAACAGACCTCTGTACCTTGTGAGATGGAAAGACAGAACTTTCCAAGGAAAACGGCTCTTCCTTTCCGTTTTACATTTACATACTGGCAGTTTTTCTTGCAATTTCTCTCTCCACCAGAGGAATCTTTGTGTACCCTTTGTCTGTCCCACCATCGAGAGTAGTGATAGTTTCAGAAGCAGTAAAAGCAGCAGTAAAAGGTGCCTTCCATGACTTCTTGACCTCCTCATGCACCTGCAGGATAAATGTACCGGGCCCGGACGATGCTGTGCAGCATGCCCCCACTGAGAAACCAATCGTCCAACCACAAGTTTTCATGGTGTATGGTTCCACTCAAGCTGGACACATGCAGTGGCCTGGGAAAGCATGGCTGTCAACTCTGGATCCGACTCAACCTGCGCCACTCTCCCAGAAGATCACTGCTGAGTCTTCCTAACCAGAGTACTCAAGCCCATCCTCCAATACAACGATTGACACCTGGTCATCCACAGGAGACCTAAATGAGACATTGGGTCTTCCATGGGAAAAAGCCTCAGTCTCATCAGAAAGCTCCACAGCCCTCAAAGTGTGTGTGCAGTGGGAGGTCCATGGGGGCTCGCCCAATGGGAGAACTACCACTTAACACTTAGATCACCCTGCTTATTGACAAAAGTGGCTTTCTGAGGTGCAGAGAAACCAGAACAGGGAATAATGCAGGGAAAGATAAGTGATATGCCAGCCAGTTTATATACCCATATATCTGGGAGAATGGTGTGGCATGCAAAACTCACTCGCCAATCTTCATTGGCCCGTTTTCTTACTACCCGCAGGTGATTGGGCTCCCAAGTGAGACCCCATAAAGTCAGTATTGACATAATGTTGAACGTGACTGACTGAGAGGGAATTATCCTGGCCACATCTGAACACACACACACACACACACACAAACCCAGACACATCATAAATGTGTCACTGATGTACATTTGCATGCCGTTTCTTGAGAATATCTTTTGTGTCATTAATTTGTTACATTTAATTACATTTCTTTTTATAATATAATATAATACACCTCACATCAAGGTTTCAGTTTCAAGAAATAAGACTACCACAGAGAAGTAGTTTGCGTTTAACATTGTAAATTATGACTTGCTTATAAAAATCAGTAGAAATGAGTTGAATAGAGAGTTGCATTTATGTAATGGTTAGGATTGTTCAAAGGGATACCCCTGGATTTCAATCAATTAGTTTTCATTAAAAACATTTAAAAGTAGTGTGATTTTAATGATATTGTTGATTCTGGAAGCTATATAGTCACTCTAATCCTATGATATTTAAGAAGTTTGGCTCTACTTTGTTATAAATTAACTCAAACCACATCAGTTAATAGAATAAATAACAATTATAAATGATGCAAGCCGCACAAATGAGGCTTGTTACTCTCCCAAACTGAACCAGAAGAAATGGAAATGAGCAACAGATGGATGGCAGGAAAGAAAAGGCGAAAGGAAATGAGTGGAAGACACAACCAGAGATTTGAGAAGCATTAATTAATACTTCGCCAGAAGCGTATTCTAATATCAGACACATGAAGTGGTTTTGGACATTTCAAACCATGCCCACAGAATAACATTATGCTGAAAATGATTAAGTGGCCATCCATATTTCTCCATAATTTGAAGCCAATTTTCGTGCAGGGAGGTGATTGATCGTTAGAAGCACCTCAAGGAAGGTTGGAGACCAGCTGAGGACATTGAGGTGCAGGTTTCCTAGCAACCAGAGGAACCATTGTCTCAGTGAGATGGAGGAACATCTGAGCGAGATTCAGTTCGGCTCCAGCCCGTTTGCGTCTATCACACTGATTCAGCTGAAAATCTGGTCATGAATATGGGCACGCTATATGATATAGTATTTAAACAGTAACATTGAAGTTCATATTTCTCAAGTCAAGGTCATTTTTTAAAATGCACGTGTATGTTCCCTACAATGGAGTGTTTTTGCAATCTGGCATTTTAAATATACTGGGTTTAGACACAGGTATGACTGAAAGGGCCATAATGTTTAAATAAATGTAGGGCTTGCAAAATGGTCCTAAAATTAGTCTGAGAAAGTGGCAATCCTTTTTAAGTTTCCATTTAGATGCCGTGTCAGGGGTATCTAGCACAGAGAGATTTGATAAATTCTCCATTCTCAAATTTGATAGATTCTCAAAATGAAAAACAGGCCATGAAACTTATTTTTAAAGGGGACCTATCATGAAAATATGGCTTTTTCTGTATAAAGGTGCTTTGAAACGTGCAGCTTTGTCAACACTACCTCATGACCAATTCGTACAAATTTGACGAATGATTAAAAAGTGTCTAATTCGTACTAATTCATACAACCTCAATCGTACGAATTTGTGCGATTTGTCTAAACCCACGTGATGGTTAGGTTTAGGGGCGGGGTAAGGGGTAGGTCATTCGTATGAATTCATACGAGTTGGCCAATTCGTAAAATATGTACGGTTTAGCAAAATCGTACTAATTCGTACGAGTGAGGTCGTATGAATTGTTACGATTTAGCCACTTTTTAATCATTCGTCGAATTCGTACGACTTGGTCGTGAGATCGGGTTGATGATGCGTTGATGTCATTTCCACTGAAACAGGAAGCTAAAGCGGGACATATTGAATGGCTCTTCCCCCTTTTTTCAAATAGCCAATAGTATTTAGTTTGACGGCACCATGGAAGAGAATCCGAGCACTGGTGATGCATTGGATTCATTAGTAGAGGTGTGAATAAATTCGTCATCATTTCATGCCTAACCAAAGTACAGATGGGAATCAATAAATGGAATAGAATTTGAGCAACTGAACAAACATCTCCAACCACTAGCGGACAGGTGTGTTGTGGGAAGAGGTTGCTAGAATACTCGGATATATGTACAATATATGTATACGATAACATTTTTCTGAAAAAAAATTGCATTATGATGTCCAGAAATCAATTTCATGGGCTAGTGGTATACTTTTTCCAAACGATTCTGGGTTTTATTTATTTTTTTTTTTTTTCATAAAAAAACAAAATATGTTTATCAGTGTTTGTCTATCAAGCAGGGACATGTTTGAGTGCATTTTGTTTTGTGATTTCACCGGAACAAATAGAGAGTCTCAGCAATTGCGATAGATTGAATCGCATGTCCATGCCACTGATAGCTGAATCCATGGCAACGAGCTCAGCAGCTTCATTAAAATCAAAACAAAAACAACAACAACAACAACAACAACGAATAAACAACACATATCAGTGCTAGAACGACTCTTATTTGACAAATGAACGAAATGAAAGTCCTGCTAGCTGGATAGCCTGGATTTACCTTCTTAACCTTAATCCTAACCTATTCATACTAAAAGCTAAAAAATTTCTTTTAATTTCAGGGAGCCTTTAAGTGCTATCGGGTCCTGGGTGGATCTACCAACCCAGAAAACGTGAAAAGTGACAACCAAGTTACTTTGTTTAGGTAAGCCTTTCTCTGTAAGCATGCCAAAAAATAAGCCGATCAGATTTTTGCAGATTTCGGATCGTATTATTATAGCTAATTTGTATTTAAGGGGACACACACAAAAACGGCGCGTTTTTGCTCATCCCCAAAAAAAGGGGAAAATTTGACAAGCTATAATAAATTATCTGCGGGGTAAATTTGAGCTGAAATTTCAAAGACACATTCTGGGGACAACGTAGATTTATATAACATCTTGTGAAAAGGGGCATAATATGCCGCCTTTAAGAGCTGGAAGGATTCATGAAGACTAAAAACAAAAACCTGAGCAACAGTTTATTCTATTGACAGGTTGCAGAGAGCATTTTGTGTACAAAAAAAAAAAAATGTTTTACATTTTTCTGTATAAAAGGCTGTGTGCATATGAAATATCAACATTTTTAATAAAAAAAGGTTGTCTCGAATCTGCTATTATGTGGTAGATATGACATGACAGATATGTTAATGGCCATTTTTCAGTCATCATGGTCTTCGCACTTTAAAGTGTGTAATGCGACATGAATCATATAAACTTTCTGCGCTAAAATTGTTATGCCGCAACACTAGCAACAAAGGCATTGCTATTTGGTCAAGCAATGGGCGACACATGGAGCTGTGACGATTTGAAAAACGTTGAAAAACCCACAAAGAACGCTTGATATTCACTGTGAAACTAGCCGTCAACGAACTTGACTCATGCTGAAGCAATGGAAATATGACCATGTTATGTGGGGAATTGTTAAGAAGAGCAGGGCAATGTGTTGTGGCAAAAGGCTGTCAATTATCCTTGATTAATCTTGATTTTATATCATAGTTTTTACAAGGATGTATGAAAAGGATAGTTAATCAAAAATTAAAATGTTGCCATCATTTACTCACCCTCGTGTTGTTCCAAAACTGTATGACTTTCTTTTTATCCAGAACACACAAAAGATGGATGAATGGATGGAGGGAGGGAGAGAGGGAAGGATGGATGGACAGACAGTCTGGTGTTGCTTTGGACCACACTGACTTTCATATTATGAACACAAACAGTTGAAACATTCTTCAAAATAACTTATTTTGTGTACCCAAAGAAAAAAGTCATTCCTACAAGTTTGGAATAACTTTAAAAATTGAGTAAATGATGATAAAATCTATTTAAATAAATCTTGAAAAAAAGAGAGATCAACAATAGTTAATGATCAATTAATGATTCAGAAGTATTTTTGGTTTGACTATTTTAATGTGCTCTTGTTATAATGCAATTACACCAATAAGTACTGAGTAGTATAATATTAATTAAAACATGCACTTATTACATAATAGGCTCAGGGTTATTACTAGTAAGTACATGTAAGATGTATCACATGGACACTGTAAAATAAAGTGTTTTTGTATTTATCATTGTTAGTTTGACGTGACATTTAGTGACATTTCATCTATTTTTTACTCTTACGTTTACTTCCTGTGTGACTCGGATCGCATCAAAACGGATTTCAAAAATGTCCACAAACCATCTATACATACTGTAGCTCCCATAACCCTGAATGACTTGACGGTCTCACTCACCCTTCCTTTTCATGTCTCATAAACATATTATTAATGCAAGCATGTTCTCATCTGCTTCAACAACTACCATATGTGTCCCAGCCTCATGGCCACAGCAGACATGATGTTATTTCTCAAGGGAGCGTTTTTGGTGAGAGTCATATGTTCAGATGGACTGCCCAGTGATCTTGCCCTGATGTGTGTAACCTTGGATCACTTCTGGCCACAGATGAGACAGACGCTGCTCAGTAACAAATGCACTGGCTGACAGCTTGATGGTATATTTAACAGGCAGACATTTTACCCGTTTGCTGCGCAAGTATATGCCATCAGCCAAAATGTTCATTTGTAATAAAGAGCACACTGCTGTCCTGGTGCATCACACTTTATACAACTCAATGCCACCTTAGAGTAATGGCCAAATGAAAAATGTGTTTGTGTGTGTGTGTGTTAGTGAGCTAAATCTGACAAAAACTCTGAGGTGTCCTCAATTGGAAAAAAAAAAACTAAATAATAAATACATTTTATAATTAATACTGTCAAGAGTTATGGATTGGATTAGGGTTAGTCTAAAGTATTTATGATGTTATTATCTGATAATTAAAACAAAAGAGACAACTGTCAGAAAAAAAAAAGGTCTATGAATAAAAGGAAATAAACTTGTGTGTTTTCATGTCTTGGACCATCTCAGCAGGGGTCAAGACTCATTAGGATGATTTGCCACTGACAGACTGATTTTATTAACCATATTACCCAGAGATTAATAATTCAATCCAAGATGCAATTTATGTCAAGTAAATGAACTGCTGAACAGAAACCGTTTCTGACACTTTATGTCAAGTTGTGTATTAGTGCATCCTCATGTGACAAAAAGTGGAAATGCAAGTGAGAACACCAGTGTGTGTGTGTATATATATATATATATATATATATATGTGTGTGTGTGTGTGTGTGTGTGTGTGTGTGTGACCCGCATATACATAAAAATCATTTATATCAATTGTTTAACTAAATTGATTACTACTGTAATTGTATGTCATCATTCAATTTCATCAAGACAAAGCTTGCCTCTAAAATGTTACAGCAATGTAAAACATAAACATTTTTACAGCAATGTCAGTAAAAGGCATGAGATGAAATATGAGATGTGGTATGCATTTTTTTGTAAATAAAAAACAAGGGAAATATCACTAATGAACATGATACTGTTATCATTGGTAATTTCAAATCAAGCTGGAATTTTGTTTTAAAATGATGCAAACATTTTAAGTATGATATGATGAAATAATTGATCTATTTATTTCAAAAATGCTTAAAATCTAATATTCACATAATCTGAGATGTAGTGGAAATTACACTTTGACGTTCCGAAATACATGGAATCCTCTACTGGACACATCAAATGGTGACCCTTTTCTTTAAGTTCACATGGCTAAAAGTGGCACCCACCTAGGCTCCTATAAAGCAATATATTTTTTTAAGCAATATTATGCTTTTAAAAAAAACATCAGGCATGACTCTGTTCTGTGCATAACATATCCCCCCCTCCCCTCTTGGGTGCAGCAGGCCAACATCCCACTCCTAATGGAATGTGAGCGATCTGGGTCATGGGAAATGCATTTCTTTTTCTCAGACACCCGCCCACTTGACTGCACAGCTGCTGGTGGTCTAAGATCAGTGCTGGCAGTTTTGGAATGGTTGAAATTTGGATTAAGGATGGGTGTAGAGATGGAACTCTGGATTGTTCAGATAGGCCTTAAAGACTGGTGACTCCGGTTAGAGAGTAAGGGCTCGGAGAGTTATATCCAAAACTTTAATATGCTGGGCACATAAATAACATGTACATGGCTGTTTGTATATGGGTGTGTGTGTGTGGTCTGAAACCAAGGATAATAGTACAAATTAGACAAAATTATATTACAGTCATTGTTAAACTGCTACAGATATTTTCATACTGAACAGAAGATCAACAATCAACAATTTACAAGCAATTCCACAATTATAATAGTGTAGCATGTCAAATAACTGTAAAATGGCAACAGATTAACATTTTAAATGTTAATATGACAACACATTATAACACTGTCTGAGGAACTAGCACGTTAGCTTTCCGACATCGAATAACATTTCTGACAGAGTATCGAATAACATTAACTTGTGCACATACAACTTGCAAGATGAATATACCATTATAATAATATAAACAACATTATTATCGTGCACATTTCTACAGGAAATAAGAAATACTCACTTTTCTGCACGAACGCACACAGCTTTGAAGTTTACATGCTCATCGTGACCCAGCGCGTGCGGTGTATAAAGTGCATGATCTTAAAGGGGATGTTATCAGTAGAGTGAACGACATGTGCCCTCTAGTGCTGAAACATGAAAGTGCAATTAAAGGGATAGACTTTCCTACATAGCCGCCCCCAAATTTAGTTTCCAAATTTGTAATTAGTTAGGAAAGTCTCAATGTCTGTTGCTATTTTCTTCCTCATCTTCCCATGATGGCAGCTTAACTAAACGGGCAACAGGTCGGATATAAGTGCGCCCTTTCACTTGCACTTCTGCTGTGCGTACGCGATTATCCGCTCCTGCATAGGTTCTAGTCACTCTGCCTATAGGCCACAAGGCTCGGGGCAATTGCGGATCAACTATCATGATGATCTGACCTTCACTTAAATTGGCATTGTCCTTCTGCCATTTTTGTCTTTGCTGTTCTCTGAGTAATTCTTCTCTCTCATATAGCGCATACCGTGCTTGTTGATCCAGGAACTCACACTGCTCTTCAGCTTTGCTCTCCTCCACCATCTGTCTCTGCATCTCTGCAAGCTCCATGCTCTTCAATTTCTCCTCTACAATAGCTGTCTGTAGATCAGTCAGTTGTGAAGCTGTGTTTCGGCTGGATCCAGAGCTTCTGCTAGTCTTTGTTCTTGATTGGCTGTGACGTGAACAAGGAAATGAACGTGCTGAAGATGGCCTACTAGACGCAGTCACATGCTGTGACTGTGCAGTTGGAATAGTAACCGCTGGCATTATCCTACTGGCATCCGCACTACAATCTGGAATTTGGCTTAGTTGATACCCAACATCATAATCATCTAAGTATGCTGGTGGATGTCTCTCCCGCTGAGTACGAGGACGCACAATCGGTTTTGTGACCTCCTGCTCGGGCTGCATGTTGTCTTCAAGGTTGCTATCATCCGGCTCGAAGGACCATTTGTAGAGATGGAACTCTGGATTGTTCAGATAGGCCTTAAAGACTGGTGACTCCGGTTAGAGAGTAAGGGCTCGGAGAGTTATATCCAAAACTTTAATATGCTGGGCACATAAATAACATGTACATGGCTGTTTGTATATGGGTGTGTGTGTGTGGTCTGAAACCAAGGATAATAGTACAAATTAGACAAAATTATATTACAGTCATTGTTAAACTGCTACAGATATTTTCATACTGAACAGAAGATCAACAATCAACAATTTACAAGCAATTCCACAATTATAATAGTGTAGCATGTCAAATAACTGTAAAATGGCAACAGATTAACATTTTAAATGTTAATATGACAACACATTATAACACTGTCTGAGGAACTAGCACGTTAGCTTTCCGACATCGAATAACATTTCTGACAGAGTATCGAATAACATTAACTTGTGCACATACAACTTGCAAGATGAATATACCATTATAATAATATAAACAACATTATTATCGTGCACATTTCTACAGGAAATAAGAAATACTCACTTTTCTGCACGAACGCACACAGCTTTGAAGTTTACATGCTCATCGTGACCCAGCGCGTGCGGTGTATAAAGTGCATGATCTTAAAGGGGATGTTATCAGTAGAGTGAACGACATGTGCCCTCTAGTGCTGAAACATGAAAGTGCAATTAAAGGGATAGACTTTCCTACAATGGGAAAGTTGGTTTCTCCTTGGTAGGACTGTGAGTTTATGTTCATGTAACTGAACCTGAAGTTCTTTGTACTATAGGGAAAATGGACTGAAAGGATTTAATTAGGATTATGGTACAGTACATAGTACAGTACCCTACAAACAAATGGTGCAGCTTTGGCATTTCCATCAATATAAGTTATTTTTTTTTATATATATATTCTTGAATTTTTAACAATCGCTTTAGGTCTATGCTCTATAACACTTGTCCTTTGGTTTCTTGGTGATAATAATTATAACTGTGTCCCTTGCTTGCACACCTCAGATTGTCCCCCTGTTTCCCAGATGCATTTTACCACTGAGATTCCTATTATTTTACTCCAGATATTTTCAGTGACTTTAGAGTCCGAAATTCATAATTTGTACAGACCATAGGCATCTTTTGACATATTTTATCTAGATGTAGCTAGATTTTCTGAATAGTGTGAACAAGGACTTCAGAGAACCATCACCCTCGTGTGCATGCATAGTTAATCCACTAGATGGCAGACTCTAATTGTAGATATTTTGTGCATTTGCCTACAGCACTAACACTATAACAGGTTATGGATTTATTTCCTACTGCATATATATATATATATATATATATATATATATATATATATATATATAATGCAATATACTGTATAGATTATGGAAATACATATTCTGTAGCTTTACACTGTAGCTTTTATGCCCTATAAAAATGATCTGGTCCAGAGAAAGTGCGGTAACTCTTTATTTTACGGTCTCCGTGATACAGAGTAATTACTTAATTAATTACTTAGTAGTAGACGTTGTGACAACATGTAGCAAAATGAGCCCGTTCTCATCCCAAAGCGCCATATAAGACGCTTTTGCAAAAGCGTAAATATCCAACGCACATGGCACCCTTTAACGTGAAATGAGACGCAGATATATTTGGGCAGAAGGCGCCCCCTAGTGGTCTAACCCTTACCCTACACCATACCTAAACTTAACCATTAACCGAAGCATCTCATTAGACGTTAAAGAGTGCCATGTGCGTTGGATATTTACGCTTTTGCAAAAGCGTCCTATATGGCGCTTTGGGATGAGAATGCGTTGAGCAAAATGTAATTAACATGTAACGAAGTTATGGAACAGCCTGTATTTATAACACAGTCTCATCCCAAAAAGTCATATAACTGACGTCTTGGGACGTCTTTTGACCATACGTCAATATCCGCCTTTTTAGGGCCCCCTTAAACGTCGGTAGATAGCGATCCCGGGCCGTCATACAACTGACGCTTTACCTTTAACGTCAGTTAGGTGACGGGTTAGGTTTAGGGTTAGGTTTAGGTCTGGGGTAGAGTTGGGATCCCATAACCTCATCTACCGACGTTTAAGGGGGCCCTAAAAAGGCGAATATTGACGTATGGTCAAAAGATGTCCCAAAACGTCAGTTATATGACGTCTTGGGATGAGACCGGGTTGGTATTTACAGATTGTAATTACACTCATGTAATAGGCAGCTACTGTAACACATTTGTAACAGGCCGAGTTGGTTACATATGTGTTACTGAATTGGTACAATGTAATTATATAAAAAAGTATGTTGTACTACTCAAGATGACAACAAGTATTTAAATATGTTACTAAAGTGTGAAAAAAGCCTGCATGGTCATTTTGTACCTTCTAAAATAGTGTATCAAGATTGTACTTAAGTGTACTTCATGTGTATAAGGTATGTAGATACATATGTAGTACAATTAAGAACAATCTAAATACACTTTATTTTACGTAGCTTTTCCCCTTGTAATATTATGTAACTGCAATGTAATTAGGAAGCTCCCGCATGCATTTATGCTGTGAACAAGGGAGTTAGGCCTAATTCACACTAAAGTACATGTGGACAAGTGTAATGAAGCTGAGGAAAGCAGGCCCAAACGAGGATCTAAACGCAGGGTGATTTAATAAAGTAACAAATAAAACAGACAACATAGAACTCGAGGAAAAAAGGAACAAAGCCAGGGGATCACAGAGGCAACCATTACACATACAACAACTGACAGTAACAAGTGAAACACAAGGCTATAAATACACAGGGCTAAAGTAATGAGGAAACAAGATACACCTGAGAACAATCATGAACTAATCAACAGGAAAAACTACTACAACATGGCACAAAACAGGAAACAATAAAAGTCCACACAAGACAAGGGGAACTCAAGACAGGAATCATAACAATAAGGTTTGTAGATACAAATGAAGTACACTTAAGTACAATCTTGATACATTTTATTTTGCGTAGCTTATCCTTGTGTAATATATTATGCAATTGAAATATAACTAGGAAGCTCAAGCATCCACTTATGCTGTGAACGAGGGAGTTAGGCCTAATTCAAACTAAAGTACATATGGATAAGGTTTGTAGATACAAATGAAGTACACTTAAGTACAATCTTGATACACTTTATTTTGCGTAGCTTATCCCTGTGTAATATTATGTAATTGCAATGTAATTAGGAAGCTCCCGCGTGCATTTATGCTGTGAACGAGGGAGTTAGGCCTAATTCACACTAAAGTACATATGGATAAGGTTTGTAGATACAAATGAAGTACACTTAAGTACAATCTTGATACATTTTATTTTGCGTAGCTTATCCTTGTGTAATATATTATGCAATTGAAATATAACTAGGAAGCTCAAGCATCCACTTATGCTGTGAACGAGGGAGTCAGGCCTAATTCAAACTAAAGTACATATGGACAAGGTTTGTAGATACAAATGAAGTACACTTAAGTACAATCTTGATACACTTTATTTTGCGTAGCTTATCCCTGTGTAATATTATGTAATTGCAATGTAATTAGGAAGCTCCCGCATGCATTTATGCTGTGAACGAGGGAGTTAGGCCTAATTCACACTAAAGTACATATGGATAAGGTTTGTAGATACAAATAAAGTACACTTAAGTACAATCTTGATACACTTTATTTTGCGTAGCTTATCCCTGTGTAATATTATGTAATTGCAATGTAATTAGGAAGCTCCCGCATGCATTTATGCTGTGAAAAAGGGAGTTAGGCCTAATTCACACTAAAGTACATATGGATAAGGTTTGTAGATACAAATGAAGTACACTTAAGTACAATCTTGATACACTTTATTTTGCGTAGCTTATACCTGTGTAATATTATGTAAATTGAATGTAATTAAGAAGCTACTGTATGTAGCTGTGAACTAGAGGGTTAATACAGATGGATAAGGTATATAGATGCTCATGAAGTGCACTTAAGTACTTGATACACTTCATTTTATAAGGTGCAAAATGACCATGTGTAAGTAACATTTTTAAGTACTTGTTACATTGTACCAAGTCGGTATGTAACCGACTCGGCCTGTTACACATGTGTAACAGTAGCTGCCTATTACATGAGTGTAAATACAATCTGTAAGTACAGGCTGTTCCATAAATTAGTTACATGTTAATTACATTGTGTTACATGTTATTACCATGTTTAGCTACTAAGTAATTAATGAAGTAATTACTCTGTATCAGGGACACCATAAAATAAAGAGTTACCGAAAGGGGTTAGGGGCAGGGTTATCTGAGAAAAACATGTATTTACATTTTATGTTAATTAAAAAAAAATTTTTTTAAGCCAAGATCCAGAGCATTGTGTATTTAAGTGATTTGCATAACGAAGATGCAGTGTCATTTTTTTTTAAAGGACTGGTATATTGGATAGTAGATATTGTCCTTTTAATGAAAAATTGAACTAATGACAAACACTCTGGTTTGATCTTCAGCCTTTCTGCTGTGTCTGTCTTGTGTCTTGATTGTCAGTTCACCTCACTCTACCATCACAGCAGAAACCCATCCTAATCAGTGCGCTCACTCTCATTACTCACACACCTGTTTCCCATTTTCTGCACTGATTTTCTGAGCTACTTATGCTTCTCTCTTTCTTTGGTTCACTGTCAATGTGTTTTGGTTTCGGTCCGTTTCACCACTGTCCCCTTGCCTGAAAGTCTTGTTTTGGATGTGTCTAAACCTTTAAAAGCCTTGTCTGATTATTTAATCCTGTTTTGTTGTTTGTTTGCCTAGTTCTTGTTCCCTATCTCGACTCAGCTTGCTGACCTAGTCTTCTTCCTTAAAAACTGTTGGTCCGCTACTGGTTTTGACCCCTGCCCGTCCATTGGATTTTGCCTTAACACGCCCTCTTACTTGGTGACTCGGCTAATATATATATTTTTTGCTTTTCCTCAACCTTTTGCATGATAAATCATTCTCAATTGATCTGGGGCCTGTTTCAATAAGGAGGTTCAACCAACTCTGAGTTAATTTGAACTCTGAGTTGACTTACCCTGAAATGGGAAACTGAGTTTTCAGCGCAGTCTCATCCCAAGACGTCATTCAACTGACGCTTTTGACAATACGCTTTAGGGTACCCTTTAACGTCAGCTAATCCTCACCCTACCCCAGACCTAAACCTACCCCGTCACCTAACTGACATTAAAGGTAAAGCGTCAGTTGGATGACGCCCCAGGATCGTCATCTAACTGACGTTAAAAGGGTACCCTAAAACGGCGGATGTTGACGTATGGTCAAAAGCGTCATTTGTATGACGTCTTGGGATGAGACTGTGACGTGTTAGAGTTTTCGGTTACAGAACAGCTGAAATGAGTAAGTTCACTGACTCTGAGTTAGGCGGGTGCACCACAACTATAAAAAGCCATTAAGGGATAGTTCACTTTGAAATCATTTTTTGATATGTTTTAGCTTACCTCAAGGGCATCCAAGATATACAACGCATTCTCACCCCAAGGCGTCACCTTTGACCATGCTTCAATATTTGACGTTTTAGGAGCCCTTTAGCGTCACTTACATGACGCGATCCTACGGCGTCATCTAACTGACGCTAAAGGAAAGCGTCAGTTAGAGGACGCGTTTAGGTTTAGGTGTGGGGTGGGGGTCGGGTACACGCGATCCTAGGGCGTCATCTAACTGACGCTAAAGGGCGCCTAAAGCGTCAGATATTGAAGCATGTCCAAATGCTTCCCAAGGGGTGAGAATGGGCTGAGATATAGGTATCTTTGTTTCCACAGTATTTTCAATTTTGATATTTTTCGGTCAAACCGTTGTTGTGTATCAGTCAAATAATGGAGATTTATGGGAGATTAATGGAAATTTATAGTCTTTGAGGATTATATTCCCACCTCAAAGAGCATGCACAGTGAAGTCCAAATTAAACATGATTTAATGACTCATAAATGTAAGTACACATTGATGGCCTAAGACACAAAACGAGTGGTTTGTGTGAGAAAATGAACAGTATTTATATCGTTTTAACCTCGTTATTTATATAGGTTTTTTTTTTCTCTTTGGAAATGATTTGTCTATGAAGCTTTGCCAGAACATAAGTTCATAACTAAGTTACAACTGAGAATGGTCTGGTTTTAACCAGGCTAGGAAAACCAGGCTTTACGCTGGTTTTACATAATCAGAGAGGGGAATCTTCTCTTTCTCTTTCTCTCTCCCCCTCTTGTTCTATCATTTTTGAGGAAGGGATTCTTCTTTCAGCAGCAACTGTTATTGTCTTCAGGATTTCCTTTCTCCGGGGCTTTTCTTCCCGTTTACTTCCCTTCATGCAGTCTCAACTGTTTTCATTCTCCCTTTGATTCAGAAAATAACAACCATGTTTGCCCTCACAGTCTCCCAGGAGGCAGAAAGGCCCACTCATCACAAAAATATCTTATTCTGCATGTGTTGATATTATATTTAGTGTTGTGACTGCAAAAATACTGTCTACCAACCAAGAAAAAAAAAATGGTTATTTTGAAGGTGCTTGGTTTTCAAGACAAAGACAAACTGGCCTAAAGGTTCTATAGTGTGTAATCCACCTTCATCTCATGAGTAGGGTATTTGTATGTATTTTTTTATTTATTTTTTTAAATGTGGTTCTATAAATATTTGAAACCACTTTAATACATACAATATTTTCGTGTATTGCACAATTTTGTATACCAGATTTTTCAAAAGCTATATTTTATATACAGGGACAAAATAAAGGGGTCATGAACTGTATTTTTTATTATTAATGGTAATGTTTCCCGAGGTTCACTTAGTGAACAATGTTCCTTTTTTTTAAGTTAGAAATAAAAGGCAATTTCCTACCCTGATTTTAGCCCTCTGATTTGAAGGGACATGTCTGCTGTGAGACTCAATTTAAACACCCTCTTCTATGATTGGCTAACATCTTTACAAATTAAATAAGCATCAATGAGCATTGTAGCTGATGACAGACATGCATTTGCATTTTGTTATTTTTTGTCCAATTATCCTGTATCCTCCTCTCATTAATGTGCCAGTGGGCAGGGCCACAAATGACAATGTAAAAGTGGGTGTTGATTTGATTCTGCAGGGGCGGCCTGTCACACTATGATGTCATAATGTGACAAAAATCCAAACTAGTCATTTTCTGACCTTGGATTCAAATAAAAAGCTGTTTTTGGACTAACAGGGAAGTTTTGAGTTCTGAAACAGACTACAGAATATGTTTACAGTACAATGACCTCTTATGTCAAAAGATCAAGTAAAATGTAATTAAAACCCCCTTTAAAATGCGAAATATGAATTCACAGTGTATGTGTTGTACATCTAGACTTTTGTTTTTAGCATTTTAATTAACTAAATATAACTTTAGATTACATTTAATATAAATCATTTTAAATAATTATAATAATTCATGGATGCACACATTTTTTTTTAAAGTCATCATGAAACCAAGTTAATTTTCCAAGTTAATTTTGTCCATTGGAAATTGATTGGGGCATTGGATCATGCCTGCTACCATGTCAGTGTCCTTGCGCCAGTAGCCTAAACACATCATCAGAAATGGGAGAGCATGTTATTTTGAATAAAGATTATGACGTCACGTGAATAATGATGTGCATGGATAAATCATTTATAGTATTCCGGAAAAAAAATAAGTATAGTCGATTTTGATTTTATGGCTTTAAAGTAGGCCTAATCTTGTCTCCTGAGAAAGGTTAACCCCCCATGTAGGCCCCCCTGTGTTCGAAAAACTGCGTTCGTATAGAAAAGCATATTGGTGTTTTAGGACCCTGAGGAGGAGTAGCTCCTGTCCTCTCCTCCGTGGCCTCCATGTAGGTGTGTGTTGGCCTGATTGAGTGCCAGTGGAGGGGATGAAGAGAAGAGCGGACGGTCACGCGTGTCCAGCATGCGCACATACAGCTCTGCGCGTCTCATCTCATCATGACCAGGACTCACCCCAACAATAGCGTCTGTCCTTGAATTACTCAGTTCCTGGATTTGTGGACTACAGGGACTTTCACAACAATTTATCTCTCGTATTTTTTTTACAAGTCTTCATTCTTTAGCAAAATAAACAGTAGAAGGAACTGCTAATTTAACTGTTTTCTTAAAGAAAATGCTTCTCATTTGTTGAAAAAAGGAAGAAACAACTCGAAAGACAACCTGTGCAACTATTCAGAAATAACGGCACAAAACAAGCTGTTTTTTTCTTGGACCAGCGTTTTGACTTTAAGGAAATAAACATGTCCAGCAGAAGCATCGAGTGGGAGCATTTCGAGGAGCGCGAGAAGATTCACCGGTCCCCGCGGGGCAGCGGTGGTTCTCACTCCGGCTCGCGGGGTAACGGGCTCGTTCCCAGTCCCGCTCACAGCGCGCACTGTAGCTTCTACCGCACACGCACACTGCAGTCGCTAACCTCCGAGAAGAAAGCGAAAAAAGTTCGCTTCTATCGGAACGGTGATAAGTACTTCAAGGGCTTGGTGTACGCGGTGTCCGGTGACCGCTTCAGGTCTTTCGACGCGCTGCTGATGGAGCTCACCCGCTCCCTCTCGGACAATGTGAATTTACCGCAGGGAGTCCGGAGCATCTATGCTATAGACGGGGGAAAGAAGATCACCAGCATGGACGAGTTACTAGAAGGTGAGGTTGAAGATTGTGCAGGTACAAATGTAGACACAACAGACACTTAAATTTCCATGTGGCATCCAATAAAGCACAACTGGCAATAGCATGATCCCACTTCCCACAAGTGCATTGTTTGCAATGACAGTGTGTAACAAGTCTCTCACGCACACACTGTACACACACTGGATTTTCAATCAATGCTGCGATTTTCAGAATAGCACTGTCATGACTGTTCTACATATTGTGAAGGCAATGTTTAAAAAAACATCAAATAAAATATAATAAAAAGGTAAGAGACTAATGTTAATAGATATATAATATAAGACAAAAAAAAGGCCTATAGGCTACATAAATTATGTGTCTAATATTCAGTTAAATTTAAACATTGCAAGGCATGATAAACAGGGAAGATCCAACCCCCTGTAATATTTAGGTAATTATAACATTGTTTTAACCAAGATTACTGGACTTAATTCACTTTAGCTAATGGAACATTGTATTGAGTAAGCTACAGCAAATCTCAAGTAGGCCACAGTTATTAAGCACCATTCCTTCCATGACTGACCTTTAAAATAGACATGTAACAGGATCTTTAAAAGTTAATCTTTGGATTCACACAAAAATGAAATTTCATTCTGTCATTTATTTACCCTCATGTTTTTTTCCGTCTGCTGAACAAAAAAGAATACATATCGTTTACACCATACTGTTTATCCATATAATGAAAGTTAATATGGTCCAAAACAACACTGGATATTCTGACTGCTTTCAATGTGTAGAAAAACAAAACATAGAGACATTTTTAATAATAATAATAATAATCATCATACAGGTTTGGCACTGCATGAATCATTTAACAATGCAAGAATTGACTTTTTTTTGGGGAAAAGTACCGACATTGATAATGCAAGGCAGCCAGTATGTAGACTGTCATACAAACAAACCCAAATATCTGGGCCTTATTTTATCTCTGTGGAATTTCAACAATAGAATGAATGGCGAATTGCATAATTAAAGTACTTGATCTGTAATATCGTGTTATTGTAAACACACAATTCAAGCTGTACAAGTATATATTTTACTAAATTAGTTTAAAAGCACAATTCCAGCTGCTTTGGTCCAGCATGTGAGAATGTGCAGAATGTGGCTCTGTGTTTGCTCAATGATGCAATTGTTCAAGTGCGTTGCATTTGAAGTGCCGAGCTCAGCATCTCTTCACGCTGACTGAGGGTTGGCTTAGTTCTCTTTTATGTTTCAAATTTTTGTAAAGTCTTACAAATGCATGATCAAAGCTATGAATGCTATTTGCTAAAGTTTGCCAGGAACAGGCAGCTAGTATGTTGGAGTGTTTGTACACTGCATATTGTGCTGGCAAACCAAACTTTATTGAACATAAGGGAACCCATCTGGACATCAAGAAAGGACTGGTTATGGGAGGGTGATGAAGGGTTCATAACCCTTGTTGCTGTTCCAGTCCACACCACACCTGAGGCTCATGTAAATGACATCCATATTACTATATTTCTGTCTTCCCACACACATAGTTTGTCAAATAGCTGCCATCTGATTTTGGGTCAGTTTTTCATCAGTAATAGTGACCCCATCTGGAGTCTTCTCCATTAATTAGCCTTTTGTTAATTCCTTAGCATAATAAAGCCCAGTGCTTTGGGAGTCCCCCTTCTTATTTCTGAGGCAAACTGGGTGAAATTGAGATTTCATGAGCCAGACAATGACATTTATGTTGTGGATGAATGGTTGTAGTTCTGGGTCAGTGGTGGAACTAAATGTTGGCCATATCCTTGATTTATGAGTATGAAGTATCATTTGTTTAACTGAAAATGCTTTTAAAAATCTGTATTCCCATTGCTTGTTTTTTGGATTTGTTTTAGACATTCTGGTTTTATTTTATTTTGGACAACCAATACATACAGGCTGATAATTATTTTATTAAGACTAAACCAAAAATTTCCCTAAACCTATAGCTTATTTTAGTTAAACATCCAAAATGCAACCTCAGAAAACACAGCAGCATTTAATGTAAAGCTTGCATTTTGAAAATGATTTGTAAAAAGCAATATACTGAATATCAATGAAATAGCTCTATTGGCTTGTTTAGCCAATAACTCAGCCTTGGCTGTAAATGTCCAAATCATTTTCGTTACGCATTAATTATCAACTTCAAGCTTGCCAAGAACTTTTTTAGTTAACCATGATGGGAGAACTGTCCATCAAGCACCGTAGTGGAGGAAGAAGAAAGGGTCCACAAACTTCATTGGTTCTGCGTACACGTATAAATGTAAATGGTGGCAGATTTGAACGTATACTTCTGTATAGACCATTTCACAAGATGTAAACAAGACTGGTCCAGAAGCACTTCCTGTTTCAGTTTGTAACCGTTTTCTTTATTTCACATGTAAAGAAAACATCTTAAAGATGTTTGTTTAACTTTTTGATTCAGTTTTATATGTTCTGTTGGTTGTATTTTATCCCAGCTTTTATGTAGTGTTAAAAAACTGAAACAGGAAGTGCTTCTGGACCAGTGTTGTTTACATCTTGTGAAATGGTCTATCCACAAGTTTCCTACGCCCCATGAGGCCTTGCGTCAAAAGTGGGCGCGACTTCCGGTTGGAAGTAAACAAAGCGCAACTTGACATACTTCACACTCGTTCATTCAACAGTTGACAGTCATTCAAGTTATAGCGATCCAAACTAGCTAACGATGTGGGAACACAACCTCAACGAAATTCAAAAGGGTGAAATAACATTACCTTTACCCTCCGCAGTAGTTGATTGGGAGTATTATAATAACATTATTAATTATCAATACTCATCAAGGCATGGTGACAGACAGTTGTGCGAGCTGACAAACAATTAAAATAAAAAATACACACTTAGTCATTGTGCTTTGGAGTTTATTCAAAATTATAAATGAATAAACATGCTGATAGAGTTTATAGAACATTAAGAATTTAAACAAATGTACACAGGAAGATTCGTCGTCTTTTGGGAGGTGATGGAAACTACAGTCGTTGGCAGGATCAGAGACGGGCTCTGGGAGGATCACTCTGATTTCGTTTTCAGCTTATGTTCAAAACAATCCCGTTTAAGCCACTAAATTAGTTTAGTCCGGTTATACATACAACCGCGAACAGCACATGTTGTCCCTGAGCTCCGTAACGACATCTCTCATAAAGATTTGCGTCTTTAAATAGTAAAATAATTCTCCGAAAAACAGCTAGCCTCTTCGCTAACTAACACACAAAATACCATTGGAATGCTACTTCCGCCGCGTCACCGGAAGTTTCACCCACTTTATTTTTTACAGGAGCGCCCCTCGGAAACTTGTGGATAGCAGGGGTTCTCAACTCCAGTCCTCGCGACCCACTGCTCTGCATATTGTGTATGTCTCCCTTACTTAACACACCTGATTCAGATCCTCAGCTCGTTAAGATAGACTCTACGGCTATCCTAACAAGCTGAGGATCTGAATCAGGTGTGTTAAATAAGGGAGACATACACAATATGCAGAGCAGTGGGTCGCGAGGACTGGAGTTGAGAACCCCTGGTCTATAGACCTGCTGTACTTCAGTAGGCTTCAGTCAACGTCAACAGCAATGGCAAACCTGACTCAGTGCAGCTAGGTAAGCTCAAATCTGATACAAAGCTGCTCGGATCAATATCCATTTACAGTGAGTGGCAAGAAGAACAGAAAATAGGTAAATATTTCCTGACTTCCGCTATAGGAGATATAAAACCACAAAGCTTTGGAGACAGAAGGTCGGGTGTGTGAAATTATGAAATATGATTTACTTTCAGAAAATCCTCTCATTTTCTTTCAGTAAATTTTACCAAGCAAAATCATATTAAGAATACTAATAGTAATTCCACAAAAATGAAAATCAAATTTAACACGCAAAACGTATATTTCAATGTGAGCTATTTAGAAATTAACTTTTAATACATTTGTTTCCTATCTTTATTATTTTGTAGATCATTCTCTTATATTGATTAGCTGGCTGCTTTCACTTTCTTGACCCCTCAAACTAAAACTCACCATAAAATCAAAATGGGCAATTCTTTTTTTTTGTTTTTTAATAAATAATATTGCAGTATTTAATGATTTATCTGTGCACTTTATTATTATTATTAAATGTATGTGCCCTTTTTAATCTTTAATCAAAATAACAAAATAAGCAAGAAAATACTTAATCTTGCCAACTTTATCATGTGGATCACTTTACCACCATAAAGCTTGCTCTGCTCAGCAATTATTAAGCAAAAATCACATGAGCAAGAGTGATTTTACACTGAATATCATGGCAAATCAAAGCGGAGCAATGGAACTAACAGAGTAAATTGATACAAAAAAAGCATCACACAAAATAAATCACTCAAAATCATTTTGATTCATATCTGGAGTTATGAATTTAATCTATTGCTAATCATGATCAAGTCTTGATGCATGTTTCATATGTCTCAACAACTCGTGTGTTGTAAATATGAAAATCTGAAATGTTTTCTCTGAGGTAGGGAGCAGGAGGAGATGTTTGGTTTTGAGGGTTGTTTGTCCTCTTTTGATACACTGGCCTGTGTTTTGTCCTGACAGCACTGTGCTCCTTAGGATGACAAAGCTCCATTTTCAGACCAGCTGCCACTGCTGTAGTGCCAAGATGTGCCATCACACGTAAACAGGCATGGGCTTTATGCTGCCATGCACACTTTAATGGGCTTTAAGTATTTAACACAATGTCTATCAGACAATCTGATGTTCAATTTCGTAAAAAATTATGTAGTGAACTCAATAAATATGCAATATTTCTTTGACAATAATGTTTCAATCTTGTGGTATTTATTTATAAGGCCTTATGGGTTGTGAAGTAGCGCTGTGGGAATAGGAGTTTATACTTGCTAACAGTTACATTGGAATTCCTTTGAAAAGGAAAATACTTTGCCTTGGACGGTGTCCAAAACCACAGCTAAAAAGTGTAGAGAGGCAGAGTTGGGGTCACAGATGGGATAAGTGTGTGTGTTTGTGTGTTTATTTTTTATTTTTTGACCAGACCCTTTGCAGTCTCAGGAGTGTACGTTTATAATAGCAGTGTGATAATATATGCATGTGTCAAGGCTAGTTTGGTGTATTCTGTTAAAGGACTCTTATTTTGATTTTCATTTCATTAATTTGTTTCCTGTATTCTCAGTTCTTGTATTTAGTCACAGTTTCCTTGGTTGTCATGGTTTCACACATCACACATCATTTGTTTCACCTGGTTACTGATTATTTTCCTCTCCTAGTTTAATTGATCATTATTTTCACAGCACTGTTTTCAACTAAAAACAGGAAACTTTTTATGTTTTCACTGTTCATTCACTTCGCAAAGGAAAATGTATCCATTTTTTAGTACATTGTTGTCATGTAAACATACACTTACATTTCTTAGATTCTTCTGTTCATGGTCGGGTATTGCTACAAAGATCCTTAAATTGACTTTATCTATATCTTATCTATATCTAAGAATAAATTTATCTTAGAAATGTTATTTTAAATCTCACAATGTGACTGTATTACCATTTAAGCTCTTTATATTCTGTATTATTCAACAAAGAGAATAAATAAATCATTGTATAGTAGGGGTGGGAATCTTTAGGCACCTCATGATCCGATTCTGATTCTGGGAGTCAAAATCCCATTCCAAAACGATTCTTGATCTACTTTTTTTCAGATCATATACATAATTCACCTATATTGCGTAATCTACCTGATTTTTCATATTAACAGAAAATACTCTCAGCATAGTAATGATATGACAAAGCCCGCCCGCACGTTGACATGATTGGTTACAAGTTTCTTTTTGAAAATACTATTAAAACATATTAAAAACATCACATAGATAAAGAAACAAAATTAAAAACTTAAATTAATAGTAAGCCATATTTTGCACAGGACATATTTCCATTCATGTTATTCTCCTCTTCTGCTTTGGCAGGAGAAAGCTATGTGTGTGCTTCCAACGAACCCTACCGTAAAGTGGACTACACTAAGAACGTTAACCCCAACTGGTCAGTCAATGTGAAGACTGGGACGTCCCGCTCGATGCCATCTCTTACCACTTCAAAGAATGAGCTGAAAGAACGAGAGAGCAAAGACTTCATCAAACCCAAGCTGGTGACTGTCATCAGGAGTGGCGTCAAACCGCGCAAGGCCGTCCGGGTCCTTTTGAATAAGAAGACGGCTCACTCCTTTGATCAGGTGCTCACGGACATCACGGATGCCGTTAAACTGGACTCTGGGGCTGTGAAGAGACTCTACACTCTGGAGGGCAAACAAGTAAGTGATAGATCTAAAAAGCCATTTAATAAAAGTATTTAAATAAAGATATTAACTAAAGCCTAATGGGAGTGGAAATGATCCCTATGGTTTCAAACGGCATAATTAATCTGAAATGTTTTCTGAGTGATTTATGCCCTGGTGTTGTCTGGAAACCATAGGAAACAAAGCCTATTATGTGTGCTCTGGTCTAGGATCATTACTACATCTTTCATTTGAAGGGCTATAACTTTTATCCTAATGCTATTTTTTTTTTGTTGACATTTTATTCATCCAATGAGTCTGGGATTTTTAAAATGTCCTTGCCAGAGATGATTTTCAAATTTTTTTTTTTTTTTGAAATTGAGAGATTAGTTGTTGTTTTTTTCATGGCTCTCAAAGTTAACATTGATATCAGACAGTCCTATTAAATATAAACAAGTCATGCCTATGTCTTAGTGTTAGCTTCCTGTACTCACTGAACTCCAATTGATGCTAAACATTTTTAAACTAAAACAACCTTTTCTTTTTTTTTTCCCTTGGATGCTCCAATAGAGCATCGTCCTGAAAAAATTAGGCCACACTTTAGTATTTTATCACCTTTAATAAGTGTGAATGCTTCAGTGATGCTACCCTCAAGGGACTCCTATAATGATGTGAGCTGTTTGTAGAATAAGATATGGCAGAATTATACATTAGGGTGTGGTAATGACCACCTGAACCCTTTTTAATTCTGAACGTGCTTGAGCCAATAAAGACAGAAAATCCAGATGGGGCATGTCTTTAGTCACATCTGTGGTTGTTAGGACACTAAAAGAAGTAATTCTCAATTCATTTATGTGGTTATGGTTAAACCCATCTACAGTTCATTCCAAGGACAGCAAAGTGTCAAGTAAATGAATGTGTTTGATTCTGTTGCAGCTTCACATCATTCATTCATAATCTTAGTAGGCTAAACATATTAACTACTTGACTAGATATTATCAAAATACCTAGTGTTTGGCAAAGTATAATGTCGAGGACTGGCAGAAAGCACAATTGAACTTGGTCTTTCCAACAGAGACAGTATTCAATACATACTGAAGACTGAATATACAGTATAATAAGACTTCCTTTTAAAGCTTTTTATACAATGTCTATTTTTCAATGTATCCAAAAACCAAAATGTGGACACACACACAAAAAGAAAGAATCTTCATGCAGAAATCTTATGAAGGCATGGGAATTATCTCCTTCTGTACTCTTTTAAAAATCTGGGGTATGTGGGGTATGTGTATAGTTGACATGTCTTGATGATGTCGTTGGGGATTCAACTCGGCAGTGGTGAATTGTATGTTGAGAACTCCTATCGGCCACTGTGAATCTCTTTGGAATTTAGTGAGAGAACTCATGCGCATATTTAAAGTCTGTTCTAGCTTGATCTGCCTTAATTATGTAAAACTGCCTCTAAGAATTGCTTGGCAAAAGTGAGTGTAGAATTATTATGGTAATTAATTTCTTAGGCTGGTTTTGGATGAGTAAAGAATACAAAGAAAGTAGTTGAAATGAGTCTCTCACCTCTTTCTTTGTTTCTGGGTGTGTGATATTGGTGGAAGAAATATTGTTATTATCTTTAGTCGTTCTTTTAAAGACTATGTCTTAAAGAGATATGTCTATGTGTTTTTACTATGCTTTTGGACAAACCATGTGCACATTCATCAGTCAATACCATTGCTGAGTATTTTTTCCTTAAAAATGCTGTTTACCAAAGACAGTTTCGAAAACATAGTTTTAAACTGCCAGGTTATCTTCATATATTTTTCTGTTGGTATGAAAATGGTGTATCGGGTACATGTTTACCAAAGACAGTCTCAAATACATGGTTTTAAAAGGGTCATGAACTGGCTTTTTAAATTTTATTATATTGTTTTCTGAGGTCAACTTATGACGTTTGCTTGGTTTTTACATTCAACAGCTAAATGAATAAGTAATAGGCTATTTTCTGCCCTAGTTTTGAGCCAAGCTCAAAAACGCTCGGTTTTTATGGGCGTCTCGCACTGAAGACTGGAAGTAAACGCCCACTGCTGTGAGTGGATAACAGTTTTGCATAGTATAATGAGTTTCAACTCACTCGTCGGTGCACGTGGGGAAATTGTTTTGAAAATGTCCAATGTTGTAAAATGGCAACCGTAAGGATTTGCCCATACATACTGGATGTTTGACACAGAGTCTGTGTGTTGCAGCATTCCTGTCGGATCCAATAAAGACGGCACAGCACCGTTCTTTAATCTTAATCGGTCTGCAAATCCAGTCTTGTTTACAAAACAATCCTCAGTGAAATGAAGCGAACAGACGGACAATGTTTTACCCTCATCAGCTGGAACGTCATTAAAAATAATTGGAATCCAGATGAAGCATATGCAGCAACTTTCTTCTTCCAAAAGCAGGCATTTCAAGCAGGCACTGCACAATTTTTTCTATTGCTTGGTAGCTCAATCCGGTTTGTTATCACGTGGGAGCCCTATGTTATTTAGCTATGCGTGTAATGCGCGAACTGGTGGGTGGGGCTAAACCGGCCGTGTTGAAGTAGGCACTGATTTTCTTTCGCGGGAGTGTTTTTTTAACCTCTTTGTCATCATAGTTCCCCACTTTGAAAAATGAGTCGTTTGCTGAGCCTGCTGTTAATAAAAGCTTTTACTGGACTAAGAAGGGCTTTTTTCCAGTTCTAAAACTTACAGGGTATTCTTATAGTATGATGACCTCTTAGATGTCAAAAGCTCAAGGAAAATTTGATTTCTCAATTCAGCATCCCTTTAAATTGCCAGGTTATCTCTGTATATTTTAAATTATGTTTACAATGTATATCAATATGTAATGATGAACTATATGCCTTTCTCCACTGAGGTTCTTAACAGGATTTTTTTAAGGATTATGATTTTTGGAAGGCAGCTGTGTGACTCTGAGATGGCGAACAGGAACATGGCTTTTGTAACATTAACAAACATCATTAGCTGTTTGATAACATAGTCAAGCCAAAGGCTAATCATATCAATAACCATTATGTGTCTGACATAGAGAGAGCAATGCAAAAAACGCATAACCATTCTGATACATTGCCTTATAGATGAATGTATTTTATAATTAAATTTTATAAATAAAATAAAGCTTGTATAATTCGCTCTTCCTCTTGCTTCTTATATGGCTGAATTAAACCAGTATTTCCACTTGCCATTACTACAGTAAAGTTGAAAGAGTAGATCAGGTATTCTGAGCTGGTGTGATTGAGTGGAGGTGGGGACCAAAGAATCCACATATACTAAATTGAAGCAAGTGTATAGTCTTACATTTAAGTTATTTAAGGTATGAAATATAGACCTAATTCTGAAAGTTTCAAGGAGTTCAACAGGGCTCTGTTTTTGGCACTTTTCATTTCAATATTCCCATGCTCCCATTAAATCACATCTGGGGCCTATGATGGTAGTTGCACAAACTCAGGGTAACAGGATTAGTTTAAATTTGACAATCCCAAACCAATTCAATCAAGCTTTGTTGATACCATGAAGCTTATTATGCTTATTTATATTGATTTATATATCTTATATATTCTCTTAAATATTTATCTGATTTATACTTTATACATTATACATAATTCATTAATAAAATGCTGATGAAAATGCTAAAGCTAGCTGGCAACTTTTTTCGAAAACGCTGCCCGAGAAAGAATGAAAAAGTTTAGAATATCAAGAGTAGTCTTAATTTGTAGACAACATTTAAATTGGACCATATGTTGGATAGTTTTAACCTGTGAAATGGACTTTTAGCCAAAAGTGACCTACGCTTTTAGCCTAAAGTGCTCTACATTATTCATTATAGACTTCATTATAGACTTTAGCTGAGATTGAGCAGCCAATGACAGTTTACCACTAATATAATAGGCTCCAGTGCTGTCCTTAATATGTCATCTACTCTGTAGCACAGGGAATCCTGATGTTTGTGAGTAGCTGAGTGGGAGTAGCTCCTGACACACACACATAAATGGCATGGTTTGTTGTTGATAAGCATTCAAAATGTATGATGGGATGGCACTGCATTGATAGCATGCCTTTAAGTCAATTCATGAACATCCTTGTTTATTGAAGAGAAAATTTATGAAATCTTAACACCAGCAACTGGAAATTTTTGTTTTAGATTGCAAGATCTAGTCGAATGAATAAACTAAGGAGACATTTATTATAAATTAAATAATTAAAACGATTTTAAATTATATCTTTTTTTTTAAAGCAGCAACCTTTTTATTACTAGGTTAATGTTAGAGGATATTTTTATTAGCATTTGAACTATTGTAACATGAAATATATTTAATTTGTGCCTTAAATATTTTAAAAGCATGGGACACTAAAGTGTACCATACAATATGCCCTATTTTAAGTAAATTGGTCACCTTGTGCATTTCTCTGCAGTTTATCTTGTGTGCTGCTCAGCTCAGCGATCATGGTGAGGCAAACACAGCTCAATACTATTGCACTCTTCACTGTGTGTCTTTTCTAAGCAGTAAGATTAACGTCTTTGAATCTCTTTAAAACTGAGAAAGGAGATGGGGGATAAGAAATAAAAACAAAGAAAGCCTTGAGATTGGATCTTTATATTTTCAGACATACATATAAGGTTTCAAGAAACATCCAACTAGATCAAATCCATCAGACTGACTTAGATGAGTCTTACATTTAAGCTGCTTTTCACACACTGAATACATATTGCTTTCATACTCATATGTAACACACACAAGACAGAATTTGCTTCATAACTGTTTACTTCAGAGCTTTTTTGGTTGCTTCAAGCAAGGTATCACTGCATGTCATATGTGATTACAGTTGGTACGCCCCCACTAAGACTGTAAAGAGTTTGAGGGAGGCGGCATGTCCTCAATGCACAGCTGCAGACACACTCCACGAAAAGTTTGTACTCCAGAGTGTATATTGTGTCACTAGACTGTTTTGATGATATCACTTCAGTGTCTCTGAGGCCCACATTGGGACAGGGGCTCGTACTGGGCAGGGTCATTTTGGCTGGGATGCAATTTTTTTTTATTTTATTTGTGAATATATGTACTTAACCATTCAAAAGTACGGGGTTAGCAAGATTTTTTAATGTCACCCATGCTTTTTTTTTTTTTTAAATAAATAATACAGCAAAAACAGTAATATCGTAAAATATTATTGCAAATAAAATAAGGTAATATAAAGTAATTTATTCCAGTGATGTCTTCAGTGTCACATCATGATCCTTCAGAAATCATTCTAAAATACTGATGTGGTGCTTGAGATACATTTCTTATTATTAATGTTGTATAATGTAAATATCATTCAGAATCAATATTTTTGATGTCATGCTATACTTTGACTTTTGTGGTTTGTCAAAAAAAAAAAATGATTTTTGTCATTCAGTTGTTTATTATCCTTGGAAAATACCATATTCACAAATGTAAATGGTCTAATTCACAACCTTGTTTTAAGGCATTTCATTTGGACTTTAAATTATATTATAAAACAATAGAAAACATGGAAAACATGAAAGCTACAAGAACATTTCATCTCCTGAAGGAACTGCATATTTTTAAAAAAATTTTCCCCTTCTATAATTATATTAATTTATTTGTTATTATCCTCTGGTCTATACACTATTGATTTAATTTTGTTGAACAGGTTACATTATCTGTAGTGTTCTCTGTACCTATTGTCCTGTGTATTGTTCAGAATAAAGGTAAAACAAAAGAGTTAATGTTGTATATCAGTTGTGCTGCTTAAGATTTTTAAATTGATTTTTTTCAGGATTTTTTTGATGAATAGAAAGTTCAAAAGAACATTGGAAATAGAAGTTGTTTGTATCATTATAAATGTCTTTACTGTCGCTTTAAATCATTTTAATGTGTCCTATCTGAATCAAAGTTTGAGTATTGAAAAACAATCTTACTGAGTCCATCCTTTTGAATGGTAGTGTATTTACATTCGTCATCAGTAATTTGATGTACAAATATAATAAGCGTAATATTTGCAATTCTTATAAGACAATACCACATACTTAAATAAGGTATACTTTTAAAAAGGGTCAAATAACCATCTGAGCCTGAGAATTAGCCATTGCCTTGAAATCAAAGAAAGCCCTTCATCAAACAGTAAATGATGAATATTTAGGAGGAACATGCATGTTAACACGATAGCCACTGGATGCCATCTGCTTCTGAGCATTCCAAGCCTATAATTCTCAGCAGGTGGGGGTGGGGATGCTGAATCGTGGACACCCCACTGAGACTCCATCCAGCTCTGCTGTAATTGAACCTAAAGGCTGGGGGATTTAAAGTGCAGCTGGCAGGTGTCGGCCGCGTTTAGGGGGGCTAACAGACATAGCCAACACAAGACTCTCTCAGTCAGATACGCTTCTTAACGGCTAACTCCATGAATGCCAATCGCTCTTTTCTCTTTAGTTTTTTTTAGTTTCTTTGCTTGGTTTACATCACAGAAGCTGATGGAGAAAAAGAATATGCACTTTATTTGGCAGGAGTTTACATTTGTTTCGCCAAATTGGTAATATTTAAATATAATGTAGCCAATTTTGATGTATTAGCCTACTGTAGATGTTAAATGCATTACTTCCCCTCCCAGCTACTTGCTTTGTGATTAGTTGATAATGGAAACCAATGACATGGTAATAGTGTATCCATAATGGTGTTATAAATCTCCATGAGGACAAGTCGGTCTCCTGGGAAATGGCAGAGAGGAGGTACCGTGTGAGTATCAAGAGGCTGGGAAGAGGGGTTAAGTTATCATGGCTAACCCATTTGCACCCTGTGCCTCCATCTCTTCCTGCCACTTCCTCATTTACCATACAAATAGCACTTCAAAAACTCATGATTGGAGCTCCGTTGGTTTTAAAAGTCATTTGTACAACGGTTGAATACACTCCAAATCGATCTTAAGACCGTAAGCTTTTTCAAATCTGCTCAGAAATCAGAAATATGAATGTTGTTATGTCCCAAATACACGTTTTTTACCCAAGCGAATAATCTCAGTGCATAGTTGGAAAGGGATCTGATTTGCAAAGCTGCAGACCTGAACAGAAGTGGAAAAATAAGTGGTCCTTAGATACTGTATGCTAGGGTCTACAAATGAATACTTAACACATCAGCAAAAGGACTGTAGGCTGTAATATGAAGTCTTCAGTGACTTTAAGTGACCTACAACAAAACTGACAAATAAATAACATTACATTAAAATAGACAGTCTTCTGATTAGAATTGCAGGTCAGTGACAAATAAGAATGTGCATGAAAGTGAAAAAGAAAAATCTTTTAAAACATGTACCATGTTCTAGTTTAAAACATGTACCATGGTTTATTTATTTATTTATTTATTATTTCTATTGGAGTCTTGTGGTTTTGGGGGGAAAAAAAACAAAAAACAAAACCTTTTATAGCATTTTCATGAAAAAATAATACTTCAATGACTCGAAAAGTGTCATTTTATGCATATTTCTGCATGCATTTTTGCTTTGGCAGATGATTTTAAAATATCAAGCAGTTTTTTGTTGTTATTGTTTATTACATTCCTATTTGGCTATATTATTTATTCCCCATAGTTATTAAGCATCATAGCCTTGTTCAGCACTGACAGAGAGATACACATACATAGATGAAGGGAATGTGGAAATACGAGTGTTCTAGTGTCTGAATAGGTGGGGGATGTCGGGTGCGGGGCAGTGATTGACATATAGCCCTGGAGTACTAAAAGCCTTAAAGTGTTCTGTGTCTGTATGACATCAGTATAATTTGAACAAGCTAATGATTTCTGATAGTCTGATAGCAGACAACAGACTTCATATCACATCTCTTCAGGACTTTTAATCACATTAGATCATCAACTCACAGCAAAAAATAGAAAACAGTTTTCAGTACGTCACAATCTGACTGCTAGGATTTATTTCGATGTATACCATAATCTCTTTGACCTGTCAATCACCTATATTAGTTTTACCTTGCAGTCAGAGAAGAAATAATGCATTTGGATATGATTTTATCTCCCTGAAAATTAAAGGCTTTTATTTTAAATTAATTGAATTATTATTACACAAAACAAGTGTTAATTTAGTTGCTTTCTTGCAATATAAAATGTGAGATGACTCTGGGTTCTTCCATCCTTCCAGGCATGCTTCACTTGTTTTAAGGGCAAATCAGGATTAAAAGACTAATTGAGGTCAAACTTAAAGTATCATGATGATTCTGAATAACAATCATTGTTTGTCTTCTAATTAATACAACCATCACCATCTGCATATGCTGCATTCATTTAACTAACAGTCTGTGGATGCTTCATGTAAGCAGCAGACAAATAGAGTGTCTGGAGTCTATGGTTAGTCTGACAGGCCCTCCAGCTCCAGCAGGACTCTTTAGGAGACATTGAGCTTGGCACATGACCAAAAACGTGTCAGTGGAACCAGCCGGGGGTCACTGTGTGATCTCAATGCCCTCTATTGTTTTTATCTGCCCAGTCTGGAGTCTTTATCAAGTGAGACTGACGGGTGCAGAAAAGGATTTCCACGTACCCCATTGTTCACTGGTATCAGTTTCCTGTTTGTTGTCATTTGTCATTTTTGGTTTCTACTAGGGCTGTCAAAATTAATTGATTTTGTGAATATATATATATATAATTTTATTTTTTTCAGTTAACTCTACTTGCAATATAGGATCATGCTATCATTCATTCAAGTTTAAACCATTTAATAAGATGCAAAAAAGAAATAAAAAAAACCTCAAATCTGTACTAGCACGCCGTCTGTGAAGTGGCTCTCTGTGAACAAACACCCGAAATGCACGCACATGATGCCTCACTGACTCACTGCTCTTGACTGCATATGTTAACTTTTGTAACTTGAATAAGGATTGATTTATATTCAATTTAGAATGTATTGCAGTGAAGACTGTGCAGTGTTTGATTATTCAGCTTCTGTATATTTACCTGTTAGACCTACCTGAAAGTCTTAAATAACTGTTTACAAGGTTAATTTTTTTGTACAGCGTTTTTTTGCATTTTAGCAAAGTACACTGTAAAAAAAGTAACAAAAATTAAGTAACCTGGTTGCCTTAAAATTTTAAGATGATTGAACTGGAAAAATTTAGTTAATACAATGAAGGAGATTGATTTAATCATCAGAAACTCAAAGTAATAAGTTATCTGAACTAACTAAATTATTTAAGTTGATTTGACAAAAGAAAAAAATGTTGTTATAACAAATCTTGAAAAAAAATAAAAAAAAAATAAAAAAAAATTACAGTGAAAAATCTGCCATGATTTATGGTAGGCCTAAATGCACTGCTAAATATAACATTTATTACAATGGGTTTATGTTTTAATTTCACTTAGCCTATAAAATAGTAATTATACTGTCATGTTAAATGGCTATAATTAAGGGCTAAAATTGAGGGGAAAAAATCCATTTAATAGAGACATCAGTATCACTGTCATTGATACTGGCCTTAAGTAAAAAGATGTCATTAAACAAATATTTAAAATATACAGTCCTTATGGTTTCAACATTCTTTTGGAGATTCAATGTGAAATTATTATAATATAAAGATATATGAAGAACTTTATGTAAGGTGTAATTAATCATGATTAATTAATTACAGAAAAATGTGATTATTATTATTATTTTTTAATCGTTTTTAATCGACCAATTCATGTCACACATAATTAAGTTTTTGGAAAATAAATAATGCAAGATAGCAAAATGCTGTTTTTAAGACTCCAGGACTAGTTGAACCTCAAATATATGTTGTTGGGATTCCAGTGTCTCATTTACAGGATATTATTTATTATTTATTAATATTCTATTGTTTTATAATGACTGCTGAAAAATTTGAACTCTACTCAAACTGAATTTGGCATCATTATTTCTGCTAATTTTATTCAAAATTCTAATAATATTTATATTATAAAATATAAATACAATAAAATTAAAATTCAAATGTTTAATATTGTAGTGGCAGATAAGCCATTCGACTGACTCTATCCCACACAGCAGATTTAGCGTGGGGGCACAGTTCTGATGTTACTGTGGTTTGACAGCTCATCTCTTCTCAGTGATAAATGAAAGCTGATGTCCCATTCTCCGCCTCATCCTCATCATTTAGACTTTCGATTACTGACTTCTGAGACTGACTTTACTTTTCTTTTGTGAACAGTTGAAGCTGTGGGAGCTGCTATAGCTCCACTTTTTTAAAAAAAAATGGTAAAAGAGGAAAAATATTTGGTAAACTAAAAAAAAAATAGCTTCACGTGGTAACAAAAAAGTGTTTTTTTATGCTCAGAATTTAAAACAAAAATAATAATACTTTGAAATATTATGACAATTATGACACATTTTTCTTTTTTATTACATTTTAAAATGTAATTGTCATACAATTTCAAAGTTGTAAATTCTGAACATAATGTACTTCAAAAAACATTTTTTTATGATCATATATATATATATATATATATCTGCTGTGTGGGATAGAGTCAGTCAAATGGCTTATCTTTCACTGCAATATTAAACATTTGAATTTTAATTTTATTGTTAATCACAGGATACATATACTGTGATTGCCAAGCTGTTTTTCCAGCAGTCATTGTCAGTGTCACCATTCTGAATACTTTGATAAATTTGTTTCCAGGATTCTTTGATGAATTTAATGTTCAAAAGAACAGCAATTGTTTGAAATACAATATTCTTGTAATATTGTAAATGTTTTTTTACTGTTTTTTTTTTTACTCATTCCTTAGTAAAAGTATTAAATTATTATTATTTTTTATTAAGGCGCCCACATTTTTATGGGTATTATATGTTTAACAATTGTAAAGTACATTAAAACAAACAGTAAAATGGTCTATTCTATGTCCTTGCCTGCTATGTGTACAATATTAAATAGTTATGAAACTCACAGACTTTTATTGATTTGTTCTTGACCCTGTCATTTGCACTCATTGATTTTTGTACTTTTTACACTATTTCATTTCCAACTCACTGATCTATTTGGCAGCAAAAGTGCTCCATTAAGTACGACTTCAAATGTATTGGTTGGTGAACACACAATCGTAACTTCGTTTTCTCTGTGAAAGGCTCATTTGTCAATGCTGCCTTTAATGGTATCAATTATTTATGGCTGATGTGAGAAAAGCCTCTCCTGTGCTTCAGTAGCTAATGGTTGACAAACTCCTCCATATACCTAGAAGGATCCAGCCTATCCAAAGCCTCTGAGTAATCGATTTAGCTTGAAAGAAACAAACAGCAAAGCTAACACTACATAAGTAGTAGTCAGACTCAGTGCTGGAGTTACTGATGTTCTGTTTCTTCCTAAATCAAGTCTCTTTTCCTAATGCTCTGATCTTGCCATGTGTTATCCTCTTTGGTTAAAGGGATAGTTCACCCAAAAATGAAAATTCTGTCAGTATTTACTCTTACTTACTTGTAAATACTTACTCTTATTTACTTATTTCACCCTCATGTTGTTCCAACCCCATGAGACCTTCATTCATCTTCCGAGCACGAATTAAGATATTTTTGATGAAATCTGAGAGCTGGATCACTCCTTCATACTAGTCCATAGGCTTGCTGGCCTCGAAAAGTTATTAAAGACAAGAAGGAAATTAATAGTTGAAATAAAGTCGTTATTTATGTTTGTTTTTTTGTGCGCACAAAAAGTGCTCTTGTCGTTTCATAAACTTGAGCCACTGTAGTCACTTGGACTATTTTAACGATGTCTTTAATAACTTTTCGAGGCTGGCAAGTTTCAATCCCTCAAGAAGCCTATGGACTAGTATGGAAGAGTGATCCAGCTCTCAGATTTCATCAAAAATATCTTAATTCATGTTCCGAAGATGAGCGAAGGTCTTACGGGGCTGGAACAACATGAGGGTGAGTAAATACTTACAGAATTTTCATTTTTGGGTGAACTATCCCTTTAACATTCATGTATTCTGCTTTGGATCAAATAAGCACCCAAACACCCCATTCAGTGAACTGGCAGTATACCATAGTGTGTGACTTTGTTTTGAGCGTAGACTTCATCCACTTGTCCCATTTATATGCTTTCTTTCTCTCTTTCTTTCCGTCTTGACACAGTGTAGAGCAGTTCTGCTCTTATACCCTTCATTACTGTCAGCCAAATAAAGCTGAGCTGTTATTACTCTCAGCACCCTGTCAGGTCTCTCTAGGCACAGGCCTATACTTTACTGGGCTTTGTAGACGGACAAGACTTAGAGGAGCTTAATAATAATAGTCTTAATGATTACCTTACAAGAAACTTAAAATAAATTGATCCCTAATAGACTTGTTTAGAAATTTGTAATGCTCATTATAATAGTCACTTTTTAGATCTAACAACTATCGTAATAGCCATGAACAATGTCCTAGCAAACCCACAGAACACCTTAATAACTGATTAGAATACTCATAACTTCTCAAAATACTAAGAAAGTTGGTAATGTGTGGTGACAGTTTTTGCATTGTTGTTTATTCTAGAATTCATGAGCACCCTGCAGTCTAAAATATGGTTTTAGAAGGGCCGCATTGGTCTGTTAATGGTACTGGTTATTGCATGTAGACCAACATTACTAGTTTTTTTCCGGCTTGAAAATGTTCCAAGTATTCTGGTAACCACCGTTTAAACAAATGTTTAAATCTATATTGGTAGGTTGTTTTTGTTGTTTTCAGAATAGACCATGCATGTCTTTTTTTTTATTTTATTTTGGCATCTTGAAAAATTGGTTTAAATAAACCAATAGAATTAAAGTGTTGCTTTACTGCAGTGGATCTTAATGGGATAGTTGAAAATGCTGTTATCATTTACTTGCCCTCAAGTTTTTCCGAACCTGTATTAATTTCTTTGTTCTGCTGAACACAAAGAAATATATTTTGAAATATCACCATTGACCACCATTTTCCACAGTAGGAAAAACAAATACTATGGAAGTCACTGCTTCCAATACATGCTTCAAATCAGCTGCCGATCAGTCTGCACAGCACTGCATGGAATCAAACAAGCCTTTTGTGTCATGTTCTTATTTGTTATTGTCATCTGTCCTGTGTTCTCATTGGTTCATTGTTTGATAGTGCACAGGTGATTCTTGTTAGTCATTAGTCTTTGTGATATCAAAGGGGTAATCCAACAGCCGGAAACTGAAGTCTCTCCCGGGCCGTTGGCTAACAAGCCTTCACCTGCTGTTAGCATTCCATTGACTCCCATTCATTTTGGCACCACTTTGACAGCAAATAACTTGACATCTGAGGTGTTTAAAGACTCCATTTGTCCATTGTTTATTTCTAAAGAAACACGATAATGTATAAAAGTCTCCATTATTATTACGTTATGGCCCTAGAGAAGCAGTTTTTGTAAAAATAAGCTAATGATTGCGTCATAATATGCGACTCTCTGTATCGCAGTACAGAAATTACCGTAGACAGAAGTAGAAGCTTGCGCGAAATCAGAGTTGCTCCTGCTCCTAGCTCATGGACAGCTAATACTCACGATCTCCGGCTCTGCAAGGTTCGGAAGGGAATGTTTCAGATTCCTCATGGCACAGCTAGAAGATGTACAACTGTGAGACCGGTTGCTCACGTCACATCTACGTCATCAAGCTCAGTGTGAGCCTGCGCAGTGTTCTTGGCAATCAGGAAGTGAGTGCTTCTAATTGACTTTTCTCAGTTTTTTGAGAAAATTTTTGGGTGAAAAGTTACATCAATTAATACGTTGTACCCCTGTGCGTTCCTGACATGTGCTTTTTGAATGTACTTGACCAAAATTTGTACTTGTGCTTCTAACGATCAGTTTACAGAAACACTTTTGACTCGGTTCAAGAGTGTATTTTAATTCACAGATCCAATTCCTCAGTTAAAACATTTCAGGCATGTTTAATAATCTCCCATTGTGTCTTTAGTGAGTCTGCCACTGTACTCAGGCCAGCAACTGGGCCCATATGTTCCTCTAATCTGCTGATTGATGGAAATACTGCTCAAGATCCGTCCCTCCAACTGACCTTCCTTACAGTTCAGGACTTTGTGATTCAGACAAAGAAAGACTTCTAAGCCTCTGAGCTCAAACGGCTAGTTTATTTGAGTTGTTGTGACGTTTTATGTGTGCAGTGAGGACATTTAAAGGTTAAACTCCTATTTTGCCATTAGAAGCATGTTAATAAAGTCTAAAAGCGATCTTCTTGGAAAAGCAATTCTTTCTCTGCCTTTTTGTCTTTCTCTGACTGACTCATGATGGTAAAGAGGGGGCTGTGTTCCTCTCCATATGTCTGTGATCTTTCACTCAGTTCCATGTAGATATGTGTGTTTGATGGAGCTCCACATTGGGACCATCTGCTTCTTGCTGCCCACCTCCATGTGTGGAGGAGTGGGCTGAAATCCGGACGTCATTCTTTGCCCACTACGGCTGTGTGTGTACAGTATGTGGGTGTGTTTGCATGTGCTCTCAAATTGTTTTATTTATTTATTTATTTATTTTTATTCCTAGTGATGCATTGGATATTACTGAATTCAGATTTGGTAAATTCATCTAAAAGTAAAGATGCACTGAACTTTCAACAGAATATTTGAACAAATTCATTTTTGGTTTGGGTCAAAACCGCCTTGAAGGGCTAAAATCAAGGTGATGTTTAATTAGCGGTTCTCCAAAGACTGTCACCATCTATTTCACACAAATGTGGATAAGCTAAATCAGGGAATCATGTCAGCAGCGTGGACACTAGGGCTGGGTTGACAATGATTTCATTGTTTTTAATTCATCTTAATTTTGATGAACCATGTTGACCCATGAAAAAAAAACAAAAAAAAAAAACTTCCCTGAACATTATTTGTATTGTGTGCATCTGATCTAATAGCCAAACAAGCTTTGCTGTTTGTTACTTTTAAAATAAAAAAAGTTTTTCTTTTTACTTCAATTTCAAAAAAATTTAAATTTTATGATAGAATTCAAACAAGTGTCATTTGATGATGGCCTTTAATGTCGCATGTTACAGATTGCTGTATAGATGCCTCAGTTCAAGAGACACATGATCCGTTTATCTGTTCCCATTTGGGAGTAGTTTACTTTAAAAAAAAAAAATACTTTTGCTGATATACTTTTGCTCCCGTCATCCAAGATGTCCATGTCTTTCTTCAGTCGAAAAGAATTTAAGGTTTTTGATGAAAACATTAAAAAGATTTTCTCCATATACTGGACTTCAATGGGAACCAAACGGTTCAAGGTCCAAATGAGAGTTTCAGTGCAGCTTCAAAGGCTTTAAACGACACCAAACGATGAATAAGGGTCTTATCTAGCGAAATGATCGGTCATTTAAATCATAAATTAAAAAGTTTAGGTTTTATAAGCACAAATGCTCGCCTTGCTCTGTTCTGTGATGAGCGTTCGTGACTCTACTGTTCAAACTCGTTGATCAACATGAACAAATCTTTTTTCGAGTCATGACTCGAAGGGTCCTAGATAAGACCCTTATTCATCGTCTGGTGTCGTTTAAAGCCCTTTGAAGCTGCAATGAAACTTTCATTTGGACCTTGAACAGTTTGGTTCCCATTGAATCAATTATATGGAGAAAATCCTGTAATGTTTTCATCAAAAACCTTAATTTAAGTCGACTGAACAAAGAATGACATGGACATCTTGGATTACATGGGGGTGAGTAAATTATCAGCAAAAATGTTTTTTTTTTTTTTTAAGTGAACTTTAATACTAGTTAAAGCACGAAATAAATATGAATGAGCATCAGAAAGTTAGTTGAAAGAAAGAGTGCAACTAAAATGCATCATGTCTCAATCATTCAATCAGTGTTTCAACCACAGTAAGAAGTCTGGGTAACGCTTCCTTTTACAGTCCTGTTACCCATGTACATACTATGTACTTATTATAGTAATTACAATTACTGGGTAATAACTAGGTATTAACCCTGAACCTACCCCTAACCCATGTGCTTACCTTATATTAGTCAGTACTTTCTAGGTAAGTACACGTAAGAACTGTACTGTAAAAGGAAGTGTTACCGAAGTCAGTAAAATAGCTTGGAAAGAATGTCATTACAATTACCTCAGGAAAGCTATTCAATGTCTATAGCTCATTAGTCTGAAAAAATAAATAAATACTAGCGAGGTGCATTTTGATAAATGTATGCTCTATATTAATTGAATAAATCTGTTATTAAAACAAGTTTTTATTTAAGACATGGTTTAAATTCCCAGCTATTAACCTCTATTGGCAGGCCGACACAGAATCTACACCCATAGATACAGCTCCACCTCCATACAGAAGGCGAATGCCTGTCATTGATCAAATTCTACAATCATACTTTACATTACAGCTACCAATAAGAGTGTACTGCGTTCACGTTTATGTCCATTTGTGCAAAAAAAAAACAAAACAAACAAAAAAAAACCCTTCCGCAGATTCAGTCTGAGTCTAGATATTTCAAACTCCTAGTCTGAATAGACTGCAGTGCAACATTGTGAACTACTACATGCTTTATCAGTTAATCAGATAGCTGTTGCAGTCACATGATTACTTCCATTCATTTCTCAAACAGTGTTTCTCTCTTTTTCTCTTCCCCACCCTTTCCTCTCTCCGTTCAGATTACATGTTTGCAGGAGTTTTTCGGGGACGATGACGTATTCATCGCGTGCGGCCCTGAGAAACACCGTTACGCACAGGATGATTTTGTGTTGGATCACAGTGGTAAGGCTTCCACAGCCTTTATAACCGGTAGGCTCAGCTAAACACTAACTTCATTTCAGCCATTTTTTTCTCATTCTAATCGCTAATAAAAAAATGTATTTGAAGACATCACACACACAGACACCACATTGATCCAGAAAATTTGGGACATTTTGTAAAATGCAATAAAATGAAGAATATGTGATTTGTTAATTCTCTTCAACCTTTATTTAACTGACAAATGTGCAAAGAAAAAAGAAAAAAATTCCAATGTTTTCGCTGGTCAAATTATTTGTATTTCGTTAATATAAACACATTTTGATTTTGATGGCTGCAACACACTCAATAGCAGGTGAATTAGAAGATGAGGGTATCATGTTTGGGTATAAAAGGAAGATGCACCAAAGGCTCAGATTTTTGGGCCATGGCTTAATGAACTTATGCTGCTGTGTTAAAAATAGCCACATGGGCTCAGGAGTACTTTGGAAAACCGTTGTCATTGAACACAGACTGCCACTGAATCAGGAAATGCCACTTTAATCTCTGTTACGCAAGGAGAAAGCTATACATCTGTTCAATGCAGAGATGCTGTTGAGTTCTCTTGGCCTGAGTTCATCTCAGATGGTCTAAAAGACTGTGGAAATTGCAATTTTGAAAGAAATGGATGCTTTTATTTAGAAAGGATGTATTAAATTGACCAAAAGTCACAGTAAATACATTTACATTGTTGCAAAGATTCTATTTCAAATAAATGCTGTTCTTATAAAAAAATTGTCAAAATTGTAAGATGTAAAAAAAAAAATGTATCACCGTTTCCACAAAAAATATTAAGCAACACATCTGTTTTCAACTATGATAAGAATTGTTTCTTAAGCACCAAATTAACATATTAAATAAGTTCTGAAGGATCATGTAAAAAAAAAAAAAAAACACTGAATACTGTAGTAATGATGCTGGAATTTGAAATTGTCACAGGAAAACATTTCATTTCAATTTTACTATATTTTTCCATATTACAATATTTCAATATTTTACCATATCTCAGCTAGTCTTTGGTATTTATATTGACAACATATAGGGAATAAATGACTTTTATATGGGATAGAAATACTTTTTTTCATCAGTGCTTTAAAACAAATAAACAGAAAAAAAACAAGCACAGAACAACTAATTGGCATCAGCACACAAATGTTGTATTTGTGCATAATAAAAACTTGCTATCAGCACAAAAACACAATAGAATTGTCTCCTACAGAAAAAAAAAGTGATTGCAATAGTATAATTTCCATAATTATTTCCATTCATTCACATTCATTCACTGGGTTGCAAAAATGAATCCATTTTCCAGAATGAACACATGGGACCAACGGATTACCATTGTCAGAGGAAGTGACCTTGTTATGCGAAGTTCCTCACCATTGTTCAGTGTGCAGTTTGTGTTTGTCTAGTGAACATGAAAGTGCAGGTGGGGAAGTGAAGATGTTCTGTGGCCATGAAGTTCTAAATAAACTCTAATGACTTTTGCCTATATAATTTTCGGCCTATTTTACTGAAACGCCTCCATTTCCTATAACATTTACCACATACACACACACACTGTGATAGCTGTGTGAATTTAGTTCAGCTTCTTGGCATTTTGTCCTAGTTCTTCTCCACTGCCCCACTTAGACTAAGTAGGACTTTTCCAAAAATATAAAGAAACGGTGAGTTTGCTTCTGACTGTATTTACTGCTCAACCTCTTCTTTCCACAGCAGAAGTGGAGTGTCCTTAAAACGCAAGCCCACCCCAAATCTAAATCTTCTGTAACTAAAGAACTCATTACACATTCTCTCCCAGATTCAGCTTTACATTAAGCCCCATGAAACAGATTAGCTTGGCAGTAATGGCATTTTAATAATGTCATTCGGCTTGTTTTAACTTCATCACTCCATGATCTAGTGCTCATCCGCTAATTTATCACTGCTTTGCGTCATTAGCAAGTGCCGTGTAATCGACAGGACAGATCGGGCCCACTATAGCTGCTGTTAAGTATGAGTCATTCCTTATTAAAGTTCTGCATCCACTGCTCTCATTACAAAGATGGGCTGCTCTCATAGGCATTGGGTAGAGACACTTTGCTTCACAGTCTCGGCACATGCAAATATATCTGCAGATTCCAATAAACAGTCATATCTGGCCTGATAAGGATTTTGTGAACATTTTGGTGAATAATGTACTGTAAATGACCAGACCTTTTGTAAGGTACTTACAAAATACTTGTAAATCTCCTTTTTTAAGGAATTCCCAAACATTTGAATGGTATTGTGTACAATTAGATAAACAGGCAAAGAGGTTAATTGTTTAAAAATGTCTGTTTTTGCAAATGTTCTGAGACCTCATAAGACATTATTGGCATCAACTATATATACATTCCCTGCTAATTTATGGTGTCTCTGTGTCCAGAATGTCAGGTGCTCAAGTCCTCTTATTCTTCTCGTTCTGCTCCTCCTGTGAGGTACTCTGGTTGTAAAAGTCCAGGACCCACCCGCCGCAGCAAATCCCCTGGATCAGGTGAGGATACACTACCAAAGTCACACTCAGTGTTGGGGCTAACACATCACTTTTATATTTATAACAAAATATCAGAGATTTTTCAGATAAGTAATGCAAGTTCCTTTGTTTTCCCATTTATTGACTGACACCTTTCCTGTTCCCATGCTGAGAGAAATTGGGAGAGGCATTGTGTGCTCTGTCAACATGAGTTATTGTAGATCTAGACAAAATGTGAGCATGCATTTACTCAAAAAACAGATTTAGTTTTCCTCAATATGAATAAAAACAGTGAAATACAAACTTAGAATACTGGATTAATATTAAATGTTTTATTTATTTAGTCTCATTTTATTAACCAATGTCTTAACTGCTGAACTTTGATTATCCAATTCAACCATACAAATAAGCAAAAATTACTTTAGTTATACATCACATTTGCGTTTAATTTTCTTTTAGTTTTTTATTACTTTAAACAAGAGTGTTTAATTTCTCCTGCATTTGTTTGAAATGTTTGTTTAAGCTGCTGTACAGGTGTGAATTTGTATTTCCTTCAGCCTCACTTTTGGTTTGAAAGGGCTTTTACATTTAACAAAAAATATAACTTTTTTATTAGTATAAAAACAAACAAGCAAGCCCAGCCCAGGTGAAAAAAAGTAAGTTATTTATAAAGAATAACTAAGTAGCGCATTTAGTTACTTTTTATTTATCATACTTGGTTTACCTCATACTCAATGAAGTTACACTCTAAAAAATGCTGGGTTGTTTTAACCCAATTTTGGGTCAAATATGGACAAACCCGAAATGTTGGGTTAAAAATGTAATGTAAAAATTTAACCCAACGGCTGGGTTAGTCCATATTTGACCCAAAGTTGGGTTAAAACAACCCAGCATTTTTTAGAGTGTAGGTTTGGAAAAGAACAACAGCAACAGAAACTGAATTTCTGAATCTTTCTGACTACTGTGATTCACATGTAAATTCCTGTCATTTTTTCTTTTCCCAATAATTTTTGAAACACTCAAAAATTCAATTGCTCTCCTCTCCACTGTAGTAAGAAGGACTCCCGGACACTTCTCTACAAATAGCCAATCTCCAGTCAAATCACCAAGTAAGTTTCAATGGTAATGAAAGAAATCATTTTTTAGCACTATATTTTCTCCCTGAAGTTATATTACTGTATATTAGTTGAGGTTGCTTGCATCAAAAAAGGAAATAAACAGAATGCTTTGACCATAAACAATGCTCTTCTACTGTACCTTTAAGACTTCGTAAGGTAAATTACTTCTGTAGTGATTTGCTAACCTCTTCTAATGTGAGTTAAGGTCATGTTTATCGTTGTTCTGGAAATGGTTGAAGAGCAAATTCAATAGAAATCCACACATTCTGGAGTTTTGCATGATGCCAAAATATTTCCCTTTGCAGATTTGGCAACTGACTTCTGCATGATCTGTGCTTTATACATCGCTACATCATTGACTTTTTGTCCGCACAATTTCTGAAAACTTTCTCAGAACTTTGGCTAGCAAATGTTTTTCCATGAACATTTATAAAAAAAAATTGTGCAGCGTTGACTAATCTTTAATATTGTTCTCAAAAGTGTGCACAAAAATCTGTGTGTTATTTATGCATTATTTTATTTTAGATACATTTTAGTTCAATGTTTTTTTTAATGGTAATACTTGTTTCAGAACATTCAGAGAACATTCAAAAGTAATATTCCCATAATGTTTACAAAATGATCAAATGTAATGTTCCCTTAAAGGTAGGGTAGGCAATTTCGGAGAGGCTAGCTATAGACCTTATGTAGCCCCGCCCCTTTTCAGAGCTGCACTCGTTGTCTTTTGACTTCTGTCTGTATTTTCACAGCGATCTTGCATAGCTATGAATGAACTGCTTGTAAAAAAATTTCCCGGTCGACATTTGTTAAGACATCTGCTTTACAAAGCTTATGATAAACATTACAATGCTCATGATAACTTTTGTTAACTCTACAATAAGTAAATCCACTTCACCAGCTAATTACTCCTCGACAGCGATGCCATAGAGATATACAGAGCGACCGCAAAAACGGAAGTTCAAAGACAATATTCTAAAGATGACGGCGCCCACGTTTCTCTGGTGCATAAGGTCTATAGCAAGCCAGCTTTGAAAGCATAAGACCCCACCCTCCCTTTAGTGCATCTCCAAAGCAACACCTGCTTCAAAACACAGGAATACACACAGCCAGGGGTGTGTTTCCCGTACAACGACGTAGCTCGCTGCTTCACTACCATAGTAAGATACATTGTTGGAGAAATCAACTAGCTAGTCATGACTGTTTTCCGAAACCCATTGTCGCAAAGTTTCGTTCAACCATGTTGGTTTCGCACGTGGTGGAGTAATAACTACTTTTAATGTTTGAGATCCAATTAACGCTAGATTTTTTAATATAAATTACAGACGTCATCTGACGAATATTTCAAATTGTTCTCAGTTGTTTTGCTTTATCCTCAATATTTGGCTCGTTTTGACATAGTAGAGCATGTTCGCACATGCACACTCTTCAAACAAGGTACTTAAAATCTTTTGAAAAACTGAAAGACGTAAATTACATTTGTATGTATTCTAAATAAAAGGCACCGGTTGTACTGAATGTCAGCTTGCTTATTTTGCTCAAGATAAGGAATATTACGTCCAAATATAGAAACGATCCCTTTAACCACAGCTCGAGAGCTGTCGCTCAAACCACACAACTTTGCGATGCTGTTTGCGAATGTTCTTTGGAACGATGGTTTCGAGAAACACCGACTCGTTGAACTCTGCTGATAACGACGGAACTTGCGATCATAGTTGGCTAACGATGCTTTCGGGAAACGCACCGCTGAGCAGTCTGCAAAGCATCACGAGAAACAACGTTAAATTATCTCATGTCTCAAAGCACATGGTAATGAACATAAACAAAGAGAGCAGGATTTGTAAATTTTCTTCTATTATGGATTGCTAACAGGATGTGAAGAGAATTTCAATCAGTATAATAAATAGGTTTAATGAAAAAACATGTCCTACCTTTAATGTTTGCACAACCTATATTTATATAAAAAGTAGGCTTCTGCGTATTCATTTTCTGATATATTCCCTTTAATTACATCCATATCCATTACACTGAATTACAGATACTTTTATGCTAGTTGCCTTTACCATAACTATAAGACTAACCAACAAACTGACAACCAGAGAATCTGACAACCATATGAAATTCTTGAGCTTCTTTAGAGGAATCTTCCTTTGTAATGTTAAGTTTACCTAAAGGACATTCATCTGTGGAAGGAGCTGTATACATGACCCCTAACCCTTTTGGTGCAGCATTCAATCATACTAACAGCTCTCCTGTGTGGCCTTCCAAATCCATCAGCTAGTATACAGAGAGCTAACTTTCATATTGGCCTCTGCCCCAGACCCTGGCTTGCGCATACCATAATGTATCAGACATGCCAATTGGATGCGCACACTAAATGCAGTCATCCTCAAATGCCTTCTGCTTAGACTGGCTAATGCAGTACACACACCCTAAATGCCTATGTCCCTAAACTGCAAAGGCTCTATAGCATGCCTGGAAAGAAATCTACTCATGCCACACACTCATTGGGAAATGCCAAGAGCAGCTTTTCTACAAATCCATGCTCCCTGTGGATTCTGACGCAACTTGGAATGCTATCCATGGATGGTGTTTATTAAAAGGTGTTTGATGCTTGATATCACTTGGTTATTCTATGTAGCATTCTGGATTTGGTGACAGGTGTGGTGCATGTGAACCCTTCTATCTGTATTAAGAAACTTATTCTGGGCCAAGGAGACATATGCACTGTGCACACGCATTCCTGAGAGGAAAATATTGGGGACATTAAGATTTTATTTTTAAAAGTTAATGGTTACTAGGGTTGGGTATCGAGAACCGAGACTAACTTTTAGTTTTTCCCGGAATCGTTCAAAAGTTAAAATTTCGATTCCTAGTTTTGATATTCACAGTCCGCCGAGCGGAAGAAGAAACCGCTGAACAACACCAACGAAGAAGCGTCTACCGGAAGTGTTGGCAAAACCTCGAGAGTCGAACATGAGTAGCTTACGTCGGCGGTCCAAAGTGTGGCTTCACTTTTCTAAAAATAACGAAATCTCGGCAAAATGCTAAATTTGTGACAAAAGGAGTATTTTTACAGAAGGATTATTTTCTTCAGAAAGGCCGTTGGTTAGCAAGGTTAGCTAAACTTTTTTGACCCTGCCTCTTAAAAGAATCGGAATCGAGAATCGTTAGGAACCGGAATCGAAACAAGGAATCGGAATCGGAATCAGAATCGTTCAAATTCAAACGATACCCAACCCTAATGGTTACACTTGTTAACATTAGTAAATGCATTAGTTAACATGAACAAATTATAAGCAATGTATTTTTTTTTTACTGGATTTATTAACTTTTCTTAATGTTAGTTCATTATACAGTTACAATTGTTCATTGTTTGCTCATGTTAGTTCACAGTGCAAGTAATGTTAACAGATGCAAGTAAACATAGAAATTGACTTTAACTAAAATGAATAAATGCTTTAGAACTAATGTAGTTAACATATGCAAGATTATTGTGATTTTATTAATGTATAAACTGATCACAATTGACTTGTTCATTGTTACAAAAAATCTATTTCAAATAGGCCTAAATTTCTATTGAACTTTGTTTATCAAGAAAAAATAAAATAAATAAAAATAAATAAATAAATATATTTATATTTATCATGGGTTCGACAAAAATATTAAGCAGCACAACTATTTTCAAAACTGATAATAATAAGAAATGTTTCTTGAGCACCAAATCTTCTTTTGAATAGTAGTGTATCTGTGTACACCAATATTAAATTAAGACTCCAGTTATACAATTAGAAAAAAGGCATATTTCTTCTGTTCATAAGTTCTGCTTAAAATGTACATTTAATACATAATTTAATTCATAATTGAATTCTGTCATTGTTTACATAATTCTTAAACCTATATGATTCTTTCTTTTGTGGAACAGAATGTTGGCACATCTCTTGTCCATACAATGGAAGAAGTGAATGGTAAAAATGTGCTGTCCTGTCAAAATGTAAAAATTAACATAAGAACCATAGAATGACCATACACGACTAAAGTAGTCTAAAGCTTTGTGTGAGGGAAAAGAAGAATTTTAGTAATTCATTAGGAATTTTCTTTTACAGTGTAGCTAAATAACCACACATTCAAATTTGACTGTGATGACTTGTCTTGATTTATATTGTGAAGCAGCTTTGATACAATCTGCATTGTGAAAAGCGCTATATAAATATATGTGACTTGACTTGACTTGACTTGATGAAGTGTAAGAATCGGATGATTTCAAAAGACTGGGAAGTCTGTCATATAGACTTGTTTTTTTTGTTACGTTTTTCAAAGCTTGATCACCACATTAACATTCACTTATTTACTGTATTTTTTTGTTCTACGGAAGAAAGAACAGGTTTAGAAATGTCAGAAAGATGAGTAAATGATGACAGAATTAGATTAGTGTGGTACATATTTATTGTGGCCACCATTTTGAGATTACATGACCAGCTTAGCTTAACATTATCTTCAAATAGACTTATGAGGTTGTCTTAAGCAATGCATGTGTAGCAGAAAATGAGTGTAAGAAGTAACACCAATTTGTTTCTCTCTTTTCTGTCTCCCTCCCTCTTCTTGCTACACTCCTCAGTAAATGGAGTACCTAACAGCCAAATCACTACCCCCAAATCCGCCAAATCTTCCAGCTCCTCCCCGACCAGCCCCCGCAGCATGCGCAACTTTAAGGTAAACACGTTGGCATGGCAACTCTCTGCTCCTAATCAGTTTACAGGCAACATTGCTAGTTTTAGAATAGATTATTTCTTCAAGTCAAAAATAAGATTAGGCTTCTGGATGCTGACGCATGGATGATAGCATAGCATCATAACACTCATTCGTGAGTAAGAGTTTAGTGATGCTGCCTAAATTACTGACTCTCAACAAATTGAAGCAGTAAATTTCAAGGTCAAGTGATGACACTTTATCAGAATATGCTAACTTCTCTTTTTTATACTGCAATTCGAGGGCGGAAATTATTTTGAGTTAGTAAGTCATGTATTTTTTTCTGCTGTCTAAGGTTTTCATACTCTTAATGATAAATGCAAGCTTTTATTTTATTTCTATGTTGTATTTTTGTTTCAATTCTGTTCAGTTGTTTTATTTCTATGCAGTATACGTATTACATGTCAGTGATGTATCTACACAATTTTATGTAGACAATAAGGTCGACAAATTATTAAATAAAAATTGAAAGAGTATATTTAAAAAAAAAATAAATGAACATTGTAACATTGTCATTGAAGTATTTAGCTGAAATATGTTCTTCAATATACAGTACATTGATAAATTGTTATCATTTTAGGATACTATTAAATATGTTAAGAATGTAGGTACACTATACACTATATAAACTTCTACATTTATATTATTTCTTATTACAGCGGTGCTATTATTTCTCCTTGGTACTTTCTTATAGTTCAAGATCGCAGGTAGATTTGGAAAACCCATATGGGAGTTCCCTGTTTCCTCACAATTCACATGTGCAAAGTGCATAAAACACTTGAGTCTTCAGTAGTTGTCTCTATAGAGGTAATTTACTATCAGTGGATTTGTTTCTACATTATCTGGTGTAAGGACATATACAGTACAGGTATATAGTACAGGTATGTACAGGATTATTAGGAACACCTGTTCAATTTCTCATTAATGCAATTATCTAATCCACCAATCCCATGGCAGTTGCTTCAATGCATTTAGGGGTGTGGTCCTGGTAAAGACAATGAACTCAAAACTGAATGTCAGAATGGGAAAGAAAGTTGATTTAAGCAATTTTGAGCGTGGCATGGTTGTTGGTGCCAGATGGGCCGGTCTGAGTATTTCACAATTTGCTCAGTTACTGGGATTTTCACGCACAACCATTTCTAGGGTTTACAAAGAATAATGTGAAAAGGGAAAATCATCCAGTATGCGGCAGTCCTGTGGGCGAAAATGACTTGTTGATGCTAAAGGTCAGAGGAGAATGGGCCGACTGATTCAAGCTGATAGAAGAGCAACTTTGACTGAAATAACCTCTCGTTACAACTGAGGTATACAGCAAAGCATTTGTGAAGCCACAGCATGCACAACCTTGAGGCGGATGGGCTACAACAGCAGAAGACCCCACCGGGTACCACTCATCTCCACTACAAATAGGAAAAAGAGGCTACAATTTGCAAGAGCTCACCAAAATTGGACAGTTGAAGACTGGAAAAATGTTGCCTAGTCTGATGAGTCTAGATTTATGTTGAGAAGTTCAGATGGTAGAGTCAGAATTTGCCGTAAACCGAATGAGAACATGGATCCATCATGCCTTGTTACCACTGTGCAGGCTGCTGGTGGTGGTGTAATGGTGTGGGGGATGTTTTCTTGGCACACTTTAGTGCCAATTGGGCATTGTTTAAATGCCACAGCCTACCTGAGCATTGTTTCTGACCATGGGAGCATCCCACAAATCTCCATCAACTGCAAGATGCTATCATATCAATATGGGCCAACATTTCTAATCAATGCTTTCAGCACCTTTTTGAATTAATGCCACATAGAATTAATGCAGTTCTGAAGGCGAAAGGGGGTCAAACATAGTATTAGTATGGTGTTCCTAATAATCCTTGAGGTGAGTGTAAATCCGCTCTGAAAGACCTAATCAATTCTATTCTTGGAGGCATTGTGAGTTGATGCATTGAGATCTTGCTGAGATCTGACTACGGCAAACTGTAAATTACCCAAAGGTCAAAGTCAAGTACAATCATAGCCTCAAGAACTCCTGGTGTTAATCTGCTTAACTTACCTGTCTATCAGACAGTAAGCTTCTTGGTGTGCGGGTGCTTTTTTAAATTTATGTTTTCCTAATATGAACTTTGAGAGGCACATCTAAAATAAAGTTAAATGTTATTTAAGTAAAATAGTTCAATACATTATAACATATACTTCATAAAAGTCTAACAAGTTATATAAGAACGATGCACAACTTAAGAAATACGCTATTTTCAGAAGCCTGTGAATGTCTATCATGAAAAAGCCTTTAACAAATTATTCATAGTATTCCACCATTATTGTGCACTTTTCTGAAGATATGACTGAATAAGTTGTTTGCTGGCTCTTTGCACATTGTTCCTGCTTTAAGCTAATTTTAGTCCAAACGCGCCAACGTTATGGTTACATAAATATCTTCCCACTTGCCTTTAGTTTAGTTGCAACAAGCGGATAGGAGTCCCCCTCCGTCTCTCTGTACAGGTATTATGAAACTCTGCCTTCTGTAGCAGCATTCATATTAGCTGCAGTTCCTTCTGGATATTCAAGTCTTCAGTTGGGTATGATTGTGTGATTCACTTAAATCATTCTGCTATACATTGGGGTATTTGATTCTTTCAGGGTGGCTAATAAAACCCAACTGTTACTTGTGTACCTAGAGGAACCCTGTAGCCTTTATTAAACCAGCTTTAACCAGGATGCTGCCAGTATTTGTCTCCATTGGCTTATAGTCTTTTCTCATGTCACTGTCACGTCAGTTTAATTCTTTTTTGGCTGCTGAATAAAGATAACATACTGGCTTTTTAACCATACTGATTGCCAGCCCATTTAAAATCTTTTAAGACTAGGTCTATTATTTTTTACGCGAGTCGCACACAGTTTGTCTTTTAGATAATTGTTTGTGTCCTCATCAACCATTTATTTCACTAAGGATGATATTTAATGTTGGATGGCAGTATGTTGTTTGAGAAACTGATTGTTTTATTGTGAGGGTTTTGTATAATCGCTTCTATAACCATCTATGCTTTTCTTTTTAGTAGGGCTGGGCAATATAATGAACACTCATGTTTTATAAAGATCTTGCAATAAATATCACAATGATTTTAATTCACTTTTATTTGGACAATGGCTTTGCAATCCCTCATTGTCTAGCGCCTCGAGTATCTGTGATGCTGTTAAATATTAAGGCAATGATGTATACTTTTCCAAAATTTGCAAATATTACTATTTGGCCTTTCACCTTTTAATGCTTATAACAACAAACATTTACTTGCCAGGAATGATTTGTGAATTAGAAAGATGGTAAATGTGACCCTAATCACAAAACCAGTCACAAGTCTTTAAACTGTGTAGCATCTTATTTAAACTTAAATGTGAGCTTTGTTATGTGTTGTTTGTGATGACCTGACGGGGGACTGCAGATGGAAAGTAGCCCTGGGACTAATTCTGGCATATTTACATTGCTGAAAAGCTAAGATATTTATCAATATTCATTGTCCCTTTTAAATAAATAATAATAATAAAAAAAGTAGCACGGGTGGCAATAGCCAATAATACATTGTATGGGTCAAAATTATCGATTTTTCTTTTATGCCAAAAATCATTAGGATATAAGTAAAAATCATGTTCCATGAAGATATTTTGTGACTTTCCTACAGTAAATATATAAAACATTTGTTTTTGTGAGTGAATGCAGTACAATTGCGAACATAAACAACTTTAAAGGCGATTTTCTCAATGTTTCGATTTTTTGCAACCTCAGATTCCAGATGTTCAAATAGTTGTATCTCGGCCAAACATTGTTCTATCCTAACAAGCCATACATCAATGGAATGCTTATTATTCACCTTTCAGGTGATGTATAAATGAATAAAAAAAAAAATAAACCCTGGTTTTGTGGTCCAGGGTCACTCACAAATGTGTATTTTTACCAATAATGACTATTTGTTGTAAATGCACATTCAACAAACATGCAAATTCAGTGTTTTCAGCTTGTTTTATGATTATTTTCACAAACACATTTGCACAAATAGTACAGGTGTTCTGTGAGTCAGATGTGAATCTGAATGAACTTAAAATTCAGATTCAGCTTTTCAAAATATAAAAATTAATTTGTTTCTGTAATGGGAAATCTGAATATTCAGAAGACATTGATATATATTGGTGCTGAACTGTGTAGAAAAAAAAAGAACTGTGTAGAAAACATGCCTTGATTTAAGAATACAAACAATTTTTCTAGATTGGCTGGTAACAAGTGTTTATTTTTTACATTTTTAATTTAAATTAAAAACTTAAATTGATCCACCATTAAGCTAAATAAAGTCTTCAGTACTCCTACCTTATATATGATTATTTACTAAATTTGATGTTGGTTTGCATTAATGATTTATCTTATATGAAAAAAAAACATTCTTAATCCATTTTAGACTGAATTAAATATAATCCGTTTTAGTTATATCGCCCAGCCTTGCGTTTTAGTATTTAAATAAAAAGGTCTTTTAATTGTTTAAGGTTTTTAAGACTTTTGTCTCTTTTTGCAGATTCCAGCACATCACTCTTCTGCAACCAATGTGAACGGCTCCTCTGAGACGCCCCACCAATATAACAACAGTGTGAGCCCTGAAGGTAAGACGTCCCGACTCCAATTCATCACAGTCATGCACTCACTCACTCACCTTGGATATTATTGTGTTTTAAGTCCAAAAGTCCCCAAAGGGCATTTCAGGGCCATGACAAGCTTTGGCGGTGAAAGTGCTGACACATGCCATTCTGTGCCACATTTGCTCAGGCACTCTCCCACTCGTTCACACACTGTGGTGGCAGTGTATGAGCAAACGTCCCTGCTCAGCAGAGCATGAGTCAGAATGACCTTCCGTTGTTTATCTGCATAGTGCACTAACCAAATTTGAATTGTTGGATGAGGATGTTGGAGCTAATCTGTTATTTGGGGGGTTTTACAAAACATCTGGTTTTCACCTGAAAATATTTTTCGATCATATTGTAACAGTTCGAAATAGACCCAAAAGCGAAAGCTGGTGAATAATTTATTGAACAGAAAGTAGATAACTGCAACACAGGCTGTCTGCCGAACACATGTAGACTTGATGAACGCAGAGCAGGAAAAACAGGCTTCAGGCAAGATGATAGACGCTGGAAGGCGATCAGGTATTGCTCACAGGAAAAGGCAAACGCAGACTCCACCAGGCAGTAACCGCAGCACGGAGTAGCAGAATAGACTCAGGATAGTCGGAGCAGTAACTCATCTGAGATATACGTACACACAGGACAAGAAACAGTAGCAGAGATTCACAGGCATGAGTAACGGACATGAATGAACAAACAATAACCCGACAAGAAGGGAAAAATGCATGACGTCTAAATAGCCAGAAAATCAGGGCAAAAGAGGAACAGGTGAGAGAAGAGCAGGAGAGAGATCGCTGATTGGGAAAGGACACAGGTGTGCGAGAGCACCGAGAGAGAGAGAGAAAAAGCAGAACAAAACTTGATTCCTGACAGTACCCCCCCTCTAACGGGCGCCCCCTGGCGCCCCCGAGGAGGACTGACGGGAGCGGAGGAAATCGTCGATAAGCGAGCGGTCCAGCACATCCCTTCCCGGTACCCAGCTTCTCTCCTCCGGGCCGTATCCCTCCCAATCGACAAGATATTGAAAACCCCGTCCCCGGGGTCGGACGTCCAGTAGCCTCTTAACCTTAAAGACAGGAGGGTTAGCAGCAAGGGCAAGAGGGGGAGGGCGGGAGGGAAGGGGAGTAGGACGGAGGCGGAGCGCCGGTTTTATACACGAGACATGAAAAACGGGATGAACGCGTTTGAGAGAGTGTGGTAACCTGAGCCGTACAGCAGCCGGACTGATGACCCTAGTAATAGCATAAGGCCCAATGAAACGAGGAGCCAGTTTCCGAGCGGGTGCCTGAAGGGGTAAATTACGTGTAGAAAGCCATACCCTCTGCCCACAAACGTACCTGGGAGCTTTAGAACGGCGACGATTGGCGATACGACGAGTACGTTCCCTGGTCCGGCACAGAGCTGACCTCACCCTCCGCCAAGTGCGGCGACAGCGCTGAATAAAGGCCTGGACCGAGGGGACGGCGACCTCTGGTTCCTGAGAGGGAAACAGAGGTGGCTGGTAGCCCAGACAACAAGAAAACGGTGAAAGGCCGGTGGACGAAGATGGCAGAGAATTATGGGCGTACTCCGCCCAAGTCAATTGTTCACACCAGGAGGTGGGGTTATGAGCCGCCAAACAGCGGAGCATCCGACCGAGGTCCTGATTAGCGCGCTCAGCTTGCCCATTACTCTGTGGGTGAAACCCTGAAGACAGACTGGCGGTGGCGCCAATCTGTCTACAGAATTCCCTCCAAAAGTTAGAGACAAACTGGGGTCCCCTGTCAGAAACAACATCAGAGGGAAGCCCATGAATTCTAAAGACGTGGTCCACAACCGCCTGAGCAGTCTCCTTAGCCGACGGAAGCTTGGGTAGTGGAACAAAGTGAACCGCTTTAGAAAACCGATCAACGACAGTGAGAATCACCGTATTGCCGCTGGAGGGGGGAAGCCCCGTGACGAAGTCCAGGGCAATATGGGACCAAGGCCGGGAGGGAATAGGGAGAGGGCGAAGCAGACCATCGGGAGGCGAATTACTGGACTTCTGCTGGGCACAGACAGAACATGATGCAACAAATCGGCGTATCTCACGCTCCATGGCAGGCCACCAGAATCGCTGGCGGACAGCTGCCAAAGTACGACCCACCCCCGGATGAGCGACCAGTCTAGAAGAATGACCCCAACGAAGAACAGCCAGACGAGCAGACTTAGTGACAAATAGTTTCCCCTCAGGACACCCACGAGGAACAACCGTGTGAGAAAGAGCCTTTCGCACCAGCCTCTCCACCCCCCAGGTGACGGACCCAACCACGCATCCCTCCGGAAGGATGGTCTCAGTGGTGGGACAACCCCCGAAGGAGGAGAACTGGCGAGAAAGAGCGTCAGGCTTAATGTTCTTTGACCCTGGACGGTAAGAGATAGAAAAATTGAAACGGCCAAAAAAAAGAGCCCACCGAGCCTGTCTAGAGTTAAGCCTCTTGGCCGAACGGATATACTCTAGATTACGGTGGTCTGTCCAGACAATAAATGGAAGGGAGGATCCCTCCAACCAATGGCGCCACTCCTCCAGGGCCAGTCGAATGGCTAAAAGCTCCCGGTTACCCACATCATAATTACGTTCGGCAGACGAGAGTCGATGCGAGTAAAAAGCGCATGGATGAACCCTCTGATCGAGAGCGGAGCGCTGCGAGAGAACCGCTCCGACCCCGATGTCAGACGCGTCCACCTCAACGATAAACTGGTTCTTAGGATCAGGCGAAATCAGAATGGGAGCGGATGTGAACAAATCCTTAAGACGCTCAAACGCACATTGAGCATCCTCGGACCAGACAAAACGACACTTCGCGGATGTGAGCGCAGTCAAGGGGGCGGCAACCTGACTGAAATTTCTAATAAAACGGCGATAAAAGTTCGCGAATCCCAAAAAACGCTGAAGTGCCGAGCGAGACTCAGGAACAGGCCAGTTAGTGACCGCCTGGACCTTGGAGGGGTCCATGCTTATGCCCTCCGCCGACACAACCGAACCAAGGAAAGTAACCGACTGGACATGAAACGCGCATTTCTCGGCCTTAACATAGAGACGATTCTCTAATAACCGCTGTAACACGCGGCGCACATGTTGGGTGTGTACCTGGAGAGATGGGGAGAAAATGAGGATATCATCCAGGTACACGAAGACGAAGATGTTAAGCATGTCTCTCAATACATCGTTGACGAGCGCTTGAAAAACAGCTGGGGCGTTTACCAAACCGAAAGGTAAAACCCGATACTCAAAGTGCCCCAACGGAGTATTAAACGCCGTCTTCCACTCATCACCCTCCTTGATGCGCACTAAGTGGTACGCGTTGCGGAGATCTAACTTCGTGAAGATCTTTGCCCCCTGCAAGATCTCGAAGGCTGACGACATCAATGGTAAAGGATACCGGTTCTTAATGGTAATGTCATTCAGCCCACGATAATCGATGCAGGGACGCAAAGAGCCGTCTTTCTTCTTCACGAAGAAAAATCCCGCACCGGCGGGGGAGGAGGAAGGAACGATGGTACCGGCCATAAGTGAAGTATCAAGGTACTTCTCGAGCGCCTCACGTTCAGGAGCGGATAACGAATACAAACGCCCACGGGGAGGAGTGGTGCCAGGGAGAAGGTCGATACTACAATCGTACGGCCGATGGGGAGGGAGAGAAGCGGCCCGGGATCGACTGAACACCGCTCGCAGATCGTGATATTCCCGATAGATCAATAGACTCCTCCTGAGAAACAGACAAAGAAGAACCAGAGGGAACAGCAGAGACAAGACAATTAGTATGACAAGACAAACTCCAAGAAACAATAGAACTATCAGACCAGTTAACATGTGGGTTGTGCTTAGTTAACCATGGATGACCTAGGACAATGGGGACCATAGGAGACTGAAAAACAAAAAAAGAAATACTCTCTTGGTGGTTGCCAGACGTGGTGAGACTCACCAAGGCAGTGGCCAGGTGAATATTGGAAAGGACACGACCATCCAGGGCAAGGGCTGTGGGTGTATCTCTTAATTCATGTAGGGGCAAACCATGTTCAATAGCCCACCTCTCGTCAACAAAATTTCCCTCAGCCCCAGAGTCAATTAGGGCAGAGCAGACAACAGAAGTGGTCCCCAGCGAAGGACTGCTGAAATCATGGTGCGGGAACTGAAAGATGGGGATAGTGGGGTAGCGCTCGCCAATACTCCCCTAACTACTGGCGAGCTCTCTCTTTTACTGAACATGTGGCAGCAAAGTGACCCGTGCCACCACAGTAAAGGCACAACCTCTCTCGAATACGGCGCTGGCGTTCAGCAGAAGAGAGGTGAATTCTCCCTAGCTGCATGGGCTCAGACTCAGAGTGAGACTCAGGTGACGTAATCTGAGAGGGTGGGGTTGCCCGGAATCCCGTGACGTCAGAACGAGCACGTCGGCGTAAGTCAAAACGGTTATCCAAACGAATGGCTAATTCAACCAACTCATCCAGACTAGAGGGAAATTCACGAGCAAAAATATCATCCTTAAGTTCATCATTCAAGCCCTCCAAAAAGCGTGCCGTGAGCGCAGCATCATTCCATTCGCAGGTAGCGGATAAAGTCTTAAATTCAATGGCGTAATCAGCTGCGGAGCGTCTCCCTTGACGAAGCGCGGCCAACTGACGAGAAGCCTCACGCCCGAAGACAGAACGGTCGAAAACCTTTAACATTTCTTCCTTGAATAGATCAAACTGATCGCAGTAATCAGCTCCAGCCTCCCAGACAGCCGTTCCCCATTCCCGGGCTCGACTAGTGAGAAGGGAAATCACATATGGGACCTTGGCACGGTCGGAGGCATACGTGACAGGCTGAAGAGAAAAGATCACTTCACACTGGGTAAGAAATGCACGGCACTCGGTAGGCTCACCAGAGTAGCACGGAGGGTTGTTGATTCGAGGCTCGGGGGCATGTCGCGATCCAGAAGGGGACTGGTCTCGACGCAGCAGATGAAGCTGACCAGTCAGATCCGACACCTGGGCAACGAGAGCATCCACGGCGTGCCTGGCGGCGGCTAATTCCTCGGAATGTCTGCCCAGTAAAGCTCCCTGCAGTTCGACAGCCGAGCGGACGGCTGTATCGTTCGCTGGGTCCGTCATGGTCGGGTTATTCTGTAACAGTTCGAAATAGACCCAAAAGCGAAAGCTGGTGAATAATTTATTGAACAGAAAGTAGATAACTGCAACACAGGCTGTCTGCCGAACACATGTAGACTTGATGAACGCAGAGCAGGAAAAACAGGCTTCAGGCAAGATGATAGACGCTGGAAGGCGATCAGGTATTGCTCACAGGAAAAGGCAAACGCAGACTCCACCAGGCAGTAACCGCAGCACGGAGTAGCAGAATAGACTCAGGATAGTCGGAGCAGTAACTCATCTGAGATATACGTACACACAGGACAAGAAACAGTAGCAGAGATTCACAGGCATGAGTAACGGACATGAATGAACAAACAATAACCCGACAAGAAGGGAAAAATGCATGACGTCTAAATAGCCAGAAAATCAGGGCAAAAGAGGAACAGGTGAGAGAAGAGCAGGAGAGAGATCGCTGATTGGGAAAGGACACAGGTGTGCGAGAGCACCGAGAGAGAGAGAGAAAAAGCAGAACAAAACTTGATTCCTGACACATATGGTATGGAAATTTTTATTATGCGTTTCAATCTGATATGTTTAATGTTTTGGTTTATTCCCTTTAGTTAATGGAAACAGGAACATAGCTGCTTCCAGTATTTTGGACAAGTACAAAATTGGCAAAGTCATTGGTGATGGAAACTTTGCTGTGGTTAAGGAGTGTGTTGAACGGTAAGAAACTGACTAGTTATAAAAGACTAGATGTTATTTCTGTCCTGTTAGAAAGAGATACAATGGTCCTTGGGGGTCAATAAAATTGTTGCTTTCTGTTTTTTTCTCCCTTCTATGTTTGTTATTGTCATGTTCCCAGATTAAAATACTGAAAGAAACAGTACTATCTACATCTAGATTCAATACTCATGTTCATATTTTTAAGCTAAAAGGTAGAAGATCTCTCGTGCACTGAAAGGACATCAACCTTATAAATTGGTCCCTGAGGCTCTGAATGCACTCAAGACAAAGCCTCATAAGCCTCCTTGGTAAAAGTCTATTGTTCTGTTTCTTTCCATAGATCCACTGGAAAGGAGTTTGCACTGAAGATCATCGATAAAAACAAATGCAGAGGCAAAGTGAGTTGGACTTTCTTGGAACTTTTTGCCACAACAGCCAATGGAGAGTCAACTGAGAATATACCAGCCATTACTATTCCTTTACCAGCCATAAAACTGTATTTTGCATTGTTTGTATTAATAATGCATATATTGTGTCCTTATGAAAATGCAGTTATAGCTGTTTATTAGTTCTGGACCCTGGCTTTAGGTGAGTTATTGCAATGTGAATTATTTACGACCCAGTGGTCTGTAGAATTTTTGGTCCGTTTAATATGGCTGATTAGATTTAAATTTTATTCATTGCCGTTTATCCAGCCTCTTGCAGGTTATGAGAGAAAAGCTAGCCAACACCCAACACAAATGGTCCAAAAATGCAATCAGTAGATCTTCTGAATGCTTCAGAATAGGTTTTTAGTTTTTTAATGATTTAACAATGAACTTCTGGGTTTTTACACTATATGATCGAAACTATGGACAATATCACATCCATATGTGTTTTTTATACTCTTATGAGAAGTATTTTAACATATGCTGGAAATATGGATTTGCTTCTATTTGGACACAAGAGTATCAGTGAGGTCAGACAGTAGTGGCTTGTAGTCGCCATTCTAATTATGCATTCAGTGGCATTAAAGACCCCTGTCATAGCATTTGAAATGTTCCTATTTTTGTTTTAGGAGTCCCCAAAAACAGTTTAACGTGCATGCAAGGATAAAAAAACACTTTATTTGTCTTATAATACGCATTTATTTTTAACTGATTTGCTCAACGACTCACAAATGATTCGTTCGACGATTCATTTTCCCAAACACCTCCTTTGAGTGACGCGAATCTGCTAGTTAGTTGTTATTGGTAAACCGTAGGCAGAGACTGTCGGCAACGGAACGCCCATAACCAGGATTATAGCTTGTCAAGTGTTGAAAATTGTATATAGTGTTTGAACAAACGTGTCAGAAAAAATGCACTTTCCACACGGCCCCTTACTCACGTCTCCGTCAAGAGCGAGCTTTCCCGGCGAAACTCACATTGCGGGGGCTTTTGAGGGGCAGTGCTTATTATATAGAGCGAAGTCATATTTGGCTAAGTCGTTTAGGAGGTAATTGCCATTTTTCAATGAATGTCTGGTAAATATCAAAAACAAAACTAACTTTACCCCGCTTAGAAGCTGCGCGGAGTGTACACAACACACACAACACAATATAACTATATTGTGCATGCTACAGAAAACATAACAGCAAACATTATTAATATTACTTACAGATTGTGATTCGGAGGAGGACGAACCTGATCCATATACACTGGATACTGAGCCCTCCTTCAGGAACAACCAGCTTGCAAATCAACACATTTGAAGTATTTGAATGTGTTCTGGACGTCACTTCAAGTTTACACTTCCGTATGCGCGCGCAGTTGTTGGTAGCGGTCAATGACCTCTCTACATCACAATGTAACAGCTAATGACTCGTTTCAAAAACAATTCATTTCATAGACTCAGAGTCGACTCTCACTTTTGAAAGACAATAACTTCATATACAGTGCACTTTCAGATATAAATCTTTGCAGGATGTTTTTATTCCCTTAGAGATATATTCCACACTACATGAAAAGTCATTTTCAAAAATCCATGATAGGTGCTCTTTAAGGTTTTTTTTTTTTTTTTTGAGCAGGTACAAATAATTTCTCAATAATTGTTTCTTTATAGATGTCACTGTTGCCGTAATGTGAGAATGTCACGGAATGCTGTTAAATCATTATTTGTTTTCACTAGAATCACTAGAACCTGTTAATTAGAAGGGGTTGTCCACATACTTTTGGCAATGTATATGAATGCTACAGTGTGTAAACAGCAGTTATACTGGCGGCCAATGTCTCATAATCTAATTTCAGCCTGTGCTTTAACCAAGGAAGTTAGTTTCCTGTTTGCCTTGTTTCCTGCAAGAACGAACCTCAGGAATTCATGTGGATTTAGGCAGCTAAAGACAAAAGACTGCTGAGAAATGCTGCATGGTTAAGAATTTGTAGTGACACATGTTTTGAACACCCAGGAGCACCTGATCGAGAATGAAGTGGCGGTGTTGAGGCGTGTTAAGCATCCTAATATCATCATGCTGATTGAGGAGGTGGATACACCCACTGATCTCTATCTAGTCATGGAACTTGTGAAGGTACTGTTTGTTAGTCACCCCTTTAACTGTATTTCTCAACAACGCACACTTACACTGGTTCTTACCACACCATACAATATGTTGCATTTAAATACAACATACAAATTATTCTTTACTTGATAAATGCCCCTGGTCTTATTGTGCATGATTCATTGGTGTACACTGACAAAAATTATTTTGTAAATATGTAAAACTTTTCTCTGCTTCTAAAACTTAGCATCTGAAAATACCATTGCTGTTTAATATAACTTTTATTTTGTTTTAACATTTTAATATAATCACAATTTCTATGATGGCAAATCTGAATTTTCAACAGCCGTTTTTGTAGAACCCATGTTACATTTATTCAGTATACTGAAATTCAGCATTTAGTAATATAATAAATGTTTAATGCACTCTTGCTGAATAAAAGTATTAATTTTTTTATTAAAAATGTACTAACCCCAAACTTTTGAACAATATAATATACTATAATATAATTGTCACAATCCTTAGTCACAAGACAGCTCTTGCACACTTTCTTTTCCCATCATCCTCTCTGGCTGTGTATACTCAACAATCACCAACTTGAACTTCCATAAGTGGATATTCTACCTGTGCGATCCTATCTCAAACTCAAAATAATTCATTACATTTATATAGTGCTTTTCTCACCACTCAAAGCTCTTTACATAGAAGGCAGGGAATCTCCTCAACCACCAATGTGCAGCATCCACCTGGATGATGCGACAGCAGCCATATTATATTATGTGGTGGAATACCCACCACACACCAGCTTATTGGTGGAGAAGATTGGTGCAAAGAGTGATAAAGCCAATCAGTATATGAGGATGATTAGGAGGCCATGATGGACAGAGGCCAACAGGCACATTTGGGATTTTTAATGACCACAGAGAGTCAGAACCTCGGTTTAATGTCTCATCTGAAGGACGGTGCTTTTTGACAGTAAAGTCAAAAAAATTCCCGTCACAGTAATTGGGCGTTACCACAGGGTGAGCACCCCCTGCTGGCCTTTCTAACTCCTTATTTACACTGCACACGTCTGGGGTGCGTTATGGCTCTGAAAAGGTTTTGTTCCATCTTCCACTTGGTGCCAGCTCACACCAGGAGTATTTCAAAAGCGAAAGTGAATGGATGCGCGAGACCACGTGATTTACCTGTCTGACGTGTTTTTTTATTTTTAAGTTTCTACGTTGCAGTCTATGGTTTCTACCATAGTGCGCAATATAATTGGGAGTCTGCACAGGGTGTTTATTTTGAAACTGACTTATTTTTCATTTACGGTGCAGCTTGGATGCGGTGTCTGTCGAAAATAGACTCGGCGCCTATCTTTAGCAAAGATCCGCCATTCTGGGCGGTCTGCAGTGTAAATAAGAGGTAACCAGCAGCAGACTAGTTTTCCCAGGAGGTCTCCCATCCAGGTACTAACCAGGCTCAACCCTGCTTAGCTTTAGTGGGTAACTTGTCTTGGGCTACAGAGTGATATGGCTGCTGGCCATATCAAACTACCTCATCTTCAGAGCTTCTGGACTTTTTTGTTTTTACCGAGAACTTCTGCCTCCTTGCCGTCACCAGTCCATTTGATGACAAGACCCTCAAGTCACTGTTCTGGATCGGGACGAATTACCATCACTCCGTAGACCTCCCAGACACCTCTGGGCTGAACTGGAGGGATGCTATCATCCGGTGTCTGTAGAGTGTCTACCCAGGATACTGCTGGACCCAGAGTCCGTTCTACCACCATCGACCATGGAGGAAACGCAGCCCCTCGCAGATGGAGAGCCACCACCCATCGCAACGTGTCAACCAGTGCCCTAAGATAAGAGGTTAGCGATAGGAAGAGGAACTTCCCAGTGTGTCTGACCAGGCGTGTGAGCCCAAAACATCAGTGGCCGAGATAATGTTTGTGGATTTTGAGACTTAAAACTAGCTGATGGACTTTAGCTTAGAGGTTTCGTCTCCCACCCTATCCCACCCTATTTCTCTTTTTCATTGCTGTCCCTAGACCGCACCATGGACTGTATGAACCTTCGTCCAGTTTCCTATGATCCTTCATCACTGTTTCTAGACAGCACAGACACCTGCATGGAAAATGTATTATTACCTTCGACCCTGTCAAGCCTTAAAGGAGAACTCCGGCGAACAATGAACATTTGTTCTAATAAAACATCGGTACATAGTCAACCGTTCTCTGAGATTTGTTTTCATGATAATCGAATGTAAAGAGTTTTATCTCTAAAAAACGTATAAGCGTATAATGCTAGGAATGAGGGCATTGACTAAGTAAAACGAAATCGCTAGTTTATACCACTAACAAGGCTCAAAATAGCCCCACACTAACACAGTAACATAATGAGGCTCCATACATGCAAAACGAAGCATTGAGAACTTTGTAAGTGTACAGACCGTTTAATACGAAGATATGTTATGAAGACAGTTCACTTCGTGTATACAGACAGGAGCCATCTTAAAAAATAGTCTCGATAAGTCAAACCACGAACGTCGTGCTGAATGATCTGAACTGTATGAAGTTCAGCGAACTTCTCAGGGCGTTCGGAGATCGACTTATCGAGACTATTTTTTAAGATGGCTCCTGTCTGTATACGCGAAGTGAACTGTCTTCATAAAGTATCTTCTTATTAAAGGGTCTGTACACTTACAAGGTTCTCAATGCTTCGTTTTGCATGTATGGAGCCTCATTATGTTACTGCTTTAGTGTGGGGCTATTTTGAGCCTTGTTAATGGTATAAACTAGCGATTTCTTTTTACTTAGTCAATGCCCCCATATTCTAGCATTATACGCTAAACAGTTTTTAGAGATAAAACTCTTTACATTCGATTATCATGAAAACAAATCTCAGAGAACGATTGACTAGGTACCGATGTTTTATTAGACCAAAGGTTCATTGTTCGCCGGAGTTCTCCTTTAATTTGCCTCCATCTCCACCCTGTTCTGCCATCTGCTCTTCTGCAATGCCAAGCAGTTGTGTCAAGCCTCAGGTCCTGCAACCACCATCAGCAGCTGAGCGGATAGATCCAGTGGCGCCGCCTCCATCCACAAATCGTCTCGCTCCGTCTCGGCCCATCAACCTGTTGGCTCCACCAGACAACCTCTGCCTTTCAGCTCTACCGGGTTTCATCGTCCCACTGGCACCCCCTTGGCCAGTTGTCACACCACCTCCACCACAGACTTGCGGACCTATTGCAACGCTCCGTTCCTCCAGCCTTTCGGCTGCAGCAGGTACCTCCTTCCCTTTGGATACGCCTTGGTCCTCCATCACACCGGCGTCACCTCAGTCCTTGGGCAGCCTGGCTCCTCCTCAATCGATAGCAACCGTGGCTTCTCCTAGGCCTTCTGTGCCAGCGATGTTGCTCTTCTCCATCGGCTACCTGACTACGTACCTGTGCGATCCTATCTCAAACTGTCTTCTTTGAATAAACATCATCCAGTCACCTCTCATCTCAGCCTGTAACAGATAAGACTTGTCACTTTCATGCCAGTTTCACCATAACTATCTACAATCCAAAGACTCACCTGCTGACATCCTGCGTGCCATTTAATAAACTATATTCAGATAATACAATCTGTGTCTGTATTTTTCTTTTCCATGACTATATAATATTTTTCACGATGCAATAACATCCCCATGTATAAAATCAGATCTAACATCCATTATTAGGTAGGTCAAATGCATTGAGAAGAACTCTGTATTTAGCAATTAGTTTTTTGTTTTGCTATTTATGTTTCAGGGTGGAGATTTGTTTGATGCTATCACCTCCTCAACAAAATACACTGAAAGAGATGCTTGTGTGATGGTATTCGACCTGGCAGGTGCTCTTAAATACCTCCACAGAATGTGTATCGTCCATCGAGACATCAAACCTGAGAATCTGCTGGTATGAACACATCTTTCACAGAGACTATGGATCTAAAAATACTTTAATTCACACAACTTTGACACGAAAACTTTGCACTTTGTAAATGAAAAATTCAAGGCACAGTATGTAAAGAGGAAATAATGTAAATCCTGGTGGATAAAAATAACCCTTTCCCTGTGTGGCGTAGGTGTGCGAGTACCCTAATGGTACAAAGTCTTTGAAGTTGGGTGATTTTGGCTTGGCCACAGTGGTTGAAGGCCCGCTGTACACTGTTTGCGGAACACCCACTTACGTTGCCCCAGAAATCATAGCAGAGTCGGGGTAAGATTCTTTGATTGTTTTGTTTTTATATCATCAAAAGTGATATTGCTATGGGAGCATGAATATCTGTGTTTAATAGCGTTTAAAATGCTGGAGGATGAATGTTATTGACTGTGTCTTTATATCCGGGCATCGCTGCAGTTATGGGCTAAAAGTGGATATCTGGGCAGCTGGAGTGATAACCTATATCCTTCTATGTGGCTTTCCACCTTTCCGCAGGTAACACGTGATAAAACTGTCTCAGTCCTTCATGTTAAAGTCAGCATGAAACAGTAGTTCTGATAGTCTTTTCTTTCCAATAATGACCTATATCCGAGTGAAATGGCTTTTCAGACAAGAAAAAATGTAGGGTGGGATTTTGTCCATCAATAATTGATTGTATGGTTGAATCATTATGGTTTGCTATTGGTCATTTTTATGTGAGTGACAGGTTGTCCTGCCCATGCGCTAATAAACACGTCATTAGAGTACAGAAGAGATGTCATTGCAAGTTATTTTGGTTAAAGATTACCAGGACTCATGAAATTAAAATTAAATAAAATAATATTAATAATGTGCACAGATAAATCCTTTATAATAAATACGGCAATATTCCATACAAAAAAAAAAAAAAAAAGAATTGTCAATTTTGATTCCATGGTGAATACTAGAGTGTTAAAAATTCAGTCTCAGTTTGTTCATTGCTTGTTCTCAGAAGTTATTGTTCTTTAAAAATTGTGTGTGTCTGTGTGCATTGCATTTATTTTTGTAGTGAGAATAACCTTCAGGATGACCTATTTGATCAGATTCTGGTTGGGCGTTTAGAGTTCCCTTCACCCTTCTGGGACAATATCACTCACTCTGCTAAAGTGAGTACAGACAAACACAGATTTTGACACATGCTACATTCTTAAAATGCACTGTTTCAACCTCACTCATTTATCTCCACATCCATCATTCTTCATCCTGTATACTGTGTCCTGACTGCTGCTGTCCAATTTATTTCATCCTACTCACACCATCATCTCATCTCATTCACGTCCTCCCCCTCTCACACTCAGCCGATCCAGCTTTAGAACTGTTTTTTTGTGCTAGGTTTATAACATCTTTCTCTTCAATGAATGGAAGAATGTTTTGCTGTGTTTGCACACACTTTAACATGCTTATCACATTTTAATTTAGAAAATGTTATGTACAGTATATAGTGGTGTATATATACAGTGGTGTGAATAAGTGTTTGCCCCCATGCTAAAGTTGCCTAAAAAGAGGAATAAAAAATCATCTTTTGGATATTGATCTCAATGCCTTAATTAGAAAAATGAGGAAAACTCCAACCTTTAAGGACAGAAATTTTCTTTGTGAATGAATAATGTATCATAAATAAATAAATGTTTTTCCTTAAAATACAGGGTGCATAAGTCATTGCCCCCCTATGTTAAATTCCCATAGAGTCAGGCAGATTTTTATTTTTAAAATATTTTTAAAAAATTTTGGAATTCAAATATCCCCACATCATCACACACCTTCCACCACACCTTGAGATTGGCATGGTTTTACTTCAGCTAGCCTAATAGCTGGTCTTAATTAAACTATACAGTTTTTAATTAAACAAATGTATATATGTGTTTAAATTAATTCAGTTATAATTAATTTTCTTTAAGGTGCATTGTGCAACATTTTTAAACAATTGCCTGATGAGCTGAATGAGCCCTTCTCTGATCATTCCGATTGTCTCTATAATCCTGTACAGTAAATCGAATTGGAGACTGAGCGTGACGTCATGTCCGTTCACACTCACCTGGCTATGTCTGGCAAGTTTGTGTATTCGCCGCCATTCTCCGAATCAGTGAAGACAATTCGAGCGACAAAACTTTAGTCAAGTTTCGACAAAAGTAGAAGATGGATTCAAAGAGACCAGCTTGTAGTTCATTCCAAACCCCAATGCAAACTCAACGTAAGACAACGAAAATAAAACTGTTCTCTAGTGCCAGGCGTCGGAATAAGACGAGAGTCAACAAAAAAGCTTTCAACAAATGGAGAGATCTCCGGTTTGCTCTAGGGCTCAAACGGGATTCTATACAAAGTAAGAACTTATATTGTTCATGAACGTGTTTCCAAAATAATACAAGTGGTGATAGATGCATGGAGATAGATGGAAACTAAAACCAAAGTTTTCTACTACCCCTGTTTTCCCCTCACACATAGGCTAAGTGTGTAATTATGACTGTAACAAAAGATGAGTGTGACTGGTGCTCCTCTGTTTTTGAACAACTTCTGCAAGCGTGCGTGTGCTTGTGGTCCGTGAGCGTGCACACCTCTGGTTGCGGTTTCGCTTGTCGCCAAAGGGGGCATAGTTCTGCAAAAACTCAGAGACTTGCGCAATGCACCTTTAAGGATTAAACAAATCTATCTTAGCTAATGCTGTAACTATATGAGGAGCCCTTAATTACACATTGCTATAATTGTCACGTGTCTGTCCTGTCTTGTATTGCACACATGTGTCTTTGTTATGTTGGGCCATGTGCTCTTGTCATTGTTTGATCCCTCCCCCTCGTTACCTGATTAGTGTTTGAGTTCTTGAAGATTGAAGGTTGAAAGATTTAATGTAACAGTATTTGTTTACTGTCCGTTTGTGTACCTTTTTAATGCTAAAAATCTATTAAATCAACAAATAAATGATCATGATGTGTTCATACAGGAGTTGATTGGTCACATGCTGCAAGTGAATGTGGAGGCCAGATACACAGCAGAGGACGTGCTGTCTCACCCCTGGGTCACAGTTAATGTGAGTTGATGGGTTTAGTGGTGTATATGTTTTATTTGTTTTTGTTTTTTGTCAATATTGTGAAGCTATGTAATGCATATGCACACTAAAGTATCACATTTCTATAATATACCGAAATCAAAATGTATTATGTTGAGCAGCATGGATGGCCACAGGGTATTCACTCGCACACTTACTCATAAAACATTATTGATGCGATTTAAGCTATATTTGAGGTGGTTTTGATTTATGTTTCAATTTATTTTTCAAACTGAAACCTACAATTTAGTCAATATGCTCTGGTGGACACAGTTACAATATATTGCTCACCATTAGATTAGACACCTATTCTAATCCACTTCAATAACCAACAGGAGGAGGGTGCAATGGAAAACAATATGAAGATGGAGGTGGCAGGTAAACTCAAAAAGCACTTTAACTCTGTGCAGAAACAGAGCAACACTTCCCCAGGAGTTTCTGTTCTTATGGTGAGCACACACACTCACATATGAGAAACAGTTTGCTCATCATAACTGCAGCTGCTGTCATTTGTTAATATGCACTGCTTAAAAAAATAATCAATGTCATCCTCTCGGTCCCCAATGATTAGTACTCGGATTACACATAATTCCAAATACATAGCGTCACTGAAATTACAGCCACTGTGGACACCAGCATCAAATCAATCAGTCTGTCTCCCTCAGCGCTCATGACTTACATAACTGCTAAGTCTCAGAAAATAGGAGAGATTATTGTATTGCAAACAAGCACAGCACCAAATATGCCAGAGCTATGAAATTGGAAAAGAAAGCATCACATCAGACACAAGTATAAAGATCCCGTTCATTTTCTCCATACATTTTTTTTTTTATTTGACTTTAAGTGATAGTGTATTTTTTCAACACACCTTTTAATCATTTAACACAGACCTACTGAGTCATGTGACTTCAACTTTTGAATTTAAATAATTAACCAAAACAAAAATGTGTTTAATTATGGTGAACATGTTCGGTTCACTTGGAAACCTGGAATTATCGGAAATGGCCACGACAAAACTATGGTCACGTAGGTTATTTAAACATTTAACTCGTGGCCACGGGAAATAGATTTCGTTTTCTCGACATAGGATCTCAAGGGCATGCCTTTACATCACGTGACCACGGCATAAGGATGTCGGTATCTCAAAAATGTTTCCGTGGCCATGACATATTATCATGTTCCCAAAAAGTGAACCAAACGTGTCACTGTATTTAATAGCCAAATTAATGGTTAAAAACTACAACCAATCAGAGACTTGTCAAACCTAAATCACTCTTTAAAGCCGAGGACACGCTTAAAGACTGTAACTATTGCTATTCTTATATTCAATGACAAGTCATTAGTTTTTATCATGTGATGCGAAGCTGAATTTGCTGCATCATTACTCCAGTCTTCAATATCACATGATCCTTAAGAAGTCATTTTAATATGCTAATTTGGTGCTCAATAAACATTTCCTAGTATTATCAATGTTGAAAACAGTTCAGTTTTTGAGGAAACTGTGATAAATATTTTCCAGAAATCCTTCAAAAAGAACAATTAGTGATACCAAACTTTTGAACAGTGATGTATTAGTGTTAAATACAGCAAAATGTGCAGTCAGTGCTGCTCTCTATAGTGCCTCAAAATGGCTGAAGGACTCAAAGGAATCATAATCCTTTTATTGTTTGGCATAAGCAGTACTTTATGAGCACTGAGAGAGACATGGGAGAAGCATTTTCATCCATTTACACCCCCATGTCTTATTAAATTCCCATCTTAGTTCACTGCACCATAAACCCCTCACTGCAGTTGTCTTACTTCTTATCACTGTCATCAAGGTCTTCGTTTCTGTATGTGTTTTCAGTGTCATTGGTCTCAACCTCTTCAATATTGTCATGATCAAGAATATTGTTTATTACTCATTCTTTGAACTTGACCCCATCATGCAGAACTTGACCTCATCATGCGGTCTTGATATGACCTCAATATACATTAAAATACTCTGCACATGGGCAGAGCAGTATATTGAATATTCATGATGTTCAAGGATTTTGCTAGAGCCTTTTTTGTTCACTACACTGCTGGAAAAAGGTCTCTGGCTAAATGTGTATTGATGTGAATCTCATTTGACAGTTTGAACTATAATGGCAGGGCTGTACCTACACCCCTTCCTTGCCCTCCCAAGACCCGAAGTGATGTCTGCCACTGGATATTGGGTATTTGAATCCAAACCTAAACCTATTTTAATGAGCTTGCGAGCTTATGACTCTATACTAAAATCTAGCACTCTGGCTGCCTCCTATTAACCCTCACTGGGTTTTTTCAGCATTTCTGGTCTTGCCTCACAATAATCATACCATGTTGTACATCATGTCCCAACCATAATCTGGTCCACTTTCTGTGTTCCCATCTCCTCACTCCACTCCATGTTCATGGTGAATACTTTATTGCTGTAATATTCTGAGCTATTACGGCTTGTGTTGCACATTTGTGCTGTATATTGTTTCTTTCTGGGCTTTAGTTGGAAGGTTTGTATTGGCATGCATGCATTACTGACTGCTTGGATATTAACACTGCAATCTGATGGCGTCTCTCTCTCTCTCTCTTCCTCTCTTTATATCTCTCTCTGTTACCTAATCCAGAGACAGTATTTCATGGCGGTTGCCAATGTCCTGAATATGAACCTCATTCTTAGGATCTTGACCATTGCCATCAAACTATCAAAGAAAGTGGTTTAAAAATATGAAACTCTGCCACCATTGCGGTATTGCCATTTAAACTTGTACATCTAAAGACAGAGAGAGAGATAGAGAGAGACATAATTATGCACAACAATTGCCTTGGATGAAATATTTTATTTAAAGTTTGAAATGGGGTTTACTTGTTGATTATTTTACCTTTTTATTACATTTAATTGATTTATTTTATTTTGCAGCCATTATATTTACTGTATCTAATAGGATCCGGACATGGTGCTATTCATTCTATCAGCTTTCTTTTACATTTTTCAGTTTTGTCCACATCAGCTGAGGAACTTACCAAAGAAATTTATCATATAAGTATCAAATATCAAATCGTATCACAGTTTTAAAGAATAGCTCAACCATTAACGAAACTTTTCTGAATTACTCACTCTCATGTCATTCTGAATGACATGTACTGAAAGAAAAATAGTTTTTAATTAATCATCACAAGGATATTTTCCATTAAACAAAACAGCAACATACTGGTGGTGGTTTGTCAGGCTCTACAAAAAAGAAAAAAAGAAAAAAAAAAAAACACTAAAGTACTATATGACTCATCTGCTATGTTATGCACTGATAATCAGCTCTCAAATTGAATATGGTGCCATTGACATTGGTTATTGTCTTGTAACCATACATCATTACATCAGACATGCAACATAGGCACCAAAAGCTATGGCTTTAGATGGTCATATGGACTAAATTGATGGTGCTTTTTTGTACACTTTTTTGATAGCTTGTTTGAATATTAAAAACATCAGCATGCAGGTTTGGAACAAACAACGTCCAGAATGTTCATCTCTGAGTGATCTGTCCCTTTAAGTAGCTATGTTTAGCTTTAAGCAAGCTGGTGTTTCTAAAGTAGTCCTTGTGAAATGTCCCTCAGCTGAACTGTTAGAGGTTATGTTAGTGTTGTGTAAGAATTTGTGCTGTATGTGCTCTGTGAGTAAGACTAGTCTTTGTCCTCTGCTTCTGCTCTCCCCATGGCATTGCTATCCTCTGACTAGCTCCAAGGCAATGGTATGTACTAACACTAACTGCTATGCTCCTCCCTCCCCGCCGCCGTCTCCTCGCACATACACTCTTATACTTTTAATTATATGTATATATTTTTTATTTACCTTTTTAACTCATTTTAATCTATAATTATTATTTATATATTTTAATCTTTAATTTATTTAATGTTTTTTCCCTCTGACTTCCTAGACTCCCACGAACCCCAATAAAAAAAAAAAAAACACTTTAATCACTTTAATCCTGCCATGAACATTAGGGGTGTTTTTTTTCCATTTTCAATCTCTTTCTCTGCTGTGGTCTTTTTTTTCCACCTGCGACGTGATCAATAGTATTGACTTTTCAATGAAACCAGGTTATGCATAATGTCTTTTATATCTTAGTATGGACCAGTTTCCTGTTCCAGCAACGAGAATAAAAAAAAAAAAACCAACAGAACAGCTGCTTTATTGAACGTTTAAAGGTTCATGCACAATTAGAATTCTGCCATCATTTTCTCACTCACATTTATCATTTCGATGGCTTTCGTTCTTCAGCAGAACTAATAGGATGATAGTTTGAAGAATGTTTCAGTGTTATTTTCAACTGAGAGTCAGAAAATATCTTTGTTAATATTTAATGGACTTGAGCTCATTGTTAGTTTGTGTTAATTTATACATTAACTAAAGTAAACTAATGAGATCATATTGTGCATGGTGGGAACGTGCAGATGTCGTCTCACATAAAATCTCTCAAACCTTATTAAATGTGTATTTTAATATGAAAATGTACTTTTTACCAGTGCACAAATTGTTTACACCCATAATAATTTTATATTTTTACATTTTTTTATTTATTTTTGATCTCCATAACAGCTTATAAATCATATTAGGTTATGGTTTTTAAAAAAAGTTTAAAAAAAATCCTGTTTATGGGTAGGATTAGGGGAAGAATTCCTTTAAGATTGAATTTATCGCTTCCTTGACCTCCCTGATTGTAACTTCATCTCACTTACTCTTTCCCTACTGAATTGTTTTCAGTTTCCTTTCCATTTTTGGGTGGGTGCACCTCATGTGAACATTAACATGCAGTATTGTCTCTCTCTTGTAGAACACAGCTCTAGATAAGGAAACCATCCAGCTCTCTCGCCGGCGTAAGGACACCAGCCCTCCTCCAGGAAAAAGCCCCTCCTCCACCCATCCAGGGAGACGACGCTCCAATAGGAGACGGTCATCTGCCCAATCGGTGGATTCTACGAGTGCTGCTCTGGTTGAGCCTTTAGCCTCAACAACCCCCAATACACCATCAGCACCTCTGTCCTCCCCTTGCTCTGCCCCACTTCCCTGCTTCCCAGAATGCAGTGCTGAGGCCAACAAGGGCTTGCAGAAGGAAGAATAACTCTACTTAGGGGAATCAATATGGAGACAATTCCAAATATAAAAATAAACAATTAAATAGCTACTCTGCGAATCTTTAATGCTTCATTGACTGGAATACAGGATTTGCTCAGATTTTTGCCCCAATTTACAGCCTGGAAGAGTTGCCAAAAGTGTTTTCTTATCCATTGTGACTTACTTCTAAGTGAAACAGCTTCTCGGACAAGAAAACATATTGGGCAGGACTTGATTTTGTCTATCAGGAATTGATTGGATCATTGTTGTCTGCTTTTGATCTCATGTGATTGACAGCGTATCCCGTCCTTGTGGCGAAAAACACATCATGAAAAGAGGTGTTGCCGCAAGAGGGACAGGAACATCGCAAGGGCACATGAATGTATTTGATGTGCACGGACAACTCATTTATAGGCTAAATACTGTGATGAAAATAGTCCATTTGGATTTCATGGTGACTTTCAGGCTGGGATACACCACAATTTTTAAAATTTGAGCAGATTTTAAAACACTAACTGGTGATCACACACTTATGTTCGTTCCTAACTCGCACAGAAACACTCGCCTCATTGCTTGGAGACGCATTACAAATGTATCTGAAGCTAAAACTTCTGAGAGCTGAGAGTCTGTGCCCATCATGCGATGTTTTGTGAAATCTGTCTACTTATGTCTGCAGACTGGCTCGGAGCCTCTGACTTTTAGCAACTAGCATTGATTCGTCCAGACTGTAAATCGGGGCAAAAAACTGAGCAAAATGTGTGTACTGTATTCCAGCCAATCGTCTGCTCGTTTCCCTGCTTTCTTCCTCCAGTTTGGCTTCAGATCGCAGCACCCATGTGGGTTTGAAAACTTTTATGTGATTGATTGTATATAGGTGCTTTGGATATCAAAGATCCGCTCTGCTTTTGTGTTTACTGACATGAACAGCTCACGTCTCGATTGTGAATAGCAAGCACGTTTTAGGGTGGATCTAAATTCCAAAGGGAAAGAAAGACTTTGAAACTGGCAAGAAACTTGTCCTGCTGAAACTTGAAAGTATGTTTGAAAATAGACCGCTTGACCTTTTGACTCTGCTGAAGAAACACAAGAAAGCGATTTGTATTTTTGTGGTGGTGTGTTTTTAAGAGGGTGTGCCTATATTGCACTACTGTGTTCTGGAGTCATTCTGCAGTAGTTTAGAGTTGCCTTCATATGAGCCAGCAAAGCAAGAAATCTGTAGGGATTGTTAATAGTTCTGTTCTTTTGCTAATTTATTTGTACAGATTAGACATAATGTGTAATTGTATTTTAGAATAGTTTGATATTTTCAAGCCGGAGTCATAAGTGCACGATGTTTTGATTTAGTATTAGATTACAATCTGTCTTTGTCACCTATTTCTCCATGTAGCTACTGTCTGTACTTGTTATCTCTTTGCTCACCATCTGATTCAAAGAGAGTGATGAAGCTTGATAATACATGTATTTGACATAATGAACTGATTTTTGACATGTTTAAAGTTTCAAGAAATATTCAGTATCATTTCTGGAAGGCTATTTCATGTTTAATAGGTGTCATTTTCGATTAGTGTTCCATATCATCTCATAATCAAGGAAATGCAATAAATGATCTAGCTGTTGTTTATCCTTGTCTTGTCCTTACTAGAACGATCCCAGTAAACTCTACAAACCAGTCAAATAGCTGGTTTACTTTCTCTAGCATAAAAAAAAAACAGGTGTAGCCCAACGCAACATCGCCATCTGTGGGTGGAGAATGGGGCTAAAGACACTCGTTTTTTTTACAGTCTAAAACGTGTCTTTGTTTGCATTTTTTTCCAATCTAATGAAAAACACATTCATATTCCCCTCATCACTATTTGCTATCGCTTATTAAGAAGACCTATTAGAAATGACACAAATGTTTGTCCTCTAGAGAAATAATAATAATATAGATATAGATATATATAGATATTTTTTTTATTATTATTCATGTTATGCCATGTCTTCTGTAGTAGAGACCAGTACTCAGTTTCTTAAAAAGTAAAAGAAATTGATTTTTTTTTATTTTTTTTTATTCACCAATACATTTTTAGGTTTCAAGTTCCAAAATTAAACGAATTGATACCATTTTACTTTATGCAATATGTTGGTTAAATGGGTAGTTGTATCTACTCTATCTAATTTACACATTAATGCGTTCTTGGTGTGATATGTAATGAAAAAAAGATGTGTAATAATGGAGTCAAAATTGGCAACATTTTCATAATAATATCGATTATTTCACAGGAATATATGTACAATTTCTTTCCCTATTCTCTTGTTGTATCTACCAAAATGTCTATGCATTAATTCCTAAGTGCCAAATTTGATTAAATTAATTTCAGTAATTTTTAAAGACCAAGGAGAAGTTGTTGTCGCTGTGAAACCTCCATTTGGTAGGCTTATCTCAGAATCAATGCTCAGGACATCCAGACTTAAAACTGTGACATGTTGTCAGAGAAATTCACTAAAATATAATGTCCACAGTCTTTAGACAAACTGCACAGCAATCAATAATTCATTAATTTTAATGGTTATATGGATACAATTTGACTCACAGGCGAGGGCATCAGTTTAAACAATCTGTAGCACGCCACACACACCACATTCATTCTACAAATGTATACAATTTTTACAAATTTTACAAAAAAACAAAAACAAAACTTGTGCCAATGTGGAATACAGGATTATGGTTAGTGCGGTCCATAGTCTATAAATTGCCAACGCAAGTTGGATAGCTTTATTTTTGATACCTTGGCATTAATAAAATAAAATAAAATATAAAAAGTTGGATAACTCATTACCGCCATCTAACGACTGCAAATGATTATACATTCTGTAAAAATCCCTCTCCCGGACAGTGTTAATTTTAAAGTGTTATCTAGAAAACGAAAATATCGATAAGAAAAACAACGCACATGTAAAATACTCAAAGAGCTTGATGAGAGAAAACCTAAAATAGAGCAAGATTGAATAACAGTGAATTAATTCGCCATTTACGCTCGCATATTGATTTTTTTAAACACCCTTTCAGCACCAACACAGACACAACATCTAATCAAATAATGTTAATAATAATACTACTACTAGTAGTAGTAATAATAATAATAATAATAATAATAATAATAATAATAATACGTGGTCGCGAGTTTTAAAACTCAATTTCCCATAAGCCCCAAGATATGGCGTCATGGCGTAAACGCCATTGGCCAATTCCTGTTGGGTCGGCCATATTGGAATTTGAAGTCTGCTATACTGTGTGAGCAGTTTGGCAGGCTCTTAGATTGTATCTCTTAAATACAGCTATATTTTATCAGTGTCCGCTGCGTCAGAGCCTGGCATTGCACCAGCGACCCTGCTGTTTGTGGACGGAACGCTGTCTGTGTATTCCGCGGGTAGAAATGAGTCCTACAGACGCCAAACGAGGAGCGAAGCGCAGGAAGAATAAGCGGGGCGGCGGCGCAGGGAAGGCCGGAGCTCCGCCAACACCCTCCAGCGGCACTGCGCACGGAGACCCGAGCACCATCACCAGCCTCAACGGAGAGGTAAGCAGCGGCTGGGCCATGCGGGGTGGTTGATGGTGCATGTGGGTGTAGTTTACTCCAGATTCCATGATATTGGGGGCCTAAGAGAAGCTCCTGTAGCTGATCTCACGTTTACATGGAGCCTGAGCTGAGCCTCACTGATCTAGAGCTTTAATCTTACACATTTCCTGGTCTGATCATCGAAACATGGGAAGAAACCCGTGAAGACGTGTGGAAAGCACATTTGGAATGATTTTTTTGCAACGGATGTGGAGGTTTGAGTGTTTTTTTTTGGTGCTCTGAGTGATGTGAAGCTAACTTGTCAAGCGCTGCCCAGTTTTAGCTGATGTGTTTACAAGGTGTAACGTTAACTTACTTCAATAACCCAATGATATTTATCAACCTTCCTTAATAAAAAGGCATTAAATGTATTCTTGAGGCTGAGAATATCCCCGTTTATTAACCGTAGTCACAGTAATATGACCATGTCGATAGACCGATCAAATGCTAAAGTCCACCGTTTTTTGACATTTACTTTAAGTTTCGAAATATTCCCTTACACGTTTTTTTCTTTATTATTTTTACCACAGGTTCTCTATTTAAAACGTTATGTATTGCGTTATGAAATAAAATTGAGGTAATAATTGCCTTTCTGAACTTTCAGTTGTCAAGTATGATCAAACCGGAAGTGCTTGAAAACATTCAACCGTAAATGTCAACAAAGCCTGTAATATGTCTGTGAGTGGGTTTTAAATTGAGACTTGGACAAATTTTGTGATTTGGACGTAAAGGTTATGTGGTGTATAGTCACTTAGCACAGTTAACTCTTAGTATTTACCTACCATATTTATAGGCATACACACTCTAACCTCAGTTTATCAGCTGCTTTCCTTATGAGTTGTGCATTTATGCAGTCCAGCCTGAGAAGTGTCAGGGAATGAATAGGTCACTCACAGCACAGTGTCCAGTGTCCAGGGCTTTGTCAGAGACTTGTTCTTACTAGTGGTATGCCTCTGTTTCCAAGGAAACCACATCTGTAGCTTAACAAGAGTATCAGTCTGTATTGACATAAGCAAGCAAAAGCGACCATTTCATCCATAGACGGAATCATGGCTATTTTGCTTACATACAGTGGACATATTTCAGAAGCCAGAAGACCAGAAGCCAAAATGTGAGGATGTCTAACTATCTATGATTTCTGAATCTGACTAATGACATGTTCTCTTAGAAGTTTAGGTCTTATGTGAATCATTTGTTGCTCTATTTCTTTTCATGAAATAACACTGCCAAACAACCTCTGGTTTACTCTGATAAAGTCGTTTGTAATCTACCGTACAGCGCTTGTTGGCAGGTTGTTGTTGTCTCAGAAATGGTGACATTTTTGTGTTTAACTAAGCACATTATCTTATTTCAGATAGCAATTTTGTTTAAAATCTTTCAAACCAGATTTTCCAAATACTGCCATGGTTAAGCCAATGTGTCAGTTGGTAAATAATTGTCTTAGGCTAAATGTTGTATTTTCATTTTAAACTGAGATATGAGGAAGGCACTTTACCATGGAACATGTCACTCACCAGCTTTAAAGCAGTTTCTTCTTTTCTTTTTTTCTTTCTTTTTTTTTTGTTATGTAATTTGTTTTGTAATATTGTGGCCATAGCTGTCTATTTTCACAAGCACGGATTTATTGAATAGCTGATAACCTGCTGGCTATTCTAAATAAAAAATGAGGATTCTTTTAACAGCCTCATATAACAGCTCTGACATTATTTGTGAGCTGCTGCTGCAAATTCAATTTGTATTTATTTAGGTTTATTAGGACATTTAATATTACTGGATAGCTGCATTGTCTTGATTGCTATTTTTAAATTACAACATTTAACATAATAAATATGTCTGGAACACAGGACAGGAAATGCTTGTCTAGTTTTGCTTTAGGACACAGATTTTAGATTTTAGATTCTAAGATCAAGTGACAACTCCACACACTATTTAACAACATTCTTGTTTATTCTATACAAAAGTAAAAAATAAATAAGTAAAACATGGATTTTTTTATTTACTGAAAGTGTATTATTATATTGAATTGTAAATGTCTTATTTTGATGGTTTCATGCCAATAATTAATTATGTGGAGCAAATTTTGGTCTGTATAAATCATGTTTATCCTCTTTTAATGTAGTCTGGTTTGTATTTTCTTTTCTTTTATGAATGTGTGCCAAAATATTATAGTTTTAACATCAACAACAAAATATATTGAAATTGTTTCTCTTATTTTGCTGTCAAATGCATGATCGTTTCATTAGTTCATTAGCATTTTATTCTTTGTATTGCTGTACACTGCTCTATCATAAGACCTGCAATCCATTTTGAGTTGTGACTCATCAGTTGAGAGAGGACCTTCGGAAAATGAAATGCATGTAGAAGTAATACTTTCGTCATATGTCATCTTCACAGAATTATTATATAAAAATAGGTGTTTGGCTACTGTCAGCGGTTCATTCTGCGAAAGGTGTTTTTTTTTTTTTTGAGAGCTACGAGGAGTGCATTTAGATGGCACTCTTTTAGGTTTGAGCTAAAGTCGTAAACAACATAGTGTATGTAATTACATTATTGTAATAAGTTTATAACCTTGAGCCTGGAATGAGTTGATTTATCGCCGGCTTTCTCTTTAGGTCCCATTGAATGGCGCTCCACAGTTTTCAGAAGGCCCAGTAAACGCTGACTTCTCTGGAGTCCTTCAGGTAACAGGCAAATCTCTCACTTTGGAACACAGCGCTCTGCCGTATTTGCATTTTCTCTGTGCGGTAGCAGAGCCGTGATTTCCTGAAAGTCTGATCCGGTGTAAGTTGAGTTAGCAGCCTACTGTTTTGAAGCGTTACTCTAGTCTTCTAGAATCATTGATCTCCTGTAGCGGGCGACCATTAGTGCAATTTGAGATATCCTTATGGGCATTTTACGTATCTAGCAGAAGGGAAAGCTGCTTCCTCACAGTTGATCTGTTTTGCTCTCTTACGCAGACCCCGTTCACTTTCGGGGTGAACCAGAGGGCACCCTACACCACTGGTGACCGTTGCCTGCTGTGTCGCAGCGAGCGCAAGGATGCCGTTTCCCAGGATATTGGAGGATCCAGTCAGAATGGCACATCCCAGTCACCCAAATCTTCCAACGCCCTTCAGTTGCCTTTGTACGTCTGCTCTGATTGCAAACGTACAGTGGAGAAGGACGATCGTCAGCCCTCCCTCGACCAGTCTCTGTTGGTACGTTCCTTCAACACTTGCATGTTTCTCCTCTGCCTCTAGTCTTAAAAAACATAATTGGGCAAATAATAAGTCTGAATTCCTATAATTAACATGCTCATTTTCAGCTGAGTCAGCGAAATTTGAAGGAAGTGTTGACTTGCTCGGTATTTTTTCCCTCATTAAGAAAAGATTTACCCCTAAAGCAACCAATATTACCTCTCCAGTCGTATTTTAAATGAGGAAAGATAAGCGTCATTTTACATGGATTGAGCTGCCTCATGTTGAGATCACATGACCAGCCAAATACTACTTGCTTTATCTTAATAAAACCTATTTTGTTTGACATCTGATGAGTTGTTGCCCGTTTGGAATCTGTGTAAGTCTAAGATGGCTGTTAGGGTAGAATAGAGTTCTCAACGGGCCTGAAAATTATTACCCGCCCGGACCCGGCCCGCTGCCCGACTCGGAGGCACTGTACAATCTATTGCCGTTGCAGCGTCTATTCATTCCGGTGAAATCACAAAATAAAATGCACACAAACTTAGAAAGATTGACTTACTAGTCCATCAACAAGACCGCCATGTCAGCATCACCGTTGCATCCAGAGCTGCTTTTTAGCTCGCGCCAAGGAGTGAAAAGCCCGACCGAGTGGGACTCTTGTCAGGTTTCTCACACGGTCCGATTCTCTTTTCCTAATCTTCCGACCGCGTTTTCTTTGCTTTTTCCATCGTCTAGTAATATCACGTCTGAAATGTGCGCTAGTGCAGTGCTGTTGACAACTATTTTCAAAGGAAAGTAGCTAACATCATGCCTGTTTAAATAAAAATCTTCACACAATAATAAATAAAAAGAACTCAAACAGCCAACCAGCGGGCGGGCTACGAGTTTTGAAACAAAATAGGCTTAGCCTACAAACATAATCATATGCTTATAATAGGCATCGTGGAGGAAGATCAGTGCGTCCACAGTGGATGGACTGAGCCGTGTTCTCCTCTCGGCCAGCCACCCGTGATGCACTTTGCACGCAGCAGCCAGGTTTTCTTTATGTTGAACAGCAGCGAATCAGCGATGATTAATAATTTATTTGTTTTTTTTTACTGGGCGGTAAAGACTAAGCCCGAGGTCCGACCCGAGCCATTTGCTTATATTTTGACCCGGCCCGATCCCGTCGGGTTTGTCGGGCTGACCCGACCCGTTGAGAACTCTAGGGTAGAATAAACAAACAAATAAAAAATCGTATCTTCAAGCATTTATTTATTTCAAAACGTTTACTTCTCATTATAATGTAATAAAGATACACTTTTTACCCTTTGCAGTGAAGACAGCTCTGCGTTACCACTAACATCTCATGTTATATTGGTTTCGTTAGTAGTTTCATTAGTTAGTAATTTCATTTTTACTCTGCATTGATTTCACAGGCAGGTAGATGTACTGTTTTCCTGTTGACATGTTTTTGATAAAGATGTTTTTAGATTAGAGTTTCCCAAAGAGTCATAAACCATAAACCCTGGTGCCTGGTCCCCAGTTGTCTCTGCATGAACTTACTTTATTTATTAGCAGTTCGAATGTAGGAATGGGCGATATACCGGTAGACATGGGCAACCGGAATATAATCTCCAATGCAATTATGCTCTCTTGTTGTTGCTGTGCTGCACAGTCACGGGAGTTTATCTTTTTCATAGGTTTTTTAAGTATTGCGGACGGTTTTTAAAAAACGAGTGATTTTAGACATTTTGATATTCGTGTGATGAATAACTTTATCACTGTTTGAGAGACAAGCTCAATTGAACGCACTGCTCATAAAACGTGAGAACTGAAGTGAGTGTGTTTTGACGATTAGTTAGGCTTGATAAATACTTGATAGAAACACATACTTATGTGTCAAAGTGACCATGTCTTTTGCAGGTACAGTCCTTATGTCTTAAGTGAATGTAGACAGTTGAGAAAGAGAAAACGCAAGTATATTGGATCCATGCAGTCGGTCTAAAAATTACAGCATCAAAATTTACCTGCTGTCGTTTTTAATGTTAATGCAAATGGTGATTGGATTAGCATTACCTTGTTAGAGAGCTCAGAACTGCACACCCCCCTGCAATACCTTTGCTCCCCACAGCCCTTCTCTGATCACTGAGATCGCCTCTATAATCCTGTAGAGTAAAATAAATAAGAGGGATTCGGGCTCGAATCTGAGACTGGCAGTGACGTCATGCGCGTTCACGCTCGCCTGGCTATGTGCCTATGTCTTGCAGGTTAGTGTATTTGCCTCCATTCTGCGTATCAGAGAAGACAACTCGAGCGACACAACTTTAGTCAACTTTTCACAAAAGTAGAAGATGGATTCAAAGGAGCTGTTTAGCCTACACCTGGTCACTTCATGCGTTTTCTGTGATCGGATAGCTAATCGATCGTGAAAGACGGATTTGAATTCGAGACGGATTTGAATCCGATCGCTCAAATCACTCGAGGACGTGGTCTGGGCCGTATTCCAGACAAAACTGGACAAGTGTAAATGCATCTGGTTGTTGAAAGCAGGCTATAGGTTATGTCATGTTATTTTAGTCATATATGACGACTCGCATCACCTCAGATGAGCAGCTGAGCGCCTATTCATCAAGCCAGCGTGCCGCAATCTATCGCAAATCAAAGTGAAAGTAAGTCGCAGACGCTTAACACTACCATCTTCATGAAAAGTAAAGAAATGAAATGATCTTACCAGGCAACCAGGGCTATTGCCGCTCTCTCTTATTGCTGTCTTTGCTGATTTTGAAATTAGCCGATGATTAATAAAATGCAGCTGCATGCTTTCGGTGACGTGCACTTCATGAATTCTGGAATTGAAGATCAGATTATATCCGTTTTGCAAAAACACATTTATGTGAGCAGGTGTAAATGGAATCGTTTTGATAAATCAGATAGCTATACGATCTGAGAAAACGCATTGTAGGTGAAAACAGCCCCAAAGAGACCAGCTTGTAGTTCATTCCAAACCCCAGCGCGTGAGACAAAGAAATACAACTTCTGTCTGTCCAGTGCCAGGCGTCGGAGTTAGACGAGAGTCAACATCGGGAAGGCTTTCAACACATGAGAGATCTCCGGTCTGCTCTAGGGCTCAAACGGGTTCTATACAAAGTAATAACTTATATTGTTCATGAACGTGTTTCCATAATTATACAATCATACGTGGATACAGTAAGCACATAAAACAGTTCAATATAGAGATAGATGGAAACAAAAAACGAAGTTTTCTACTACCCCTGTTTTCCCCTCACACACACATAAGTGTGTACTCGAATGCCTTTCCTTTCATATATTTTAAATGACATGCAGAGTTATAACTGTATTACCTCATTATGACTGTAACAAAAGATGTGTGCCGCACAGTGTTGCGGCTGATGCTCCTTTGGTTATGAACACAGCTTGTGCAAACGTGTATGTGTGTGTGAGTTTCACTTGTCGCCAGAGGGGGCGTAGTTCTGCAAAAACTCAGATACTTGCATTTAGCTCCTTTAAATTAGAACAGAATTTACATTTCTAATAAATAAAAATACAAAACCAAATAACCCAGAATCAAGTCACAAGGTGCAGATCAAATATTTGCAAAATGCCTAAAGTGTAGGGGAACATCTATTGAAAATACAAGCTAGTTAAATTAGATCACCCTGAGTGATCAGTAAATAAAATAAAAATAAATAAATCATTAAAATAATGAAAGTATAGCCAGAATTGTGTTTTTAACTGCAGAAACAACAAAAAACTCTAAACTAGAATGGCTCTTTTTAGCTAAACATGTTCACAGCATCCAAAAATCAAATTAGCACCGGCTGAAATGTCCTGATTGAACGAAACGTTCAAGTCTTCTGTGTCCGTTTGAGTCTTTTCAAATTCTATGTGAAAAACACTTAATATCCTAAGACAGACAGATGTACTAAAATGTCAAATTTTGTACACACCTTATTAATAAAGCATACTATATAGCCTACATAAAAACAGATGAGCCCAGATTAGGAATGTACATGTTTAATTACACATAAAGCATTTTCCTCCTGTAGAAACTTGTTGCGTTCATATTCTGCGCTCACCTGTTTTTCTGTACATAGCTTAGTATGTTTAGTTTTATTTTTACTGAGTTTGGTCTTTTAACATCACTATCTTAATTAGGGTTGGGTATCGAGAATCGAGTATCGATTGGAACCGAGACTAACTTTTAGTTTTTCCAGGAATCGTTCAAAAGTTAAAATTTCGATTCCTAGTTTCGATATTCACAGTCCGCCGAGCGGAAGAAGAAACCGCTGAACAACACCAACGAAGAAGCGTCTACCGGAAGTATTGGCATAACCACGCGAGTCGAACATGAGTACCTTACGTCGGCGATCCAAAGTGTGGCTTCACTTTTCTAAAAATAACGAAATCTCGACAAAATGCAAAATTTGTGACAAAAGGAGTATTTTTACAGGAGTATTTCCTTCAGAAAGGCCGTTGGTTAGCAAGGTTAGCTAAACTTTTTTGACCCTGCCTCTTAAAAGAATCAGAATCGAGAATCGTTAGGAACCGGAATCGAAACAAGGAATCGGAATCGGAATCAGAATCGTTCAAATTCAAACGATACCCAACCCTAATCTTAATATACATTAAGCCTTGTTAAAGTGCCCTTTAAGTGTTTTAAAAGTTTTTCACATTGAGCGTTTTAGAATGTCCCGAGGAGAACCAACTTAATAACGTTGGCTTGCAGAAGTGGGATCATGGTTTTACTGATGCTATATCCAGCTTTGGAGAATATCCTTACTGATGATGTGCATCCACACTTTTTCTTATCCCAGACATTGTTAAATATTTAAATCCCTGCTGCCTCTGTTGGTCACAGATCGTGGAAAGTGAAACTTAAATCTTTCACAGGGGTGGTCGGATTTATTCACGCACGTTAAAAATATTTATTAAAAGCTTATTTTTTTTCACATTTTTATATTTACAGCATTGTCATAATAGGCTGTATATTAACAGACACATTTATTTTACAGAGATTTTTATATAATTTTTTTTTAATTATTTATTTATTTATTTAATTTTTGGGTGGTTCCTAATTCTTTTCTTGTTCTTTGCCAGAATCAGGACTTCTTATTGCACATGCCGGTGGGTAATGGTGGTTTGTCCCAAGAGCCCTTGGGTCCTGGAGGGAGACTGACAGTCGGTGCTCCTACATTGCCTGCTCCAGATCTCAGCTCTGCCCTCACCGCAGACACAGTGTGTAGCTGTGAGGCCTGTTATGAGCGGAGGTATGTCCTGCATCAGTCCCAATTAGATTTTTTAAAGATATGTTGTGGAATCCGCTTATTCATAACCATGCAGTTTTCAGCTAGTCTGTTGTTTGACAGATCAGTCTATTTAAATGTATTTCGTCATCTGAAATGTCTTGATTGTGGTTGCTTTGGTTAGGGAGATCACGGCTGAGTCAGAGCGAGAGTCACAACAACTGCAGAATCACTGGTCTGAGGTCAGATACCTGGTCCGGTGCATTTACCGTCAGACTGGGACTCCGCTGGCTGATGATCAGGATCAGCCTCTTGACCGGGACAAAGAGAGCATGAAGGAACTCGTTGACAGGTATTCTTTCAGAATGAATTTATCCTAAGAAACACAAGATGTACAGTAGTTGTTTAATAATGTTTTTATCTCAAGGATTGAGCCAGAACAAATCCATCTTGCAGTTTTTGGGAAAGGGCACAAAATAGCACTAACATTAAGATAACCATCAGAGTTGTTAAAACAATTCAATCATGTGGTTGCCACCTTAAAGCCACTGTAAGTGATTTTTAGCCTCCACTAGTTTGCTAATCACAGCCACTCCAATCACAGTTCTCTCCAATATCAGCAAGCCCAAACAGACAAAATGATTCACAGACCAAGCTCTTTTCTCTGTCTAGTTTTCTGATTTTTCGCATTACTCATTCTAGGAATATTTCTCAGATAATGGGTTCATTATATGCGTAATGTTCCAGAAGTTGAAAAGTTTTTTTTAATAATTTCAGTTTTTAAATTGTGAAGTCAATTAACTTTTATTCAGTTGGCACTCATTTTGAAATTAAGTTTCAAAAACTAATTAAAATGACAGTAAAGGATACCATAAGAGTTCCCTTTCATATAAATGCTGTTCTTTTTAACTTGCTATTCATCAAATAATCTTGAAAAAGTAGTAGCCTACCTACATTTTCCTAAAAAATATTAAGCAGCACAACTCAAGCACCAAATCAGCTTATTAGAATGATTTCTGAAGGATCATGTGACACTGCGGACCTGAAATATTATATTTAATTGAAAACAGTTATTTTAAATTCGAAGAATATTTCACAATATTAATGTTTTTTTCTGTTTTTAATCAATTAAAAGCCTGGGTCTGCATAAGAAACATCTTTCAAAAACATTTTAAATGGTTGTGTTAGGAAATGTATATCATTCATATTTATATAAACATTCAAGTTTGTTACAAGTAGTCTTTATCCATCACTGGGATGTAAATTCTTCTGTGTGTTTTATGTATTGTTAAATTGGTGTATTGCAGACTCTTAGTTTTTTTATTTTTTGCAGTGTAAAAATGACAACATGCTCTGCGATGTTGTGATTCTGCTCATCCTATGTGATAAATAATAACTAGGGCTGTTAACGCATGCAATGAATTCAGTGTTAACGCAATTTAACATATATAAATTACTGAAGCATGCAAAATTGCCATTAATGTAATTTACGTCACAAAGTTAGATGAGCTTAGAAATCGAGGTCATCTACATCTGGCGCCAGCACCTGTAACCCTGGTAGGTGGAAATTTCTATTCTAACCCGATTTCACTTCTCTGTTTGCGAACAGATCATTTTAAGCAGCTACACTCCAGGAAAGTTGTCAGTCCAGTAATCCAGTAAGCAAATTCATATAAATAGCACTAATGTAAAGAAAACCAGGCTGATTACATCAGAGAGTGATGTTAATAGCCGCGTTTCCACCTCCGGGCTAGGGCTGGGCCAGAGCTAACAGCGAGCCGAGCCGAGCCGAGCTAGTGGCCTCGGGCCTCAAGCACCGGGCTTGCGTTTCCACTGCCGGGCCAGTAGCCCCACAGCGCTGCCCCAGACCCCACCCCTAACACGCCTTTCTGGATCAAACGTCATAAAACCCAACCCATTTTAGCGGGTATTATGAATTAATTTATTTTGTAAATTAGGAAGATAGCATGTATATTAACTCACATGCCGTAGTGGCTGCAATAGTGTCCCGAGGCCAGTACAGGCGATTCTCCATTTCAAGCAGCGATTTTTTTTGCGCGATTTAACAAGTAGGGCTGCGGGCACGTTTTCAAGTTATTCATTAACCGTTAACCGAGGCCCATCGGTTAATACTCGGTGCATAGTGTGCGCGCCGCAACCTCGAGATACAGAGTTAATTTTTAACACCTTTAATAACTGATTGGACCCCATTTGAAACGAAATTAATTTATAGAAATAAAACGCAGCAAGTACGGAGCAGTTAAAGCCGCATTTCCATCACCCTTCAAACTGAAATTGCCAATTGAAAATAAGCAAAACGTCCATTTCACAAAAACTCAGTGTCTGCAAATAATAATAATAACCATCATCATCATTATTGTAACATTTTATTAGGCTGCATATGTAGAAGACGCCTTTATCCAAAAAAGGAACAGAGCACAAATAAACACAATATTTTTGACGCATATCAGCGCATATCCAGTGTGTGTGGAGCACGCACTGATGGCTGCGAGACGCCCATGTGAACACTTGCAGTTTCATTGCATTTCTTTCAGTGGAAACAACTTAAAATACTCTTTCATTTCTGGTCATACAGAAAATAATAATACATTATTCGCAAATACATTTATTTGCGTAAACTCACAATAACAAGAAAACGTTGTGCTTTAACAATTAATCAAGGCGCTTCATGATCTCCGTGAACTGAAGCGCGAGACCTGAAACAGCCACCGCATTGGAATTTGTTCGTTTTAAATTGGACATTTAAAGCTTTAGTCTACAGGGGTTATATCCTTTGTAGATTAAAGCTTTAAATGTCCAATTTAAAACGAACAAATTCTAATCGAAAGCCAATATCTTCTGACCATGTAATTATAAATGTTATATTTTTATGTTATATATAATTATAAATCTAAATTTAAATGTGCATCCGGAGATGGAGATTTGTTTTTAGCCGAAAATCATTTAGAAAACAATAGTTTATTAATAAACAATTAATGCCTCGTTATTTTATATTATTTTATTATCAGACACATTTATTATAGCCTATAAATCACCTATAAATCCCCTTTCTGTAGGCTGTGGTTACGGCTCTTCTCATTCAGCACTGCGGGGAAAATATCATTTCCAGGTTCTAATTTGGCCTCAGAAAACCAGTAAAATATATATTTTTTTCATATTAATTTGTCAAATATTTTAAATGTTTAAGGGGCAAAAAAAAATCAAACAAATATCTGAAAATTCGTCGATATGTACCCTATATATTTTTGCGCAGCATTTGGCATAGGCCTACAGTTCAAATTAAAATGTTATGCAATTTTAAACGGTTAATCAGTTAAACATGGACACCCCTATGTGCATCTTGCTTCAGATCATAACGTTCCATAACACCGATAAACTCCGCCTTTTACCTTGAGCACGCCTCTAGCCCCAGCTGGCCCGCTCTGGCCCAAGGTATTCGACAGGCCAGAAATCCTGGCCGTTGGCCCTGAGGAAGCCCCGATCAAGCCCCGGAAGTGACAGTGGAAACGCGACTGGCCCTGGCACGCACTAGTGCGGCCCGGCCCTGGCCCGGCAGTGGAAACGCGGCTAATGCAGTTTCAGTGGCGACGGTTCCGTATGGCATACCAACTACCGCAAAACACAATATCTGCCCAACCACCCGTCATTCACGCAATATTCACAGGAACGCAATGACTCTTCAAGACTCTACAAGAATTCTACGAAACCGTAGCGTGGCGCCCTGTACACAGCCAGCCAGAATCTTTCTGTCTCAACCATAGCCAGTTGCTGTTCCTTTCTGCTGCTTCAGATAAGTTCTTACTGTGAGACGCAACTCTTGGCCACTGAATCCGACGTCTCTGAGGAACCGGGTTGTAGAGTGTGCCACAAAACCTCGACAACCCACTTCCACTGGATAAACCTGGACTCTCCATCCTCGCTGTTAAGTGGCCAGATGAGCATACCACAGTTTCTTCCTCTCATATGCTTCATCTACCGCATCCTCCCATGGCACTGTTAGCTCTATCAGTTGAACAATGCGTGCTGATTCAGTCCACAAAACAATATCTGGTCGTAGGTTAGTGGTGGCAATCTCAGGTGGAAAAATAAGCTGTTGATCATGATCAGCCAGCATCTTCCAGTCCCTAGCAGCTTCCAGTTGTCCTGGGCGAGAATTGGTTTTAACACCTTATCTTGGTGGTTGCTCACCTGGGCGGAGGAATATTGTCTTCTGCTTGTAGAAGTTTTGCTTGAACAGGCAACTTATTGGTCATACTACGCTTACCTTCCAATGCTAAAGCCAAACATTGCAGTACTTGGTCATGGCGCCAAGTAAACCGACCTTGGCTAAGAGCCACCTTAAATCCTGTCAAAATGTGCCTTAAAATGGTAGGTGATGAACACGAAGGACAAGAAGGATCTTCTCCTACTCAGAGGTTTAGGTTCTGCGGTGATGGGAGAACATCATATGTTGACCTAATAAGGAAACTGATCCTACTCTCTTCCATTGACCAAAGGTCTTGTCAGCCCCAGCCCATCTTGCGTTGGTCCACACTCTCCACTCTCCCTGCTTGGCCTGTGAAATGGCCTTTAAACACCACCTCTTCTCCTCCTGCTTTCGCACCTCGTTGATTAAAAATAACTGAATAAATGTTCAGTCAAAGGTCAGTTCATTAGTTAATGCACTAACTAACATTAACAATGAGCAATAGCTACATATGCTACAGAAGTTATTCTTTAATAGCGTTAGTTTAGAAAAATACAACTGATCATTGTTAGTTCATGTTAGCTCAGGTTTTTATTTTAATAATGAAATGTTGAAACTTTATACATAGACCTTATTCAGAGCAGCGCCCTGACAGGTATGAAAGTAAGGCTGTGAGGGATAGACTTACCGTGTTTCCAATGGCATCCGCTTAAAAAGCTGAATAAAGCGGCTAGATTACTTACAATTTTCCACAGACTACATTGTCGGGAGTTTTTTTGTCAACTGACATTTCTTGCAAAGATATTTTTCTAGTGTTTCATGAGCAGAACAATCCGAAAACACATTAAATAACAGTACAGCCCATTGAAGAGATGCAAGTCTACCCTCACAGCCTCGCTTTCATTCTCATTCAAAATCAAAGATGGCGCTGCCGTGAATAAGGCGTATATTTTTCACTTTCAGTTTAACTGATGAATTAATGAATTTGTCACCGAAGAATAATAAGGAAGCAGAACATTTTCAATCAGTAGTCCTAATTGTAGTCCAGATAACAATGTTTGAAAATTGTAGCCAAGTATTAGTCTTTAAGTATTAAATATTTGGTGCTTTGAATTTCATTGCGAATACAAAAATCTGAATGGCTGTTTAAAACACTTAAGTACTGTTCGGGCACAGCTGCTTTGTTTTAGAGGTTTACTGTGGTTTACTGGGGTAACGGCTGCATTTCTGATGTTTCATCAGCGTCATCTGCTGTCGGTGAGTGAAAGTGCATTTTCATTCATGTGTGTTCCCTTCACTCGTTGTCGCTTGTTTACTTCAGAGTGCACACATGCCTTTTTGATGCAGAACAAACACAGTGTTGTATATTTTAATCGGTTGGTGAAGAAGTATTCTTAAAAATGTCATAATTCGTAATAAATAATTATTCATGGTATTTTAAAATGCCCATGATAACTTACAGTGCATGTTCATTATCGTGATATGTCGTATTACCGTTTATCGCCACATGTCTAATTCCAGTGAGTGTTTTGCTTTAAAACACGAGCTCTGTCATATTCTGTGATTGTTTCTGAAGAGCGCGAGACCTCACGCAACGCGCTGTGTGAAATACAGGCTGAACGGAACTTCAAAACATCCCACCGCTGTATGGCCAGATGATACGCAAACTACATTTCTCAGCTTGGTATAGCAAACCAGTGTCTCGCTAATGATGTTTTGATGGATTAGTATTGCAATCAAGGTAAAGATGATTGCGGTGACAAAGCTGTCATAAAGTAAGCACGCATACTATATTGTTATTGATGCACAAATTCATGTTCGGGATTGCAGCTTGACGTGTCTAAAATGTAAACAAGCTCTTTGCTGTTGCGCTGGCTGTACACATACTATTCACTGAATTTCAAAAGGGTTTTTTTTTCTGTTTTTTTTTCTTTGTTTTTTTATTAATTAAAAGTAAAGACCTTGGGAGAAAAGCTTGTAGAAAATAGTTTTGTCAGAATCACCCTTCAATCTGTTAATTTACTTAGCTGAATATAGCAAATGATGACAAAATGAATGTGTTGAACACGATAAATGGTGTGTATGTTTAGTTTTACGATAGATGTGCGATTTTAAGCGCACAAAAGTGTGATTTTAAACATTTCAATCTATTGACAGCACTAATAATAAAACATGAATTATACCACTGGACGACACTTGGAATCTCTCGTTTATTTCCCCAAAAACTCACCTTGTTTTCTTCCCATTTAGGCTTTGTGAGAAGGATCCTTACCAGTTGTACCAGCGTCTGGAACAGCAGGCAAGGGAGTATGTCTTAGAGATGAAGGTGCGTCTACTCAAACACCTGTCCACAGGCTCAAAGGCTCCCAGTGCAGCGGCTCAGGGGCCTCCACAGGCCCACCAGTTCATCTCACTGCTGCTAGAGGAGTACAATGCGCTTTGCCAGGCGGCCCGCACCATCAGCAGCTTCCTGCTCACCCTGGTGTGTTGATGCCACTGTATAATCTGCTTAAACACAAGCTTCAGTATGATCTAATACTAGCCCTGCTCTTCCTTTTCAGGAGAATGAACATTTGCAGAAGTTCCAAGTGACATGGGAGCTCCACAATAAGCACCTTTTTGAGAACTTGGTGTTCTCTGAACCCATCCTGCACAACAGTCTACCTGCCTTAGTGGCCCAGCTCAGGTATGGTCTTCAGGGAATCAGTTTAAACTGGGGATGCACAATGATATCGGGACAACATCGGTATTGGCCAATAAAAGCTTAAAATGATCATCATCGGCATTCGCAGATATGAATATTACTGCCGATGAGCCTTGCCGTCACCTGACGACCGTGAACAAAGCATGAGCGCCAGCAACTTAATCTTCCAACTAGGGGTGTGCTATAATCACAGTTTTTGATCGTGGACGAAAATAGTATCGTGCATTATATAACTGGACACTACAATTCACAAAAGTTCATTATTTACATGTGCGTCGAAGTCTTGCTAGTTAAACGTCATTCACGTGCTGTTCTAACACGCGCTTTTCTGAGCGTACACCCGATGCTCAAAGGAACCAACAGCCTGTCACAGCTCCTGTATACTGGACTAAGTTATCTTTCGACTCTTATTGGGCTAATACTCTCAAATACACACAAGGTTTACATAAACAAAGTTGGTTACATCTAAAATAAGAAGCAAGCAGAGAAAATCTGCTTGACAAATGCATAAATATAAGGAGTGTCAGTGAGTATTAGACATGTGCCGGTATTCGGTAATGCGATAAATCGCGGTAATGAATATGCACGATATTGTTATCGAGGGCTCTTCAAAATACCATGAAAAATAATAGATTCGAATTTAGACTTTTAGAGCGTGCATTAGCTTATTTTCCATCAACCGCTCAAACACTGCGTGCTGCGCAAAACACGCACGCACTCTGATGTAAACAATCCCCACATGTATAAGCACTGTGTGCATGCGGCAGTGCGCACTAGTCTAATGTAAACAATCCTCACATGATGAAGAAGCATGGCGGAACGCTCCCGACGATTTATCCCCGCAGGGCTGCCAACTCTCACACATTCAGCTTGAGACTCAAGCTTGAGACTTTCAGACAGGACGCGGAATACGCGCGCGACACGCAGGAATGTTTTGTTGCTCCGCCGACCTCGACCACGCCGTGGTTAAAGTTCAAAATAGTTAAACTTCTTATTTTAAAATGGCAAATCGCGTTGTATCTGAAGGGCAACGTTGAACCAAGCGGCCAGCGTCGCGCATTCCGCGTCCTGTCTGAAAGACGATTAACGCATTTGACACTTTTCACACGCTCTCCCACAGAGAAAAATCAAAGAGCAAAGAGGACACTGACACCGACAGACTAGACAGAGCAGGTTACTTTTTGATATGAAAGTTGTTATTGATAAATCAGCTCTTAGGTTCTGATCACAGATCGTTGCTCCTCAGTTCAAGTAAACCGATCATGTTACTTTAGTTTTTATTTAAAGATACAGTACAACTTACCGAAAGGTATATTTACTTGTACATAATAACGATCAATCAGCGTTTTCAAACACGGAAAGAGGTCAGTAACACTGCAGGAGAACTGTTGTCACAAAACGTTACATTTACCTCAGGAAAGCCATTTAATGACCAGCACATTAGTTGACTAGGAAAAAATAGCAAGGAGTATTTTGCTAAATATTATATTTAATTTATCTCTGTATGTTTACAGCATTATGTGAGAGATTTTTTTTCTTGAGAAACATTAACAGTCTGGGGCCTACCTAATATTTATCCAAATGAGTCAATATTGAATTAAGACTGAAATCAAATCCAAGAATTTAATTGAATAATACAAACTGTAACCTACCAGTCATTGTACCATGTAAACATTGTAACATGTTGTCACTAAACTTTAAACAATTTGGTTTAGTTACCATATGTTTTGAAAATCACAATTATACATTGTGATGCTAGTTAAGGTTTTTTTTTAGAGACCCACAATGAATCTGTTTTTCTTGAGCATTAAAATATAATTTCATTAAAATATCGTGATAATACCGTATACCGTGATAAAAGCTCAATCAATTAACCGCAGCATGAAAATTTGATACCGGCACATGCCTAGTGAGTATCTATAATATGCTGCCGCTTGTCCTTAAAGAGATACTCCACCCAGAAATAAAAATTCTGTCATTGTTTAAGCTACACTGTGTGATTTTTGCTCCCATTTAGCGGTGGAAGGATATATGATCATCCAGTGAATATTAGTTTCTTTTCCTCTCAATTCCGATTTCGTTTTAACTCCTACGGTGGCCAATGTAGTCCAAGATTAACATGGCTTCCAGTTCGACCTCGTCCATGAGTGTTAACTCAAACGTAAATGCAAAAGGCGAAGCTTGAATTTACGGGTATGTCCCTCTTTGGCTAATGTACTTTCAAGATGGAAGGGCAACATGGCGACCGACATTAGAACCCCTTACCCGTATGTATTTTCAATGGCATATTATACACTCACGAGAATACTTTATTACTTGAACGAAGTAAATGTATGTTTATGAGCACATATATTTTTGAAAGAACTAAGTGTTTTTAGCTAATAATAAACTAAAAGAGTTACACAGTATAGCTTTAACTCACTCTAATGTTGTTCCAAACATATACTGCTTTTGACTGAGAGCTTTAATAAGCTTTTTTTGCACTTAAAAAAATACAAATACATCAGTATCGACATCGAGCAAAATTAGTTTGAATATGTTGGCATATTGAATATCGGTCAATCCAATATCGTGCATCCCTAGTTAAAACTTAACCATCCTTATAGAACTTCTCTATCTAATAGGATGTCTTTGTTGTGATTTTTGTTTAATAGGCAGGGCACAACATCCCATGATTCATACAGTGAGGATATGTACCGTACACTCTTGGAGAGATACCACCATCTGGACCAGGAAATGAGTGCAGTTGCTCTCGAATGGCTGGAGTGTGAAAAGAGGATTGATGACTATGTTGATGAGCAGGTATATTTCATTCGCCTAGGTGCCTGTAATGTGAAAATAGTCGTACTGAACCAAGTAATCATTTGTGGCTCTCAAAGCTGATCTTGCACCTAACGCCAGTTTTGCCTGTTTGCAGTTGCTTTTTAAAGTTGAAGGTCAGAATCTCACAAATCAAAGGACAGAACCACATAAGTCTTTAATTAATAGAAATGTAAGTTACAGCACAAGTCACTCATTATGCGTTAATAATTTTCATACATGATTTTTGACCAGAGCTAAATGTGTTTCCACATTTATTTTTTAAAGATGTCTTTAAGAACTAAGCAGCGGATGCTCAAAGAAGACGCCGAGATCTTCAAACAGAAACGATTTTTTGAAGAGCAGGTAAGATTTCCTCCAAACCTGGTCTGATTGACCCTTTGTTCTTATTGAGAATAAAAAAAGGTTGTTGAGGCAAATGTACTTAAATTACAGTCTGCATGTACAGTGCGTTCTTCAAAACTAATAGAATTATTGAATGAATGTGTTCCTGAATATCATGAAAATTCCCCATTTATAAAACGGCATACTAGACTTAGATTCAAGGCATACATAGATTCAAAGGCATAGATAAGTACTGAGTGTCTGAATGCTATTTACAACAATTATTATGAAATTATTACCTGATTTGCTCTCAACCTTAGGAACTGCAATCATTTAAATCAGTTATGCAATCATTGCATAACTAAGTACTTTTTATTGGTAATGACCTGTTCAGTAAGCTTTTTTTAGCATGCCTGACAGGCTTATTTGCAGCTTATAGTTCTGAAGGATATGGTGACCAAGGAGTACACAACACAATGAAAAGTAAAAAAAGCACAAAAAAAAACAAATATAAGTTAATACACAACATTGAAGATGTTCCTGCTCCTTTATCTGCAACTATAGAGGTTCCGTTAAAGCTAAGGGCTTTATACTAAAGGTAATGGTCTAATGAAATCTACATTTTTACTTTACTACTAATGTTTTTTTTATAAACCCTTCAACTGCATTTATTGCATTTGAAATTAGCCAAGTCATTAATTTAGCTATGTAAATTTTAAGTACTATTTAAATGTGGGGTATGTGATTTTCTTTTTTGACTATTGACTATCGAGCAGTCCATGAAACGCTCACTTTATCTACTAAATTAGTGCCCTTGTGTCAACATTTGGAAACCTGCATTAACTTTTCTTATGGTATTTTCATACAAGGTTATATATTCATTTAGATTTATTTTTTTTTACCTGCAATATGCTCTTTAACTTTGCTGTTTAAATTACATTGTGTACTACTGGGCTGTAGATGGATGATGATTACACACACACATATATATATATATATATATATATATTTTACTTATTAAATGAGCAGAAACGTCTCTCTTCATCTAGCATTGTATACTCCATTACACTTATCTTGTGGTAAAAATATCTCAAAAACTATAATTAAAAAGTTTAGGGTCATTATTTTTTTTTCTGCAATAATAAATTACATTGGACAAAAGTGATAGTAAAGAAATTCATGAAATAAGTGATCGTTGGAACTTAAAATTCATCAAAGAGTCTTGGGAAAAAAAATGTATCACTGTAAAAAAAACACTACAATAATATTAAGCAGCACAGCTGTTTTCAACATAGATACTAAATGTTTCTTGAGCAGCATATTGTAATGATTTCTGAAGGATCATGTGACACTGAATGATGGAAGTAATGATGCTGAAAATTCAGCTTTGCCACAACAATAATATATTACTTTTTGAAAAGTAATAAATAGAAAACGGCTATATCTCTATTCTGTCATTCTATTATTTATGTTATGTCTTAAAAACCATCAATCATTGTTTTATTACATTGTGTGATTACAGTTCCTACTGAACAGTAAAAAGTCTCTTGGTGGTGACAGTAAGTTCACAGACACAGTGAAACACATGCTGTCCTCCAGACTGAGTATCCCAGACTGTCCCAACTGCAACTACAGACGGAGGTACTTTCCAATTATATTCAATAAAATGATTTGTAGCTCTTATTTGCTGTTCTTCCTTTAATATGATCCTTTTTGGGGGGCATATTTACAAAAATGCCAATGAAAGAAAGAAAAAAAAAAACCTTTTGGTCCTTTGAGTATCTTTGGCCTCACTGTTTTTTGTCTATCGTTAGCCTCATTGCCTTATAATAAAAGTAATATATTTACCTCCAGATGCACCTGTGATGACTGCAGCCTGTCTCACATCCTCACTTGTGGCATCATGGATGCTCCCATGGCAGAGGACCTGCATCTGAAGTTGCCCCTGCAAGCGGAGCCTCCTCGGGACTACCTGTCAGAGGTGCACCCCCCCAGCATGTCATCGGGCAGCTCAGGGTCTGGCTCTGCCCCAGGCTCCCCCATCACCATCCAGCAGCACCCACGCCTCATCCTGCCGCAGGATGGCACCACCACATTGTGAGTTAAAACAGTTTTATTTGTTCTTTTTTATTTGAAATGTAATTAATTGGACTCTTAAAACTTATAGGACTGACATCCCTATGTTCAATCTAACCTTTTTCTTTTATGAAATGCTGTTTTTTTTTTTGTTGTTTTTTTTTACAAAAAACAAACTGCAATTGCATGTCTCTAACTACACATTGCTAAATGAACTATTAGTCAATTGATTTAAAGGATTCATTAAAGGAATTAGCTCGTAAGACTCACTTTTTGTTAATCAGATGACATTGTTTACAATGGGAGTTCACATTTTTCTCACTGCATTCAATTCAGACAGCACACTCAAATTCAGAATATTGGATAAAATATTATTTCTTTTTGCAGTGGCAATGCAGGACACACTGATTTTAATCTTGATAATTATGAAACCCAAATTTTATTAAAAAAACATTTGACTGATGGTCTATATAAATGTAAAATATGGACAGTAAAATAATCATCTCAGTTCACCTGTCATTGGCAGGTGCGGCATAAAGTTTGTTATTCCTTGTCTGCTTGCTTTATGGCTGCATTTATAATAGTTTTATGAGGGGTCAAGGGTTTTTACGTGGATAATGTCGGAATTTAAGCTTGGGAATTTTTTTTTATAGTACTAGTAATATGTCTTCTGTGGACAGTATTGCAAAAAATCACATATGGGTAAGATCAGACAAGTTCCAATTATTGTAGTCATTACTGTATTTAAAATTTCAGTGACTAAATTATGTACTTTCCTGCTAAGCTTACTCAGTTTCTGTTTTTCATTTTCATCAGTGTCACAGTTTCTTATTACATCACACAAGTCCAACAGCTGAGTCATTAGACTCCTTTTGCTTTCTTTCTTTTCCCTTTTCTGCCTCAGCGATGATGAAGTGCCTCCGTTGTCTGCTATCTACCCTCTGAGCGGGTATGAAGACCCTTCGGTGGTGGCCAGCATTAATGGCATCCACAACCAACTCAGTGGAGGGGAAGAGAGAATGACCCTTAAAGATAAAGTAGGTGGCAGCTGATCATCTGACAGTGTTGTTGCTGCCTACAGTGTAAAGTAAACATTTGTCAACTGGAAACATTTGACATTTGACTATGAACAGTGGTATTAAACGCTCTTCTCTCACTTTCTCAGTCTTCACGGGGGAGCAGCAGCAGTAGCAGTTCCTCTGAAGGAGATGAGGGGGAGAGGGAGTGTGGTGGAGAACCTCCAGGCCAGGATTCCCTGTTCTCTGGAGGGAAAAACGACTGTCCGCCTCCATCATACCCTCATACACAGGTAGAGCTTAGGAAAATATGCTTTAACCTGTTAACTGTCACCCCCCCTTTTTTAAATAGACATAAAAATGAACACTTCGAACTTAAATGGTTGTAATTCAAGAATGCTTTGGAATATAGACATATGATTGGTCTTGTTTTAAAGAAGACATTTGGCAGATTTTTGTAGAAGTGAAATAAATTAAGAAAGTGAAACAGAAAAAAAGTTATTGAAGTTTGAGTTTATGGAAATGTACAATGTAAAAATATTAATTATTCATATTTTACAAAAAATATATATATTCAAAACCTGGGCTACTCTAAAATGGCAGAAAAATCAAAGCCAAAAATCTGAACAAGTTGTGTTTAAAATTTTAGGTTGATATCTCAAAAAATTAGCTTTCAGTAAGATTTTGTTTGAGCGCAGTACCAAACTTTTTCACTAGGGCACAATCAGACTCCATTACTGCCCATATAAGGGCGCCTGCATTTCCATTCGTGTTTTGAGTGATCTGAACCATTATTTTCACAATTTTCATACAATTTCTGAAGTAGAGATCCTATTCAGAAGTAGTATGGGAAGTTTGGCAGATTTTGATATGAATTGAACCTCTAAGAAACACATACAAAGAACACGCATGTAAGTCATAGCAAGCTGACACGTCACAAATGATGAATTTATTATTTTTTTCTTGATATTTCAAACTTTTCAGACCTTTTTTTTCCAAAATAATTGAATGGATTCTATCTTTTGAACTTTTGGCATGAAAACAAACTGAGGTATCTACCATTTTTTCATGATTTTTCATGTTTACTGCTATTTTAAAATAAAGGTCTGAACACGCCTTATGAGTATGAAAATGTTCTTGTTTTATATTGATAAATTATGGCTCCTCTGTAATATATTTTGAAATTCAGTCACCAAATATGGAAACTAGAGATTGTAAGCTTTCAAATGATGTATAGTTTGTCAATATTATTTAAGGTATTTACTAAGATATTATTGTTTTAAAAATATAGTGGCAAATGTCCCACCTGTGGGACGGTGACAGTTAAGTGGTTAAGGGACTATATATTGAAGGATACATATCATGCTTTTAAATCATTCATTTTTACTTATAAATCATACATTTGTGGTCTATATAAAGCATAACTGCAATGCTTGGGTCTGAATTCCTCATTATTATAGCTCAACAGACCCCTTTTCTACCCCTTTTCTGATGTGCTTCTGTGAGCAACCCATTTCGAAGCGTCCCGTTTAAATAAAAAGCAGCACCGCCCGCTCTCCAGGTCGCTGAGTTCACGGTCGGTTCAACTCCCCCCGTTCGGCCATTATTGTAGTTTGATAAGAGATATACGATTACGATAGCCTCAAAGAACATTTTTATTCACACGTTAACAAAATGTCAACAACGGAAGACTTGTCCATCAAGCCTAGCATATTCGAGCCAGAGCGAGCGATTTGAAAAAGACGACGACGAACCTGCTGAACAACGTCTTCATATGGATGCAGTGGTATGTAAGTTAAGTTAACTATGTTGTGTTTTTAGTGAAAGTCGACTATTTTATCTTGTTAAAACAAGCACACTGACAAGATAAATGACTACGGTCTAATCTTACTACTAATAATCTGTATTGATAATAATATGATAACTTGCGTTTAGAAAAGCATCAGCAAACACAGCAGATAAATGATAGAATGAATTTACCCCTAATTCAGACGAAGTCGATTGGCAAACCCTTCTGTATACTGGCGGAGGTTGTTGAAGTGGGGATCCTTGAAGTGCTTCAGGTCACTACATCCAACAGCCGTACATTTTGACTTGCCCTCTCGCAACTTCTGCATCATTGAGCTCGGACTACAAAATCGGAGCGAGAAATAATAATGGTGGATTGCTTGAAGTGTTGGACTGGTAGTCGATGTCCTTATTTGTCAGTTCCGCTGCAAATACTGTGACGTAATTGTTCAAAAAACATAATAGAGAACAGAAAAATGTGAACAGGTTGAAAAATATGACCAAAACAGAATATAAAGATATAAACGAAGCACCAGAAGAGAATAATTTAATCTTTTCTGTACTTATAAACACTCCAAATATACAACAAAATACATTTAAGGGCTAAAAAAGTGGATTTTGCATGATGTCCCCTTTAAAGGGTAACTAAACCTTAAACAACTTTTTTGTGTGTTAATGATCTCTAAGACTAGGGCTTTATTAGTGCTGTTCATTGATTCGAGTAAATGTTTTGACATTTAAAGTGTTTATAACATGTTTTATTTCTACAATATATGGTGTAAAAACGTCTCAGTGCTGCCCTCTTTAGGTTGACAAGTGGCTACTGCAGTTGAATTTTCCTATTTTGCGTGACGTATGCATCCTCTGCAAGCGGCTCACTACCCAACCCCCTTTCACAAGCTCACCACGCCCTTTGCTCGCATCATCCGCAGTTTATACCGCAGTCAAATTGAAATGGCCCTGTGTCCACAGATAATTCACCCTCCTCCACTTCAGGTGTAGGTGGGGGTGAAAAGTCCTCTACTTCAAATGACCGCTCTTTGCGAGTCTGACAGCTGTAAATCAATCCGTCACTGTGGATCTCAGGTGCACACCCCCGCTCAGCTCAGCCCTCGGTTTGTCCCCTCTGTCTCCGCTGGGCTCTGCCCACCTTTCCAGCAGTTTTCAAATATTGCCACTGGGTGGAGTTAGGCTCTGACCTGGGGTTTAGTTACACTTTAAACATTTGCCCCTTGGCATAAAGATTTAACAACTTTTTAATAATTAATTTTATCTATGCAGCAATAGTACAATGTCAGAGAGAGTCCATTGGTTTGAGTGGTTTGCATTTGCAGGTATTGCTGTAAATGATCTTGAATAAAAGTGACTTCTTCTTCTTTTTTTTATTTAGATGGATCAGGTACAACATCCATGCGAGTGTCATGTTTGTATTCAGGGCACCGGGGATGGTAGCACTTCCAGCCTGAGCTCCACCTGTCTGCCTACCAGCAGGCTGCACACAGGGGGTCACCAGTTCTTCTCAGAGAAGACAGCAGCCCACCCTGCCCTCCACCTCTACCCCCACATACACGGCCATCTTCCCTTGCACAACCTCTCCCACCTGCCCAGACCACTGCTGCCCACCCTCTACTCCACCCCTCCGCTCACACACAGCAAGGTTAGACACGCACACACATGCACAGGAAATTCCCAGCTCGTAGGGACTCGGTGCTTGTGTTATTTTTCCAGCCACAAGGGGGGTGACTTGTATCAAAAATCATAATCTTAAAAAGAGACACAGGTGCAAAATTTCACTTCCTACTGGGCATGTCCCTTTCCACATCACTGACTATTACTTATCAAGCAATGACATGATGCCACTTTACATTTTTCTGTTACTTTTTCAGTCTCCTAATCACTGAATTTCCTGATAAATCATTTTAAAAGGACATTCATTGAATTTTTTTTCATGTAATGATCCCAAATCTCTCCCCATCATCTTCTCTAGACTCTCCCTCCCACCCCCACGTCCAGTCACACAGGCGGAAAGCAGCAAGTGTTCAACCCCACCCTACCGGAGCATGTCTACCAGAGCTGCTTCAGCACGGCGGGGGACTGGAACGGCTCTTTGCCATGCCCCTCGCTCAAACTAGAGAACCTCTGGGACACGCACATTATGAAGAACTGGAACCCTTCTGTGCTGCTCCAGGAGCCATTACCTGGTCAGTTTCTCAAGCCTTTTTAAACATGTTCTGAACAATTCAATGTAGATAATCGTAAAACTAAAAGGAATTAATCTGTACGAGTAATTCAGGTGTTTTTAACCACTGAAAGGCTCCATTTAGATCTGGTATTATGTGTCTGGTGATCAGCTCATTCAGACTACATTTAGAGGGACACTCTAAAAGTCACCATGAAATTAACTACCCTTACCTTACTTTCAACATCTCTTTTTTTAATAATGTGAATAATGTCCTCACCTGCGTGAGGACTGGCCAATTATCCATCCCTTCCAGCAACCTTTAACTGACATGAGTAGGGCTGTAGTCAACCAATGAAATCCTTAGTCGACCAAAGTCTTGTCGATTAGTCGACTAAAAAAAAAAAAAAAACGTGATGTTTTGATTAAACATTTTTTAAACAATTGTCATTGAGCATTTATAAAACAAAAACGAAAAAACACCTCAAATAAATAAAACTATAATAATAATACAGTTCTCTGAAAATTAAGTTATTTTTTTTTTAACTGCAAAAAGTGAAGAGCTCTGTCCTAGGTCTATAGTAACAGTCACAATCGCGCACCTGACCACACCACACATTGCAAAAAATATAACTGCTATCTGCCACATAATGAAAAATCCCAACAAAAGCTCTCGTTTATACAGGCTTTATATTCTTCTTTACTTTCAAAGCTATGGGTTAACTTTCGTCCTGACGATCAAGACGTTTTAAAACAACACACAAAAACCCCAAATAGCCTAAAAACAATCCTAATAATAGGCTGTAGGACCGCGTATAGGTTTATTTTCGTTTTGTTGCATTATTTAGGCTATTTTCAAATGTGTCAAGTGTACAAATAAAAACAAAAACATTAAGAAAACACAATCTATTGAGTCAGCATGATATAGCCGTTAAAAGGCTGCTCACGTCTTTTGCGCGCTCAAGTTTGATTTCAAATGTAGGCGCGCGACTTGCACGCTCATAATTATATTTAGAATACAGTAATAAATAACTGCTTATAAAGTAATAAATATCAAGGAGTAAATCATTGAAAAATTCTTTCTATTGGTAAAAAAAAAAAAATGCAACTGGTCGACCAATAAGAATGTCAGTCGACCAAGACGGTATCGACCGATTAGTCGACTAAACGACTAAAGTTAACAGCCCTAGACATGAGTTTGTTGGATTTAGCAAACGACAGTGATCCAAAAATTGAATCAATTCACGATGGACAAAATCAAGCCCTGTCCTAAATTATTTTGATTAAGAAGCTGTTTCACTCAGATATACGTTACGATAAAAAGTAAAGATGATTGGAATTTTACTTTTACATCTACTTTAAAAATAAAAGTTCTGAATTGGCTTCTATGGTTCCATAAAGAACCTTTATCATCAATGGAACTTTTGTAATGCACAGTGGAACAACATTCGTCATATTATTAAAATTGAGAACTGTTCTCTGAAAGGTTTTTTGAGGAACCAAAAATGGTTCTCCATCAGCCATCATTACCAAAATGTCGTCCACATAGGAGGTGTGTTTTATCCTTGTTAAGCATTTGCTTTTAAATGGCATGCTCTCTTGACCATAATTTATGGGTTTCCCTTAGACCGCAAGACTGGTGGTGAGAAGCTTTTGGAGAGAGATCAAAATTTGTAAATGAGTCAAAATGCAATTTCTAGCATCACACCTCAGGCGAGCTGTCTGTGTCCAAAAGAGGGTGACATCACTGTAGTAACAAACTAGTTGTTCAGTTCAGCTCCACACATTAGTATTTTATATAAATTTAAATGGTCACTACATTACCAAAAACCATTGTGTCAAGTGGCTTTTATTGTCTTCAGTATCTAAAACCCACTGAAACTCTTCTCCCGGTCAAAGGTGACATGCTGGGTCCTCCTCTTCCCGACGTGCCCCTTCTCTCCTCCAGTTTGGTCCCCACTGTCAACCCCCATCCTTCCCCAGATGGCAAAGAGAGGAAGAACGGCGCCAAAAAAAAGTGTCTCTTCAACTACCAAGATGCCTTCATGGAGGCCAGTGAAGTGGTGATGGCCACTTCCTCTGCCACCTCCTCTGTCTCCAGTGCCGCCACAACTGTCCAGTCGAGTAATGATCACTTTCACGTTTCTAAATGACCATCATGAGTCTTAAGATTGAATTTTTGCTTTCGTTTGCTGAATTTCCTTTTTTTTTTTTTTTAGATGAAGTTTTCCATAATTTAGGTAAAGAGGACCATAGACATCCCACTCCTGTTGCTCCTAGGAATAGCCCCACCAGTCTCTCGTCTCTCCCCCCTCTTAGTGGAACCTCACACCCTCCTTCCCCCAACACACACCTACCAAGTATAGGCACCCAGTCCTTTCCAAAGACTGTAACTCAGACTCCAGTCTTCATGGATGTCCATCAGAGTCTGTGCTTGTCATCTGGTGAGCAGCCAGCCGCCTCAGTTGAAGGTTTAATCAGTGGTCCAAATAGCGTGTGCAGGTCAGTGCATCATCTATAGTGTTAATATGCCTTCTGTGTGATGATCCTGCTGTCCCGTCATTCAAAAAATAAACTGTTGTAATTTAAATAGCATGTCAAGCTTGTTAATACTTAATAAAGAAACTGGAATATGAGCTGGAATTGAGTTCATATACTCACATTTAAAATGTTTTTGTCAGTGATCCAGACTGTGAGGGTCATCGCTGTGAAGGGAACGGAGGCTACGAGCATCAGCCATATGAAGGAGAGGAGAGCCAAGATGATGACAGCAGCTCTGAGCACAGTTCATCCACTTCCACCTCAACCAATCAGAAGGAAGGAAAGTACTGTGACTGCTGCTACTGTGAATTCTTCGGTCACGGAGGGGTAAGGAAACGCTTTCACCAAATATAATTAATAATATAAATAATAATAATATATTACATACTTGCATTATCTATAATAAACAATAGTATTTTGATTGTCTGCATATATTCAAGCTTTTTTTTATCTGTAGTATCTGTTGATATTGGATATGCAGTAGTTTTGGATATTTAATTGGTTTTCTCACTTCCCTGTTTTTACGTCAAATTATCTTTGCCATGCTATCATCTAACACTGGTTGATCTTTTAAAAACACCTATAATTTAATCAGTGTTAAATGTAATCTTTAGCAAATCTCATTTTGGATATAGCACATTATAATGTTGTGATGCCTACATTCGTCTGTAGCATTTAAAACAGTTGATTTTAGTTTTTAGTGTTTTTATTCATGAAATAATAGTGTCACGGCTGGTGCCTGTATGAAGCGCACGATGAAGTGAATTCAGGAGCAATAAATGCATATATCCTCAACAGAAAAAAATGCTGAGTACAGAAAACATGACCACATTAATCCTGATGTTGACAGTACTAGACAAAGAACTAAGGAAAACTCAAGGGCAGGGTAATCAGCATGAAACAGAATTGTGGAATTAGGGACTATGGTAACTAATTAACAAACAGGGTAACTAATTAGGAACTCAGGAAAACAGGAACAGAGTGAAAACTAAACTAAAACAGAACATACATGTCACTACGCCTTGGAAAGGCGCGTCCTCACACTGACAACTGCTTGGAGAAGGACGTGGAACAGGTGAAGGGCAGGAGACAAGTGTAGATGATGGTGGGAGAAGCAAGAGCCATGGGAAGGAGTACACGGGTGGGAGCCCATTGCGGAGTTGATGGAGGGAGGAGCCATCAGCTGTTGACACCAGGGAAATGACTGATGGAGATGAGGCATGAAGTGGAGCCCTAGGGAGCAGATGGGACCGGGAGGTCCTGGAGGCAGAGGTGGAGTCATAGTGACAAGTGTCCGAGGTGGTACCAGAGAACTGAGGTGGAGCCGATGGGATTGGAGTCGGAGGGAAGTCAGAGCCAGATGGAGCTGAAAGGGTTGTGCGACGGAGCGCAGCGGACTTAACTTAAAATCTAAACTTCTTTTCCTGGACCGGGTTTAAATTAAGACACTAGTAGCCCTTAATTTGGAGTAGTTAATAGTGGCTTAAAAAATGGCTTTCTTAAACACAGATTTAGTACAGATTACTAACACCTGGACTATGAAGTCCTGAACAGGGGAGAGCCTAGTGAGAACAGGGTGTTGGGGGAAGCCGTTTTTCTTTCTTTTTCATCAAACCGCAGTTTTTGGAAGTTCCCGCAATTTCATTGCATAAAATTTTATATATTTCCTGCATATTCAATCGCATTTTTAAGAAAACGTGCCTTGCATAATCAAGGATTTTTGCCCACAACAATTGCAAAAAAAAAAAAAAAAAAAAAACTCAGCATTTTTCTGAAAGGACTGATCTCTGGGTCACTTCACCATACAGCTTTTGTCCCCACCTCCCACCCCCCACTTTTATAATGGCTGCTATGCCCCTGCTGAATTAAAACAAGATTAATTTAAGCTGTGATAATCGGGCATGAAAATCAAAAAAGCTTTACTGAACAAGGGAAAACTCAAAGAAAAATTGTACACCTACACATCAGCTGCGATCTACAAAGTAAATCCCTAAACTAAAGGGACATGCTGAAAGGAAAAAAATATGAGATGGGAGAAAAAAAAATATTTATCAATGCTTTTCCGTTTTCTCGCAAATGTTTTGCGTTCCCTCTAGAAACATTTTTCCCACAAAAATCGAACGTGAACTCAGTTTCTTACTCTACCCACTCTGAGCAGGATTCGAACCAGAGTCTCCAGCGTGGAGTATGTATCTAACACAGTGTTAATCTGAAGTTAAAACTGCCTCCTGGTAGGTTTAATTTAAGTGTCAATTTATTCCTGGAGAAGCTTTAGTCTTGATCTGGTTTAAAATGCCATTTTAGTTCAGGACTAGGGTTAATCTCTGTCTGGAAAAATGCCTCATGATGTTTTCAAATAAAGTCTGCACTCTCAAATTCAAGTTCAATTACTAATCTTCAAGGTTCGATGATTGAAATAGATTCTCAATATAAATATCTGTGATTTTTAGTTGATGATTTCTTCTCTTTTGGGCCTTTTGTTCAATTGAATTTTTTCTTTAGAGTTAAGTCCTATCTTTCTTTTGAAACAAGGAAGAGATTGGTTGCAGCTACTTTTTGGTCAGTGATGAATTGTTGTGATATTATTTATTTTCAGGCGCCTAAGCATTGTATACAGGTGTTGGATTCTGTATATCATAGAGCATTAAGGTTTATTACTAATTCAAAAGCCCTTACCTATTGTTTATTGTACTCTGGATAAATCCCTTAATTAACCAATATACGTTACAGAAAGGGCAAGCAGAATGGGTAGATAAATAACAAATTATTTGAAATAAATTCTGTGGTTGGGAAAAGATGTACCCTTTTAAATCAAGACACGACCAAGCTGTATTTACAAAGGCGCATTGATCCTGGGAAATTGCTGTAAAATTGCGTGGTGCCTTCTGTGTGAATGCGAGCCTGTCCCACGATTGACGCTGGGATCGATGCCGGATGGGGACCTAGTAACATTGCCGGGGTCAATCTCGGAACGTGCCCTGTACGATCAAAAGCCAGGAATAATGCCGTAAGGGATGTTGTCGTAGTGATGATGACACGCATGCCATCACAAAGACGTAGTTATCGTGCGAATCTGTAGCTCTTAGAAGAAAGTGTGTAGTCGTCATCAACAAAGAAAGAACGAAAAAATGTCTGCTAACTGGAGTGAAGCAGAGACCAGGGAGCTCCTTACTATCCTTGCTGAAGCTGAGATTGTTCGACGCGTAAGTTTCAAGTCACATTCTGACATCTGTCTTTTACCGGTTCCGGAAAATCACTGGCAGTGTGAATGAACCAAAATCAAATTGGACAAATCCCGAGACACATTCACATCCGTGCTTTTTTTTTCCGGAATTGCTGTGTGAAAGGAGCTCAAGGTGCCCGATTTGCCATACTAGACTGATTCATGGGCATTTATTGCAGGGTGAAGCAAACTTTGAAGGACTTATTTATGGATCCAGATTTTTTTAACACACAAAAAACTAATTTTTAGCACAAGTACATTTTGAAGAATCTTTTATAGAAATATTTTATTATTTAAAGTTTTCATTATTGTACTTATGACGTTATTTTGTCAAATGTTTATGTATTTGTCATGCAATTGCTGGTGATGCGGATATGGCAATAAACTCAAACACTACAACTTCTATTATTGTACTCTCGGGTTGAAAGGCCTGTTTTGTAATCTCATAGACTCAAACACTGGTACATATTTATATAATTATTTTGGGTTTGCCTCACTCTTACTTAAAGCCGTATGTCATTAAAAAGTTCTTTAAAAATATTTAAACGTCTGCTTAAATTTATCTTGTACCAACCAGTTACAAGATAAATTATGCTTAAAAGAATTGGAATCGTTATTTTAGAGGATTTGATTTCAGATTTACTTGATTGTATTTGTTTTGAGTGATTTGTGTACATTCTTTGTATATGTAAATTAATCCATTATGTTTTTATGTTTAACTGTGCTGCCTGTCTTGGCCAGGTCCTTCTTGTAAAATAGATTTTAAATATCAAAGAGTTTTATTTCTTGGTTAAATATAAGTAACTAAAAGAGCAACATCTGACCAAGGCAGTGCCGGAGTGACGAGGGGGCCCGGTTGAGCCATAAGGATGGTTGTCTCTGGTGGAGCCACGGCCGGTGAGCTGACAGGAACCGGCAAAGATAGAGGATACTTGGAGCTGGGCAGACCCAGTGGGGACATGAGAATAAGGGAAATATCCTCTTCCAAATCAAAATAGCTGCCAGAGATCAGCAGCAGCTCACCCTTAGCAGTGGGGGTGTGGGCAGGGTCTACATCCATACCCTCGAACTTCACTAGCAGTCCCTCGACGGCACATGATCTAGCCAGTTCATGTACTTAATCAGAGTCACAATGGGTCTCGGACTCCGGGGCGATGGTTGGCTTAGTCCTTTTCTCTGGCGCTGGCTCATGCATCACGGTAGGCTCAAGCCCTCCTTCTACGATGGGCTCTGGTATCATGGCGGTGCCACTGGGTGATGGCTGGCTGGGCTCGGAGTCCGGAGTGGGGCTATTGATGTCTTCCAATGGTGAACGCTGATCAGTTGTTCGCCAGCACCCACTCCACAAACAAGTTGAAGGTCCTCCAAGAGCCACATCGGGCTGGCCTGCTTTCGTTCAAGCTGGTGTAAAAGAAGACGCCCAGAAGAATGCTCAGGAAAGTTTGTGTGACGCGCCACTTCTAAAAATTCTCAGGTGTGGTCCTTGAGAGATTGCTGCTCCTGCTTCAATGAAGTGCACAGCTGAGGGAATTCCAGAACAACAAATCAATAAATTGAAAAAAAAAAAAAACTTAGGAGATACAGGAAACATAACCACATTAATACTGATATCGACTATACTAGACAAGAAACGAAGGAAAACCCAGCGCTTAAACATGTTGAGTAACTGGTTTGTGGTATTATGGACTATGGAAACTAATTAACAAATGTGGAAACAAACTAGGAACAGAGTGAAAACTAAATTAAAACAGAACATACACGTGAGACATAGTGATTTACCGGAATTTGTTTAGAGAATTGGAAAGAATATTGATGTTCAATTTTTCGGTTATAACATAATCGACCAGTAAGTGGCTTATCTGTATTTGCAAGAATTGGAACATGATGGAAAGTACAATTTCCTGTCACTTGAACATTATCATAAAGCAGTCCTTACTCACAGATTTACCACAGTATAGTAAAATCTCTATAACTTGACACTTTTCTGCTCATACACACTGTATACATCAGAACTGCCAGCTCTATTTCAGTTACAGTCAGTCACTTTGAGGTGTTATCACAGCTTTTTAATCAGTGTGGTGTTCTCAATGTCTGATGGATTAGTACATGCTCTTGTTTCCTGCACCAAATCAGTTTTGAATGCTCCAGTGCTTTTGTCAATCAGCCCCTATTAATGGAATATTTGTGGAAGCGGTTCATTTTAAGCGTTTACCATAGAAAGTGTCGTGAATAAATAAACTAAATACTGATGTTTGTTGTGGTTGTAGCCTCCTGCCGCACCCACCAGTAGGAACTATGCAGAGATGCGGGAGAAGTTGAGACTCAGGCTGACTAAGCGGAAGGAGGAACAGCCTAAGAAGGAAGAATTGCTGCTGGAGCGTGATGGGGTGGAGGACCATCGCAAGGTAGAGGATCTGCTACAGTTCATCAACAGTGCAGACAACAAACCTGTCACCAGCTCCAAAGCAGCCAAACGTGCCCGCCACAAACAGAAGAAGGTAAACTCATCATGCTTTTTTTTGTCTGTATCTGCTAATTTATGCAAAAATACATAAATGCAATAATGCTGTGCTGAGATCATAATAAAGAATAAAAGGGTGTATGTATATGGGTGCTCTGATTGATCAGGTACCGATAATAGCTTTGGATAGTTTGATATGTGGTCTCTATAAAGGCTGTTCTGAAAAGCAGATCAGATGCAAAACTCATTTTTTTTATGCACAGTTAAAATTTCTTCACTGCATAAACTCTGACAGTTCTATCAAGCATCTGGAAAAATTACAATTCATTTGCAATGTCTTTGTGTAGAGCAGAGACATTGCAACCACAGAAATGACCGTAAGAAACTAGAGGTGTGCTATTTATTTATTTAAACATTTTTAGAGAATTTCTTTCCTTCACAGCGGCTTTCTGTCCACCCTAAAAGCCCAAATTTAACATCCAAATCAGCTAGATAAGTGATTGTCAGTAAATACAGTCTACTGTTGCTAAACTGCATGACGCACTCTACTTAAAAGAGCAATTAAAGGGATAGTTCACCCAAAAATGAAAATTAGCCCATAATTTGCTCACCCTGAAGCTATTGAAGGTGTATATGACATTCTTCTTTAAAAAAAAAATGTCCTGGCTCTTCCAAGCTTTATAATGGGTATATTTTTTTGGAAGTCCATCAAACCCTATCCATCCATGATAAAAGTGCTCGAAACGTCTTTGGCGGGTTAATAAAGGCCTTCTGAAGTGAAGCGATGCATTTGTGTAAGAAAAAAATCCATATTTAAAATTGTATCGAATAAAATGACTAGTTTCCGGCAGACGGCCTTAAGCAAGTAGACCTACGCCGAAAGAGTAACACTTGAAATGTTTAAACCTGAGAGGTATTGTTCCCATTCCCCAAGCAACCTTCTGTGATGTGATCGGAGACAGAGTGGAACATAACCCTAAATGGTTAAAATCGCATAGATGGCATGTCAAAATGCCCAGCTTGGTGAGTAGTCAGTTATGTGTTAATTGAACATAAACAGTTGGGAAATGAGTATATTGAATCCCTACAAGCGGTCTTAAAGTGACACCAGCCTAATATTCCTGCTTCTGTCTTTGTCCTTGTAAGGACTCTGTTTTAGTCTGATCAATGGGGAATTTGCATATCATAATTCATAATTGATAATTAATAATTATTCATAAAGATTTGGATCAGACCAGTCTTACATGTTAATAAATCTCCCGATAAGGGATGATTTGTCATTTTACCTGTATGCATGCATGTGTATCTCTGCTATTAACCACAAATTAATTGCGATTAATTACACGGGCCACGTTTTACAAAACAGGTGAAATTAATTAGCTCAATTGACTTATAGAGTTTATGAAAATTAATTCCGTGGCCACAATAATTAGTTTTCCTGCTCTATAAACAAATACCCTTTAAGGTATCTTTGATTCTGTAAAGCTCGTAGCTTTGATCGTCATCTCAGGGACCGGTATAATGAGCAGACAGTAAATCAATCAAAATGAATATAATGCATTTAATAAGGCAGAACTACTTAAGCATTTATTACGTTACAGTAATACATGTATTTACAAACATTAAACACGACGAAACGAACACTAGAAGTCTAGACGAACGTGTAAAAGTGAGAGAGAGAGAAAGAGAGAGGGGGACGGAGCATTGGTAAATTCACCCAGACAATCACCTTTCTGAAACAACACGAAAAACACATTCTTAATGCTCTGAAAACTGGGTAACCCAAATTTACTTGCATATGAAAGGATTCTCATGTGTTGCTGCGTTCCTTGAGCGGCCTGCATTGTCTAGCCGCGTGTGTGAGCTAAATCCTTTGTTCCGTGGGGTGTCACGTGGCATGCGGCGCGAGTCTTTGAACAGATGTTTGAAGTCTTGGAGGTAACGTTACCAAAGGAAATAGTTCGGCTCAGTTCATTTCACTTCGTGGAAGTGAAAAGAGTTGAATACAGAAAAACAAACTTTAGACTAGAAAGGAAAGAAAAGAAAAGATCCAGTATCGTATCGGATCTGTAAACCGTGAGGATTACATGTTGACGACATGGAAAATACCAGAGAGGGTAGGGCAGAGCGGCACGCTGACCTTTATCACTTTGGACACAGCCAACCTTTTCCTGTCGTCTAGGCCAATCGGAGAGTGGGGGAGTCGCACACGGGAGCTCCCGGTTTATTGCCCTCTGTCTAAAGGCGGGCATACACTGTGCGATGTCTGTGCGATTTCAGCAAGGTACCTACTCGCACTGAACGAGTAAATCGCATGCGATGCAAAGCCAAAGTTCAGGATTTTTGTGCTCACACTGTACGGTCCAATCGTCGAGCTGCGACTTCACTGCTCACACTATACGTGTAATATCTGCGATAACCCCCTGGATTGCGCCTATTTACGTGTATGTATCCAGAGATATTGTCAAAACAAGCATCTGCTATCAGTATCAAGATGATTTAGTATTTTCAATTTATGCATTAATTATTATTATTATTATTATTATTATATTATCATTATTAGGGGAGGCCTATAGGCTAATTTTACTATTAAAATTGATCCGCTATTATAATTAATTTGCCACGCAATATTTTCACAGCACATAACCAACGTGCTGTGAGGATAATAAAATATTAATCTTACTCCTCATTAAAAATTGTCTAAAACATTTAGGTCGAGTACAATGAATTGTATACATATAAAATAACTATTAACAGTCTATAATATGTCCGAACATTGCCATTATTAATCATCAATGAAAATTAAAAACAGGTTTATTTCAAAAACATTGTTTGACAAAATAATAAAAGAGGTGTTACATATCAGGTGGCTTGAAGACGGTGGGTAATATTATCCATTTTGCAACACGAACTGGAGGTAAGCAACAGTAGTTTGTAGCTTGTTTTTATTTTAATTTTATTTTTGCTGCAGATGAAATGGTTAAATTCTGTTTTCGCGCAGGTGCAGTGAGGGAACAAAACACTGAGTTTAGGGCAATCGGTTCGTAGCTTTGCTTCAACTGTGCGATATAGTCACGAGGAGCGACCAAAATTTCTGACATGCCAGAAATTCATCCGACCATCCGATTGTCGATCGTGAGAGGTTAATCGCCTCTCGTTTCTCCCTGTACACTGCACGAACACTGCACGGCAAACGACGCACGACAAAGCTGAAAATCGGTCCGACGCGAAAATGAGTCGCACGAGTCAGAATTTGGCTCAAAATCGGACGAAAATCGCACAGTGAATGCCCGTCTTAAGAGAACGCGCACCCCATGGGAGGGTGTGTTCAAGGAGGATTTATAGTTTAAACAGTTTGATCTTCAATGGTGGTAAAACATATTAAAAATACAATTACTTCATATTTTTATGCATATTTGGGTTGTTCAGGCCACCCTTAAAAATATTCTTGTTTGCCGTAACCCGACCGACCCTGTCAATTTAGGGCCGACCCATTTTTTTTTTTTTTTTTTTTCCTTTTTAGTCCGACCGACTTGCCGGTTGTAACCTGCGTTCAGACCGACCGATTTTTTTTTTACTCTTCAAACGACAAATTCAATAAAATAATATTAATTATATTTTAGTTAGTATTGTGAAAGTTGCTTGTGTCTACATAGCTTACAAACGTAGGCTACGTTCTTTCTTAAATAAAAACCCGTGGCGTCATAGTCATCAGATTATGTTTACACCATTGGTTTAACGTTACGCGTGTCACTATATGGCTTGTACGTTCGCTCGTTTCAGTGTTCCTGCTTGGTACCCGGTATTAAAAGGGCAACCGGGCTGAATATCAACCATTTCTATATATAATAAAAATATTAAACAATTTGTCTGTGATGCAATTTTGCTATTCGCAGTCCAGAAGAGAGAGAGCGATCTCTCACTCGGATCCAAAGCGCGCACAGCACGACAGCCCTGCTTAATGAGTGACAATGAGGACAAAACGTGGTTACACTTTAGATCTGGGATATTATTCTAATTGTATTTTAGATTTCCGCTTTCAAAGATTATAAAAAGAAGACATTTGAGATGAAACCATAACAGACGCATTCTGTCTAGCGCAACTTCCTTCCCTTCACAGCGTTGCGCTGTCATTTCTTCTTAAAACCCAAACGTACCGTCAGAATCAGCACGATCGGTGATTGTTGTAAAATGCAGTCTGTACTGTTGCTAAACTGCGGACGCGTTCAATCATTAAAAGAGCTATTAAAGGCACAAAAGTCTGCGCAAGATACGTTGTTCACGACGCGCGACGCGCGCTCCGAAATGCACTAAAACGAGACAAGAAAAGTAGGCTATCGCCTCATTTTGGGCTTTATGTGCGCATCTAAACCATCAAATATACATAAAATATAAAATGACCTGCTCTGAGATTCATTTAAACACAGTTTATGTCTTAATTGGACGTAAATAGTTGGGAGAAAATGATGGTGCATCAGTCATATATTACAGTAGAGTTCTGCATTCGGTCTTAAAGGGGCAGTAGTCTAATAAACGTGACGATTGAGCCAATGCGAATCAAACAACAAAAGGCAGATAAAATTACTCACAGCTCTTGAATGAATAACTTAAACTTTAATAAGCATTAATCTAACTATAATGCAGTGTCATTTTACATTTGATTACTAGCTAAATTAAATTTCTTTTCAGAGAGAGCGACAGTCTTAACTGAAAAGTAGCTAATTTTAGACCTTCTAGAAATTAAAGCACTGTGTATATAGGCTAATTTGTATCTTTGTTTAATTGTATTCTTTGTTTGACCATGTGTTTGTACTTGTTTTTGCTTATCTCATGTATATATGCATAACAAATAGATATTTTACACATTTTGTGACTTGCCTAAAATGTAACTGGTCGTATTTTGCATTAACACCTAGCGGTGGATGCACAGTTTGAAGACCCAGTCAGTGACGTCACAATATGCATTTTTTTTTAAATTCGCGATCACCATCTCCAAAATTGTACCTTTTTTTTTACACTGAATCTTGGAAAAAAAAATATAGACCTACCTACCGACCCTTTTTTTTAAAAAAATTGCTGTTACTGCAAACCAAAATATTTTTAAGGATGGCCTCATTCAATGAGCATTTTCGAGGTATCAAACATCATGAAAGTCAAAGGAATATACAGTAATATTTAACCCTTTACCTGTCACCCCCCTTTTTTTAAATTGACATTAAAATTTACTTTACAAACTCAAATGGTTGTAATTCAAGAATGCATCAGCAGATTATTACTAAATTGAAAGCACTTCAAAAAATTAAACTATGGAAGTTATGGAAGTTATAATTTACAGTAAATAAAATATACTTTATTAATATATTTTTTTAATATGAAATGTATTTTACAAAATGTTTTACTATAAAATTACTATAAAATGAAAGCTATATATCTAACCAAGTTATGTTCCAAATTTGAAGTTGATATCACAAAAATTGAAGTTCCCATGAGATTTTGTTCACTAGGTGTAGTACCAAAAATGCCATTGAATTCCATTGAATTTAATTGTATGCATTTTGCCATAACAAATTAATAAATTTCTATCCAAATATCACTTCTGTCACTAAATATGGAACCTTGAGACTCAGACCTTTTTGACAATATGTGTTTTGTCAAGATTAGAAAAGGTTTTCATAATAAATTATGAAAGATGATGCCCAAAAGGGGAGGGGCCTAATAAAAAAGTACCATTCCTATGGTAACGCAACGTCCAATTTCAAAACGATTTTGACAGGATGAATTCTGAGTTCGTAAGCTTTCAAATGATACCTAATTTATGATAACTACTAAAATATGATTTATGATAATAATAATAAAAAAATATATATATATAAATATAATTTTATCTTTTTTTATTGACAAATACTAATTATGTTTTATTATGAACTTTTAGCACTAAAAACCAAAGTTTCAATTATTAAAAGTGTGTGCGTCGACTTTTTGTGACAAAGGTCAGAAACTCCTGTAATGACGTCGTTTTTTTGAACTCTCTTGTCATATATTCATATATTACTGTTCATTCATAATTTATAAGAAAAAACAGACATAAAATATCTATTTAGGAGTCTTAGACCTTTCCAACGATATATAGTTTGTCATGACTAGATTAGGATTTAATAGTAATATAGTGAAGTAAAGTTAGGTTGCCCGTATACGGGCAAGTGACAGTTAATTAAAATGCCTAAAGATGGTTTTTCTATTTCTCCTTTTTGCAACAAAGTTATTTCACTGTGACATGGGGAAACACACATACATAGAAACACATTGAATATATTTTGTTACATGTCTTTAAACAAAAGAAGTGTCCTTCTCTCTGTTCAGCATCACATCCTGCCACATTCTTCAGTGAAACTATATGTCACTTATAACTCGATACCACTGGAGTAAGTGGGTGAGTGTGTGTGTGTGTTCAAGTCCCAGGGGATGGTTTGAAGAAAGTCCTTACAGTCCTTAAAGGGTTAGTTCACCCAAAAATTAAGTCATTAATTACTCACCCCCATGCTGTACCAACCCCGTAAGAAAATGTTTAAATATCCCAAGTGACTACCGTGGCTCAACTATATGTTTATCAAGCGACGCGAATACTTTTTGTGCGAAAAAACAAACAAAAATAACGAGTTTATTCGACTATTTCTTTTCTTCCTTGTAGGCCAGAACGAGACTTCCTTAGATTTCCACGACGCATGCGCGAGAATTGCGATCTGCTCACACCAGCTTACACTACTTCAGATCGCAATTCTCGCGCATGCGTCGTGGAAATCTAAGGAAGTCTCGTTTCTGGCCTACAAGGAAGAAAAGAAATAGTCGAATAAACTCGTTATTTTTGTTTGTTTTTTCGCACAAAAAGTATTCGCGTCGCTTGATAAATATATAGTTGAGCCACGGTAGTCACTTGGGATATTTAAACATTTTCTTCATTGACTTTCTGGGCCGTCAAGAGGCAGTCCTTTAGGAGCCAATGTGGTAGTTATACAGCTCTCAAATTTAATCAAAAATATCTTCATTTGTGTTCTGAAGACGAACGAAGGTCTTACGGGGTTGGTACAGCATGGGGGTGAGTAATTAATGACTTAATTTTCATTTTTGGGTGAACTAACCCTTTAATGTTAATTACACTCACTGCTCTTCAGTAGATTTAGTAGGATTAATGATTTAGTGATGAGTGGTTTACATACGATTTCTTTGTTGATAAAGATTGTTCTGCTTTTTATTTTTATTTCTTTCACAGCAGTGCTGTTTTTAAGTTGTTACTTACCAATAAATGTGTTGTCAATTCCTGGTACTGATATCTCTTTATATATATATATATATATATATATATATACTTAAAATACATTTGGAATAGTATCATTTCTTTCGGTGATCGCAACAGCCAATACTGCTTTTTCGTTATCAGTGATCGGCCCAATAATATAATATATTCGGGGATCATGCGTGTGTATATATCTTATGTGGGTTGTCATGAGATTCACTGTCTTGGGGGGTTTGTTTGGGTGCAGCTGGAGGAGAAATCCCGTCTTGAGGCAGAGGCTCGGGAACTGGAGATGCAGCAACAGCTTTTAAAGGAACAGAGAAGGCAGCAGCAGGAGGAGGAGGAGGCACTGAAGCAGGAGCTGCTTCGTCTGCAGGAAATGCAGCACTTGCGGGCATCTAAGAAGAAAAAGAAAGACAATAAAGCCAAGGAGGTGACCAAGTCTGAAATTCCTTCTCTTGTCCCAACAACCAACAACCCTCAGCCTCTTCAGCAAACAGCACAGAGCGTTTTAGAAAAGAACATGCAGAACGGCAAAACGCAGCTACTGCACAGTCTCATCCGCCTCGGTCCTAAGGAGCCTCGTCTAGAACCTGAATTACCTACCAATGGGAATAATGGCCCATCGCAACAGCCAAGCCCAAAGACTTGCAAAGAGAGACCATTAGACTTTCCTGCCCTCCAGAATGGCACCACCTCCCACACAGAGTCCAAGGTCAAACCCAAACAGCAAACAAATGGCTCCAAAACCAACGGTGAAGCCACAAAGAGGCCAGCCGAGACCTCCAAAGCTCCAGAGCCTCCCAAAGCGGGGAATGCGGCCAGCCCTCAAACTGACACCAAAGCCAAGCAGAGAGCTTCAGAGGAGTCAGTGACCGAGATCAAGAGGGAAGAGAGGACTAATGGGAAAAAGCAACAGAATGGAGGGAAAGACGAGAGGAACTCTCCCATTATCGAATCTTCAGCTTTAGATCCTCCTCAGCAGAATGGCAAAGCCCCAAACAACGAGTCCCCTCAGCCTAAAAGCAAACCCAAGAAGAATAAGAAGAAAAAAGCAGACAAGATGAATAACTCAATAGGTGAGTGCGAACTGCCAAATTGTCTGAAGATAAAAGTTCATACGAATGTTTTACAATTTGTCCACTTCTAAACAAGTCAGAATTCTCTTATTGTCCAACAGATGATGTGTTTCTGCCCAAAGACATTGATTTGGACAGCGTAGACATGGACGAGACCGAACGTGAGGTGGAATATTTTAAAAGGTGCTGTTTGATAGTATTCAGTAATATATTGAAGTGCGGTCACATTAGCGAAATTTCACGTGCATAAACAGGTCCATTGTTAAAGGGTAATGCCTAGTTCAGACTACATGATTTTAAAATGTCGGGCTGAACTGTGCAGTTCACACTACATGACTTGCTCTCAGTGAAATCATGAGTGTTCAAGTTGTTTAGCTGTTCACACCACACAACACAACGTGATTGATCCACAACAGGAGGTAACTCACTACACGAGTTAACAACGCACTACATAGAGATACAACCACGATCGGATGATAAGAGCATATCATTTGTGACTCAATGAGAGCTGTTTCAGTACTATAGTACGGTCTAAATCCTGAAAATAATCAAACAAATAACGAGTTGACAACAACACGATTCTATCTGGTCTAGAAACCATGTTTTGTAACGAAAAACCACGCAATAAAACGAACCAGAAATGACGCGAAACTGCAGAGAAGAACACAACACGCGAATTTGGACGTCAGACAGAAACTAGTGCTGCACACTGTTTGCTCGACGATCTGCTCTGAGAAAAAAAAATGCAAAAAAGAAAAAGTAAGATTTACCTGGTGTCCTCAACCCATGCGTTGCTATGATTGGCTGTACTCATGACATCACTGAGATTGAGTCGCGCGACTGCTCGAGATATCTAGCATGCTAGATATTTTTCTGAGCTCGGTGACCTGTCTGCGAGGTGTCTGCGAGCTGTCTTTGATGCGTTGTTGGCTCTTTCACACTAACGGATTGGCGAGCGTTAATCGTCCGCTAATCGCCCGCGATTTGCACGCGATAACACCCTGACTTGTCGGCGACTCAACGATTTGCAAATCGGGCTTAAATCGGGCTTAAAATCACGTAGTGTGAACTAGGCTTTAGTTCAACCAAAAATGAAAATTCTGTCAGTATTTACTCACCCCCATGTTGTTCCAAACCTTTATGTGTTTATTTGTTCTGCTATACACAAAGGAAGATATTTGGAAGAATGTTTTAATCAAACAGATCAATGGGGAATGAGATCTGTTTGATTAAAACATTCTTCCAATTATCTTCCTTTGTGTTCAGCAGAACAAATAAACACATAGAGGTTTGGAACAAATTGAGGGTGAGTAAATACTGACAGAATTTTCATTTTTGGGTGAACTAACCCTTTAATAGCATGTATAAAGGTCTGCTTATACATAGACACTTTCAAATCATTGGGGAACTTTTCCCTCCTTATACAAAACTCCCTATTGGAATAACTGTATTTTTCCAATTGGAATTTTGCTAAGCAATGGTAAATGTAACCTCACCTCTGTTAAGTATTCGTGACTTTTTTTCCCCCCAATTAATATATTCTTCACCCTTTCCGCAGGTTCTGCTTGGACTCTGCGCGACAGACGAGGCAGAGATTGTCCATCAACTGGTCCAATTTTAGCTTGAAGAAGGCCACGTTTGCTGCCCACTAATGGGTCTTCCAGAGACAATGACAGGAATTGATAAGCGTTCCTCTGGTTTCTTCTCTCTCTCCCACATTTCTACAGACTGATTGCTGACCCCAGTGCTGCTATGCTTCAACCGCTCCCCTGGCCTACATTATCCATGCCGCCTTGCCTTTTCCTTGTTGCTCTGGGTTCTGCAAAAAACCCAAAACGGGCTTTTATTCCTGCAGTACTTCTGGAGAGAAAAAAAAAAGAGCGAAGTCAAAAAACAACTCCAAAATACTACAAACTCTATAAGTTTATCCCTGTTATTTTGGTTTCCACTTTCTTTTAAAAAGCTTCTGAACTTTTTGTCAGTGAGTGGGCCGTTTCCCTTAGATCTGTGTGACATGTTCTGGGTTTTCTCTGGCTTTTATGTACTGTACATTTGGATGAAGGCACTGCAAATGACATGCTCAAAGAAAAAAGATGAATATGAAAAAAAAAGATCCTTTTATTCAAATCAACTGTGGCTTTGCTCACCTTTGCACCTAGCACTGCACTTCCTCACACCTCATCGTCAAGAGAATCGGACTGGTCAGCTTCATGTCATTGTCCCCTATCGCTCCCTTTATCGGGGGAATGGCTAATACTTGACAATGTTCACGTCAGTTCCACTTAAATTTGTTCTGAGTAACAACTGTGTTCAAGTTACCATTTTATTTTTGTTTTTTATTTTTCATTTTTTTTTTTTTTTCAACTTGTACCAAGCTTGTATCAGAATACTTTCAGAATTGAATCGAAAAGAACAATACTCACACTATCAATCTGTTATAGAGTGTATATTGTATTAACACTGAAGCCGGACTGGCTACTTTTTAACATATTGTTAAGTAATATTAAAATCTTGTCTTTCTTTTTGAAAGATGGAATACAGTAGAGTGGCAGGACATTTCTGTGTCAGTTGTCTTTTTTTTTTTTCCCATCTGCATCTTGTAACACTTACCAAATTCCTAACCTTATCCAATCAAGGGGAAATACAGAGCCAACTGCAGATCAACATAACAGGAGCTACAGTACATAACACCCTAATTTGCATGACCTGGCACCTTGCAACGGGTCCGTCCCCATCGTTCTGGTAAGAACGGATGCGTGTGAAACACCACAACTGTTTCACTCAGTGTTTACGGTTTTACACTGGCTGTATCTGCATACTTAAAGGGTTAGTTCACCCAAAAAAATCTGTCATTAATTACTCATCCTCATTTTGTTGCACATCTAAGATCACAAGAAAAGACCTTCTGAATACAAGATATTTTTAAAGAAATCGGAGATTTCCATCCGTCCATATATATCTAGCGCAACTTCCACATTCAAGCCCTGAAAAGGTAGTTAAAGTCATCCATGTGACTACAGTGATTCCACCCCAATTTTAAGAAGCAATGCGAGTGTTTTGTTTGTTAAAAAAAAAAAAAATCTTTATGTGCCTTGAAAGTGATAGTTGCGTTGGATCTCTTAATATATCTTCATTTGTATTCTGAAAATAAACAAATGTCTAATGGGTTTGGCACGACATTAATGACACTTTTTTTTATCTTTTGGGTGAACTAACACTTTTAGAAATAATAACAGTGATGATAGTTAGTTATCCAAACATTTGGGATAATTTGCTCAATTTGACGTAAAGTCATTATAAATAGTTGAGATTTAATTTGTTTTGTTTTCTTTCCTCTTTCCTTATTACCAGGGTGTGGCAGGTACAATCCCGGTTCAGGCTGATATTTTCACTTATCAGTAAAACCATCGTCTCCACTGCAATCAATGAGCTTCATTGTATGTATGGGGTTTATGCAGTGTTATTGTTTCTGCTGAGAGGTAAGTGTATGAAGGTGAAAATAACCTAAAAGTATTTCAGATTTTATCATTTAACACTACTTATTTCAACTGAGCATGCCCTTCTGAATACATATTGAGATGAAGGTGATGTGTATGCTGGCGGCTGTTTTTGATAAGAACAAATAGAGGCGGAAAATCCCTGCCATCCCATGAAGGGTGTGTTAAAGTCAACATGAAATTAAAATAGACTTTCTAAATGTTCCTTGTGTTATTGTGCATGATTCTCCATTTCAAGTTATTTCAAGAGAAAAGTCCATCAAACTAATACAACTTTTGTTTTATTTCTCTTTTAATTATAAATCTATCATTACCTTGTCAGAAAGGCAGCCCTTCAAAGGTGAATCATATTGTTTGATACGTTTAACTTGAAGTACTAATCAATTAGTTTTTCTGACAATTCTTCATTTGAGCTAAACTTTGCCCTGATACATTTTTGTGACTTTATTCGTCAAACGTCGAAATAAACATTGAGAAGTTCGATTTAACTTGGCTTTTAAAGGACAACATTTAGATGTATTTACATGATTTTGGCTTTCACTTTAAAAGTGCAACACAAAATTCTGATTACCTCACTCTTCAAGAAATGTATTGGAATTACATTTTAAAATGGGAGGGAGGGCATATTTTTAATCTTTGAAACCACTTGACAGACTATTTCTAAACTTACAACTCCCACAGAAAGGGAACTTTTGTCACTATCCGTCATCATCAAACTTTGTTTTATGTAGGGCTTTTTTTTCTTTACTTCCTGCCAAAAAAAAACTTTTTCGCTGTGGTAAACGCCTACCTCCTTTTAGCATGTAACAAAGAAACATATAACAGGTTAGAGAGACTGTTGCGTGTCTTGTTCTGGAAGAGATGATCTCATTTTAGTAATTGATCATATATTTAAACACATATTTACACCATCATGCCATTCTCAATGGCAAGTATAAATTTAGTGCCTGGTTTATAAAACTAATTTTATCAGGCAATAACTTTATACTTGCCAATTAGAACGTAAATATAATATCAATTACTAAAATTAGATTAGCATAACCGATGGCCATCGCATATGTAGACTGACATCTAAAAAAAATAAAAATAAAAAGATCTAGTTCTTTAAAAGTCCATAGGTATCCGCGGCAGTTTGTACTGCCATTAACACTTCCTCCAACAAGTGGAAAAAAATAGTAAACTAAACAATATTTTAGTGTGGTCATATAGAATTGAAATGTTATCATAAAATAAATTATTTTACGTTTAAAATGGAAAAATATGTAGTAAAATGATTCACTTAATTGAAATATATGTATTTATATAATAAAAAAAAAAATCAACACACGTTTGTCCGGGAAATCTCCTGGAAGTGCTTCTGTGAGTCTGCCTACTTTTTCTCCCCCATGATGCAATCCTGGAGTTGCCTCATTTATGTAAAATCTTTTTAGTAAGACATTTCTGGTTGAGACCAGATTCATTTTGTACTTTCAACATGAAGTTTACTTGTTTCGACTGAATGAGAACAACTACACAAGATGACTGCATGCATATCAATATTTTCTCTCTGAAACACACACACACACACACAAAAACCCAACAACATTAGGAAATTTGGGAATTAAATTTAAGTTGTGTTCGATAAATGTAATGATTCAAGTATGTCCGCTCGCCATATTCATCTGAATATAACAACAACTGTCTTAAGACTTGGACAAGAAAAGGGTCAGAGAGAGATCGAGAGCTGGGTTTATTAAAGAGTAATCAAAGATCGGAGATGAGATGGTGTAGTTTGTAATCACTCATGAAGATCTTTTCATTGAGGATGGACTAGAGCTGAGGGAAAACCCCCATCGTTCCACATACTGGAATTGACAATAGAGTTCTGATCGCTCTTATCTAAAAAAAAAACAATACAATAGGTCATAACTCTTAAGACAGTCAGAGAGACAATAACAGTGTAAAATAAAGTGCTGCTAGCCAGTGTTTGGGAATTCCCTACATTGAAGATTAAAGGCCACGTTTATCTGTTTTGGTGTGGCATTTGGCAAAGTTTTCCCAGCCGGAACAGCATGCCAGGTAAAGTTGAGGATAATAACAAGCTACACCATAATAGGCGACTTGTTTTTTGACTTCTCTCTCTCTTTTCTCCATTGTTAAAGTGCAGGATTCTTGTGAAGTGCTGACCTGGTGCATCTCAATCTGGAGCTATTCTGTAAGTCTTTACTGTACAAGTCATGTGATCATTTGACCTAATTATTTCCACTTTCTGGAGGAGGATTGTGGTGTGTGTGCTTTTCTGCAATAGATGTACAGGCCTCACATTATTATAAATGTGACTGTAGTATGTGTGGAGGTGGGGAATCCCTTCCAGCCTACCTTTCACTTCTCCAAGGAAAAAAGGTTTCGTAAAAGAACAAAAAATCCCACACATCCATTACTTCAGCTTTTCACTAATCTCTAGTAACGTTCTTCACAGCAACACAATTTCCTCAATGACTTTGCAACTAAAATGACTCCGTTCTATGCAGAACTGCTGCGGCCACAAGCATCTTCCAAAAGTGTGTACTTGTCCTTGGGCAACGTCATTTCGAGAGTGGTGACTTGACTGAAGTAGAGAGCATGAAACTCCTGCTGGAGTTTTCCCTCCTACCCCCGTGGCAGCTAGCTAGGGCTGTGTGTCTGACCTCATCAGGGGTTTATTGACTCAGGGGACCATGATGTTCCTTTACATATCTGACGTGATCTTGAATAAGCTGAATATGGGCCTGAAATGATGACCAGTTTTCCAGATATAACACGCACACAAATGCTTACGGAGCCATTTAGGAGGCAAATTACTTTTTTGTGTTGACAATTCACAGAAATGCTCATCAGTAACTGCTGTTACTTTAGTAATAATTGTAATAATAAGTGTAACTCTGCTACTTGTGGTTCCAACTTTTCGCCCACGTAACATTTATACTCCCAAACAAAGTTTCAGATTGACCTCCTTATGCTAAACAATGAACAATTATATTTTTTAGAGTACCATTTATTGCAACATGTTGTTCATTGTAATTCCGATTGAATGTATAATGAAAATTTGATTTGCAGTTCAGTGAAGGAGTCGGCTATAAACTCGGTAGTGATTTACTGATGGCGTGAGTCCGACTTAAAACAATTTCAACGAAAATGTTTTGTAAAAAGATTGTCATTTCAGTCGCAATTCAGACTTCGTGGTTGCGGTACTGTGCTGATGATGAAATTTGGGTCACGTGTACCCTGGCATACTTTGGGTTTGGGCTTGCAGATGTAATAAATTGCTGCAGTAATTGGGGATTTTTGTAGGCCAACCTGTCAATTAGAATCACCCTGGTTCCCAAGACGAAAACCCAATAGAATTTTTCCATTGGCTTTTGGATTATCGCGGAAAACCCAATACAAGTTTATGATTCTTACACGCTTTTTTTCCATCTTGATAATCTTCACAACTGAAACATTTCATTTCACTTTTATGAATTTTGAAGCCTAAAAACAATCACCAGAAGTACATTAACGAACTGCACCATTTGCACAAGTCTGCAATCTCGCCACTATAAGACAACTCTTTAAATCTTTATTTTCGCTTAAAGTTTGAGATTATAAACACGAGGTTGTAAAAGTTGACTAGCGAGGTCCCATTTAGCCACGTGTTAGCAACCACCTTTTACAAGACAAGGTGTTTTGTTTTAGAATGAAATGTGAAAATATCTTGAGCTTGTGATTTCTGGACGATGGAACCGGTAATGCTAAAATTATTCTGAATGGTAATGAGTTTTGGGCAACAAAAAGAAATCATCCCAGCGGCACTCTATCAATTAATGCCATAAGATATCATAACAAATCACATATGGACACACACAATGTTTTCCAATATTTCACCAATGGCCACTAGTCTATTTTAAATTGTCACGTTTTTGTTGCATTTTAGTCAGTCTGAATCATCATGATGAATGTGTTACTGGCCTCTTAAGGCAAAGGCAGCAGTTCAGCTACATTACTAGGTACAGGGACTACAGACCTTGTTTGGTCCCATAGCCTCCTCCCCTTTAAATAGCCAGTCCCACTATATCTCTCTACCCGACAGTCACCTACTTCTCTTCTGCTTTTCACTTCCAGGCCTCAGGACAGCTGAGAATTTGCTGCACTTATAGCCTCTCCCTTCATTTGTGCTTGGGAAGGGGCTTTCCACCACTTGTGCACATCATCACACACTCAAAATCCCGTGGGACTAGAGTTTAATGCTTTGACACATTATGCCTCATAATCTTACTAGCATTATCACGACCATCTCATTGTCTGGATCCCATATCTTACTAATAATTACAATTGACTGTACAAATACACTCACAAACACAAACAAGGTACAAATGGTTTAGAAAATGATCTTTAAGCAAATATTTTATTATAAAAATAAATCATCTTATATAGTTATCACATTTCTGTCTTATTTTGACATCTTTGTCAATATGTCTAATTGTGATTTTTGTTGTTTGTGCCTTTAAACCCTGTAAAAGTGCGCTGCAATAGGCCATTTTGTCAGACGCAACAACTGAGACGTCACGCCTCAATTTACCAGGATGTAGGGAACTTCCTCTCTTACTTAAAACTAGAATGTTTTTAACTGCACGGGGGGATCAAATGGCAAGTACCTCACAGTCAAAAGGTGCCTAGAAGTCTGAGAAAGTAATGACATGTTATACGTTGGAACCATATAACATTTATAATCGGAAACTGAAGTTTGATATATACGGTAGCCTGTATGAATCAAATAGTAAAATATCAAAAGATTGTCAATAGTGTGTACTGTGCTGCTCTGTATTTCCTGGTACAAATAATTATTTAATGTGATACATTTAACATGAAGGCAAGTAATAACAATATACCTACAAATGAAATATATAAACATTACTATATACTTTACAAATAGCACCATGACAAAAGTATGAATTATATTCAATAGTCTAATAACAAAAAAGCTTATCTATTAAATATAAAAGAATATGTACTTGTATCATCTGTATTTGAAATTATAATATAGCAAAAAAGTGCAAACCAGCTGATAAAGAGAATACATATCAGTGAGGTATATGATACCCATTTTATGATCCATCTGAACTATACACAGATCTGCAATACAGCGTTAAGCAAAAATTGACTGAAACTTGTACCATGCCTCAAACCATGACACCAAACAAATGGCAAAACCCAGTGACTTATAAACCGCAATTGCTTGAGATTCAATAACCTTTCATAACCAGACCATCTGCACTCTATGACAGCCATGTGAGTAAGCCTTTGAACTAGAAATGACCAACCTAAAGTCATATACTGAGTCCTATGCCACAAGCAATCTTCTTTAAAAAAAAAAAAAAAGCTCTTCTTTCGACTCCATCCTGTTTAAACGTGCCCCTGCCTTCATCAACACCCTGTCGCACATCCGACAGTCTGCGAGCTTGTAGTGATTATGTCCTCAGTGCTTTCTGTGCCCTGTGAAAAGTCAGTGAGGTAAAAGACTCACAGCTTGGCACACTCGTCCCAATGGTTTAGGTATTCGGCCGCGTGCTCATCGTCATATGTGGTGAGACACCGAGGGCACTGCAGTTCAGCGGCTCCCTGTGGTGCATTGTTACTGATAGTCCTTTTTGAGCTTGCTTCTGGGGGACTGTTCCTTAGTGGTTCGGCAGTGTCCGTTTGTCTGGGAACTTTTTTAAGGCCCATGTGGAGTCGGCGTGAGGATGAGGCGTCTTGGACGCTCTGCATGATGAAAAAACAAGGCATGTTATTAGAAGGAAATGGCCTTTGGATTAAAAAAAAAAACTCATACTGGTTGGGCTATTTAGTAGTACGACAAATAATGGGGGGCTTTAATTGAAATTTAACCTATCTCTTTTGTAAATATGTAACAGATCTTACATGATCATGCATGTATATTTTTTTTTACCAAGTAATGTTTAAAAAAATGTCAATGTCATAATGACTTTGCACTCAAATTTTTGGTGAAGTCCAGCATACATCATTGAGCAAATCATTGCACTTGGATTAACATATATATATATATGTGTGTGTGTGTGTAAAAAAATTAAAGAGAATCTGTTGCTACACCAATTTCATTGTGACTTAAAAAAACACTAATTAAAAAGAAAATATATATATATATTTTGAAATATTTTTCAGATGCTTTTACAAATATCATGAATTATTACACACACACACCCTGACGAAGCCGCAACGCGTAGGTGTATCTGTCACCAATTTTATTGTTAAAAAGCCATGATCAAATAAAAGGCTTTTTTTTCTACACAATTTGAGTGCCTTGGAGTATTACTTTGATCATGAATTATTAATTCAAAATATTATGCTCTTGGTTTAGTAGTAAAGAACAATACAGAGAAGAAAGGAAAAAATAATTATTTAAAATAATGTTTTAAAAAAGCCATTTTTTGTCCTGAATTATTCATCCGTAAATATCATTCATATTTCGGGGAGTTGCGTCACACGACATCTTACATCCCAAACTAATCTCGTCACAAAGATTTAAAATTTTCTTTCTAAGAATATGATTATTATTTCATCATTTAAAATTGCATGAAGGCTTTTTTTTTTTTTTTAATGACACATGCCTGTGTGCGTATTTGCAGTTGAAGTCGCCCAACTTCGTCTTGAAGGTCCAGGATTTTACCCTGAGCCCTCTCTCGGTCTGCCCTCTCAGATTTGAAGTCCTCAATATAGGCCAGAACCTATGAGAGAACAGGGAAAGGACTAGGTTTATGGGCAGCAAACAAAACAAATTACTTCTCATCTTTGCTGTTACAAAAATACACTGACTTCCTGTTTAAGTGGAATTCAAACTGCTAGTTGAACTGATACAGACCTGTTGCTCAAGCATCTGAATGCGCTCCTGGTCTCTCCTTGTATTGTCATCCCTTTCTCTGCCGAGTCTCTCGCACTCCATCATCCTGTCCTGCAGGAGGCCGTTGAGCCGTGCGATCTCCTGCTGGAACAAAGCCATACTGCCAGACGTAGCCTGAGCCTGAGTCTGGGTCAGGGTCGGACCTGCAGATGCCAGACCGTTTGACTCTTTCAACTTTTGACACAAACCCCTCACATACTCCTCTCTACTGGAGTCATACTTCTGCCACTTTGAGTTTAAACATTCGACCTAGGATGGAACAAAAGCATATATTTATGATGTGAACCGAAAAAAAATGACTTGACATTTTCCAGGAATATTTTTACATGTTTATTTCCGTAAAATGTACTGAGTGACATTTTCTGACAAATGTCAGTGATCATGTGATCCTTACATAGACAACTCTCTTTTTAAGCTGGTCATTCTCCTCTTCTAACTTGCTGATGATGACATTTAGATGGGGTATTTCAGGGGAATCCTTTGTCTTATGAAGATAGAAAAATGTAAGGTCAAATATAATAGTTAAACAGCAATTTTTGAAAAGATGGTCCAGATTTTGTAGAATGCTGATAGTTTCCAACGCACCTCATTAACGTGAGCTCTCTGATCGGTCATGGCTGTCATGCTTTTCTCTTTCTCCATGTGCCCCAAAAGCTCCTGGCACACCTGCACAGTGGCTCCCAGTTGGGCCCTCAACTGCTCTGCTTCTTCAGCAAGAGAGTTGCACAGGACGGCCCTGGTGGCCTGTGTCCGATCCCTTTCGGCCAAGGTGGAGCGTAGTTGCTGGATCTCCCTCTCTTTCTCCTGCTCGGGCCTTTCCCTGATGGTCTTCAGCTCTTGATCCTTCTCCTTCAACTTTTCTTGCAATCGCTGAATCTCCTGGAACAAGCAAACTGGTCAGGAGACTCATCATGCAGTTCAGGTGAATGTTAACAACAAATGCACTTGTTTCGCTACAGCTCAAGCATACAACTATACAAATACTCCCAAAGGCAAACAAACGAACAAATCTGCTGAAAAAACATCTTAAACCATGATAAACTGATTTGCTGGTCGGGCTTATCTGCTTGGATTTTGGGCAATTTTTTATCACTCTGGGAGACCACCTTAAACCATTTGTGTATGTATATATATATTTTGTATATGTATATATATCACTTTTATTATGTTTTCTTGAGGAAGGAATTCAAATACTTTACAAATATGATTCTCTACAGTGGGGTTGTTGGCAAAAAAAAAAAAAAAAAATGGTGTATGCACAGAAGTAGGAACACAAGTGAGAAATGTGTTTTAACTTACTGTTTTAGTGGTTTCCAATCTCTGGGCGGTGTCCACCTCTGATTCCATGAGTTTTTGCTTTAATTTGCAAATTTCCTTACACAAACTCTCGATTAGAGATTTCGACGGCCCTACAATATAAGGGTCATCTCCTTCAATTAACACGGTTTTCTCATACTTCCCCAGTCTTGCCTTTAAATCGGCGATAATTCCGTCTTTGGATGTAACCAAATGATTTAAACGAGCAATTTCTTGTTGTGTTTCGTGGTTAAATGTGTTGAGTGTAGAGCAGCTGCGCAACTTAGCCCTCAGCGCCTCGTTCTCCCTCTTCATTTCATCCATGCTGAACAATCCGCTCGCGCGTTAAAACGAGTACATAAAGTACGAATTTCCCATAGATTGTACAGGTTTGAGTGTCATAAGCTGCAGACGTCTGCTGTAGACCAAAAGCAGAAAGCTTCAGCCTGTGAGAGCCTCACTCAATTTCGAAATTATTTTATGAAGAGGGGATTTCCTTGCGGGGACTTCCCCCATCTCAAATTGGGTATATTTTTTCTTGTACTTCACATAAAACATCGAAAAATAGTTAGGTAACAGTCCCTGTTTTGGCATTAAAAAGGTTAACTGTCGAGTCGCATGTGATTTAATTGTGGTTTTAGACTATTTAAAGTCAGTTGTCTCTCTTTGGTATCAGGTTTGTGGAGATCACAGTTCAGTTTGACGCCGCCTGCCTGGTGCGCGTGCACGAAGAATGCGCGCCACCCTTCCCATACGCTGCCAGTGACGCGATGCTAAAAAAAAAAAAAAAAACGAGTGTAGACATCTTCCTGATTATAGGGACGTTTAATTTGACAGTGTTAAAACCATAAACGGGCTGTGTACGTCACGCTTTATTCATAAAGTCCCTATCTGGCGTCTACGCGCAGAGCGTGTGAAGCATGTTGAACTTGGCAAAAGGGCTTTCAGATAATAAAGACTTAGTGAAGATTCTATGTCGAATAATCTAAGGCATGAATGAAAAGTAGGGGAAAGGAAAACAGTTTTCACGTTTATAATGTGATAGTCCACCAAAAAAATATCGCAGAACACAAAAGAAGATATTCTGAAGAATGTTTTTAACCAGACAGTTACATTAGGGTGACAAGAAGTCCCGAAAAATTTGGGACAGTCCAGAAATCTAAGTGTCCTGAAAATGATACTAAAGCAAAAATCTTGACATAAAACATTAAAAACTGTCCGTGCAGTTGAGTGGTCCTGCAAGCCCCTCACGTTGCAGCAGGCAGCAGCCGTGAGTTAGTGTTCATAGAATGTGCAGGCAGCCAGACTAAACTTTTACGCGTGTCAATGTTGCTCTTGACGCGCAAAATCGATTCAAAGTGTTCACGTGCTATTCGCTTATGGTGTGAACTTGATTGGAAATATATAGAAAAACTTCTGCCGGAACGTTTTCATTGTAACACAATTATTTAGTTTTCCTATTTAATTACTGACAATTTAGTTGTAATAATAATTTTGGCATAAGGTTTATGAACGTTGGCTAATAGCCTGAAAGGTCTAATTTAGCCTGAGCTAAAATATCCCCCATACCATTACCACCAGCCTGCACAGTGGTAACAAGGTATGATGGATGGATCCATGTTCTCATTCAGTTTACGCTAAATTATGACTCTACCTGAATCTGAATTTCTCAACAGAAATCGAGACTATCTGACCATGCAACATATGTATAATATTTGTATACATGTATGTATGTGTGTGTTTGTCTCTGTTTTTATCTCTCTCTCTCTCTCTCTCTCTCTCTCTCTCTCTCTCTCTCTCTCTCTCTCTCTCTCTCTCTCTCTCTCTCTCTCTCTCTCTCCAACATTCTTCAAAATATCTTGTATGCTCCACAGAAGAAAGTCAGTCATACAAGTTTGGAATGATGTGAGGGTGAGTAAATGGTAACAGAATTGTCATGTTTGGCTATCCCTTTAAGTGTATTTAGGTTAGTTCCAATCCTTGATTCTGATTGGTCAATAGCTGTGCTTTATTCGTTATAAAACACGTTTATGACCTCTTCACCCAACGGTTCCATTTATCACTGCGCAACACTGCAGTTGCTCTGTTGTTGTTATTCGAGCTTTCATGCATATTACACATTGGAACGTTTATTCCAATGTGTAATATGCCAACACAAATCAAATGTTTCAAGTAGTTGAAATTCAACTGAAAATGCAACTTTTAACGACTTCTACAATCTCAATTATTCAACACCCTGAATAGAAGCTCTCAGAACAATCTTCAAAACAGGTGTTGTCTCAAGTACACCAGATGCAACTAATCAAGGGCTTCATTAATCGCACCAGGTGTGCATGAGATAGAACACATGAAAAATCTGAACTGGGTTTGAGTGTCATATTTGACTGCATATAAGAAATATAGGCCACATTTACACAGCCGGGTATTTAGAGAAAAAAAAAAAAGTTCAGAGAACATATCATCGCCATTCAAAACCAAGTCACAGGATTCAATAAAACATGGCGAAGGCACTAGAGACTGTGTTGGAAGCATGGTTCACAATTTCAAAGTTAACAGTGTAACACTACTTGGATGGGACAGAAAAAAAGAATTTATTAATGGCTGCAGCCAGATTATGAGAAGGCAAGTTCAGAAAAACCCTCTAGTGCAAAAAACCTGCAGCAAGACTTGGTGGCAGCAGGCACTGAGGTTTCAGCTTGCACAGAAAGGCGTGTAATAAACGCATGTGGTTTCAGCAGAACTCTACTACTGACCCAAAAGCACAAGAAAAGTCGGCTCCGATTTGCTCAAAATCACATAAATAAGCCACAGAAGTTTTGGGGTTCTGTTCTGTGGCGCAGTGAAACAAAACTGGAAATTTTCGGCTCTATGGAACAGCGGTATGTCTGGAGGAAGAATAATTAAGTATATTATGCTGAAAAGAACACTGTCTACAGTTAAGCATGGTGGTGGTTCTGTGATGATCTGGGGCTGTTTTGCATCACATGGCACAGGAAACCTGTGTGTGGAAGTCAATGTGGCTTCACTGAAGTATCAGGAAATCCTAAAACATCGTACCATCAGTGAAGAAGCTGAACCTTGGCAATCATTGCACCTTCCAACAGGACAATGATCCCAAGCATAATATACCACAAATCCCACCAGGGCTTACTGTAGTTGTAGAAGATACTACAGTGGCCATCACAGTCCAACCCGATCTCACGGGAATTCGTACGAATTTTTGGCTAATTTGTAACAATTCGTACAACCTCACTCTTTTTGCTAAATCGTACATATTTTACGAATTGGTCAATTCGTATGAATTCGTACGAATGACCTACCCCTGACCCCACCCCTAAACCTACCCATCACGTGGGTTTAGACAAATCGTACGAATTCGTACAAGTGAAGTCGTATGAATTGGTACGAATTAGCTACTTTTTAATCACTCGTACGAATTCGTCCGAATTGGTCGTGAGATAGCGTTGCACAGTCACCTAACTTGAACTCCATAAGGAATCTCTGATGGTATTTGACGGCGATGGTTGCAGTACGCAAACCCCAGAATATTAGTAAACCGGAGGCCGTTGTTCATGAGGAATGGGCCAAGATTTCTCAGAAATGCTGCTAGAAAGTTGTGTCTGGTTATACATTTCGTTTGCAGCAGGTCTAAAAATGTAATACAAATGCTTGCCATGAAGGGGTTGAATAATTTTGAAACTGCAGAGTTCATTAAAAGTTGCATTTTCATGAATTTGGGGAATCCACTTGAAACATTTGTTGTTAGCTATTTCAATTACTTTTGTTTTATTTGTTCATTGCACATGTCCATTTTGTTAAATATATTCTAAATAAGTAGTTTAGCTGTATTTGATGAAACAGTCAGATTATCAGAGGTGGAAGTAACGAATTACAACTACTAAGATTACTGTAATTAAGTAGTTTTTTCGTGTACTTGTACTTTTATGAGTACATTTTTTAGTCTGTAATTTTCCTTGTACTTGAGTACAAATTAAGTTAAGTAATATACTTCACTACTTTAAAAATCCCATTAATTACAAAGTACTTGTACAATTTGAATTCAACAATTATTCAAATCTTTGACCAGCATTTGGGTATCCAATGGAAATCGATCGTGGGCGGGCCAATAAAAACCCTTGTATTTGGAGCGTGAAAAAAGCCCGGTTTCTGGAGAGCTATGTTCGTCCTCACACGTCCTTCAGTTTGTATTTTAGTGTTATCAAAGAACTTTGCCGTAATAGACATGGACATTCGAGACACTGAATTCATTGAAAATTCCGAAGAAATACCAGATGACGAGTGCCCATGACCCCACATGGAGGAGTTGTTCTTATACAGAGGAAGGAAAGGAGACGTTTTAGAGAAACTTTGTTTCTGCAGTGATATGTGATAGTTCAGTTGTTTTTGTTTTTAAAGTTGGGTAGACCTCACAGTAATTTGACTAAAAACATCACTTGAAACATGAGCTTCAGCGTTACTCAGGTGACAAGCACATACTATACCGTAATAAAGATTTAGCATTGTAAACTTAGATTAAAAAGTTATATTGGATGTCATTGTCAACACATTGTTTTATTAATATTGAATCCGTGTTTTAAGCTTAGAATGAAGAGTTTAATAATGACTCTTTCATAAAAACAGTATCTTGCCGGCCATGACACACTGGCATAACAGTGTAACTGCACTGATTGACAGTCTGTCTAGATTGCAACTTTGTGTCAGTGCTAAATGCTGATAACTTTTGAAACTTTTGAAATATTAGTAGGGTACTTTTGGAAATCTTTATTGTAAAAAAAAATAGAAGTTTATAAATAAAATAACCCAATAAGCTCATTTATTTTGTATTATAATTCATTAATGATAATAATCATATTAGACCATTTTTATAACTTGGTTTCCATAAAAGTAAATAAATATCACAGGCTAAAAGTAATTAGTAATTAGTACTTGAGTAGTTTTTGAGATGGGTACTTTTACTTAAGTACATTTTTAACACCAGTACTTTTGCTTGTAATCGAGTACTTGTACTTGAGTACAAATTTTCAGTACTCTTTCCACCTCTGCAGATTATATATTTTATATAAGTATTTTAGCTGTATGTGTTAACACTCAGATATTTGTGATATATGTCAGTATTATTTTTACCTGTAATTTAATAGTAAACTTTGAGAAAAAACGCACATCTGACTAATTTATATTGCCTTAGGCTTTCTTTTATAAAAAAAAAAAATTACTCCAAATTTTTGGAGTTTTTTTAAACACATAATACACTGTTGTCTGTAAAGAAAAGAAAAAAAAAACCCTGTATTTAAAGGTTTCATCTTAGACATCCTCCTTGTCGTAATGGATAATGCCTACCATTATCTTGGATCACGTTATTCCAATTGTCTAGACAATGAAAGCCAATGGTGCTTAGTCTGTTATCTGAAGATTGAACCATAAAACAGTAATTTTAATTATACAGTAATTAACAAACTTACAATGTCGAAACCCTCATTCTGGAATCTTTATCCCTCTGCCAAAAGCAGCACACATGAAACAGCAGAAAGTCCCGTTTAGTGTGTAATGTTTGTGTGAGTTCATGATGTTCTTCCTAGGGAAACCCCACCTCAGTTCTTTAAAGTTTGCCACCATCTTGTGGTATCAAAACAGTAATGACATGTGTTTGACAGACATGATATATTACTTGTAAACAGAAGTCAATCACACACATATTGTTACAATATTCCTTTCTGCTGAAAGTGCTCTTTCGCAGCTTGATTTTACACAACAGTCCCTCATTTCTGCTCTCTATACACATTTTTATTGTTTAATGTTTAGGCATGCTTTTGCAAAGGTATGAGAGCTAAATCTGTGAAATTATAGGCAATGAAGTTGGTAATTACTCTTGGATTGCATTAGGGCAACTCTTTCATTTTATGAATGTGGAGGTGATTGCGTTTGCAACTTTTTAGCATGATCTCAAAAATGTATTAAAACTGGGGGAAAACAACACTCGGGCAAACAACGGCATACTTTTTCTTTACTTTATTTGAAAATGGTTAATACCAACAGTAAAAATAAATGACTATAAAATCTATAAATAATAATAAAACAAAACAATTCTGCACACAATTCGGTAACACGTCGCAATCATTTTTTGTTTGTTAATATTAGCGAACTACATTAGTTAAAATGAACTAACAATGAACAATACAAGAATTTTACCATTTTAATTCAGTTTTCAGATAAACATTACTTAATGCACTACCAATAAACATTACCATTAATAATAAGAATATATTGCTCATTTAAAGTTCATGTTTGTTAACGCATTAACTAATGTTAACAAATGAGACTGTAAAGTGTTAACAATAGGGTCAAGTATAAAAACAAAACATCAATGTATGCCAATAATATATTTTTAATTTTAAGTTAAGAATGATCTAGACTGAGGTACCTTAAAAAATAGTATTATTAACATTTATTTAACGGTTTATATTACTATTATGCCAATTTCCTTACATACCGTCCTTTAAATATTTTCCTAGAACATTCCCATTTTAATATGTTCCTGGGATTTCCACTTGCAGATATCAGAGCATTGAGTCATACGATCATGTCTTAAACTGCTGCTAGGGCTCAGTGAAATCAGGCATTAGGAAGCCATTGAAAGGGTCGGTTGCACCATCGTCACCGATATCCTGAGGAAAGTCTTCCTCGCTGTCACATTCTTGGCTGTCAGCCCCGGGAGGGCACTCAGTTGAGCGGCTTTCGCTCTCCTCTGCACTGCTGTTGGACTCAGTGCTTTCACTGCTGCTGCTGCTGCTGTTGCTTGTACTATACTCAGCACCTTCAACACTATGACTGTGTTCAGTGCTTTCACTTGTGTCGGCACCGTTATTCTCTTCCTTTGTGCTCAGAACAACCGTTTCCTGGCTTTCACTTGATTCACTGCTTTCACTTTTCATTGATGCATCACTAATGGATTTGATGTCTGGCTGGCTGGTCCCTTGCACTTTGTCACTGTTGTTCGTATGGACCCATTTCAGGGTGTAGATCCAGCCCTGTATGAAAGCACCAATGATGGTCATTATTCTAGTGAAACCACATATTTTGTATGATAAATGCAATTCAATGTTCCTTACCCTACGAACATTCTCTTTACTGCTTTGAGTGTTGTCCGATGTCAGTGCAGTCTCGCTTTTTTCGATCTAAATAAGTATAAAACATAGGACCGTATAAACAGGGAATCCATTTCTATGCACTGTATAGAATTTAGAGCTTTTTCTTTCTTGTTAGATTATAGCTATAACTCACCAGGCTTTCCACAGAATGGCTTTCGCTCTCTTTAGAGATCTTGAAATAATAAAAAAAAAATTAATAAAATAAAAACATTGAGATTTTCAGTCATATTCATCTGAAAATTTGTGAAAAGATATGAACAGTAATTATTAGTTATACCGTTTCATCCGAGTCAGATTCGAGCGATTCTGAGCTCTGTCAAGAAAACAGAAATTGAAGTGAGTCTTTATCCTTAATAGAAATATATTTAGTATAGCCATTAAATTTTTTGACATAGGCCTAATAGTCTTTGCACTTACATTGCTGTCGGAGGCATTTTCCTTGGACGTCTGTAAAATTAAAATCTATTTTTATACATATATACATCTCATAAAGGCAAATACTATTAAAAGTCTAAATCAAGTTCAAGTTTTTTTTTTCTTTTCAAGGCTGTTCTGATCAAGTTTTTTTTCTGTTTTCTCACAGCATAATGTTGGCATTACATACATGCATTATGAGCAAACAACATGATTCTCCTTTATGATATCAGGTGAGAACTCTTTTCGCTGTTGGTTTAACTTAAAAAAAAGTAACCTGGTTTCCTTAATTTTACGTTAATTGAAATGGAAAAATTGAGTTAATACAATGAAGGAGATTAATTTAATAATCAGAAACTCAAAATATTATGTTATCTGAACTACATAAATTAAGTTGATTTGACAAAAGAAAAAAAATGTTGTGATTACAAATCATGAAAATATATTTTTTAGTGTTGTTATGCAGTAAAGACATCACTGTAAAAAAAAGTTTATTCCTTAAATTAAGTACAGTCAACTTTGATGTTTAAGTTATTGAACTTAAATAGCATTAAACTGACTCTTGAATAACTTCACTGTTAGACCTTACCAGGTTTTGTTAGACCTTACCTGTTGCCAGTAATTTACTGTAAAAATGCACTAAAACTCAAGTTAATTAAAAAATACAACTTATTAGTTTTAGTGCATTTTTACAGTAAATTACCAGCCCGATCTCATGAAAGTTCGTATCTATGTAATTTCTCGTGGCTTTTATATGGCAAAAACAGTTTTTGCGTGTATATGGTACGTGATTTTCGCGTACATATGATACGCACTTTTTTGCGTATAATACGCACAAACTCCCCACCCCCCTCCCCCCTAAACCTAACCCAGGGTTTTTTAGTGCGTACCATATACACGAAAAAAACACTTTTGGCGTATAAATGCCACGAGAAATGACACTATAAATACGCATCTTCATGAGACTGTGTTGAAATTACTGGCAACAGTGTTGCCAGTATTTTAATGTAAAAAACCTGGTAAGGTCTAACAGTGTTGCTTAACTTATTTAAAGCAATGTAAATCCGTATGTTGTCATAAGGTATGTTGTCATTTACAGTGCAGCTGTCTCTCAGTTTAGATACACATTTAAGTTTATTGTTGCATTCATGTCATGCATTTTGACTGGAAGCTTACCTCTTCTGAAGGTTCCGAGGTATTACTCTGGTCGGAGGATTCAGATATTGAAGAGCTTTCCGACTGGAATATAAAAGATTATGAGAACAGATTTAGCACTCTTAAAGTTAACACAAAGTTTCTTGAAATTAAACTCAGCATCACTTACAGAGTTGGATGCATGTTGAATCATCTCCATAGCCATTTTATGCAAGATCTGTGTGAGGGAAAAATCTATACTCCTTGAAATTTATTGAAAGACCATTTAAATGCCTTTTTATGTTATTCACTGCATACTCACTGGATTAGCGTAGGCTGCTCCCAGCAGACATAGAATCAGTATGGCAGGTTTCATTCTAAAATACAAAAATCTGTTATGTTTTAAGAGTTCTTGAAACCTTTTTGCGTAAAAGTAATAAACGGGGTTTGAGGACCTTACCTTGCTCTTCTTTTAGTCCAAGTGCAAAGTCCAAGAAAGCAGAGGAGATCGACTAAATGAACAAGTGTGTATAGCTAAGGCTATAGACTGAATTTAATGGAATGTCTAAAGAAAGCGCTATTTAACAGGCTGACTCTTCATTAAGGTAACAGCATCACTTCCTGCTCGCCAACACTCAGATTACTGTGGGGGCACATTAACTTAAGCTGGAATACAAGAAAATGAGAGTGCCACAGCAAGAATGTTTACATAATGCGATGACACACAACAGTGTGCGCTCACCCAAACTCCATCTCCTGTACTTGTCTATTTTAGGATGCTAAACTATAGGGTGTGTGGCCTCTAAATACTAAGTAAGAGTACAGTCTGGTCCCACACTGAGACCGGAAGTCCATAATGAGAGCATTCCAACCTCCTATTTTTTTTTTCATAAACAAGCAGTACTGTATATACCTAATATAAATTCTGTTTATTATGCGCCTTATGGATATATTATTGAAAACCAGAAATGGCATAATTCATTTCGTTTATGCTTATATAAAATATTCCTATATACAGTAACATCCATACTTTTTTTTTTCTTTTGCTAAATTAATTACATCACCACGCTCTTCCTGCAACTCCATATTTGGAGTGCTGTTTTTTTCTTGGTGGAGAGTGGAATATTTCCATTTTACAAACATTCCTCACAATTTTCCTCATTTAAGCATTGCAATGTACCCAAAAACCCACATAAAACTGTGCTCCGAGATGTTTGCTGATAACGGGGCAGAGGAAATATAAAACAGTGCACAGTGGTTCACTAATGTATATGCAGGTCTTGCAATTTAAGTGGAATTTGCTTGCAGTTATAATTTGATTTCCTGAGAAAGGTGAATGTGGAAAGGGTCGATGGGACAAAGATAAGTGAGAGAAAGGGTCTAATATTTAAAGGAGTAGTTCACTTTTCCAAAAAACTTTTGCTGATAATTTACTCAACCCCATGCCATCCAAGATGCCCGTGTCATTCTTTCTTCAGTCGAAAAGGAGTTAAGGTTTTTGAAGAAAACATTCCAGGATTTTCTCCATATAATAGACTTTAATGGTAACCAAATGGTTCAAGGTCCAAATGAGAGTTTCAGTGGAGCTTCAAAGGGCTTTAAACGACACCAGACAATGAATAAGTGTCTTATCAAGCGAAACGAATCTTTCATTTAATAAACAAATAAAAAGTTTAAGTTTTATAAGCACAAAGGCTCGCCTTGCTCTGTTCTGTGATGAGCATTCGTGACTCACATGTTCAAACTCATCAAAATGAACAAAATCTTTTTTTTCGACTCATGACTCGAAGGGTCCTAGATAAGACCCTTATTCATTGTGTGGTCTCGTTTAAAGCCCTTTGAAACTGCACTGAAACTCTCTTTTGGACCTTGAACCGTTTGGTTCCCATTGAAGTCCATTATATGGAGAAAATCCTGGAATGTTTTCATCAAAAACCTTAATTTCTTTTCAACTGAAGAAAGAATGACATGGACATCTTGACTGACATGGGGGTGAGTAAATTGTCAGCAAAAGTTTTTTTTTTTTTTTTTAAACTGAAATACTCCTTTAATAAAACATGCTGCTCACAACCAGTTGGAAACTTTTCAAGTTCAAAACCACTTGGCACCACCTACAGATGCTTTTAATATCTGCTTGCATCTTTGAATGTCAAAATTCCCTGTCCCTGGGCTGCTCAAATGGATGTGACAATCTGTCAAGTCCCAGCAAGATTTCTTCTTTGTTTTCCCCATAGATTTATTAAATATTTTGGAAGAGCACAACTACACTGTTAAAATAAAATGTTAAAAAAATGTAATCCAAAATAAATTAAGAAAGTGAAACAGAAAAAAAGTTATAGAAGTTTGAGTTTATGGAAATGTACAATGTAAAAATATTAATTATTCATATTTTACATAAAATATATATTTTTAAAACCTGGGCTACTCTAAAATGTCAGAAAGATCAAAGCCAAAAATCTGAACAAGTTGTGTTTCAAATTTTAGGTTGATATCTCAAAAAATGAGCTTTCAGTAAGATTTTGTTTGAGCGCAGTACCAAACTTTTTCACTAGGGCACAATCAGACTCCATTACTGCCCATATAAGGGGGCGCCTGCATTTCCATTCGTGTTTTGAGTGATATGAACCACTATTTTCACAATTTTCATACAATTTCTGAAGTAGAGATCCTATTCAGAAGTAGCATGGGAAGTTTGGCAGATTTTGATATGAATTGAACCTCTAAGAAACACATACAAAGAACATGCATGCAAGTCATAGCTAGCTGCCACGTCACAAATGGTGAATTTATTATTTTTTTCTTGATATTTCAAACTTTTCAGACCTTTTTTTTCCAAAATAATTGAATGGATTCTATCTTTTGAACTTTTGGCATGAAAACAAACTGAGGTATCTACCATTTTTTCATGATTTTTCATGTTTATTGCTATTTTAAAATAAAGGTCTGAACACGCCTTATGAGTATGAAAATATTCTTGTTTTATATTGATAAATTATGGCTCCTCTGTAATATATTTTGAAAATCAGTCACCAAATATGGAAACTAGAGATTGTAAGCTTTCAAATGATATATAGTTTGTCAATATTATTTAAGGTATTTAATAAAATATTATTGTTTTAAAAATATAGTGGCAAACGTCCCACCTGTGGGACGGTGACAGTTAAGTGGTGCATTGCAATGTACCCAAAAACCCACATAAAACTGTTCTCCGAGATGTTTGCTGATAACGGGGCAGAGGAAATATAAAACAGTGCACAGTGGTTCACTAATGAATATGCAGGTCTTGCAATTTAAGTGGAATTTGCTTGCAGTTATAATTTGATTTCCTGAGAAAGGTGAATGTGGAAAGGGTCGATGGGACAAAGATAAGTGAGAGAAAGGGTCTAATATTTAAAGGAGTAGTTCACTTTTCAAAAAACTTTTGCTGATAATTTACTCACCCCCATGCCATCCAAGATGCCCGTGTCATTCTTTCTTCAGTCGAAAAGGAGTTAAGGTTTTTGAAGAAAACATTCCAGGATTTTCTCCATATAATAGACTTTAATGGTAACCAAATGGTTCAAGGTCCAAATGAGAGTTTCAGTGCAGCTTCAAAGGGCTTTAAATGACACCAGACGATGAATAAGTGTCTTATCAAGCGAAACGATCGGTCATTAATTTAAACAAATAAAGTTTAACTTTTATAAGCACAAAAGGCTCGCCTTGCTCTGTTCTGTGATGAGCATTCGTGACTCTCATGTTCAAACTCATCAAAATGAACAAATCTTTTTTTCGACTCATGACTCGAAGGGTCCTAGATAAGACCCTTATTCATCGTGTGGTGTCGTTTAAAGCCCTTTGAAACTGCACTGAAACTCTCTTTTGGACCTTGAACCGTTTGGTTCCCATTGAAGTCCATTATATGGAGAAAATCCTGGAATGTTTTCATCAAAAACCTTAATTTCTTTTCAACTGAAGAAAGAATGACATGGACATCTTGACTGACATGGGGGTGAGTAAATTGTCAGCAAAAGTTTTTTTTTTTTTAAACTGAAATACTCCTTTAATAAAACATGCTGCTCACAACCAGTTGGAAACTTTTCAAGTTCTGCAAAACCACTTGGCACCACCTACAGATGCTTTTAATATCTGCTTGCATCTTTGAATGTCAAAATTCCCTGTCCCTGGGCTGCTCAAATGGATGTGACAATCTGTCAAGTACCAGCAAGATTTCTTCTTTGTTTTCCCCATAGATTTATTAAATATTTTGGAAGAGCACAACTACACTGTTAAAATAAAATGTTAAAAAAATGTAATCCAAAACTGGTAATAAAATGGAAAGTTAGTTCAAAGTATTGCAGTGTTTTTTCATGTCCCTCTACATCTCTCTGTTCTTCACCCCACCCACCCCATCCCATCCCCTGTGAAGCTTCAGTTGGTTGTCTCTCTTTGTGGTCCAGTGCAGATGAATGGAATCTGATGTACAGTGTTGAGGTGGAGGCATAAGGGAGTCAGAGGTACTTTTGACTGACTGCCTCTCGGTAACTTTCTGCAACATCAGATTTAAAGATTCCTCCCATTTCTACCGGCAAACTCACAGCTCAGGCAAGTGTCAAATTTCCAATTTCTTGTTACTTTAATTGAATTAACTGAAGGATTACTTCTGAAATAATGCTTGATGCAAATCATGTTGGTGTCAACATTAAGAATATACATATTGACATTTATTTGCATTTTTTTTAAAATTGCTATAGAGTACAAGTTTAATCCATTTATTTTTGGATGTTTTCGAAGTATTTTATATGTTAAATATTCGAGAATTAAAATAAATTAAAGTAATTGTTGAGGAGTTTTCTTTGCATTTCATCTTAAACCCGAATATTACAGAGAAAATAGTATAAGAAAAAATAAATAAAATAAAATTAATAATTCATCTTCAGGAGAGCAGTATCTTCAGCTCATACCATTGCACTCCAGCTATTGTCCACATCAACATGGCCTATAATGGGCACATTGTCTTTGTGCAGGAGGCAAAAAGCTTGTGTACTTAGTCAACTCTTTTTCCAGTCTAGTAGTTTCCGATGTTTGCTTTGCCCCTCCGGACTTTGAATGTGACTTTAGAGCTGGGCTCATCTCTTGGGCCCTGTTGCCACGGCAACTGAGGTGGCTGATTTATGCCGGGGTGTCATGGCAGGGGTACGTCCAGCATACAGATGGAGAACTCTGAACCCTGTGTGAGAACGGCCCAGAGGGCAGTAAAGAAGAATTCTTAGATAAAAAAAGAATAGGGAATGGAAAGATCATGCCACTTCAAGTTTTTCAGGAAGTTTTAAGATAGGACACAGGTCTGTGGTGACATCCATACAAATTATGTTTGATTTCTTTTTTCTAGAAATGAAGAAAGACCTGTTTCTATTCTGCTTTTTGGTCTCTGCACTGTCTGCTTATGTAAGTAAACATTCAGCACACACATTCATTTATATAATCCTTCTCTCATTATCTCCAATGATAAAAGAACCAAATGGTATCAAACACCAACCAAGAGATTTCCAAGAAGTTCAAAAAGCAAGTATGTGTACTGGAAATTTGAGGAAAGGAGGTTTTATAAAGCCAATCAAATGATATCATGTGTACAGATACATCTCAGGAACATTGTGAGCAGAAATGAAATCGGTTTTTATATATGACCAGGGTCACCCAAGAGGGTTTGACACAGCTAATCACAAACATAGCTATATATTTTTCTATTGCCTTACTCTTGGGATTGGAAAGGGAGTGGACTAACTCTTAAATGAGTTCTGCTGGGCAGTAAATCAATCCCACAGTCCCAAGGCTGGTGATAGGATAATTGTGTAGCTTTAAAATGAATAAATGCCTCGCTTAAATCATAAGACTGAGGCATGTTTTGCAATTCAGCTAGGAGAATGTAATGTAAGTTGGCTCTCAACATTAGTTACTTATCAGGGTATGAAAGAAAATACTTCTTTGAAATAATATCTGCATTCCTCCACGAAATTAGAAAATGAAGCGGTTTGGAAAATATAATCTCAAACAATTGAGTTGGAAGGAGATTAGATGAAAAGCAATATGTATAATTGTATGAGTCGTGCAACTGAAACAAGATTGTTGTCTGGGTAAATACAGTTGGTTCTGTAAAGATAGCAGTGGACATCGTGTGTGGTGACTTGGGATGAGACTGTGTTGGGTTATGTGTGCATGTGGGGCACATCTATTGCAAAGTATTAAAAAAAAAATTGACCACTTTTTGCCACCTGGATATAGTAAGATGGAAGCTGTTTGATAGCTTAGCCTTAACTTTCATAAACCAAAACAAAAGGCTAAGTTACTTTTTTCTCTCCTTTTTTTAGGTACAAAGTAAGCCTCGTGGAAAAAATCAGCATGTCAAAAACAGCCCAACTCCACAAGAGCAGGTGATCCTTAAAAAGTTTGAATTTTTATATATAAACGTTAATTCTCGTTTTTGAGAACTTTTTACTGTTTGCGTAATTTGATATTTTTGTCAGTGACTATTTAATCATTTGAAGAGTTCAGATGCAAAAGCCTCTAAGTGCCATTTGAAATTTTCCTCTGATCATTTTTATCAAGCTTGTATATTTAAGTTCAGTGATTTCACTTAAATGGCAATGATGATTACCTATTAATTGTTATTTAAGTGAAATTACTGAACTTAAATATACACGTTTGATAAAAATCATCATTAAAGAAGAAAATTTCAAATGGCATTTAGAGGCTTTTGCATATGAACTCTTCATTTGTAAATCCGTTTAAAAAAACAGATGCATTTAGGAACAAAACAACTGACTGTCTTTATGAACGAGTCATTGAATTATTCACTCAACCGATTTGTTAACACTAATTCAATCAGGAATCATTTTATTCTTTGTATATTTTATAAATATAATTTGCTGTCTTAAATGTTTTATATCTGTTATATGTACTTTTGATTCAGTTATTTACGTCGGTGAAGCTTCTTGACAGTAAGGATGGAGTTCTGCCCACATTTCTGCCTTTTGAGTCCAGCTCTCAGGATGAAGACACGAGTGAAGAGAAGGAAAGCCTTGTGGAGGTGAAGCAAGTGGGGGCAGAAGAGCTTGAAGGTTCAGAGGGTGGTGAGAAGAATACACCTTTGCTCCTGAGTGAGGAGGCACTGACTCAACTCCTGCAGGTCTCAGAGGAGGCAGATGAAACTATGGAGGAGGATGAAGGTCCAGAAAAAGACAAAGAAGTTAAGGAGACTGAGGAGGAGGAGGGAAAGGAAAAGAGAGAATCTACAATGGAGAATGAAGATGTAACTGAGAAGAGTGAAGGTGAGGATGCAAATGAAACTGACAGCAGTACTGAGTCAGAAATACCAATGGGTTTGGTCTATGCAGCTGATCGCGATGCGTCTCAGCCACTCTCCACCAAGCTGGAGACCAAAGCTTCTATGGAAAAAGATGTGGCGGAAACAATCGAAGATGTGATCCCCACAGCCATAATGGACTATGATTCCCTGCAATCCATCAACGACTCAGAGGACATTGCAGAGGAACAGGAAGTGCCAACAGATCAAACACAAGATGAGCCTTTTCAAGACTCTGAGATTGACAATGAAAAAAAGAAGAGTGATCAACAGGATGAGAAGGGCAGCATTGAACCTGAGACCACTATTATTTCTAGGGGCAAGAAGGCAAAGAAAGAGAAGAAACAGCAGAAGAATGAAAGTAATACACATGGAAAGGCCAAGGCCAAGAAGCGGAGAAACAACCAGCAGCTGGAGAAGATGCAGAGTGACCAAGCCACTGCAATGGAAGCCAATGAGGACCCAGAAAAAAGGGTGGAGCCCACTGAAAATACAGAGCCTAAATCCAAAAAGAAGAATGGGAAATGGGTACCAAATGCATCACACATACATTGTTATTATAAAATATTCAAAGTGTGATTTTCTAGATTAATACAGCCAGATTATGTGCTTTTTGTAGATTTGAAATTCATTTCAATTTGAATTATTATTTTCCCGCTAAAGTAGTTTCAAATATAAATTCACCAAACACTGCTAACAGTTTAACATGCTATTCACGCCATAAGAATTTACATTATTTACGTCATTGTTATTCAGTGAAAACAATATTCTTGCTGATTTGACCTCAAACACAGTAGTTGGCAGTCCCAACCCGATCTCACGGGAATTCGTGCGAATTTTACGAGGTGGCTAATTCATAACAATTTGTACGATCTCACTTTGCTAAATCGTACATATTTTACGAATTGGCCAATTCGTATGAATTCGTACAAATGACCTACCCCTGACCCCACCCTTAAACCTACCCATCACGTGGGTTTAGACAAATCGTACGAATTTGTACGAGTGAGGTCGTAAGAATTAGTGCGAATTAGCCACTTTTTAATCACTCGTACAGAATAGCGTAGGCAGTTCTGTTGTGAAATGTCCACTGATTAGTCATAATAAGGAAAGACTTGTTTTCACATGGCTCCTTGCACAATTAAGTTATGACCTCAAAACACTTTTTCCCAGTGTGCATGATTTGTAAATGAATATATTTTGGAGTTTGCATCACTTAAAGGGATACTACAGTTTTTTTGGAAATAGGCTCATTTTACCACTCCCCCGGAGTTAAACAGTTGGGTTTTACCGTTTACAAATCCATTCAGCCATTCCATTTAGAAGAATATCAGTAACCAGACAGTTTCTGGTCTCATTGACTTCCATAGTATATTTTTTTTCCTACTATGGAAGTCAATAAGACCAGAAACTGTCTGGTTAGTGATGTTTTTCTAAATATCAGAAAATCGGCTGAATGGGTTCGAAAACGGAAAAACTCAACTTTTTAACTCCGAGGGAGTGGTAAAATGCCTATTTCCAAAAAAAGTGTAGTATCCCTTTAACCAGCTCCATATGTTCTGTTGTCTGACATAGGCTACTAAGGTATGCTCGGTTACGAATCCCGTGAAAAGCCCTATTCTGACGGGATTAGTTTAACACAGACTGGTGGGGTAAAGTTATTACCAGAGCTTCTCAATGATTTTAGTTCCGCCCAAATCTGCCAAAACATGAGTCAAGACAAAAGAGCTCAAGGACGAGTCCAAAAACAAGTTAAAACGGCATGGTTAGGATCGCGTTTTCATGTCACTTTTGCTTTTGTTAACTGCTCCAGTTTTAAACTTCTATTTGTTTCTTATTGTTTTAATTCATTTTCGACATCATAATGATCTGGTTTGTGTGTGGACATAGTTTTCCCTTTTACTGCACTTTCTTATTCTACTAGTTTACCATATCTCACAGATATCTCACAGGAAAATAGCTTCTATGGAAAATTCTTAAAAGTGTAAGTAGGTGCACTAGTTCAAATGTGTCTGATATATTTCTCTTGCAAATAAAATTGGTTGTGCCTCTTCACAGACTCGTTTGGTGGGGATGAATCCTGTACAGATTAGGGCCACTATGGAGCTTTACCCTGACATTCGGCCCAGCAGACAGGGGGAGCCAGCTGGTGAGTGTTTTGTTTTTGTCTCAATAGTTTTGAATTCGTATTAGAAATCTGCTGAGCAGAGTTTTTCTTTAACGGACCGTTAAACCGACCTGGCTTAAGAAGTCAATGAGAGCCTTAGCCCCTGGTTTATGTTCCATCCAAACCAACAGATGCAAAGGAATGTTGGCACTTTTTTTTTTTTTTTACAGGGTGGTTATATATAACCTTTATTAGACGTCTATTTAAGACCCATTTTAAAGCAGCAGTGATGCCAGAATTAAGGATACACAGTATTTTATAGAATATTTGCACATTCTTTCATTGTTTTATCCAGACCCCTGTGAGAACTTTCGCTGTAAAAGAGGAAAGACATGCAAAATGAACGATGAGAACAAGCCCGTCTGTGTGTGTCAGGAGCTGTCAGAATGTCCTCCCAGTGTAAATGATTTTGACCATGTAAGTATGTGTTATCTTGCAAACTAATTTGTTAATTTTAATTCAACTGATTACAATACAAGGGCTTTATTTGCAAATATTTATTTTGTTACTGATTAAACCTTTAAGTAGCATATATTGATTAAATAAAAAAGCATAATAACATTTGCTAATAATAAGCTGTTGGCATCGGGACATCTTCACTTTAGGTTTGCGGAACTGACAATAAGACATATGACACATCCTGTCAGCTCTTTGCCACCAAGTGTAGTCTTGACGGGACCAAAGTAGGCCACAGACTTCACCTGGACTACTCTGGGTCCTGCAAATGTAAGAAAACCTTCTGACATGCTTATTTTAATTGTTAGTGTAAAATGGGCAAAATAATTGCAATGTAAAATGGGGTTGGCAGTGATGCTAATGTGGTTAATAATTTTAGCAACCCATGTTTCTCATTAGAAGCCCCTAGTTATATTGCGTGTCTGAAGATATATACCTATTGGTGTTTTAGATGTATTTTCCAAAGAGATCTCAACAATGTCTTAGAAATTACATTTTGGTTTAGCAAGACACAAAGTCTGCAATATTTCCATTTAATTTAATATTGTAAGTTCTATACACATTTAGTTTCAAAATGCATAATTGCATAAATATTTCTCCAATCATTATTACATATTCAGGTCTTTAGCCACCCAATTCTATAACACGGGTGGATCTCTATGGTGGTGGAATTGTTGCATTATCCCAAATAAATAGATTGAGATTCACAGAAAAGTAAAGAGATTCACAAAAATGATATTTGCAAAAAATATATATAAATAATATATATATATATATATATATATATATATATATATATATATACATATATATATGTGTGTGTGTGGATGTGTTTTATGTTTATTTGTGAATTGCTTCTTGTGCATTTGTAAATCCCCTCATGCATTTTAAAACACTTCTTGCGTTGACATGCAGACAAATCCAAAAATAAGTGGACTTATTTGCACCCACCGTTTCCTCAATCCAATCTGATAACGGCCACATTGAGCTGACCAATGGTAGCACCTTCTTGCTACAACCAATCACATTAGGCTTTACAATCAGGGTGGCCTTACCCTGAAATAACTTTGCTCATTCATCTACATTGGCTCAAATAGGAAGTGTAATGCTACTGGCCATAATATTGCATCAGTAAAATAGTCTATGTTTAAAATTTGAGTTAGACCATTAGAATATGTATCAAGCCAAGGCACATTTTTATGAGCCTTTGAAACTGCCAGATAATTTGCATTTATTTATCCGTTAAAACACTTGATCACACAATTAATATTTCATATGAATCAGACTTAATTATATTATATTGTAAAAGTTAGGCTACTAGCTGCATCCAAAATAAATGCAAAGTCGTATTTTTTTCAGCATTACATTATAGTGTGAGGAGGTTAGAGAGGACTCAAAAGCGAAAGTGACAATCACAGTTCTTTAATTAACACCAATCTTCGACCACAGGTAATCCACACAGAGATAACAATATTAATCAGCAACTGAAGAAACCAGTAGAACTGGCAGTATAACTTGAACAGAATTCTTCCTCTGTGGTGCTGGTAGAGATGAGCTGAAGGCTGGTGAAGCCGCGACTCAGTAACTCACGGAGCTGGTTACAGATGACGAGCACGGTGCAGGATATCAGCTTCAGACTCTTAGCAGGTTTGGTTCTGGAAGTATATTGAATGGACACAGAATAATTTGAGTAATAGCTAGTTGAATTCACGAGACAGGACTGGACAGGACAGGTTGCAAGCATCTGAAACATCGAACAAACTGACAACAAGACAGGGAAAGAGAGGGTTAGAAAAAGCCAAGATAATGAGAGGAGATGAGGAACAGGTGGAGAGAGATGAGCCTAATGAAAAGTCATAACAGCTGTCAGTAATGCAGTAAAGTGAAAGTGAAGTGTGTGTGTGTATGACCAGCAGAGGGAGACAGAGACAGAGAAAGAGCCAGGATCATGACAGTACCCCCTCCTCAAAGAGCGCCTCCTGGCGCTCCCGAGGAGGAACCCTGGCGAGACCGAAGGAAATCATCAATGAGGGGTCCAGGATGTCCCGGGGGGAAACCCATCTTCTCTTTTTTTCGGCCTATACCCCTCCCAATCGACCAAGTACTGATGCCCTCAACCCCGACGGCACATGTCCAAGATCTTGTGGACAGTGTAGACAGGAGAACCCTCTACACAGACAGCAGAAAACGCAGTACGAGAGGTCGAGCGACTGACGGGCTTAATGCGGAGTACAGGGTGGACACGACAAAGGTTAGAAGGCAAATAAAGCTTTACGGCGACAGGATTAATGATCTTGACTATACGGAATGGCCCGATGAAACAGGGAGCCAGCTTGCGAGACTCGGACTGAAAAGGGAAATTGGAAGTGGAGAGCCACACTCTCTGACCAGTACTATAGCGGGGACTCTTAACGCGAGACTTATTTGCATAGATGCTCATGCGTCTCCTCGAACGACAAAGAGAAGACCTCACTCTCTTCCAAGTTCGCTTGCAACGACTGATGAAAGTCAGAACGGAGGGACAGTTAGAATTTGAGCGGGGGTTGATAACCGAGACAACAATGAAAGGGTGAGAGCCCTGTGGCAGAAGATGGGAGAGAGTTGTGAGCATATTCTGCACAGGGAAGCTGCTCAGCCCAAGACGCAGGATTATGGAAAGCCAGACTTAGAAAAACGGTCGACCACTGTGAGAATGACGGTATTACCGGCCGAGGCGGGGAGACCCGCGATAAAATCGAGCGCAATATGTGACCATGGACGATTGGGAATAGGTAGCGGACGTAACAGACCAAGAACAAGAAGCGATAAAATGGCGCACGTCACGATCTAAGGTGGGCCACTAAAAACGTTGGCGAATAAGCGCGATAGTGCCCCGAACGCCGAGATGGGCAGACAATTTAGAAGAATGTCCCCACTGAAGGACGGCCAGGCCAGACTGGACAATGCATCAGGTTTGACATTCTTAGAGCCAGGACGATATGAGATGGAAAAGTCGAAGCGCGTGAAAAAAAAGCGACCAACGAGCCTGGCGTGCGCTAAGTCTCTTAGCGGAACGGATATATTCTAAATTACGATGGTCAGCCAGACAATAAAAGGAACGGAGGAACCCTCCAACCACTGACGCCACTAGCCTAAAGCCAGACGAATGGCGAGCAGTTTGTGATTGCCGACATCGTAATTTCGTACCGCGTGGGACAGACAGTGAGAAAAAAAAGCGCACGGATGTATCTTGTTATCGGAGACAGACTGTTGAGAAAGGACGGCGCCTACCCCCAACTCAGACGCATCGACCTCGACAAGAAATTGCCTAGTGATATCTGGCATGATTAGAATAGGCGCAGAGGTAAAGAGGACTTTTAGACGGTCAAAAGCCTCTTGAGCGGATTCTGACCATCTAAAACTGGACTTTACTGAGGTCAGGGTGGTAAGCAGCGCGGCTACTTGGCTGAAATTGCGTATAAAGCGACGATAAAAATGAGCAAATCCAAGGAAGCACTGTAACGCGACACGAGAATCAGGAACGGGCCAGTCAACAACCGCCTGGACCTTAGATGTATCTATACTAATTCCCTCTGCAGAGATGACCGAGCCCAAGAACGTTACAGAGGACATGTGAAAAGAGCATTTCTCTTTTCATCTTACACGGTAGGGGGCGGTAAAACTCCTAAGCGGTGAGCAGCCGGTAACAAAAAGTAGTCGAAGAAGAACGGTCTCGTCTCAGTTCTCGCGCATGCGCCCATAAGGAAGTAATGGAAAGTCGAATAAAGTCGTTATTTACGTTTTTTTTCCGCACAAAAAGTAGTCTCGTCGCTTGATAAAGTTATAGTTGAGCCACTGTAGGCACATGGAATATTTAAACCTTTTCTTTTAATGACTTTCTGGGCCGTCAAGAGGCAGTCCCTCAGGCTGTCTATGGAAAAGTGATCCAGCTCTCAGATTCAATCAAAAATATCTTTATTTGTGTTCCGAAGATGAACGAAGGTCTTACGGGGTTGGTACAGCATGGGGGTGAGTAATTAATGACTTCATTTTCATTTTTGGGTGAACTAACCCTTTAAGACCCTTGATCCTCACCTGACTATGGCTTTGTAAACTTTATCCATGATGTGGTTTATAATGGACTGTGGTACAGAAACAGTGACAATGTTACACACTCTTGGCTTACTCTGGCTATTCTCTGCTGTCTCAGACGACGTTATATTTGTCCCGTTTTATCCACCGTAGCTTCTTCGAAAGGGATGGATGAGCAGTGGGCTGAGCCCTTAGTGCAACTCGCAACCAAACTGCTAGATGTCTCTAAAAATCACACACTGCACCTTTAACGGACCTCTGAAACACTGGCAGCGGGGCATTAAACAGGAGATGTATGTCCAAGCTCACAACAGGTTTTGCGCTGGAACGCACCAACAAGTCCCTTTATGGGCTCTGTAGTCCCTTTCAACAAGTCCCTTTATGTCTGTATCTCTACCTGTCGCAATAATATAAAACTCTCATGATATTAGAGTAATAATCACAGAAGAATAAAATAATGCATACCTTACCTTTTGGAGCAAAAAAAAAAGTGAAAAAGGGTATTAGTTTATATGTTTTTCTTTTCTTGTTATGATGTGTATAATGAATTGATTGAGGAATACTAAGAAGGTTGATGTCTAACTTTAAAAAATAAATGAGGAGGAGGGTAGATATCTCCTGTTGTCATTGTTGTCTATTTTTATTTCTCCTGGCAGTTATTGCTCCATGTCTAGAGTCAGAGCTGGTGCAGTTCCCTCTGCGAATGCGGGATTGGCTGAAGAATGTGCTTCTGCAATTATACGAGCATGACTCCATGTCTCCTGGCTTTCTCACTGCTAAACAAAGAATCAGGGTATGTCTATAAGGGATACTGGATAGACGGTTATTTATTTAGATATCGCTTCTCTCCTAAAGAGACAAATAGTAGATTTAAGACAAGAAACTGGAGACGAATTTCTCTCAGCTCCCCAACTTCTGACAATAAAAAATAAACGTAGATGTATTACTTGGGAAAATAGCTCTTAGCTGTATCTAAACCATCAAATGTGAACAAATGACACATGATGAATGCTCTGCTAAACAGGTTCAGAAGATCTATGAGAGCGAGAGGCGTCTTCATGCAGGCGATCACCCCGTAGAGCTTCTACAGCAGGACTTTGAGAAGAACTACAATATGTACATCTATCCAGTGCACTGGCAGTTTGCACAAATGGACCAACATCCTTCAGACAGGTGGGGTGACTCCACACTATTTTATTATGAATTAAATTTTCGCATTGTACCTCTCTCTGTCTTAGAGTCTCTTTATAATCTCTTTCACTTTGTCTCTTCGTAATTTGCGTAACATTATAAACAGAAAGAAATATTTGAAATTTGCTTGTGAAACGTAAAACGACAGTCTCTGGTAAAACTTTGTAAACACTGTAGCTTATGCCATCAAAGATGCCATCTCCGGGGGAGGTCACATGACATTAATTGGCCTGTGGGAACTATGTATTATCTCTGTATAGAAGTTGACAAATTCACTTGACATTTGTATTAGCTGTTAAATGCCAGTCTTGTAGAGCCAGATGCTGTGCTAAAAGACTGATAAAACTCCCTGACTCCTGAAATTGCTTAAAGCTATCCAATCAGATCAGTGCGATTTTGGGAAATGCTTGCCATTTTGGAGTGCATTTGTGAATGGTTCATGAGCAGTTTGTGGGCAAGACGTCTGAGGCTGAGACTAATTTGAATTTACTCATACAGGAGGTTCAGTAATATTTTTAGCTGGTGTGAGGATGTGGTTGAGGGACATTTACAGAAAAAGAAACACTCAGTGCCAGTATCCTCCATAACGTCAGTGGTCAGCCTTTAAAACAGAGGCCTTAAAGCTACAGTGTGTGCTTTTGGGGAAAATCTGCCTGTGAATCAATTACGTATAGGTGTATTACACTACAGGGCTTGACATTAACTTTTTTCTCACCCCCCACTGTGGATACCATAGGAAAAATCTGCCATAAAGATATTTAAACAATTATCTCATAATTAGGCAGCAGGTAGGCTGCTATCACTTTAAGATGTGGCGAACTTACCCATTATACTGTTTTATATTGCCAATATGTGTCTATGTGTCATCCAGTGCAAATTATAGCAGTAAAAGGACATGACTTTGTGTAGAACGCGCAGCTGGTATATTGTGTACTGTATATATTCTGCAGAAGTTTCAGATATTTCAGCATTCAGATATGTATCGAAAAACAAAACAAAATGGACAACGCTAGATTGTACTTTGCACTTTTTTTCAGATGCCTTTTTAAAAGACTACAACTGAAAAAAATATATATTATATAAATCTCTAAGTCTCCAAAGTGCCTGGTAGGAGTGACTGTGTTACAAATCACTAGCACGCAATGACGTGCACTTGCTAGCCTATTGCATTTACGTGTTCTCCAAATGCTAAAGAGGAGCCTCGTCTAGCCTCTTGAGGAAATGACTTGGACGGACCCGTCCTGCCAAGGAAGTATCCTTGACACTGAGAAATACGTTTTGTGTATACATAAATCTCCTCAATCTCTGACCCATCGACGTCTTCATCGTCTAATTTTCTGTCGCTCTACGTCATCTGGTACCATTGAACCGATTGCCTATGAGCTAAGTACAGGCGCATTTGATAGACATTCACACACAATAATACGGCTCTGGGCATTCGTAAACCACGCCTCAAATACGAGAAAATAAACATGTGGTTTCCAGACCACGTCTCATAGTCAATGATACAAGGTCTGACGTTAGTCAGGCTACACCACCGATGAAATCCAGCCGCTTTGGTGGGTTGGCGGGTGTTAGTCAAATTACACACTGCAGTTTTAAGAATCTTGTGTTGGTTTGTGATTTCAAAGTAAAGTTTATAGAACCTGAAGAGTTTTGTCAGGCAACCATCATGGGATCTTTTTATGGATTTAGTTTTAATGAATTTTGTTATTGTATACATTTTAATTGTAATTACATTTCATGAATTAAACAGGTCGTAAACATACTTTGTCACAAACAGAAAAGTATTTATGTAATCATTTCTCTGTAGAACCTTTTTGCCATATAGCATATAGCAAAGTCAAGGACCCATGTGGTTGTAAATGTACCCCTTTTCCACCAAAGCATTTTGAGAGCTGGTTCGGAGCCAGTGCCTACGCACGAAACAGTTCTTTGTGTTTCGTCAGCCAAAGAACCGGTTCTCGGCGAGGAAGACTGGTTCCAAAGCAGCACCAACTTTTTGCTGGACTAGAACCGTTCTTTTACCACGTCATGCTTACGTCGGGGGCTGGGCCGGGTTTACCATAAAATAAGATCACAAAGCCAGGAGAAACATTTGCAAAACCACGATGGAGTCTGCCTTTGTAATTGTTATGCTTGAAGTTGGCGCAAGCGTTTCTATTTTTTTATTATTATTTTTTTTTTATTGAAAACGTTATAAGCAAAGAAGAAAACAGTCACAACAAAATCTAATCAGAAAAGATTACATATTAAGGGAAAATATTAAAAGACTTACATATTTCAATTGTTTTTTAAAGCCTTCTTGGTACACGAGTTAGAGATAATCGCAAAGTAGTTGCAAGCGTTTCTAGCTAAGACGTATGGTGACGTACACAGTTTTTTTTTTGGTGGAAAAGGGGTATATAGAAGCCCCTTTGGTATTAACATACTATAGAATAAATATGTTAATTACAAGATTTTCATCTTTCTTCTGTTAATTCATTTTTGTCCTCATGACAAATACCTTAATCATGATATTAAGTAGGTTTTGTTTCACCAGTGGATATTTATAATACTGTTCCAGGATTCTTTCTCACTCTGAGCTGGCTCCTCTGCGCGTTCCCCTGGTTCCCATGGAGCATTGCACCTCTGTCTTTTTCCAAAAGTGTGATGCTGACAAGAACAAACTAGTCTCCTTCAAAGAGTGGTGCAGCTGCTTTGGCATTAAAGAAGGTAGGATGATTTAAAGGCCTTGTTTTAAACAGCTCAATAAGTTTTAAATGTATTATTCCCCACATACAATAATAAATGTAGTGTTCTCGCCTTCAGTCTATGAATAAGTCAGTGAATGGGTGAATGTGAGGCAATATGTAAAGTGCTTTGGTGGCCTTTGGGTCTGTGAAAGCACTATATATAAATGCAGTCCATTTACCATTGTTACCATTTATTCATTCTGTTTAAATGCAGTTTGCACACTTTTTAAATAATTAAAAAACTTTATACACAACCCAGGTTGGTTTTTCAACTTTCTCTATATTTTCATTCCTACAGAGGATATGGATTCTAATCTGCTGTTCTGAGCATCTCTGAGCTGCAATAGAAGCAAGTGAAGGTTGTGTTTACTTCGAAGAAAGATATAAATAATACTGGAGGTCTGTTTGTTCAGTGAAATGGTACTGTTTTTTTAAGTGTAATGATTATGATGGACAAGAATATTTTAAACTCTTTTTTTGTATGCATTATATTGTGTAGCATATTGGTTATTAACAAAATTAACTATATTTAACGATTTAGCTAAAAATTACAAATAAATAAATCAAATAAAGTGTAGTTTTAGTGTTTGAGTGTTTTTTTATGCATTCCAGTGAGGGAAAAGTTTACATAGTGAATAAAAGAATAAAATAAAAGTGATTTCATAAAATTGTTTCCAAATTATTTCAGATAAATAAAAATGCCACTCTATGTCCTTGTTATTGAACAGTTAGCATATTTATTCCAAATTATATTAATGATTAAATGAATGAATCAATAATTATTTTTTTCAAACAGTTTTTCAAACAGTTTTTATGCTCATGTAAATAAATAATCTTAAATAAAAAAATAAATCTTAAACACCACTTGCTTAAAAATTGATAACTGAGAATCATTAAAATCATTAAAGTTACGGTTCAATAGCAAGTTTTCTGTCCTCTGTCACAAGCCTTGGAAGCTTTGTTATGCACACACTTACAACGGTTATGTGTTTTGAAAAGAAATATGTGGGTTATGACCATTAAAACAAATAAAAAAAACTGTGTCTGGAACAAACCCTTAGGACGTCATTAAATTACTTCGGTCAGGACTGTGTGCCTAATTGTGCAACACGATTCAATGACTTCTGTGTGAGCAGTTGATGCATGGACATTTTCTCTGCCTCAATGCAATGGACAATACTTCATTTGAGAAAAATGATCTCGAATAACCTTGTATAATTAGTTTTTGTAGCACTCCATAAAATCAGAAATATGCACTAAAATGATTAGGAAATACGTGCCACCTAAAGCTGTATGAAACAATTGTAAGCTCCTGCGACCCTTAAAGGAGTAGTTCACTTAAAAAAAAAAAAAAAAAAAGAACAAAAAAAAACTTTTGCTGATAATTTACTCACCCCCATGTCATCCAAGATGTCCATGTCATTCTTTCCTCATTAGAAAATAAATTAAGGTTTTTGATGAAAACATTCCAGGATTTTTCTCCATATAATGCACTTTACTGGTGACCAAACGGTTCAAGGTCCAAACGACAGTTTCAGTGCAAACTGCAAACCGTTCAAAGGGCTTTAAATGATTCCAGACGATGAATAAGTGTCTTATCAAGCGGGTGAGTAAATTATCAGCAAAAGTATTTTTTTTTTTATTTTTTTTTTATTTTTTTTTAAGTGAAATACTCCTTTAAGTTGTTGGTGGATGGACGGACAAACATATATATATATATATATATATATATATATATATATATATATATATATATATATATATATATATATATCAGATATATTGTTCGCGTCTGTGTCCTCATTAATAGCCTACATAGAAAATGCCTGTGAGTGGGAGTCATAAAATATAAGCAATAGCTACAATTTTGTATATATACAAATATATATAAGATATATTATTCGCGTCAGACTCAGTTCACGTGTGAAAGTGCGTCACGCTTGGTTTAAAATGCGGTCGGTTGTTTTTATTTTATGAGCCATTTTGCTGCGAGGAAGAAACCGAATATCATTTAATCAGTGTAAACTACTTATCACAGTCCCAGACAGACATTGTTGAATGAGTTGAATGTCTTCATCTGAGGTAAATCCACACGCGCACTCTCACAAATGTTTTGCTCTCCCACACAAGACATTTAAATTTCCTGTTTCTAGGATATATAGGCTATAGCCTACATTTACACAAATAAAGTAACACACCATTCACCTTGAATACGCGCGCTTTTGACAGTCCAAAAAGGCTATCAACAATGCAGTAATGCTATATTTCATATGGTGGTACATTGAGTAGCCTATTTGAGTTTTGGCACACAATGTAATGTCATTTGCGGACAGTGTAATCAAGAGATTAGACGTTTATGGTGCGGCCTATTCATGGATGTCTTTGGCTACTGTAAACTGAGCTCGAGTAGACTATATGAACAATTAGAAATACTGATTTAAACACTAAAATAAAATGGAAACCCCTGCCCAGTGCCCATAAGAATGATCATTGCAAGTACTTTTCCAATAGAGGGCAGCATAACATCAGCGCAATGTTAGCTCGTGACTGTGTCACAAAATACTTGGAGGCAACTTAACACTTTAGCATTAAATAACTCTCATATTTCAACATTCATTAAGAATTTAAAGTGTTCTTTTTTGGTGAGTGCTTTATCCAATATTTCTGAATATGGATTTGCAAGTCTGTTTTGAAGCCTTCTGAGGTTTACATCAGGTCTTGCTCTGGTTCTTGAAAATATGTAAGGCGTCTGAATGCTAAAATTACTCTCTTAGGAGGAGAGGATGTTCAAACATGATCTTCTCCGACTTCTGAAAACCAATGTTAGCACTGGCATATTTGTTTGGCCGTGGCCCCAGAGCATTGTATGAATTAGATGGAACAGCTAATGGTGTACAGCAGGCGAAACTTCAAGGGCTCTCTGGCACTTTAATGGAGTACGAAGGTGCATGTGAGATGCTGTTAGTGAATGCAGTTAGAAATTGTATGTGTGTTTGTGTGACTGGAGTAGCATCTGACTTAAACATCCCACTTTGATCCCCCATCCAGCTCTTTGTGAGTTTCCTCCTGGTATTATCATGTCCATTAAGTGATCACTGCTGTAAATTACAGAGGAAAGAGGTCATGTGAAACCATGCCATACATTTGGAAAATTGTTTGTCATTATGGCGCATTATCATAGTTAGCTATTTGTGTAAGATCATAAAGGTATGCATGGGTTTGTGTGTCTGTGTGTGTTGGTCTGAGCTTAAATCTGGTAGGCCTACATTTCTTTTTCTTTTTCCTTTTAACTTTGATTAATGAATAATGTATGGCCTATAGATGAAACGCCTCAATATTAGAAGCCCAGTCTCCTCAGGTCATACCTAGTTGTTTTGCCAGAGATTGTCAGTTTATGGATTTCACATTAAGCTCACAACCTTCCTGCCCTTTCTAGCTCTGAATATTCAGATGAATTTTACTCCACAAAGAAGACCTCATTAAATATTCATGCCACTTTATCAGCGCAATCAACGAGCGTATTTACTTTTTCGCTAAAATACCATTCTACAAAACCATCTCAGTTCTGACTACTCTTATGAAACATTGTTTAATTTGACCAAGGTAAAGGATAATGATTGTTCCTGCACATCTAAGCGAGGCTGCTGCAGTTGGTCCATGTAACTGGCTTACACGCAGCTTGTAAATTGATTTTTTTTGAGTCGCACTAGGTTCAAGGTTGGGATGAAATGTCCTTCTAATGGAATTAAAATTCAATTCAATCAAATGCAGTTGTACTAAAAGCTGTTCATCCAATTTACCCTCACCCCTCTAGCTTGTTTTTTGGCACCTCTGTTTTAAATGAGGCTGTAGTTTTATTTTATTGTATTTTTAAAAAAAAGTTGTGTGGTTAGCATGGCTGATATATGCTGAGTCTATAAATAGGCTAAACATTATGAAATTTAACATCTACTATAGTGTTATTATGTCGAAGTAGTATTTGACTGTTGAATTTGAGTAATATCTGAACCTATTCAGTTTTTTTTCACATTCCGTATGTCATCATGTTGAGTGTTATCATTAACTAAAACTATTAAAAACCATATTTATTCATGGAAATAATGCTGAAAAAATGCAATATAAATATAAGATGAAAAAAAGCAGTTTCTGAGAAACTGTTAATATTTGAAATTAACACAAACAAACCCAGTTAACACATTACTTGATATAGTTACGAACACATTGAACACGTTACTACGTGTACTTTCTATATTAATATACTAGTAAAAAGTTTGTAACGCTAGCCGTTACTCTGTTAGTATTATGTAGCTAATTGCTCCACTCCCAAAATGCACAAACAGACAATGCCAGAGTGAATGTGTTTTTAAAGCGAAGATGGCGAACAAATGACAAGAACAAATAAATAAATAACACAGCACAAAAGAGTATACAAACAAGAGTTTGTAGTTGATCAGCTTCAGACAAACAATGACACTCAAAACGGACCTATAGACCCCCCTTTGCGCCGACGTCACAGTTACGTCACAGTTACGCTGGTTTCTCTATGAGGTAGGTGTAGAAGTCAGGCCACTCAACCGAGGTAATATAACGTTAATCCTGTCAGATCATCTATGCATTGAGTGAGCGTGTAGGCAGCTACGGGTCGGTCAATCTGGTTCCGTCCGTCGCGGTCCTGGACACTGAATGACCTTACACATTAAGATAAAATCGGATTTTCTCCAGTCATTGTTAAAAAACAAGCTAACAATACTTGCTAACTAGCATTAATGAAGTGGCTAGAGGGATGGTTCTGCCTCCACCTAAGCTCTGCCCACAAAAAAAAAAAAAACATCACCATGTTTACCAACTGAAAAGGGGTCTATTACTAGAGCTAACATTACAACAACAGCATATATTGGTTCTATGAAATTAGCAAAACCAATCTCCCATATGGAGCAGAAACAACAACCTCGGCGTCCATTTTCAGGCCTTCCCGCTTAGGTCTCTCCAGCGCTGGAAAGCTTTTCTAATAGTCTATTAATGTGGGTTCTAAAGCTTGTGGCTGATTTTTATATCAGATATTCATCTAAGCTTTTCTCTTTTATAATGCCTCTCTGCCATCTCTCTTTCTAGTCTTTCTTCAAATCTCTCTCTTGCTCACTTTCTCTCCTCCCACATCACGAGTGAACTGCTGATTGGCTATAAGTGTGTTGTGGTGCTCGGTCTGATCCACTTTCAACAGCGCTTCTCAGAAATTGCTTACTGCACCTTGAATTTGAAGTACTAGACTTAAATTACTAACTGAAATAAAACTATAACATATAATTATTTAGAAACATTTTAAGACACATTTTAAAAAAATATTATAATATAAAAGCTATTTTACTAATTTACTAAAAGCTAAAATACTAATAAAAACAAGATTAGTAATATAAATTATAACACTGGTCACATCCACCAGTGTCCACCATCACAAGTTTGGTAAACAAAGTTTTGCCTACATTTTTATCAGTGGACATAAATTTTGATTGTTGAACTAGACAAACCATAATGATATATATATGAAGAGTTCAGATGCAAAAGCCTCTAAATGCCATTTGAAATTTTCTTCTTTAATGATAATTTTTTATCAAACTTGTATATTTTATTTCATTAATTTCACTTAAATAACAATTAATAGAACAAATATATATAACAAATAACAAATAATAAAAATCATCATTAAAGAAGAAAATTTCAAATGGCATTTAGAGGCTTTTGCATCTGAACTCTTCATATATAAGGAACTACACTGCCTCAGAATTCACTCTATGTGAAAGTAATAGTGATATGGGCATCTCTGGTAACATACTGGAAGTTTACTAATGAGTTTCTACAGCGAGTTTCTGGCTCTCTTCACCCAAACATTGTTTACACGGTTCCCCTAAAGAAACAAGAACATATTGAAAACATTTATTGTAGTTTATTCCAGGTCACTAGAGGTGTAATGAAAAGTTTATGGGCCGGGCTCATCTTTAGGTCATCAATGTGATGGAGTTCATTGTTGTTTTTCAGAATGCTCACACAAACTGTTCATCCCTGCTGCATATATTGCAATTAGAGATAATTGTTTGTCTTATTCATTGCAGCTAAACTTATGGCTGTTGATTCCGCCAGATAAACAGATGTTAATTGGATTTCATTCAGTAGGAGGATAACTTATAGCCTAAATGATTTCTGTGGATCGTGGAAAGCTTGTTCATAATCCTAATGAGGCAATTCGTTTAAAAACAAAAAAAACAAAAAACAAAAAAACAACAACATTCAATTACTCTGTGGTTGCATCACAATTCATTGCCATGCTTGTGAAGTATGCACGTTTACCTTTGTGTTTGTTTTCTGTTTTGTCACAGTAATGAACTTGTGTCCTGTGATACTCCACAGTGTCAGTTATGAAGTATGAAGCCCTTTGTGATACATAGTCAAGCTACTGGTAAAGCAAAAATCAATGAACGTAATGTTGATTTGAAAAAAAAAAGAATAAAAAAATGCAGAGATTAATAAGTACAAGTAATGCAGTTAAATAGAAACAATTATAATATAATAAATATTGAATTGGAAAAAAAAAACACTGATATTATATGTAGAATTTCAAGGTCAATAACTGAGAATCTGTGTTGTACCATTGTTCAGCTGTCTTTTTTTGCAGTTACAAAGCAACTTAGTAAATTAAAAATTTGTGAAACAGTTTTATAAATTCTGATGTTTATAATCACTATTCAGTATGTGAACTGTACATGGAACCCTATTTTTCCTTCAGAGAGAACATCACACCACTTTTCAGTCATCTGTGTTTGAGATTGTGTGATAATAACTCTTATCTATAGCTGTTGCAAGAAGTCCAATGCAGATCCACTAGGGTGGAAACCACTATTTTACTCTAAATTTTCAGAAAAGAGCCACATCAGCGTCTCTATTAACACGGACTCCTTTGCATCCCTCTTGCCAGCTTGGTGAGATCGATGAATGATCCATGTCACAGTGGCAAAATCAATACTAAACGCATAGACAGAAGCACAGTGTGTCGTTAAGGTTGTGTCTCGGAAATGATGACTTATTTCCTTCACAGGCTTTTCGGGAGTGTTTTGGTGTTTAGTTTATTTAATGCATGGTTAACAGAGCTACAACAAATGTGGAGAAGAGTTTGTCTCTAGATTATAACGAGATTTGTAGTGTTGACCTTGTGGATAATGAGGACACAATGTGTTGCTGAGGTACATCCTCTCTTTTCTTTACGTCTTTTGTTCTGAAAGGTCTTGCAACCAGCCGACAGACTGTATCTCACTGACCAGCAATTGTTTTGATTTGAATCTGTTTGTTCTTCAGCAAATGCAAATTCACATATCGCAAAATGGTGATTGCTTTCCATGGAGATTACGAGTGAGCATTTTTATGGTGTTAGGTTTAGATGACAGAACAGTCTGTCCTCGAGTTCCATTCGTTTCCTTCCTGAAGCTGCACTTAAACATTATTTTTACAGCAGGCCCTGAAGGGACAAAAACATCAATCAAAGGGTAAAGTTACTCCAAAAGCAGGATCTAAATTCAGTTTAATATAGTTTGTTCATGAGGTGCTCCTGTTCTTATTCTGGCAGGCTTCAAATTGATTTGCGCATTGACATTTCACCCTTATTCTCTCATGCACGTCAGAGGCAGTCATTTGAAGGGGTGGTTTACTGCTTTTTTTCTTTGCATGATTGTGTTTATGGGGTGCAATATAATAGGCCTAGATGTTTTGTTTTATAAAGCCTTATTTTTCATAAATTTCACCTTTATTGTAAGCCGCTTTCTCCTCTGTCACATGGTTGACTAGAAACCACTCCCTCTGAAACAGGCAATGGGCTCAGATTGGTTAGTTGGGCCGGTGTGTTGTGATTGGCTAAACTGCGTAGTGCACGCTGTCCGGAAACTTCACGGCCATTCCCATACGGGCGAGAGTTTCATGTGCTCCGGTCAATGTAAATAATGGTGTCGATACTGCCGTATTAGTTTGAGCCAGAATCAGACCCAGAAAGCGGCGATGAAGTCAAGCCAAACACGGCTCTTACAAAATGTTTCTGAATGGTACGTTTTTTTATTATTATTATTATTACATTCTTTCCTACTATTATTATATAAGAATTTCAATATGCTGTTACTTGAAAATGCCATTGCTGCTTGTCAGCTTTTGATTAAACATTTAATATAACTGAATAAATGACTGAGTAATACCATTTTTTTTTGTATATTGTTATTGTTTTATCGATATAATGAACAAACGTTTATCTATTCACAAAACTTAGTTTCCTCAGTGTATCGTTTTCATATGGCAACTGTGTTAAAACCATACTGTATATTGATAACAGCAGCTGAAGTACATAATTTAACTATAACTTTATACACGTTTGTTTTATACACCAAAATAGCATCGAACTAACATGGCTACTATAAACATACAGCATTAGCATTACGTTCTTGATCAAATCGAAAAATTGTTTCAATGTATACATGGAAAATACATTTACAAAATTTGTACATAATTACAAAAGATTTAGCTAGATTTATTTGCACTTTTTTAGTTATATTGTAAATCTAAAATACCTTTTTCAGTTTAAAGTATTAGACCTGTGACTGCATTTTAAGTTCTTTTTTACTTAAGAAAAATCAATAATAGCCTATATTGCAGTGAAATGTATGTGTTCCGAACTGCTCTGAGACAAGAAGATGGTTGAGGATCCAAATGCAGTTTATTAACCCCTTAGCTGTCACCCCCCCTTTTGAGAATGGGGGTTAAAATGCACTATTCAAACTTAAATGGTTGTAATTTGAATGCTTTGGAATCTATACCCAAGTTTGGTTTTGTTTTAAAGAAAACACTCAGCAGAATATTGCTGAAGTGAAAACACTTCAAAAAATGAAAGTATGAAAAGTTATGGAAGTTTAAATTTACAGTAAATCAAATATACTGTACTATATATTTTTTATTTTATATAAAATATATATTTTACAAAATATTTTTTACTCTAAAATTTCTATAAAATCAAAGCCATAAATCTTATCAAGTTATGTTCCAAATTTGAAGTTGATATCACAAAAATTGAAGTTCCCATGAGATTTTGTTTAGGCGTTGTACCAAAAATAGCCACTGGGTGCCATTGAATTCCATTGAATTTAGTTGTATACATTCTGCCTTAACAAATTAATACATTTCTGTCCAAATATCAATTCTGTCACAAAATTTGGAACCTTGAGACTCTGACCTTTCTGACAATATCAATTTTGTCAAGATTAGAAAAGGTTTTGATCATAAATTATGAAATATAATGACGCCCAAAAGGGGAGGAGCCTGATAAAACAGTACCGTTTCTATGGTAACGCAACGTTCAATTATAAACAGTTTTCACACGATGAATTCTGAGTTTATAAGCTTTCAAATGATACCTAATTTATGATAACTACTAAAATATGTGATATAATAAAAAGACGATTAAAAAAAATTATATTATATTTTAGAGGATAATAAATATAAATATTATCATTTTTAGAGGATAATATTATACTATAATTTTTTATTTTTTATTGAAAAATACTAGATTATATGTTTTATTATGAACTTTTAGCATAAAAACAGAAGTTTCAATGATTACAAGTGGGTGCATCGACTTTTTGTGACAAAGGTCAAGAACCAGGAACAAAGAAAACAAAGGAAACGCTCAGAAATGTAGTGGAATAACATACAAGACTTTGCAGGGAATGATGAGGTGAACCAGGCTTATATGGGTGAACTAAACAATATAATGAGACACAGGTGAATGTGATAATAAGGCATGATGAGTCCGGGCAGTGAATTGTGGGAAATGTAGTTGTGAGTGAACAATGATAGTCTGATGTGGAGTGCCCTCAGGTGGCTCTCAAGGGCACTCCAGCTGATAACCGTTAGTATGTCAGATAACAAAAATATGTTCATGTTTAATTAAGGGATAAGTCTGAATCACACCTTAAAATAATTATATCAGTTTATACAGGGCTAGAATGAATTGTATAGATGCACACCCAGGTATCGGATCAGTATTCGGTATCATTGCATTTGTGGTGACGTACCAGGCCTTTCATTTCTGTGTCAATTGTTTTCAATTTATTTTAGATTTTGGTCTGAACGGACCGCAAAGACAATAGGGTTAAATTCATAAAATGTAATTACATTGAATTAAAACAAGGCCTTTAAAAGGACTAAATCACCTGACAGAACCCCTAAGGTTATATTACCTTTTCTTTTAAGTGTATTTCAGAATTCCCGGAAGTTTGACCCCTTTTTTTAAGCTGTCTCTCCATATAAATAATTATTCTTCAGGTGATTAGTCTGACGCACTAATGTATGATTTGGATGCAAATCCATGCACACAGCAACACAAGTTCTGTGTAAGTGCTTCGTTTAGAGTTGCTTCAAGTATTTAAAAAGCTATCATGTCACAACGTGCTCTTCAGAGCAACTCTTCAATCTTTTACTGAGAGATTTCATGCGATTCACATTTAAAATGCTGTCTTAGGCAGAAAATATTCACTGTTTGTGGGTAATTGATCGGTGACTCATCGCATTTTCTTTAAGATCTTCAAACCATTTTTGTATTAAAGCTATATACGAATCATTCATTTTACTTACGAGTCTTGTGTTTTTTCTCATGTCCCTGATGTGCAAGTCATAATATATTACAAACTCAGTAACCCACTGTACATTTGCTCGTCCTCTCTTTCACGCTCTACAGTGCAGCTGCACATTATAAACACACCCAGCACTGAGATTTATCTTCATATCCATAACGGTAATGGTGTGTTAGATGAAACTAGCCGAGACGCTAGCATTTTTAGCAGACTATGGGTGCTTGTTAACTTTCACCCTTATCACTGCTTTCGCTCAGCCCAGCCTCGCTGGACCAGTCTGAGAAATCAATAACTTATTCCCCAAGTGAAATCCTATTTCTAACCCCTGAAACACCCCGAGTAGAAAACCATCAGCTTTCTGTAGCCTTTATTATGTGGAGACTGGTGTATGTAGGCGTGGAAACAAATAGCCACAATTTAGCAATGGTGTATTGGTGAGACAGAGGAATCTGTCTCACATGCAGAATCTAATTGAGTCTCTAGAGTCTGATGTACTCACTCTATCTCTCTGATGTCACTGGATTTGGCTGCAAACCACAAGCTGAATGCATCGCACAACATGCAGTACCATGAGCGTTTGAAAGCAACGTGTTTTTTAATTCGATCTATCTTGTACAATAGCATTGTTCGCTAGGATATCTACTTGCCATAACGGATGGTGACTGATGTGTGAGGAAATGGAGAAGCCATGGACAAATGTTAAGAGACTAGCCTTTTATGTCGCATTGTTTGGTTTGATAAGTGTTACATGAAGACAGCACATTTCTTGGGCTGCACGTACTGTAAAAAAAGATGCAGAAATCCTTGCTAGCTTGTCTTGAGTTTCTGTAGATGGAGCTATTGGCCTCGTCTCTGAAGCTGGAAATATATCCTCAGGAATCCAAAAGCCCACAGGGCCTGATTAATTTAAAATAGGAAGTGTAGCAAAACAGACTTTTAATCACTTCAAGACTGATATGGTGAACTGGGAGAACATATCTTAAAAACCCTCAGAAATTGATATTTATCGGGGGAAATAATAATTTTAATATTCTGTCTGCAAGATGTCACTTATCACCATCACGCTATTCATACATTCATTATTGTGACTGAATGGCACTTTCCTTCTGAGGGTTTATGAAACAGTAGGTCAATTTTATGTTGTTATGCTGTTGTGATATGACATTGTTGTGAACTTTTTTTCTCCTAAAGTTTAAAGTTAGGAGCGAAGACCAGGAGACTTGGTTGTATCTTCAGCAGGATTCTTTATTGAGAAACCAACACTATCTCACGACCAATTCGTACGAATTCGACGCATGATTAAAAAGTGTCTAATTCGTACTAATTCGTACGACCTCACTCGTACTAATTCGTATGATTTGTCTAAACCCACGTGATGGTTAGGTTTAGGGGCGGGGTAAGGGGTAGGTCATTCGTATGAATTCATACGAATTGGCCAATTCGTAAAATATGTACGATTTAGCAAAATCGTATTAATTCGTACGAGTGAGGTCGTATGAATTGTTACGAATTAGACACTTTTTAATCATTCTTCGAATTCGTACGACTTGGTCGTGAGATCGGGTTGGAGAAACACAAGCTGTTGGTAGTTGCAGTCCTCGTCAAGTCTGACTAAGGAAGCTTTACAGTACATTGCAATTTTTTACACATTTTAGAGGGAGGGAATTATACACTCGGAATGAGACACGAGAACAGTACGGGCAGGACTTCTCGTACTGAGATGGGAACTCACAAACAACAGTTGATGGTCTCAGTAATGAGGTATACAGGTTTTGAAACCTGCTCAGCATGACTCTTCAAACGCCGAGCCACGAGAACAGGAAGGACAGTCCTTCTCGTACTGAGACGGGAACTCACAAACAAAAGGTGATGGTATCAATTTAACTTGCAATAGAAAAATCAGGACATACAGGAACATAGGTTTGTGACATTTATTTTAAGGCTGGTTCACACGGGACAATTTTAAAATTGTCGGCCAATTTTCCAAACCTTAGAGACCCCACACACGGCGATTAAAAATCACAGGTCTAACAGTTTTGGTCGTACAGTGTGTGGTGCGCAGCCACACGGCAAAATCAACACATCACACACGAACCGATTTGACTCCCAAGCATTCCCAGGTCGGACGGAAAATGAGATCAAACGTGACTTCAGAGTAAACAATCATGGTGGACGAAGAGGATTGAGTGGAGATAGTGTATAGTTTGTGGGATTTGAGCGGACGAGAGCAGTCTTAACACACCACACAAGGCAGAAATATCTGATCAGATTATCCTTAGGATTGTCGGAAGGGGTGAATCGGGGATAAAATCAGCCTAATAATCCTGCCGTGTGAACCAGGCTTTAGTTACAAAATTCACACTAATAAACTTCCTCAGTTTATAGTACCAACACTATCTCACGACCAATTCGTACGAATTCGACGCATGATTAAAAAGTGGCTAATTCGTACTAATTCGTACGACCTCACTCGTACTAATTCGTACGATTTGTCTAAACCCACGTGATGGTTAGGTTTAGGGGCGGGGTAAGGGGTAGGTCATTCGTACGAATTCATACGAATTGGCCAATTCGTAAAATATGTACGATTTAGCAAAATCGTATGAATTCGTACGAGTGAGGTCGTATGAATTGTTACGAATTAGCCACTTTTTAATCATTCGTCAAATTCGTACGACTTGGTCGTGAGATCGGGTTGATAGTACTGGAAATCTAAATTAAACATTTGAATAAATTTGTAACACTACATTAATACTATAAATTGTGAATTTGTTAGCTTATGTTAAAACCCTTTCACGCGTACGATCACACCGGTGTGATCAGTCTTGGCTGGTCCCTGGAGCGTACGATCACACCGGTGTGATTAGAACGTTCAGTGCACACGTCAGCAACTGCTAAATTCAAACTTGCTCTTGCGCGTTGGCTGGCGCTCAGCCAGAGACAGACGCACTCAGTGCTGTCATATATCACAACTATTCTTCATTCGTCTTTTGGGAGTGGGAATTAATTGCATATGACCAGATAATATTATTGTGCTGGACATTTAATTTTTACTACTATTTTGACCTTCAGATTTGAAGGGGTTTCTTTTCATCATTCATAATGATGTGTGTAATGAAGATATTTCAGTTTCACTAGATATGAAGTTTCTTTCAATAACCAAAAAAACAAGATTTTGTTTGCTTTGATATTATGTACACTCTAAACCAAGGGCTTTGGTGCAGGTGTTGCTGTGTGCCCTCCATGGTTGAAATTGCTTTCTTCCCACTGATCTATATAATGATCAGTGGTTCTTCCCCCTCAGTTGAAACTGCGGCGGCCCCGAAGATCATCGCAACCGTTCTCCCCTCTAGCGACAGCTCTGCTATAAACAAATACTCATTCTTACTTTAAGCTACTGCTAACAGCTTTATTTTTTCAGCAATATTTGGTGCAGGTGTTCGGCTGGATAGCTGGGTGAAATAAAAACATACAATGAGGCTAGTGACAATTGTGTATGGACACTAGCCAGGATCATATGATTATTAACTTTCACTACAGAACTGCAAATAATTAATCTAATATGCCAATCCTGGAAGACAACATGACTCTGCAAACAAAGGACACAATTGATCGCTCACTTGCTTTACTGTAACTGAGGCAGTCATGCAGCCTGCATGCCATTCTAGATTAGAATGTTTACAATACTTAATTCAATTAAAATTGACTCACCATGGCTCACAATGGGACTTTGAGAATGAATACAACAGACATAGCGTGACATGTAGTCTGCGAGATTAAAGACCTCATGAAATTGCTTGACTAGCGCATTTTTTGGAGATATTTTCTATATAGGCCTACTGTGGAATAGGGCTGGGCGATATATCGAGTTTGTACGATGTATCGTTATATTTTTTGAAACGATATGGAATGAGGCAATACCGTTTATATCGATACAGTAGTTTGATATGAGCAGATCTGAAAAATAGCGGAGGTTGCAGTGTGAGCTGCTGCAGTGAAAGTAGCTAGGCTACGTAGTACAATTTGTCCTAAACATGACACAAGCTTATTAATTGCGTCAAAATCACTTTGATATAGTTAACAAGTTTAAGGCAGCTTGCCGCCCTGTCAAATGCTCTGACAGACACTGTTGCTGACTGACTTGCGCTGTTTAATGCGTTTGAGATGTGGTGCTTTCCTCAGTGCTCAACTTACATTTCACAGGTATATTCTCCATCTGTAAATGTTAGAAAGTAAAGCAAATATGTCCATTTCACAACAAATATGTCCATGTCAGAAGAGGACGAGTTTCTGCAAGTGAATCTCCGCTAAAATTCATGCTTCCTTGAACGAGCGCCGGCGCGCGCATGCGCGTGAATAGTACTACGTAGTACGCAATAATTCTGACTAAAATAAACATATTGCTAAAATATTTGTTGTTGGAGAAAATAAATGTGCCATATGTGGAATTTTAAACCTACAAGTATATATTTTTAATGAAAGTGAAAGTAATTATAATGGGGTAATCAAATGCAGGCTAATATAATAGTTTGTGCTTTTGTTTTTATTTTCATTTTTAGTTTAGCCTTTAGTCAATATAAAAACAAAAGCTTTTTGCACATAATATATTGCATAGCCTATATTATATTTGTTTCCATATCCTTCAATATCAACATTGTTTGTAGGATATCATTGGGCCGAATGTGAATATATATATATATATATATATATATATATATATGTATATATATTTTTTTTAAATATAAAGATTTTCTTTATCTAAATAGAAAACGTAGAAAGTACCAAGATATATATCGTATATCGCCATTTGACCAAAAAATATCGAGATATGATTTTTTTGCCATATCGCCCAGCCCTACTGTGGAATATATATTACTATTACAATTTTTACTGCATACAGCCTACATGAAGGGGTACATTAGCTTTTGGGCACTCTCAAAAACCACAGATATCAATTTCGATTGCATGTGGTCTCTAAGCAAAATGTTTTGCTACACAACAATACATAATGCTATTTTAGGCAAGATAAAACATAACTTTGAAGGTGAGTTCTTGGAAAATGTTTATTTCTTTCAGGGTTAGAAGGGAGGGGGGAAAGTTTTTTTTTTCTAAAAATTGGTTGGAGCTCCTTATGGAGACACACCGCTGCAGGGTTGAGCATAATGATGCATTGGCAGCTACCGTGGTTAATTACGATGACCTTTTCTCATGTTTTCTGCCATGTTGAGCAGGTGTAGAGTTGTAAATGCTCATTGTTGAACTTGTTAAATTATTATTTTTGCTGCCAATGTCTATTCTAACTGTAACCACCAACTGTCTTCCCAGAGGTTAATAATACGTTTGGAAGGGGGCAAAAATAGGAAAATCTCAACCATTAACCCGTCCTGTTTGTCTGACCATGTTTTGGTTACCTAATATATTTATTAGAGAAGCAGCTACTGTTCTGGTGGTCTATGCTCTAAGCATCACTCCTTTATAACGGATTCACTATTAATGCATTGCATTTTGTGTTTTTGCTCAGAGCTGATAAAAGTAACCTCTCCCCAGTGCTCTGCGTCCCCAGACCCTCAGTGTGGCTTTCATTCTCTGCTGTTCTAAATGGGCTGAAAGGAAATTTGGAAGAGAAAACCATAAGCTGATTCAGCGGCTGTGAGCCAGCAAACAGGAGCTAAATTTGGCCTTGTGATCTACCCACAGGACACCTACAGAAACTTTTCACTAAATTCTATTGTGCACTGTAACATAAGATTATTCTGTTGGGTGTCCGACTGTAACATTGCAAGCAGAATTCTAAAAATAAACCAAATAAAATAAACAAATATGTACAATCAGAAAAAAAGGGTTAGGGTTATTTTAAAGGGTTCACCCTTTTTAGTTCACCCCAATATGAAAATTCTGTCAATAATTACTCACCCTCATGTTGTTCCATAAGACTTTCATTTATCTTCAGAACACAAACTAAGATATATGATTAATCTGATTACACAACTCCCACAACTCTGATTGAGGTGACAGATTGTTACTTTCGCTTGAGTAAGTCCTAAGTCCTTTCTTAGGGGGATTTTCTTGTTTTCTGACCGACTGTCATGATAACCACAATATTGTAGTTCCGCAATACTGACAAGCCAATTGTAAAGGAATGCAAGCAACCACGATATTCGCGTTTTTCTATTTTTCATAGCGATCTGCAATCTATTTTTCATAGTGATCTTAGTTGGTTTTCTGACCAACTAAGTAGGGCTGTCATGATAACCACAATATTGTAGTTCCGCAATACTGACAAGCCAATTGTAAAAGGAATGCAAGCAACCACAGCAACCACGATATTCACGTTTTTCTATTTTTCATAAGGCTACGCCCTTCTTGTTTTGTGTATCGAATGTTAAATAAGTTAATAATGACAAGAAGACGCATATGACTCTTTTCCACTGCATGGTATTATGGTTCAGTTCGGTACGGCACGCTTTGGCGCTTTTCCACTGCATGGTATGGTACGGCTCGGCTCGGTACGGGTCACTTCTGGCGCTTTTCCACTGCATGGCACGGTACGGTACGGTACGGTACGGCTCGCTTTAAATGGTACCTGGTCTGTGTAGGTTCCAAGCGTACCGTACCAGTACTAAAATGTGACGTAAAACACTGCAGATCACTGATTGGTCAGACAGAATCGTCACTACCAGCGTCATTGTATTTGCGACCAATAGACATTGACACGAGAAACCAAACCCGCTAGATTTAAATAGCCTGTAACAGCCACCGCTGTTATCGAACAGTCTATAATCCCACCCACTTTAAAGCGGTACTAACTGCAGTGGAAAAGCAACCGAGCTAAAGCGAACCAAGCCGTGCCGCGTCGAGCCGAGTCATACCACGCAGTGGAAAAGCCGAACCGTGCCACGCCGAGCCGAACCATACTGAGCCGTACCAGCAGTGGAAAAGTGCCAATAGTGTCAGTGATTTGTACAGATGCTCCGCGGATTTGTGTCACAAGCAGGGTGTGCTATTCACCACTGACACTTCCTTCTCCCCAAACGAACAACACGTATCCCACCCAAAATTCAAGGCAAAAGGATGTTGTTTAAAACAATGAGATGTTCTTTATTAAATAACTTTAGTTAAAAAAAAGGTCTAGGGGGAGTTGTTGGAAATAAGGACTATCGGCCTATTGTCCAATGAAGCTTTGGGTTCCACAGGGGTGAGACACCAGGCAAGTTGGCGCGATGTGATAGCCGGTTCGCTGGGCCCCGCTGATGCAGGACAACAATAGTCTGATAGCTTGGTATAATAGGAGGGCTGGCAGCAGTGGACAGGTGGACTTGATGTGGCAGGCGACTCTCTAGGCTCCGCTAGTGCAGGGCAGCAATGCGTAGGTGAACACTTTGATGCGACAGGCAGATTCTCCAAACTGCTGGGGCGTAACAACAATGGGGAGGTCAGCTGGATGCAACGGCAGCTAGCCAAGCTCTGCTGGTACAGAGCAGCAACGCACAGGTTGACAGGTCAATTTGATGTAGCAAGCAGAGTCACCAAACCACTGGGCATAACAGCAAGAAGGTCGGCCAGATGCAGCGGCAGCTCTCTTGACTCTGCTGGTACAGGGCGGCAATGCGCAGGTTAACAGGTGAATTTGGTGTAACAAGCAGACTCAAACCACGGGGCTTAACAGAAACGAGAAGGTCGACTGGATGTAGTGGCGCAATTGACAGGTCAATTGGGTGTATCGTAATTAACAGACAATAGCAGGAATGGCTATTAGCCTATGCTTTCGTACTCCAGAGTACGTGACTCACTCAATCGCACCGTGGAAGAAATCTACTCAAGTTAAATGTCACTCGTGAAGAAACTGCACTTGGGGTGTTCATTTAAGGTGGGCACTCCAACAGAACGTTTACAGCATATAGCCACTACAAACAAAGATCAATGTGATAACAGTGTAAACAACATACTGTAGGGAGTCATTTCTCACACAGGGTGGAGTCACGTCATAGCCATAGGGAGTCCGCCAGACTGCCACGGAATGGCAGCTTTAATCACAAGTTGGGAGAGCCAGAGAGCAATGAGAATACAAGTTGTAGAACAACGTTCAGAGGAATAATAGCTCCTTAGCGTAGCCTAACAGTCACATCAGTATAAATAAAATGGTAAATGGACTGCATTTATATAGCGCCTTCACATTTTGCCTTCACATTTTGCCTCACATTCACCCATTCATACACTCATTCACACACCGACGGCGGTGTCAGCCATGCAAGGTGCCAGCCAGCTCGTCGGGAGCAGCTGGGGTTAGGTGTCTTGCTCATGGACACCTCGACACTTGGTCAGGTGGAACCGAGGATTAAACCACCAACCTTTCGATTCGTGGACAACCCACATGAACCACTGAGCCACTGCCGCCCAAAGCAAGCACTTATCTGGCAGAGATGCGCTTCCTCAGCCTCCCAGCGTCCACAGGACAGGTCGCTACAGATCCATTTCTCAGACTCCACATTTAGTCCTATGTCCATCCACCTTCATCTCTTCACAGCACAGCCCCACTCCACTGATTATCCAAGCCTACCGCACTGCCGTCTTCCCTCCCAAAATCCACCCCATACTGCTGATCCCTGGGGTATTTAAGGTATTCCAAACTGCACTAGTCACAAATCGTGAATCAGTTAACCCATGCACCTGTTCTGGTTTTTCCGTTACGAGTTACTCGTGACTGGTTTGTTTACCAAAAACCGGAAGTTCATCCATCTTGTCGCCGGCTATGTTTATGCCATAAAGTGCCGAAGTGATGACGTCACTTTGTAGGACAACTCGGAAGCTAGCAGCGCATGGGTTCCCTCGGTCGAAAAGCAATGCATTTTCCCCATAAACTTTTGGAAAAATCGCAAAAAATAAGATCTGTGTTCAACAAAGAGTTGTGACACTTACACGTTTTGTCTTGCAAGATAATCTTTACAAGTTAATCCAAAATTTATACATTTTGAAGCCTATATAAAGATTTTAAAAAACACAATCAGACAAAATAAAGTTTAAAAAACCACAAGCAGGTTATAACTGTGTTCTATGTCATAGATCAAAACGTGAAAATATTTAGAGGCTTTGTTCACCACAGACCTTATTTCAGGCGATTTGGCAAAAACCCATTCAAAAATCCCATAGGCTTTAGAGCGAGGGAACCGTAGTGCTAAAATGCTAACTCACTTCCGCGTCTTGGCCTACAGAGTGACGTCGTAACTTCGGCACTCTATAACTGTTGGGGACCCAGGGGCACTCGGCGTCTACATCATGGTTCCACCCCAACTGAACAGTCACCCCATGACATTTGCACTTATCAATCAGTGAATGAGAGAGAGATCGACTAAACGCATGTGATTTCCTGCGGCTGTCCTTCAGATTAGGGATGGGACGTTATGAAAATTTCATAACAAGATTAAAGTGTCCAAAATTATTGTGTATTTATCATTATCACGGTTTTGTTAAAATGAGATCCAAGTGTTCAAAAAGAACACTTTCGTTCAAATACAACTTGCCGTCTCTCATTTTTAATTGTATTGAAAATGAAATCAGTGTTGATTTATTGTTTACAGAGTTTGATAATATTGTTGTGATCATCTTGTCTGGATGATTGTTTTGTACGCTCTATAAAATAGATTTATACATGGATAAGATTTAAAACATTAATCTCAATTCAATATGTCCCCGTAATTATGTGGTAAAAAATAAAAATAGATGTGACAAGTGTACAATGAAACATTACTATCCCTTAAAATGTCACTCTTAATAATAGTATTGTTTGAAGTTGTTTGTTCGTCTTTTGTTCGAAGCCATTTGCTGCAAACATTTCTTCGTGGAAGCTTCATATTTATTTCAAGTGGGTGACATAAAATATTTCAACTCAAAGCAACATTTTGTGGCAAATTATCTCCCAGACGTAGTTTTGGTATTGAGGTCAAACTTAACTTGCCTTGCCTTTGCTATACAACCTTGGGTGATGGTCACACAAGACGACTCGGAAGATTTGAAGTGTTTCTATTGCAGCGACTTTTTGTTCGGCAGACAGGGTGACCATCCTCGATCAAGTTTCCCTCAGGACTTTTGTAAAAGCCAAAATATGACCACACCTCAGATTTGGTCTTTTTCAGCTTAAAAAGCTGAAAAATCTCCCGAGCACGGTCACTGCCTTTGCCATTCCTTCTCTAATAATAAAAAAAAAAATAATAAAAACGTATAATGTGTGTATTAAAATGTATGAAACAATTCTGAAAAAAAACCCAAACATGGCAGAAATGACAAGTTCAGCAGCTGGAATTAGCTGAGGTGACGTGGCGCTAACAGACAGCAGATTAATGGCTAGAAGTAACAGCAGCTGCAATCCACCTGTCACTCAAGTGGCCACACCATTAATTATGCAGAACTTTAAGGCTTAATATAATTTAAACGGATGAGTTGTAAACACCTCTCAAGAGAGATACACGGAGGTTGCTGCTTGCTAATTCTATTTTCAGTAATTAGAAAATGAGTTTTTCCATTGCGTCTAGTGACACAGTACCAGTGAACTGTATCGAAAGGGAACTTGGTAACAAACCTGGTAACAAAATACTTTTTGCCCTCCTGTCCTTACTTGTATCATGTGATGTTTTTTCTTCATATAGGGTTCTGCTCAAAGACATGGTGATATGAGCTGTATGTTATCTGAAGCTTTTCTGATGTGTGTATGATCTAAATGTTGTGTTGATACCAAGCAGCAACATTCTAATCTGAATTGCTAGGTTTGCTGATGCCTTTAGTCAACCCGGTCTCATCCCAAGACGTCATATAACTGACGTTTTGGGACGTCTTTTGACCATACGTCAATATTCGCCTTTTTAGGGCCCCCTTAAACGTCGGTAGATGAGGTTATGGGATCCTAACTCTACCCCATACCTAAACCTAACCTAACCTACCCCGTCACCTAACTGACGTTAAAGGTAAAGCGTCAGTAGTATGACGGCCCGGGATCGCCATCTACCGACGTTTGAGGGGGCCCTAAAAAGGCGGATATTGACGTATGGTCAAAATACGTCCCAAAACGTCAGTTATATGACTTTTTGGGATGAGACTGTGTTACTTTAGTATACGATTTTCACTGTTTGCTGTGCCTTAACGAACATATGCAAAAGTGTTGTTTGAGTGCTTTGTTCATTACTGTTTTTATTTAATTGAAATAAATGTTTGAAACAACTTGATGGCTTAACAATATTTATTGAGAACTGAAATATATAGGCTATTTGGACAACATAAGTTACATGGACAACATAAGTAATAATAATAAAATAATAATAATACTGTTATTTGTGCAAAAGAAGAAATATATTGATGCTGCTTGTCCAAATACAGCTGTTTTGCACTTTGTGTGAGTTTGTTCCTGTAAGGTCCCTTTTCTTTCGCCCTTTTCTAATCTTTTAGCATTGCTTTACTTTCTTCCTTTTTTTCTTGTATTCTTAGATCCGTCTCTGTCCTGCCAAAATAATAAATGCGCGAAAATTTAAGAGCTCTGGAATGTTTAGTCGCGTCTATGGGTTCTAAAGGCGTTGCCCCTGGTAACTGATAGCGTCTCCTACCATCATGGCCGACCGGCTCAGACCCCGCCCAAATAGGTACGTGACTCCTCATTCTCAATACATCGAAAATCTGCTTGGGGCAGGTCCCAAAAGGGAGCAAATATCCATAGACCCCATGTTAAAAACAGGTTGGTCCCATGGACTTTAATTGTATTTTTCGTTCCAAGTGCCTGACTGTGAGGGGGGTGAATTTTTTTTTTTGTAATTTTAGATTGTATTTAGATATAAAATGTATGACAAATAAGGGTGTGGTTAACTTTGATTGACAGTTATTATTAACGGGCTGCGCTGAGTGAAGTTGGCATCTCGGCCATGATCTGACACAACACATCAGACCACCTCTGTATCCTTTCTGACCATTTGTATCGAAATATCATACATAAAATGGGTTGCTCTGCTATAAGCTTCACTAGCCGACACTGTACAGGTGTGACGATCGGCAGCTGTAGTGCCCTCAAGAGCCTCATGAGGACACTCTTTCCCTGTTTATTGTTTGCATCTTTTCTCTCATCCTCCATCTGGTCTCATTACCTTTGATTTTGTGCACCTGTGTTTGATTATCTTGTTTAGTGCACCTGTCTTAAGCCTGAGTGGTCTTTTGTCCATGGCTGAGTTTTGTAAGTGTCATACTGCATGCTGAGCGTTTTTCTAGTTCCTAGTTTCTTGTTTCTTAGTGTCAGTTTCATAGTTCCTGGACTCCCTGCCTGTATCTGGTTTTCCCTTTTGCCTTGTCCCTGCATTGTATGTTTGCTGATCTGGACTGCTAACCTGGTTTTGACTTCTGCCTGTTCTCTCATACCTGTTCCTGGACCTTCCTCTCAATAAAGCCTGCATTTGGATCACCACTGTCTGTTTCCATCGAGCAGTTCATGACAGTTGGAGTACTTCGCTCCATTTTTTCCAGTAAGTGACATTCCACTACTATTTCACATATTAGCACTATTTAGCATCAGTGTTTGTGGGCAGTGACACTGCAACAGTTAGCATTAAATCACCTCAGATAAGTTAGCATCCGAAGTACTTCTATGGTTATAACCAGTTACAACTGACGTTTAAAACACTATAAATGCGTCTGCCAAATGAATAAATGTAACATAAGAATAGACTGATATGTCCCAAATTGGAGTGTTAATATATATTTGATGGGTTGTACTCTTCAGCAGCTTTGCAGTTAATGAAGTAGCCATAGGCCGTAAAAAGTAGCCTAGTCTGCCAATCGTTCTTGTTAATGTACAGATAGCTGAGGCTGCTTGCCTGAGGAGGCGTGCTCCACCACACAAAGCCCGTCCTTTTACCCATATATGGATTGGCCAGAAGGTGAGCTGGGTAGGGATTTCCCAAGATTTTCAAAAGATGGCTCCACCCATACCCCCCCATAAATGGCCTCAAAACCATTAGTCAGAAAGTCTATGGGTGAGGTCACCGACGCTTTGTCCATTTTTTTAATGTGGCTGCCAGTTAATTATACAATTTGACATATAAACCTGTGCTTCAGTTAGACTTAATGTTGAATCATTTGTGATAAGACTGGAATTTTGGAGGTCGGCATCTTTGATATTTACTTTTGTCACTGTCGCTATGGTTACATGCATATCCATGGCTAATATGACAAAAGGCTTGACTTAGGTTATTAGTTCATAAGGAATGTATTTAAGGCACATCTGTAAAAAGGGCAAATTGAGAGCCACACCAGTGTTTATCACACATGGACTACATTCGTATCTGCTAGGAAATACTGTAGGCATTTCCTAACAGATGTGAATAGAGCCTATGTTTGATAATGCACATTTAAAGTGAATCAGAGAGATGTGCTCATGAATCACTGGTGGTGTAAATGAATTCTTCCCGCATTTAAAACAGGGTGCAGCTCCGTCTGCCCTGTCAGATAATTCTACAATATGTTATACAGCTCAGGAGAAGAAGAGGCAACTATTTGCATAGTAATAGCCAGATAATGTCATATGTCCAACTGAACCATGCCATTGTGTATATGGGTGGTTATCTGGAGGCTATTTGAAATGAGAAGGAGGATTTTTCTTGCCTCTCACACATAAGAATATTAAACAGCTGCATATATTTTGCACATGTTTTAGATAAAGTCATGTGATAATGTGGAATGTGATGGGCCATAGAATTGGGCAAAAGGTCATTGTTGCGGGTGGGAAACTACAAGATAAAGATTCATTATTCTGTTTTAATATTTGCTAAATTTTGAAAGATTTTAAAGATTACACTACTGTTCTAAAGTCTGGAAGACTTTGTTTTGGGATTTGAAACTTCTAATAATAATAATAATTCATTACATTTATATAGCGCCTTTCTGGACACTCAAAACGCTTCACATGCCAAGAAAACATCCCCCACACCATTACACCATTTCAACCATTTCAACAAGGCATTTTTGCCCACAGGACTGCTGCATAATATTTTTCCCCTTTCACACTATTCTTTGTAAACCCTAGAAATGGTTGAGCGTGAAAATCCAACGTATTCTCATCCTAGGGCATCATATAGTGACACTTTTGAAATTTCGTCTAAATCCAACGCACACGGCACCCTTTAGCGTCAATAAAACACGGACAGAGCTTTGTTCGGTTATGGTAGGTTTAGGTCTGGGGTAGGGTTAGGGTTAGACCACTAGTAGGCGCCTTCTGGCCCATATATATCTGCATCTCATATTGACGCTAAAGGGTGCCATGTGCGTTGGATGTAGACGAATTGTCAAGAACTTCAGTATATGATGCCTTGGGCAGATTGTAAAATACTCAGAATGGCCCGTCTGGCACCAACAACCATGACCTGCTTTTTGAAATTATTTTGTGTGTATTTGACTGTTTAAAGGATTAGTTCACTTTTGAAAAAACTTTTGCTGATAATTTACTCACCCCCATGTCATCCAAGATGTCCATGTCTTTCTTTCCTCAGTCGAAAAGAAATTAAGGTTTTTGATGAAAACATTCCAGGATTTTCTCCATATAATGGACTTACATGGGAACCAGACGGCCCAAGGTCCAAACGACAGTTAATAACAGTTTTAGATGCTGCTTCAAATGTCTTTAAACGACACAAGACGATGAATAAGGGTCTTATCATTCGAAACGATCGGTTATTTAAAAACTTATTCCAAAAATGTAACTTTTCTAAGGACAAATGCTAGCCTTGCTGTATTCTGTGAGGCGCGTTTGCACGTTCAACCTATGCGTTCAACTTGGAAACACTCTGACTCTGTATTTCTGGCTACGTCGCCCGTGACCTTTTGATCGTAATTACGTATTACGTGACGTTGCAAACGCGCATCACAGAATGGAGCAATGCTAGCATTTGTCATTAGAAAAGTTAAATTTTTGGAATAAGCTTTGAAGTAACCGATCGTTTCACATGATAAGACCCTTATTCAGACCCTTATTGTCGTTTAAAGACATTTGAAGCAGCATCTGAAATTGTTATTAACTGTCGTTTGGACCTCCGACCGTCTGGTTCCCATGTAAGTCCATTATATGGAGAAAAATCCTGGAATGTTTTCATCAAAAACCTTAATTTCTTTTCGACTGAGGAAAGAAAGACATGGACATCTTGGATGACATGGGGGTGAGTAAATTATCAGCAAAAGTTTTTTCAAAAGTGAACTAATCCTTTAAGCGCAATATGCAGCGAAAAAGAATCAAGTTAATGAGAATTTAGAAATTGATGTGTGTGTGCTCTTGGAGTGTGAGCAGAAAATCTGCTTTGAGTAAACGGGACCCTTAGTTGTGGTCTTATTCTTCATCTTTCTTGTAATCTTCGTTTTCATCTTAATAATGCTGGTCTTCTTTGTTGTTGTCTTCATCTTCGTCTTAATTGTTTTTGTCGTTGTCCTCATCTTATTCTTGATCTTACTCTTACTAAAGTCTTCTTACTCTTAATTTTCTTCTTCATTGTCTTTGTCATCTTCATTTTCTTCTTTCTTGTCTTCATCCTCTTCTTTGTCTATATTTTCTTCATCTTGTTCTTCATTGTCATCATCATCTTTGTCTTGTTATTGTTCTTCGTTTCCTTATCTTTTTTGTCTCCGTCGTCCTCTTCTACTTCACCTTTGTTTAAAACAAAAATGATGGATGATCATGCTATGAATTCTGCATCAGGCCCCTATTGTAGAGAATCCCCACTGTTGATGACATATTTATTAATTCTTCTACTGGATTTTTTATTCCTCATCATTATTTTACAAAATCCAATGGTAATTCTTCAAAAGTATAGTAGCAGCAGGTGCGAACCATGCTGAGACATTTATTCATATGCTGCCTGTTACATATCCCACGCTGAGAACTACAGGCTCTTACACAGCACATAAATAAACAGCCCACATCAGGCCCATCACCTGGCGGCCATTACTATGCTTCCCTCATATGGTGACGTGGCGCTGTGTCTCTGGGACAGTGAGCAGTCTTTTTTATTGAGAACAGCAGGTAGACAAACACACAAGGCTTTTATATCACCGCCACCAAACACAGAGCATCAGTTATTTGCACTGTGCAAGCTGTTGCAGTTTAATCAGCCATGTTTTTTTTTTTCACCAGTAGTGTTTGCCTTAACAAATGGCAATAAATATCTAGCCTGTATAATCTACATTATTTAACATAATGCACAGTACTATAACAATGATATACAGAGTTCATGTTCAGTTCGTGGTTAAAGTACAAGAAAACAACATTTTCCTATGTTCATAATTACTCAGAGGGAACGCCCACACAGGCCACCAACAGCCCTTTAAAATAGTAGCATAACATGAATTGCATTCAAAAACAATTCTTGCTCTTACCAGAACGCCCACATGTTATTGTTTAGTGTTAATGCTTCACACTTCGTCCTTTTGGAGTCAAATTTGAGGCAGCTAATGATTACAGAGAATGTAGATGGAATACTAGAGAAAATGTATTGTATTAATCACTCGGGGAGGTCAATAAGAAACCTTTTCAGAAGTGTACTAAAGCACAGTTCCTGGAGCATGTAATCAGTTTTGCTATAGATGAGAGTTTTTGCAGAGCAGGCATAATTATGAAAAGTAATTCAGTTCAATTTCTTGACCACTTAGTGTCAAATGTGACTGTATTAATACCTGAAAAAAGATAATTCTATTAATAACTGCTGTTACTGTAATTAAGGAGCAGCATCAGAGCAGTGAGTAGTTTACGGCTGATGAAGAAGTGATGTGCCTGTTAAAGATATATTGAATTCTAATCGGTCCTTTAATTCAGTCTGAGGGGTTAAAGGGTTAGTTCACCCAAAAATAAAAATTATGACAATACAATGTTGAATAAAGTCGTAGTTTTTGTTAGTTTTGGACCAAGATGTATTTTCGATACTTTAAAATATTCTAACTAACCCACTGACGTCACATGGACTACTTTGATGATGTCTTTATTTCCTTTTTGGACAAGGACAGTATACCATATACTGTATATATTTTCAATGGAGGGACAGAAAACTATCAGACTAAAATATCTTAAACTGTGTTCCGAATATGAACGGAGGTCTTACGGTCTTGGAACGACATGAGGGTGAGTCATTAATAACATAATTTTTGTTTTTGGGTGAACTAACCCTTTAAATACATTCGAATAAAGCGGTGAATGTGAGACGTATATACTAGGCGATGAAATAAATTAACCTTTAATTAATTTTAATGATGTCTTTTTTAATCACAGCGTATGGTTATCTGATAATCTCTCGAAGTGTTTAACCGTAAATGTACTTGTGTATATAATATATGTAGATTACCTTACATTTCAGCCAGTGACCAAGCAATATCACATGCATATCTGATTTAATTAACACTAAACAAAGTGTCTCAATAGATTCAGCGGTTAAACTGTAAATTACAAATGTGAATCATTGACTGTGAGAGATGCATTAATGGAGATGCAGGGTGAGGTAAGAGTTTCTTATTTTACGACCCATCAAAATGCACATTTAATCACACAATCAAAGGTTTTGTTAACATTACGTTATTACACACACTATTTATGTGATGTTTGAAAAGCATCATCAAGGCTATTTCTTGTCAGAGGCTTTGGGCAAGTGATGCATACAGAAAGTCTTAACATTATTAAGGCAGTTTAAATTCAACCAGATCAATAAAAAACCCTTTAGCCTGCTGACTTACATTTACTCTCTGGCGGGAACAGTAAACTATTGCCCTACATAAGTGAGACGTTTAAAGAACATTGTCATCATCAATTGTTCCCATCTTGCGTGGGTGGTTTCTTTTACGCTGCAATGGTAAGGGATCTGTGGGTACATTTTTTTTTTGAGGAGAAAAAATGAAAATTGCCATCTGGTTCCATGAAGAGCTCCTAGTTTTGCTTTAGGTACCCTGAGGATAAATTAGAAAATTTAATAAGAGGATAATTTAACAAAAAAATAAATAAACAAATGACATGAGTGGTCTTAAAGGGTTAGTTCACCCAAAAATGAAAATTAAGTCATTAATTACTCACCCCCATGCTGTACCAACCCCGTAAGACCTTCGTTCATCTTCGGAACACAAATGAAGATATTTTTGATTCAATTTGAGAGCTGTATAACTACCACATAGACTTCCGGGACTGGCTCTTGACAGCCCAGAAAGTCAATGAAGAAAATGTTTAAAAATTCCATGTGACTACAGTGGCTCAACTATAAGTTTATCAAGCGACGAGAATACTTTTTGTGCGAAAAAACAAACAAAAATAACGACTTTATTCGACTTTTCCTTTTCTTCCTTGTTGGCCTGAAACGAGACTTCCCATACGATTTCCACGACACATGCGCGAGAACTGAACTGAAGTAGTGTAAGGAGATCGCAATTCTCCCGCATGCGTCGTGGAAATCTCAGGAAGTCTCATTTCAGGCCAACAAGGAAGAAAAGGAAAAGTCGAATAAAGTCGTTATTTTTGTTTGTTTTTTCGCACAAAAAGTATTCAAATGTTGATGTCAGAGGAGAAGGGCAACAGTAACCTTTACAACTCATTACAACAGAAGGTCTACAGAAGAGCATCTCTGAACTTACGACACGTAGAACCTTGAAGCAGGTGGGCTACAGCAGCGGATAGATTCAGTGATTCACTCTGAATCTAAGTGCATCACAGTGTTACTCCTGTCAACTGAGAAAGAACACGAAACTGAGGTTACAATTAGCACAGGCTTACCAAAATTTGACATTAGAATGTTGGAAAACCGATGCCCGGTCAGATGGTAACATCTGGTGGTGGTGGTGGTGTGTAATGGTATGTATGGAGGATACTATATTGGCGCCTTCGTACCAATTGAGCATTGTTTAAACACCACACCTACCTGAGTATTGTTGCTGACCATGTCTATCCCTTTATGACCACAGTGTACATCTTCTGATTCCTATACTTCCAGCAGAATACTGCGGCATTCGCATCCTGGATGTTCAGCTGACAAGTCTGCAGCAGATGCTATCATGTCAATATGGACCAAAATCTCTGAGGAATGTTTCCAGCACCTTGTTGAATCCATGCAATGAAGAGTTAAGGCAGTTCTGAAGGTAAAATGGGATCCTACCCAGTACCAGCAAGTAACATATTTGAGACCGCATAAGAATAGAGCTTAGGTTATATGGAACCATTAATTTTAAAGGGTTAGTTCACCCCCCAAAAAATGATGGACGGTTTTCTCATTTCACTCTCCAGTTTTGTGTATGTCTATGCTTTAGGATTTGGGGTAGATTATTCATATTCATAATATTGATTTTATACAGCACACATGGTTCAGTGTACTGAGGAGATAACCACTGGCCACAGTATATTCTGGTAAATGGGGCATTCTTCTTTGCACAAGCATGAGCACAAAATGCTCGATTAGATCATTGTTGTTTTTCTGGGAGGGATGTTTTGTGTGCTGCTGTAATCTCATTATTCATCAGTGGCGCGTGTTACATGTCTCCCTTCCAGGTTCGATGTCTTTTGAGGATTTTTGTTAGCTTTCAGCAGAGCAGTGCTTTTGCAAGCCTCAGCACTGTCTCGGTTATCTTTGCTTCATCCTTAATTGAAGACAAAACCATGTTATGTTTCTAATATCCAGAGGGAAGAATGAGATACAAAAGATGATGAAAAGAGCTGATAAAAAGCTGGGGAGTTTATCTTCTGGCACTATTTTGTTGTGAGGAAATAAAGTTGTGGAGACAAATAGAACATATGGTTGGCCCCTGTTTATAACAATTTACAGTATCTAGGCCTTGCATGTGGCATATTGTTGTTAGTCGCTCACATGAATATACACGTGAATGTTTAAAAGCAGCTGGCTACCAGTATCAAATTAAGCTGGTACTACCAGTACTGCAGTAAAGCTGTTGTTACATTTTTGGGATTTCATCATCGTCTTATCGAACTACCAGTATTTTTATAAACACCACATGTGTGTTTGTCCGTAAGTTTGTTCCAGAATGATGTGATTCTAAGGAGGCATATTTTGGTATTAGCATATTGCTAAGCTAAAAACACAATATATTAAGAATAAAAATACATGTCATGCACAACCCTAAAATAATATTTTTTTTTTTCAATTTGTAATTTTAGTTATACTTGTTCATAACTGACACTTGTCACTTCTTGTCTGCCATCTTGGGTTTGTTTAACAGTGAGTGTCGTAATGTCTTGTTGTTGTGGGATTGCATTATCTCTAAAGGACAAATGTGAGCCTTTGCGTTACCTCTTTTAAAGGGGCAATGGACTGCATTTCTTTATTCTAATGTTTCATGAGGTGCACTTATAATGTTAGTATGATTTTTTTGTAAAAATCATAAATTTAGAAATATAAGGCCATTTCTGCCCTGATTTTAGCCTTTTAATATACACTGTAAAAATGAATATGCTTTATCTAATCAATAAAATTGTGGCAACAGATTACAAGCAATATTATTTATTAAATTGAACAAATTATAATTGAGTAATAGTTAATCAAATTAACATTCTAATTAATTCTAATTTGTACATTTTAATTAATAATATTGCTTGTAATATGTTGCCACAATTTTATTGATTAGATAAAGCATATGATTTTTTTTCACTGTTTGAAGGGGCGTGTCTGCTGTCAGACTCAAAGTAAACGCCCACTGCTATGATTGGCTGACATCCTTGCACATGAAATAAGATTTACATGTGAAAGTCTCTCAAAATCATTTACTATGACTTTATCATTACAGCTGTCGAGATTAAATAATCATAAAAAACAGTTGATAGCATTCTGTTTAGATCTACTCCGCTCACATGAAAGATTGCAGCGTTGAGCATTGTAGCCAATGACAGACATAAATGCAATTCGGTTTCTACCCTCACGGATGCTTTCATTATAATTAACATTTCAGACACACTTTAAAAAAAAGAGATTAATTTTGCAGGGTATACAGCTTCATTAATTATAACAGGAGTTTTGGCGAGAGTTCAGAACTCAGTCACTGATAAACTGGTGCTGTGTGATTGACAGCTCTAATGATTATAAAAGAGGGTTTTTTGGATAGCTTTCTGTATATAATCACAAATTACATAAATTATTTGAATGCTTCTACAAGAAACTATGTGAGGTTTATCATTTAGTTACTGCTTGATTTACTGATGCATAAACAGCAATAAACAATTCTGAGACAAAGAACGTAATCCATATCTTGCAAAGCCTGCGCCTGAAATTGCGAATGATTTTCCAATGAATCCACCTTGAGAAGTACCAAACAAACAAATAATGCTTTCCTGAGACATTCACAAAGTTTAAAAATAAATAAGTACTTTCCAAGCATTAGGATTCTTTGGAAGGTAATGTTATTTGTAGTCCAGTTATCCTGTATCGCTCTTCTCTTCTTCTCATCTTACTAACATGCCAGTGGGTGGGGCCAAAGATGCAATGATGTAAAAGTAGGCCTTGATTTGAATCTGCAGAGGTGGTCTTTCGTCACACAAATGACTTTATAATGTGACACAATTTAAAACGAGTCATTTTCTGAGCTTGGATTCATTCTTTCCCTGCCATTGATGGAAATTTACGGCTTTCTGTGTTTTCACTATTATACGATGGGGGCACTATTAGGCCATGGAAAAAAACCATGGAGCTCTGAAAATTACAATCTTAATTTTTTTTTTTACATTTTTTAATTCATGACCCTTCAAAATGCTGCTTTTGTTGGTGTCTGGAATAGGTTTTGAAGCAGATCACATGTTAAAGACCAAGAGTGCTGTGGAATACAGTGATGCTCCAAAAGTCACATGCTGCTGAGTTTGATATTTACATTAACCTCCAATGGCCTGTAGGGAGAGAGACTCCAGATCTAAAACTGTTCAGCATGGGCAACATTCATCTCCTCTGGAGAGAGATTAAACATCTGCTGAAATTACAGGAGAGCAGAGAAGTAACCACTGTGATTTTCTCTCGCACATCTTTACATTATTCAATTTCTGAAACATTCCTGATGGTCACAGCGTGTCTATAACTTGATTACTTCCAGGGCTTTTAAACTTTATTTTTTTTATGACTCTATTCATTTGGGCATGACTCATTTACCCAAGATCATCATCATGAAATTAGAAACTCCAGTCCAGATGTCTGTTCTCCTGAGTTTTCTTTCCCTGCTATAATGGATTTCTATAGTACCTTGTACAACTAAATTCTTTTGGCCAACTTGCCTCTCTGAAATGTTTTCTGGAGAGCTACTTTATAGTTGACTCGATTTGTGCAAAATCAACCCTGTTATTGACTCACTCAAGCTGAATTCAACTGAATAATGACACTTGTCTTCTATAAAGCTGCTTTCCAGCTGAATTTGAATGTCACATTTGCATCATTGATCTGTATTTTCCTGTTTATTACTGTGAAGCTGCTTTGAAATTGTGTTTGTATTATATAAATAAAAGTGACTTGATGTAATCCATTAATCCAGTAATGGATGATGAAATCACCCATTAATCATCCTTTAATCCATTTTCAACCCATTGTCCTACTGTGTGTGAGGTCATCAGTCTCTCTCTAATCAATTTGTAAAAATAAGAATAAAAAATAAGAATAAATAAAAATGGTAAATAGCCTATATTAAAATATAAATGTTTTATATAGCCTATATTAAAATAGATATGTTTGGTAACACTTTATATTACGACCTGCAAACAACTGCGTATGTAAACCGAAATTACGGTGTACGTTTCTGTAATTATAGCGTACTTCCGTGTAGGTATAACTCTTTGAAATCTTAAGACCTTTTTTCCCAGGTTTAAAATTTTACATTCCTCTTATAATGATAAGAAATATAATTATTACAAGTATGCTAATTATCTGGTTCTTCTTTTAGCTAATTTAAATATTTAAAGTTTAGTAAATATATTGCAACTACTGTAAAGGACCTTGGAGGAAAACCATTCTACAGGTTTTTAGCTTGAAATCCTTCTACTTTCTATAAAGCAAGATGCAGGCTGGCTTTATGACAGGCTTAGCACATAGACAGCTGCCTCCATGTGCGTGTTGAAATAACAATTACATGCAGGCACCATAAGTGGCCTTGACCAAATTGGAGCTTATTTCAATCTGCTCTCAGAAATTCTAATCAGCCACTAAATGTGAACATGAGTTGCACAGCTTTTCCTAATGCATTTAAACACACTGTGCTCAGCTTATTTTCATTAGCCGTCTCTCCGTTTAGAAGATTTTTCAGTTTCTCGAGACCTCCTTGCTGTTCCAACTAGTTTGGCTTCAAGCTACAGCATCTGGGGTCTGCGTGCTATAGTCAGCCCCCCTGCATTACAGTGGACTGCATTCTGCCCCTTGGTTCCCTTTGGTTTTAATTGCTGAAACAGCACAGTCTCATACCAAGACATCATACAACTGACACTTTTGACCATACGGAAATGGAATGGAAAATTCACTTTTACATGGTGTTTGAACATAAATGTGTGTTGGCAGTGTATGAGCAAAACCACCCTAGAATGATACAAATCCACCCAGTGTTTTTTTTACAATCTCAATAAATCATATGCACTGTCTGAGAACAAGCTGTTCTAAGATTTAGATCCTTCACCTTTATTGTAAGCCGCGCTCTCCTCTGTCCCCTGAACGAGCGGTCGACTTCCTGATTCTATGAAACCACTCCCTCAGAAACAGGCAGTGGGCTCAGATTGGTTAGTTTGGGCTGATGTGTGGTGATTGGCTAAACTGTCGCTCATGTTGTCCGGAAGGTTAACGGCCATTACCTTTATAGGCGAAACGTGCCTGCGCTCAGATGTAAATAATGGTGTGAACTGCAGTATCAGTTTGAAGGCAGAATCAGACCGAGAAAGCGGCGATGAAAGAGTCAAGCAGAACCTCACCACACACGGCTCTTACTAAACGTTTCTGAATGATAATTTGCTACATTTTTTAACTTTATACACGTTTGTTTCACACAATAGCGTCTGACTGGTAACAATAGCAACTGACTGGCTACTAATGTTAAACACAAACAGCATTGACATTAGTTTACGGTCTTGATCAAATCTACGTCATAAAGCATATACAGTATACTGTACATGAAAAATACTTTTAAAACATTAGTACTTATACAAAATTCAGGCCCATGATGATACCCACCCTAAATGATGGAAAGTTTTTGTATTCAGCATCATCAAATTAGGTCATATTAGGCCTTTTTGCAAATCAGCATAAATTGATGCAGGACTGTATAATTTCTAATCAGGCACTGAGTAGAGTAAAAAGTTGTCTCAGTCAATGAAATCTTTTTATGGTCTAAACATCGTAGCAGTAAATGCCATGTAATTAATCACTCCGTAGCTACAGAAAAATTATGAGTCTTGGCTTTCTCTAGTGGTGGTCCATAAATCTTTGCTCAAAGTGTTTAGGGTTGTAAACAGTGTTAACTCTTTCCCCACCAGCATTTAAAAAAAGTGATAATTTTGAAAATTTTTGATAATTTTACCCCAAAAATTCATGGCCCCCAGAATATTCTGTTATATGCATATCTGAACATCAAATATATCAAAAGAAAGAACATATATAGAATATATAGACTATATAGACTACATCTGGATGAGATTTAGAATGACAATAAAAAAATATCAATGTCAGTGGTGGGTAAAGAGTTAAGGTCAGTCTTCTGTTTGGCTGACAGATAATGATGTTTTTATTTTTATTTTTTATTATTAAGGTACCTCACAGGCACTTGAAGTAAGAATCTGTTTATTAACCTTATGAATTCACTGCTCTCGACTGAGCTGGGACATATCAGCACCTCGGGATATGACCTTACAGGCATCTAGACAGGTGCATTTGTCAGAGGGATTGTGATCCTCACCTAGAATGACATCCCTCTTGGCGAATGTGCAACAAAGAACAAAAAATAGGCCAGTAGATCTAGTCAAGGCTCTTATGAGAATGAGAATGTTTTTCGGGTGAATTCACTTGTAGTTGTACTTTTGCATGCATTTGTGGAGAAAATATTTTTAAAAGTGGACAAAGTAGTATTTAAATGTATCACGCTTCATATTTTATGTCTTTTAATTATGTGTGTAGTTATGCCAGTACAGGGTTATGGCATGTCACGTATTGCTTTTACTTTGTCTAACAAAGTTTGAGCAGAAGCCTATTGGACAACTTGAGTTTGACAAGAATGTCACTTTTAACCGGTAATTACATTTTTAATCTGTGTGCTAGAGGACAAACACTAGTGCTAAATCTTAATAAATGAAGCTGATTGGGGAGACTTATCCATATGAGAGCACAAACATGACAATTAAAGTCAATTTGTTAACCAAACAGATGCACAGTCTCCATTCATTCATTATATATATATATATATATATATATATATATATATTAGATGCCACTTTTAAAAGGATAATTCACCCAAAAAAAAAGGGAAAGATATTGGACCTCATTGACTTTCATTGTATGACAATCTGTCTTGGATTTTCATTTTTGGGTGAACTACTCCTTCAATTGTTTTTAATTTCAAAACTCCTTCAATTGTTTTCAATTGCATTGAAAACAACCATGTATTTAAGCCTGATGCATTATCATTATAACACAAGTGAAGGGTGAAGGGTGAAAGGGTGAAGTGATTTTTATTTGTTTTGCGGAGACAAATTAATGTGGCCAAGTGTAAATACTGTATGCCCAAATAATGCATGCAAAGCTAAAACTGTTTCGCTATCTGCCAGTAATCATGGATGAGAGTTAGAAGCTGGCAGATGATTTTGGCTGTCTTCCACATTAATTGCAACAGTTAAGTGTAATTATAATGGGCTTTATAAGTTTGTGTGATATCATTAATCACAGAAAAGAAGACTAGCTGCCGCCTGAAGAGAGAGGAGCTTGTCTTTGGATGACCCTTCTGTTTTGAGAGCGTTTACTTTCTAAAAGTCCTCCGGGAACCATACATGGTTTACTGACAATGACTGTATATGTACTGTAGCAGATTGTTAATGTCTTCTTTGCTTATAATCCCATAAGCCAACCACAATCACTGTCAGCTGCATTGATAACCAACTTAACCGTGGTTATGTTTCACCCATGACAAATGTGACCTCTCGCCGTAAATTTAAATGTTGTAAATCTACACATGCTCTGAAGAAAGGAGCCATAAATACAAGCCATCGGTCTCCCAGTCCCAGACACTTAGGTTGAGGAGTCGGTCAAAGCTGCCTTATGAGACAGCAGTAAATCTGTCAGACCCGCTCCTCATGTCTCTGAGGCATAAAAACACGAAATGGAACAATCAAGGCGGAACAATGTCCAACCTGTAATATAACCAATTGCACCCCAATTGCCTGAGATTGAAAGTCTGCAGTTCTGTCATTCAGGAATATAATATTTCAGTCTGCACTCGACTGCTTTTCATACCTCTGTTTTGATAGAATATAGCTGAGAAATCATTTGGCCCTAAATTGGGTGGCAGGCAAACACAACCACATGATTATCGGCATCACTATCAAAACCATGTAATCCATTCAAAATGATGAGGATGCTGAGACAATTTGCCACTATAGAGAGTTTAAACTAAATTTCATATTTATCCTAAGCAGTGTGAGTCCATGACTGTTTTTGATGCAAATTATTAACATTCACCTCCCAAACTGCTTTTAGCACCTGCCTATTACCCGCAGGGACCAAAGCATGCGTATCTGTGCTTATTCAGGTTCAGTCTGTTATATCTACAGGTGGCTTCCTCCCCTAGGAGCCAGAGACTTTGTCTGTTGTGATGCTGGGCGGTTTTAGCCTTTGGAACTCAATAGGTTTTCTAATGAGAGCACCATCTGTTCAAAACAGCCCTCATCTGTTCTCAAGCTAATGTATATCTTATTGGAAGCCCGTGCTTCTAAAAATACCTGGCAAAATGGCTTAGTCCTTCTACCTAACCAAGCACAGACTCCCTCATTTTATGATTAGACCAGGCCTGCATATCCATCAAGCTGCTGATGAGAGCATATTTGATATGACAGAGAACAGTAAGCCCATCTAAAGGCAATTTAACAGGGAGGGAAAATAAATATTGGAAAACATTGGAACGAAAAGCATGATTTATCATCCTTCCAGGCTGAAAACGTGTAGAAGTCCCACTGATTGAGAAAGTAAAAGCAATTGCAGTTTGATTTGATGACAAATTAACTGCAGTGTAAAATGCACACTATTCTATGAGCTACAGTATATGTCGCATGCATGGTAGAGTTTGTGTAATTTAACACTAGTATGCAGCCCATTCTCACCCCCAAGGTGTCACTCAACTGACGCCTTGGGAAGAATTTGGACATGCTTCAATATCTGACGCTTTAGGCGCCCTTTAGCGTCAGTTAGATGACGCCCTAGGATCGCGTGTACCCTACCCCCACCCCACACCTAAACCTAACCGCGTCCTCTAACTGACGCTTTCCTTTAGCGTCAGTTAGATGACGCCGTAGGATCGCGTCATGTAATTGACGCTAAAGGGCGCCTAAAACGTCAAATATTGAAGCATGGTCAAAGGTGACGCCTCAGTATGCCATTTTTTACTTGTTGGTTTATTCAGAAAACTGTACTTGAATGCACTTCTTCTATGCTGGCCATGTTTTTAGTTTTTGCATTAAAATTTGTTTTGATATGGTTTAAGGGTGATTTAAATGTCCTAAAAATCATAATCATAAATCATGAATTTGAAAAAAAGAACATTTCTTGAAGAAAACCTTTGACTATTTTGGTATAATCTCTTGTTTGCTTTCTTATAAAAAAAGTAAGCAAAACTTCTCCACTGATTATTAATATTCGAAAAAAACCTTGTCTTATGTCTATCGTAGCAAGGACAGAATCTATCAGATAATTTGCCCTTTTTTAACAAGACAAGGAGTTTGTTTAGTTCATAAATGGCATGAGGTGCAACTCCCTATAATCATAAGAAAATAAGAATTAATAATAATAAAAAAAGCAGCTTTTATTCAAGGTGTGAGGAAAATGATATTTTACATGATGGTTACACCCCCTCCACATGAGAGCCCCTCCACAAAATTACACAGCATCCTTTTCATCGCTGCTATAGCATAAAAAGGCTTAAACTGAAAAGCTATGAAAATCCCTCCAATTCTATACCTTTCTACATTCTTAATTTAACCAACAAAAATAATTGCTGAGTTTCAGACCTATTTTAATAAGTCAGCATTACTGGATTATTTATAGACTCACAAAAACTAACCCCGAGAGAACGAAATAAGCTTTATTTATTTATTTCTGTAATTTTCATTACCTCTATCTGGAGGATTTGCCCATTGAGAAGGTGCCATACCAGGGGTATTGTTTACCCCAAATAGTCAATGTAATTGGCTCTCTGAAGTCGGAAAATTGCTTTAATAATGCCCCGCAGCTCGCCAGCAAAGAAGATATTAAAAGTAAACATCCTCATCAAAGAAAAGAGGCCGCCACCTGAGGTGCCTCGATACATTAGACTCCGTTAAAGAGCTATGGTCCGTGCCACTGTTGGCTTTGCCCATACTGCGAGTTAATAACTGTTTCAGGGCTGTGCGCCTTGTAATAAATGTTCAGTCTATGCCCTCAATTAACATGATTATGAACCACTCTTGGAAAGTGTTTATTGAATGCCATTCTTAGTGTTTGGCTAGGATTATGATACATGCACATCCCCAGTAGTGTTTTAAACCACCTTAGAGTGCTCTTTTACCCCTAATTTAAGTGTAGACAGTAGGTTAACTGAAATCAATGTGGCCAGATGTTATTTAGCAGAGAGAGAGCCCCCAAACCACAGTTTGCCATGGAAACTCATTGTGATTGAATGGGTGAACAATGAAACCTCCCTGAACGCTCCTTTAGTTTTTAGCTGTACTTCGAAATAGCATCATGTTATGGTCTCCTATTCTGGCTTATTACAGTCGACAGATATCGAAGTAGAGGTTAGGCCAGGTCCTGCTAGAGAAAAGGTCACCTGTCCAAAATATTCCCTTTTCTATACCCAGTCTCCTGTCAGCACATAGATATCATTACCTGCTATGACTGGTTGAGTCTCTAAGCAGCCTTGCTTGGTTCTCAGCATGCAGTATTAATCGTGCCCTTGGGGCTGTATGGTCTTCTCACAACCTTTAAAAGACCTCGGTTTTCTTGCAGACTCCAGTCCCTGAGTATGTGAGAGCATGATGTTGAGTTTATCAGTGGCCACGTGTTTCTGTTATATGGTATTTGGGTCCACAATTAGCCTTTGTTAATGAGATGGAAATGAATTCAGAGAGGCAGTTTGGGTCAGGTGGAATGTATCATGATTATGATAAGCTGACAAGCCTCTTAATTGAGGTTTGGGTCAGTTGGGCTATTTACTGAAAGTTAAACTGTGTTTAGCGGTATAATAAGCTTATGGAGTACTTCATGCTTAGACTTACCAGATTAAAGCATGGAAATCCCTATACATATTTTTGTATTGGTAAATTATTAGTTTATATCTGCTACTTCTGTCATGTATTGATAAGTGAACAAAACACATGGCCTTCCACTCCGTAAAATTCTCAACCCTATTAAGTTTTTGATGCATAATTCTTTAGAATGGTTTACATAACAGAGTGTAGAGGACATTTCAGACTGGCTTAATTAGTTACTGTACGTACAATGCCGTGAGCTAAATGCCAAGCCTCAAGATAATTGCAAAATATGTTATGTTGGCCTTCAGCTGGAAGAATATGAGGTTATGAGAGGACAAGAAGTTGATGTCAGTTCATTTCTTTTCCGGGATATTCTTGACTCCATGACCATCCTGCCAGTGTTGTAGTACTCGAGACTCGGACTCGTCTCGGACTCGAGACCATATTTTAATGGTCTTGGTCTTGTCATGGACTCGTGTGCATTTGGACTCGGAATTGACTCGTACTCGAACATTTTTTTTTTTAGGACTCGGAATTATTCACGAGTCCACTCGAGTTCAATTAAAAATATTTTTCATGATTATTGTATGTTAATAAAATATTTCTTTAAATTGATTGACACGCCCAGTGATTGGTGATTTTCTAGTGCGCAACTGCGCTTGACAAATTGTAATAAAATTACTTTTAACACCACCTACTATGTGGCCTTTTTACCCTAAACTGATCATATTTTTTAAACTCTAAGTAAATTCAGTAAAAAAAAAAAAGGATTTCTCTAAGTAAATAAAAGTAAATTAGGTAATCAACCCTCACTGGTCTCGGTCTCGACTCGGACTCGACCGTCTCTGGTCTCGGACTCGACTCGGACTCGACTCTCTATGGACTCGGTCTTGACTCGGACTCGACTCTATCTGGTCTCGGTGTCGACTTGGACTCGAGTGAGGTGGTCTCGACTACAACACTGCATCCTGCCCTTGGTCACCGTGATTTGCCAGGTAAGCCATATTTTGTTGAACCTGGAATAGGGTTGCTTATCGTTTGAATTTGAACGATTCTGATTCCGATTCCTTGTTTCGATTCCGGTTCCTAACGATTCTCAATTCCGATTCTTTTAAGAGACAGGGTCAAAAAACTTTAGCTAACCTTACTAACCAACGGTCTTTCGGAAGGAAATAATCATTTCTGAAGGAAATACTCCTTCTGTCACAAATACTCCTTTTGTCACAAGTTTTGCATTTTGCCGAGATTTCGTTATTTTTAGAAAAGTGAAGCCACACTTTGGACCGCCGACGTAAGCTACTCATGTTCGACTCGCGCGGTTATGCCAACACTTCCGGTAGACGCTTCTTCGTTGGTGTTGTTCAGCGGTTTCTTCTTCCGCTCGGCGGACTGTGAATATCGAAACTAGGAATCGAAATTTTAACTTTTGAACGATTCCGGGAAAAACGAAAAGTTAGTCCCGGTTCCAATCGATACTCGATTCTCGATACCCAACCCTAACCTGGAACAACATTCCTGTGTGAAAATGTTTTGCCAAAGCATAGACATCCGAAGCACATGGCACCCTTTAGCATCAATATGAGACGCAGATATATATGGGGCAGAAGGCGCCTCCTAGTGGTCGAACCTTAACCCCACCACAGACCTAAACCTACCCATACCCGAAGCGTGTTATATTGACGCTAAAGGGTGCCGTGTGTGTTGTCTACACATTGTCAAAAGCATCAGTACTGTATATGACGCCTTGGGATGAGAATGCGTTGTAATAACACTGATGTAAAAGCACCTAACCATTGTTGTAAGGCTAAACTTGACATAAACCTTACAATTATCCCTCAGATCTGATTGGTTGATTGGAACGTTGTTCCAAGATAAACTATGATGTTGATCAGGAACATGTTGTACTTGGTAAAATCACATTCACCCCTGCCCTCTGCCTAATCAAATATGATTTAGAGAGATGAATAAATTAGAATGATGCCTGTCTGTCACTCAGTCAAGTCCAGCTTTAGATGTTGCCACTCTCAACACCGTTTTGAACGGAAGATCCACAGCAGGGGATGAAAGCTACGGATAAACCCATGCAGTATTTGCTGCTTGAATCGATGAGGCAGACGCCTGCATGTGCATAGATAAGAGAGGATAGCATGCGGATCCTCGAGAGCCTGCTGGAAAAGAACTCCCAGGTTCATCTCCAATCGAAATTACATCTCCTAACTGAGTTTTACAGCACAGCCAATCAATGCTCTTAAACTTCAAAGTAGACCTGCCGACATCTCCCAGCACATAATCAGATATAGACAGGTGAGTTATTCAGTGTGATGGGCCTAGATTTGAAACTGAATGCAAACCCCTCATGCGTTTTACTTATAGTCCAGGTGCCGAAATAATAGTACGTCCATGAAATGATATAGAAGTCATACTCCAAAACCCAATGTGATATATTTTGCTTTTATTACTGTGGATTTAAGTGAAGTCTTAAATTGTGACAAGGTCAAAGAACAAGGAGTCATTTTTCTCGCTTCAATGATAACGCTGACATTTTATATTATGATAATGAACAGAGAATAAATATTCAGGTGACTAAAAATGATGACATAAAGCCAGACCCACAGAATGAGAGGATGCCCATGTAGGTGGATATAGAAGCTTATACATATTCAAAGTTACATTCTGCTGCAGTGTTTTGCATTTTCATGCTTGATCTTGTCTAATAATTTCAAGGGTAAAGAGTATTAATTAACAGATGCAGGCCCCGCTTTATTTACAGCCGTAGAGGTTCTGAATCTCCTTGAAAGCCTATTTATCTTTAAAGTTTTTGCATTAGTTTAACATTTTGCATCAAGGTCATGTGAAGTGCGCTCATCTGCGGTGAATTGCGACATCACTAAAGTGTTATGATTTAGGGACAAATTTACTACATACTGTTACACAGTCCCTTTCACTAATCTCCATAAGCACTGGTATGAAATACAATTTTTCTGTCATGAGAGGAGGAAAAAAAAAATCTTATGATGAGATTTTTATATTAACCTATTATCAATGTGTCAAACCTTGCCGATTTAACTTCATCCGTCTGTTATGACAAGGGCTTAGATTCACAATGCTGCATTTAGGATCTTGATGACAGACACATTAAATTGAGTAATGACAGTGTCAGCTGCCTTGATTATGAGGTACTAAAAGAGAGGGGATGTAGACATTTCCATGCTGGGTGTGGCATTCTGGAGGAGGGAACTGCATTACTTCATGCGTCAATATTGAGTGATGCAGGCTCAATGAAGACAAAGCGTTATTTGGGTCATTAACATAAAAACGCACTCGAGTTTTACACGGTTTGCTTGAGTGCAGAAAGTGTTGTTAAACCGTTCACGGTAATGTAATGGGAATTGTTGCTGTTTGCAACACAACTGTTTCACAACCTGGTGTAGGCTGGCTATTGACAAGGCTTTTTGAAGCAACCTTTTGTATTTATTTACTTGGTAACACTTTACAATAAGGTTCATTAGTTAACATTAGTAAATGCATTAACTAACATGAACTAACGGTGAGCAATTCATTAGTTACAGTGTTTGTTAATCTTTGTTAATGTTAGTTAATATAAATACAGCTGTTCATTGTGTGTTCATGTTAGTTCACAGTCCATTAACTAATGTTAACTAATACAACCTTTGATTATAATAACGCATTAGTAAATGTTGGAATTAATATTAACTAAGATTAATAAATGCTGAAGAAGTATTGTTCATTCTTAGTACATGTTAACTAATGAACCTTATTGTAAAGTGTTACCATTTACTTTACTTGCTTTAAGATCATTTTCAGCTGGGTAACTGTTTTGACACTGTGGTTAACCCCGGGTTATGTTTCACACTTGTAATTAAAAAAGCGGGATTACTTCCAATTTCTCTCGAGATTATGAATCTCTGCTTCGGAGCAGTTTTGATTGCTTTCCGCATTGCGGTTCCAAACTTGTACAGTGTGGAACGATGCAGTGTTATGGCTAGATCTTTACCAATTGACAATCAATTGCGTGACTCATATTCACTTGCTTTAGACAGTCACGGAAACTGTCCATACAATGGAAATCAGTGATCACCAAAAGTAAATAAATAAATATATATATATAAATATATATATATATATATATATATATATATATATATATTGTATTCTTGTTTAGTGAGGGTGAGTAAATGGTGACAGAATTTTAATGTTGATGGACTATCCCTTTGAGTGTTCTGAAGTCATGAGAAACAGACTAAAATAAAAATTGTTAATTCTTGATTATCTTAAAGGGATAGTTCACCCCCCAAAAAAAGAAAATTCTTTCATCATTTACTCACCCTCAAGTTGTTCCAAACCTCTATGTGTTTATTTGTTCTGCTGAACAAAAAGGAATATATTTGGAAGAATGTTTTAATTAAACAGATCTCAATCCCCATTGACTTCCATAGTAGCATGTTATGGTAGTCAATGGGGATTGAGATATTTCAACGCATTCTCATCCTTTAACGGCATATAGAACGCTATATGACAAAACGGCGCTATACTACGCACATGGCACCCGTTATCGTTAATATAACACGTGCTGTGAGGGCTAAGTTTAGGTGTGGGGTAGGGTGTGCGTGTCATATTCACGATAAAGGATTTATAACGTCTTGGGTTCGCGTGTTATATTAACGATAAAGGGTGCCATGTGCGTAGTATAGCGCCGTTTTGTCATATAGCGTTCTATATAGACGTTAAAGGATGAGAACGGGCTCGATATTTTTGATTTCACAGAGATTTTGTTTTTTTTTTCCCAGAGAGAAATTGTTGACAAGCCCAACATGTCAGCCTGAGGGGTAACTTCCATTTTGAAGACGTAATTAAATTAATTGTATTTGCATGGGGGAAAAAAGATCTTTGAAATTTCTCCACTGCAAAAAGAAAGTCATACACATTCAAGAAAGTGAATGACAATTTTCATTATTGGGTGAAGTATCCCATTAATAATATATTTTACTCATTAGCATGTGCCACAAAGAGAGGTAATGTGTGCAGCCATGATTGCTGTTAACCTTATCATATGGGATTCCTGCGGAGATGTCGTCGCAGACGTATCCTCCCCCTGTTAAAGCGACCGTCCAGGTGAGAGGCTTGGCCTTGTTCATTACTCTTCATTAGTCAGTACTTCATCTCTCAGTGGGACTCTGTAACGTGATCAGAGGAGAGCTGCGTTTTATTCGTTCCGTAGCTTTCCCTCTCTCGGTGTGATAATATGCCCATCACATACTCTGTGTTCAGGGGTCACAGACGTCATTTCCCTCTGCAGAGAGAGGCTGGATCTCTCTCTCATTCTTTGCTGCCTGATTCTCAATCTTCTCGCTTCACTAAACTCTCTCTGTTAAGCCAATACGAACAGAGAGATTCGAAGAGCTTTGAATATTACAAGTCTATATCTTTCCTCCTGAAGTCATATGTGTAGGCGTGAGGATGTGAATAATATCATTGTGTGAATTCTATTAGCAGGAGCCAAATTAAATCCAAATTTGTATTTGAAATATCTAAATGTATATGAGAAAGTGGGATAATTATTGGCAGAAAACTCTTATGTTCTCTCCAATACGCCGGCCACTCTTTTCACACATTTTCCAAAAATGTAGACTGCTAAAAGAATTTCTAAAACAAGTGTTATAAGCGATGGCACGTTTTGGGGGCCTTTTTGGAGTTTGAAAGTTGGATTTGGATTTGTCAGTTTCTTTTGTTGTATGGCAAAGATCAGCCTTAAAAGGGGTGATGAACTGAGAAATCAAATTTTTCTTGAGCTTTTGACATCTAAGAGATCATCATATTATAAAAAAAATATCCTGTAAGTTTCAGAACTGAAAACATCCTTGTTAGTCCAATAAAAGCTTTTATTGACACCAGCCCCAGCAAACGACTAGTTTTTCAAAGTGGGGAACTATGACGTCAAAGAGGATAAAACCAACCCGATCTCACGTCCAAATCGTACGAATTCGACGAATGATTAAAAAGTGGCTAATTCGTTACAATTCATACGACCTCACTCCAATTCGTAAGAATTCGTAAGAATGACTTACCCCTTACCCCGGCCCTAAACCTACCTATCACGTGGGTTTAGACAAATCGTACGAATTCGTCCGAGTGAGGTCGTGCAATTGAATTGAATGAAAATGTGTCCCTCTGCTCTAGCTGTATTAAGATTATCGCACTTAACGGAATTAGTTCCATGTGTCTTGTAACCAAATGTGAGGTGCAAAGTTTGAGATAAGAAAGTTGAGATTTGAAAGATTTTTATTGTATGTCTGTAATAGAACAGTTTTGAGCAAACTGCTTTCATTTATTAGAGATTGACAACACCTTGCCACCATTTACTTTCATTAAAAAAAGGAAAAAAAGACCTTTTCATGTTTCAAGGAAACCATACGGCTTTTGTAAATGTTAACAATTTTCCATTCTTTCATTTGGTGCTGACCTTGTTGCTAGATCCTTTTAGGGATGGACTTCTAATTGAAACTTTGGTTTTACAAATGAAGAAACAACAGACAAAAATCCTGAGCTGTGCACCAACCAGCAACCCGGTCTCATCCCAAGACGTCATATGACTGACGTTTTGGGACGTCTTTTGACCATACGTCAATATTCGCCTTTTTAGGGCCCCCTTAAACGTCGGTAGATGAGGTTATGGGATCCTAACTCTACCCCATACCTAAACCTAACCCTAAACCTAACCCGTCACCTAACTGACGTTAAAGGTAAAGCGTCAGTTGTATGACGGCCCGGGAATCGCCATCTACCGACGTTTAAGGGGGCCCTAAAAAGGCGGATATTGACGTATGGTCAAAATACGTCCCAAAACGTCAGTTATATGACTTTTTGGGATGAGACTGTGTCACAACCAGCGATTTACCAGTGATTTACTTCAGTCATATATAAAATTCTATTCTACACATAATTTTGTTATACGAAGGTGACATCACCCCGTTGTTACCGCTTCAGCGCTCTTTCTCTCCATTTTTTCCATCCTCTTTCTCTATCTCACCCCCTCTCTCAGTGTCAGTGTAATAGAGGATTTGATTTGAGAGTCTTGGAAAGACTGTGCTGTTATTGATAAGATCGGCCACTTGCCGCAACCACAGAGATGAACGGCCCTAGACTTTTCATTACTGAACACCAACACATTTATAAATCTTTCATATGACCGGCATGGCCTCACCAACATGGCCTTCTCTGAATGTGCTCAGTGTGCACATCACTCTTTGATTAGACCAGAAAGGTCCAACATGGATATAAGGTAATGTAATATTCATGTGTATTAGTCATTTGATCAGCAAGCTGATGGACTTTAAAAATACATTGTCATTGACTCATGTTTCCTCTTGTATAAATTTCAGCTAGTGTAAAGCACATCCAAAATAAATCACCTGAAATATTTTTTTTTCTTCTCCCCTAACTGATGAATAATGAATTTGGAATAGCGTGTTTTCAATAGGGCAAAAATAATAAAGTTTCTTAAATGCTCTCTCAAAGCTATTGTAGAAAAAGAAATATGAATAATTCGTTATGAATTGTTCTACATATTTGGATCTGAGATAATGAGATTATCTTGATGTATCAGAATTGATATTGAAATCAATTAACATGTTCATCCAGCGAACACTCTGTATTAACCGTCTAACATTTCAATTTTATACAGAACATGTAGCTGTGATCACAATGTTAAAGGCAGTTTGTTTAACCAGACTAACCAGACTAAAACGAACCAGACTAAACAAACACATACAAAGACTCCGCATACATGGGTAAAAAACTGAATGAATGAAACCGAACACAAAATGACACTTACAATGTGGTGGATTGTGGGAGTTGTTGTCTTACATGCGCCCTTCAGTCTTTTCTCGGTCAAGAGGGCACCAAAATCAAAAATGATTTTACATTTCGACTCCATATATATGATCCACTTTCAATAAAGATTAATGTTGAAATGGGTGAAATGCTCCTTTAAATACGTCCACAATTAGATACTTGCACAATTCCTAAGCAATTGAACAAGTGTCCTGTATATGCAGTCTCAGCTGAATGTCTTGATGGTTCAGTAGTTGGATGTTAGTGAAGTTGCAACAGGCTCTTCCACGTTGCGGAATGATGAACTTCAGTGATGTTAGTATGACTTGTTTGTGGTCGAGAGAATTCTTTTCCCTGAATGGGAAATTTAAACATGGCTGGTTGTAACTTTGTGACCCCTCCAGCTACGCATCTGGGCAAAGTGAAGTCCCACGTTGCTGTGGTCAGATTGGATGTCTCCAGTCTTTTCCTCATGAACAGAAACTAGAAGAGGGAAGAGGAAGATGGTGCCCTTTTAACTTCTGTGGAGGTCACCCCTCAATGATTTGGCTTGACGGATAAAAAGGATGCAATTTCAGGTGGGTAAAGTTCCTTTGTTTGAAAGCTGACTCATCTGCATGATCATAGTGGGCTTGGGGTGACCAGATTTCTCATGGTTGACTCCCGCCATTTCACATATGTAATTATGTGAGAAATTTTATTTCATGATAGTGATATATATCATTAAATATATCAATTGTGTGTCTGATTGGTCCAGCCGCTACACATTTTTAATTGAACAAATTATAAAATAAATATTAATGGGGAATTAGTATATTTATTTGTGATTGTATCCAATAATTTCCCTGCCCCATTTTAATGTTTTTTTTTTTTTTTTTTTTTTTTTTTTTTTTTTTTTTTGCTCAAGGCTTTCAGAACTTTTACAATAATCATTTCACTTAAGTGACAGTGCAATTAAAGATTAAAGCTCCCTAAACTGTCGTCTGGTAGGACAATGCACATTCCATTCACCTTCTCTTTCCTTGATGTGCAACATCTCTTTCTCACTTCCCTCCCTAACTCATTATGTCTGCCCGTCTTTGTCCCCTTCGCTGTCTCAATCTCACTTTATCTAAAATACATATTTCAGCTCAGAAAACTAATGTGCTATTGTCCAGCCCATTCTCACCCCCAAGGCGTCACCTAACTGACGCCTTGGGAAGCATTTGGACATGCTTCAATATCTGACGCTTTAGGCGCCCTTTAGCGTCAGTTAGATGACGCCCTAGGATCGCGTGTACCCTACCCCCACCCCACACCTAAACCTAACCGCGTCCTCTAACAGACGCTTTCCTTTAGCGTCAGTTAGATGACGCCGTAGGATCGCGTCATGTAAGTGACGCTAAAGGGCGCCTAAAACGTCAAATATTGAAGCATGGTCAAAGGTGACGCCTTGGGGTGAGAATGCGTTGTATTGTCAGACGTCTCTTGCATTTTTCATTCAAGTTATGTATGATGGTGTCAAGATATGCGTTTTTGTGTGTGTATCCATACATATATACTGTATATATTGCAACTTAGTATGAATATAATACATATAATGACACTTACTGCCACAACAACAGCAAGTAAAGAAATTCTTGGAAAGTACGTGTTTTGAGCTCCAGCAATTGTGCATATGTGGTGCCATATGCCTTGCATTTTATGCCAAAGACTGACAAGAAAACAAGCATGGCTTGCAGCACTTAAGTTAAAATACACCTCATAAAAAGGTATATGCACTCTTATCATTTTGAGGACCCATAAAAGGTATATGCGCTCTTATCATTTTAAGAACCCAACCCAATTGCACACACTCTAAAATATGCTGGGTTATTTCAACCCAAAGTTGGGTCAAATATGGACAAACCCAAATGTTGGGTTAAACATGTAATTAAAAATAATGTACAGTTGAAAGTGAAAGTGGAAGTTGGGTTACATTTTTAACCCAACATTTGGGTTTGTCCATATTTTACCCAATTTTGGGATAAAACAACCCAGCATTGTTTAGAGTGCATATTTTTAAGAAATTCTTGGTCATCCTTTAGCTTTCACACTTGCAGCATTTACACGTAATTACACAAAAATCTTAGGTGTGCAAGAATTTTTTTAATATGTATTATTTATGGGTTTTATCCTAATTTTACTTTGCATGCAGTATTTGAGGGTTATTCAACTGTACTATGTGTCTATGTGCTTGTGAAAAATGTACATTTCTATGTGCTTGCATCCTTTATGATGCCATGATGCATCACCATGCCACCATGGTTGTAATGGGAAAAAAGAAAGACTTGAAGAAAAATAGGATGAGTTAGACAAAGAGATGTCCGAAAGCATCCATCACCTGCAGCAGTTGAGAGACACAATTCCTGTGAGATGTAACAAGATATGAACACTAAATGATAGTATGTGTATTTGTGTGTGTGGGTGTGTGTGTCCCAACACAGATTGTCCTTTCCAAAATCATTGTCCTTGTAAGGACATTTTTAGTCCCCATGTGAAAAATGGCTTTTAGTATGCTAAGTGATGTTTATTGAAAATGTTAAAATACAGAAAGTTTTCTGTGAGGGCTGTGTGTTTAAGGGTTAGGGTTAGGGTGTACAGTGTATAATATACAGTTTGTACAGTATAAAAACCCAAACCATTATGCCTATGGAAACTGCAAAAGTGGAAATTTTGATGATTTTTTTAAAAAATCCTTATAAAGTTACAAAGAACAGCATTTATTTATTTTTATTTTTGATCGAATGTAAGCCTTTAAATGTGCAGTGTGTATTTTTTTAGCAACATCTAATGGTTCGGTTGTAAGTTTGCACTAAGGGCTCAGCCCACTGCTCACCCCTCCCTTTCAAAGAAGCTATGGTGGCTAAAACGGGACAAACATACCATTGTCTGAGACAGTAGAGAATAACTAGAGTAAGCTAGAGCCACAAGTGTGTAAAACTGTCACTGTTTCTGTACCACAGTACATTATACAACCACATCATGGATAAAGTTTACAAAGCCATAGTCAGGTGAGGATCAAGGGTCTTAATATACAGCCTGTTCTCATCCCAAGCCGTCATCTAACTGACACTTTTGACCATGCGTCAACATCTGACGCTTTAAGCTCTCTTTAGCGTCAGTTATATGACGCTATCCTAGTGGTCTAACCCTACCCCAGACCTAAACCTACTCGCGTCATCTAACTGACGCTAAAGGTAAAGCGTCAGTTAGATGATGCCCTAGGATAGCATCATCTAACTGACACTAAAGGGTGCCTAAAGCGTCAGATGTTGAAGCATGGTCAAAAGTGTCAGCTAGATGACGCCTTAGGATGAGAATGCATTGTAATATATAATATAATAATAGTAATCAGCTGATTGTCTCACAAACATAACTAGCACATTTCTCCCCACATAAGCAAACCCATAATACAGCGAAAGAGAAGAACCACATGAAACTATACAACTATATATTTTTCTAACAGGTTTGTAAAAGTTTAGCTGGCTAAATATTACTATGAGCTGGTTAAAGCGTAAAGCCTTGTTTAAACTTGACGGGTCCACCTGAGCCCAAAGCAAAAATTACATGATTGTAACAGCTAGCGTGCGCGCTTCCGCATCCTATAGAAACCATTATTAGACTTTTTCTCTGATTTTTGAAAACTCTTCGCGATCGACTTAAAATACTTCCAAGATCAACTTGTCGACCTCGATCGACGGATTGGTGATTCCTGTAACATACTCTGCTTTAAGGTCACTGACAAGAGTACTAATCAGCTGTCTCTCGAACGGTAACCATCACATTTACCGCCACATAACAAAGCCATAACACAGGGAGGGAGAAGAACTAAGTTACATGAAACAGTCCAACTACATATTTTACACCACTGACAAGGGAAAAGTCACTACTTACAGGGCCCTATTTTAACGTTCTGAAATGCAAGTGTCAAAGCGCAAAGCACAAGTAACTTTGTGGGCGGATCCCGGCGCTGTTGCTATTTTCCCGGCGGGATAAATGCCTCTTCTGCTCGGTGCAAATCTAAAAGGGGTTGGTCTGAAGTAGCTTCATTATTCATACTGTAGGTGTGGTTTGGGCGTAACATGAAATACCAATCAGAGCGTCATCTCATATTTCATTTAAAGGAGTCATAACCTGTAATTTTCACTTTTCCACAAGAATCAATGTATGTTATGATTGCCTAACGATTATACATAAGCCGGGAAGACGATATTCAAAAGGGAAGCGTTTGTTTACCCCAGGGTTCGTAAACCAGCCCATGTGCACGCGCACTCAAATACGAGATTTTAATTTCTCCCCCGACTTGACGTCAAGACGTGGCAGGATATACCATATATATGGACACCGCAGACATTTGCTGCAGGAAGCGCGCCCTGCCCCTCTCCCCATCATATTCAGTCAAGAAAGATGCAGAAATGTAGTGCACACAAGAGTTGCTCTGTGGTTGACTCAACATTCAAATGTGTTTTCTCTTCCAAAAACGGACCAAACTACCAGGGACCAGTGGATGAAATTCATTTTTTAATGACGCTGTTCCAACAACTGTTCAACTGGCTCAACGTTAGGTGTATATTGAATGTCTAAAAAAACACAACGTGAAACAAGGCAAAAACAACACATGATAGCAAACGTTGATCTCTATAACCACTGTAAGCTGATAAAAAAGTATACTACATCTCCGTTAATGTAATCTACATTAAATAAAAGGTAAACTTATGTGGGAGAAAATAGCAACAAACTTTTTAGCTCATTACTGATGTTAATGTATGTCTCTGTCAAAATGATTGTCTTTCCCATTCAGAGACATGTTGATGTAGACGTCCTTCCCATTGACTCTATGACCCCATTTACAACTGGTATTAAATTGCGATCTGTATCCAGATAAGTTATCGCTTCACAATCGGCTCACAGCCGAGGAGATCGATGTTCTCGTCAGGGCCGTAAAAGAAAGAGAAGTGACATTAGGGATGGGACAAACACACCCAAATTAGCTTCGGTTAAACATACATTTAATAATTTGGGTAAACGTGTAAGCTTCTATTTTTCCCATTGTCATGAACACAACAATAATTTCCCTCATGTTTTAATAGTTTTCCTTTTAATAATGTATCATTTGCAAAAAGTAAAATGCATCTGTGTAGATGAGAGAATCATCTACAGTGTATGCACGTTGTTCACACTGGCCAAGCATGCGCGCTTAAAATAGTATCTGAAAGTATGCGCAATGCGCCACTGACTTTAGACCAGTTTTTTTGTGGTCAGTGGCGCAATTGTTTTCTGGAACTGCAAAATGGCACTGAGGAATGTTTGCGCCAAAACACGCCACCTTTTTTGCACCAACCCGCCCAGGGAGCGCAAGTTCATTACCTAGTTTACCGACGTGCATCTGTGGAAGGAAATGCCAGCTTTGCACTGGGGCAAAATAGGAATGGTAAATGCGTTTGTGTATAAAGTCATTTGCGCCGGGTGCAAGATAGGGCCCACAGTGTTTATGGCTAGCTTCTAGCTTTCTGCGGCTTCTCTTTCAAGGTAGTGACGAAACATGCTCTGTAGAGCTGTTTGTTCGCTGTCGGCTACGGTAGAAACATGATGTCACAATATGTCGACCTTCATAGAAGGGGGTTCCCACGGTTATGTAGATATAAATCTCATTCTGAGGTAAAAACTTGCGGTTTATTAAGTAAGTTCTTTATATATCACTGAAAACAGTTATAGACGTCATATTGCATTTCTGTTAATATATACTCCAAATTTTGACACATTGCACCTTTAACTGTCACTGTTGATCAATTAAATGCATCCTTTTTTTGTTATGCCTTTGAATATCGTTTGGTTTGGTTATGGCAGGTTTTGTTGGGTTACGGTTTGGTTATGCCCTTGAATATGCAGTATTTTAAGCATGAAAAGTTTGTAGGACATGCAGTTTCATGCAGATGTATTTTGGAAACTGCATAACTACACCATCTACACATTAACTTTACTGCTTTCAACTGAACTTAATAGGTTTCAAGTTTAGAGAGTTGAGCACCTATGTATCAGAAAATAAAATCACTTGTATAATGCAGAGCTATTCAACGTGTGTTTGTGTGTGTGTGTGTGTGTGTTTAAACTGGGGGCCGCTGGAGGTAGAGTCTGAGTCAGGCTGGGCCGCATCAAGTATTCCACAAAAAATAGTATTCAAGTATTCCAAGAAAGGAGCACAACTAATCCAATCTTTTCAATCTTTATTATTAACGTTTCTTCTGAAATCCTCTGAATTTGAACATTCCTTTCTGTACATGATTGGTTCTTCGTGAGCTGTCCTTCTGACAGTTGAAGTTCATTTTACAAACATTCTTTTCCTTTTCTTATAACATATCTTTGTGATACTTATATTTGCCCATGTCCTTTTTATTTTCAATATGATATTGATTTTTTTTTTTTTTTTTTGGAAGGCACATTTCCTTTTATTATACTTAGAAAAAACAATTATTGCTTTTGAAGTACAAATATTTGCAGTCATGTCTGCCCATCTTATTGAATTCTTTCTATGTATAGTGTCTCAGGCAAATTACTGTTTTTGCACAAATCAAAGCAAACCTTCTTATTAACCTGTTGGACACATATTACAAGCTCAAAATGATAATTCTCCCATTGTTTAGAGCAGGGGTCTCCAACACGTCGCTAGCGAGCTACCAAAAGCTTGTGGACTGATTGTTGGTAGCCAGTGGTGGAATGTAACGAAGTACAAATACTTCGTTACTTTACTTAAGTACATTTTTCACGTATCTTTACTTTACTTAAGTAGAATAAATAGTGCCTACTTTTTACTTTTACTTCGTTACATTTTGCAGCAATTATTATAGTTTCTACTCCACTACATTTCTACAACTTCTGTTACATTTTCGTTACATTTTCTGATCAGTTTTTTCCCTGCCAAAACGTAATCTGACCGTCCGTTGGTTGCACGTTTGTCTCACCAGTGACGTTTGGTTGCCATAGATACAGTATATCAACCCGGTCACATTAAATGCGTCTCACACGCAGTGTGTTTATCATGCAACTCATACGCGAAAATTTGTTTTTACGTGCATAGGAAACACACCGTGTGTAATATATGTTTGGTTTGGTTAGGATTATGGCAAGCCAAGAGGTTCAGAATTACACCATAAATGAATCGCGTTTACTGCCAAACATAGTTATTAACATATAGTAAGGATAAGCATGATATTGCCTAATTGCAAGCTTGTTTCAGAAATGGTGACATTTTTTTCCATCATTATTGAACATCATTATAGGAGTAGGCTATTAGGTTGAATGAGTTAGAATTAAATGTTTTATTAATCATTAGAAAATAGACATTAAGATAATAAATTGTTATGCAAGTACTTTTACTTTTAATACTTAAAGTACATTTAAAATAAAGTACTTTTTACTTTTTACTTAAGTATGGTTGTCATTGTGTTGCTTCTACTTTTACTAAAGTAAATATTTATCTGGGTATTTGTACTTTTACTTAAGTACTGAGATTCAGTACTTCCTCCAATACTGTTGGTAGCTCACCAAGGGTCCTGTTCACATATCGCGCTCATATATTTTGCACGCTCAAGTTCGTTATTTCAAATGTAGGCGTGCGGCAAGCGCGCTCATAATTGAAGCAACGCGCTCATTTTTCCAGGCGCAGTATGTTTGTATGTGGTTGTCTATGACAACTATTGACAACAAACCCACCGTAAGCTGTCACAAGACTATTATGGTAGTCCATAAAGGATAAAAAAAAAAAAAAAAACGCGACACACACAACGACGGGCCGCACTAACATTAAACTTTAATGTAAAGTAGGGGGCCACAAAATATCACCACGCGGGCCTCAAATGGGACCACTGCTGTAAAGTCAAAATTAAAGTAGGCTTATGTGTTCTGAGTTTGCCACACCACAGAAAAAGTGTTATTAGCCACCCAGCCAAATTTCAATGATAAAGAAGACCATAAGCAAGTACATAAAATAAGCTATCAAAATCTTGAAAAAATTAGAGGTATTCTCTGATCTCAAATGCTGGGGGCGTGTCCGCTGGCTGCGCTGTAACCACGCCCAAACGTAAAATGTAAAATGATCACTACAGAGGTGGGTGTTGGCGGTGATCCTCACCTCTCCATCAAGGTGGCTCTTCACAAAATTAATCCACCTCTTCTTGATATGATCATTTTTAGGAAATTTAAATAAAGACACTGATCTGTTGTAAAGGATTGCATCCAGGTAGTAGCCTGAGATGGTTCTCACTGCAGAACATGAAATCCAAGTTGAGGAGTCGGATCCAGATCCAACTCCTTCCACCTTACATACACCTAAACCTACCCAACTCCGCCCCCGATCCCTAAACCCACCCCTAATCCCTATACCCAACCCTAATCCTACCCATCTCCACCCCTTGGATCTTGATCCGACTCATCCCTGTGGATCTTATGTACTGCATTGCGGTGCTACTGAGTAGCCTACGCTTACCGTGTCGAAGGCAGAGCTAGCAAACTGGCTGTAACTAATAGTACTGACAGTAACTCGATTGAGTGGCGAACTGTTGCGAATGTGCTCTAATGTTAGGGGAGGGGCCAGCCTCAGTGCGCCAACAAGTAAGGGCGTTTCCAGGGGCTCCAGTGCATCATCGAGCCCCCATTTTAGCTCCGCCCAAAAAATCCAGAAAATAGCAATGCTGTTAGCAATAGCAAAAACTGTTTAACGGTCTAACTCCACAATTCAGTACTTAAAAGTTCACAGTCTTTGTAATATGTTTTAGCAATACATTTCTAACATTTATAATGTGTTTAGATTTTTTTTTTTTAGAATTGAACTTTGTGTGCTTACAGTTTAATTATAGAAAGTACTTGGTAATATAAGCTAACTATAAAGTTATGGGTAACACTTTACAATAAGGTTCATTAGTTAACTACATTAGTTAACATTAACTAAGAATGAACAACACTTCGATAGCATTTGTCAATCTTTGTTAATGTTAATTTCAACATTTACTAATACTTTATTAAAATCTTGTTAAAATTAGTTAATGCACTGAACTAACATGAACAAACAATGAACAGCTTGATTTGTATTAACTAACGTTAACAAAGATTAACAAAAACAGTAACAAATGTATTGCTCATGGTTAGTTCATGTTGGTTAATACATTAACTAATGTTTAATAAATAAACCTTATTGTAAAGTGTTACCAAGTTATGTTTAGAGGTAGGTTCAGGGTTAGAATCGGTATTACCCAGTTATTGCAACTATAATAAGTATAAAGTGTACATGGGGAACATGACTGTAAAATTAAGTGCTACCGTTTTTTCCTTTCTAGCGAGCAGCTATGCTCTCCAAAGGGGGAATGAAAAAGATCAATGTTGGAGAGTTTAATGAGGATATAAGATGTCTCTGGAGGCAGTTTTTCTCCCTATGAATTTTAAGAACGTTTCAGGCCTAGTCCAATGTCAGGCAGATTTGCATTTGATTTATAGTCACTGTCACTGAGATTTTGACAGATGAGTAAAACCAAAATATTCCCATCTTTTGCTCTATTCACCCGAGAACATAAACACAACCATAAATTTTTAACTTGCCCTTGCTTTTATTAATAAGTTTCAGAGGATAAACCACAAGACAGTATTACATTTGAAAGAAGCATTATTGCATTACAGCTGATGATGAATCTTCCCTTATGGCACATATTGAGACAGGAATAAATGCTTCACACATGCTTCAGTATTAAACAGAAATGAACAACAACAACAAAAAAAAATCTTTCCAAATTGCTTTGTGTTAAATTACTTTTAAGAGTCTGAACTTTGTTTTGAACCATGTTCACCTTTCTTTTTTTATGTATTTTTATGGACCTGTGGACATACAAATAAGAATGAAGAAATCACTCTTCACATCCAGAGCTCTCCAAGAACAGCTTGAGAAAGCAATATACTTCAACATCAATACATCAGAAGCAAAGGCATACCTTCATCTCGTCTGAAATGAGCCCAGTGGTCTCCACCCCATTTCAGGCTCTCATTTTACCGCAGTTCATTCGCCTGAAGGGCTAAATTGACCCCTCTGGAATATTGGCTCCAAATATACTATTACAAAGCAATTTTGTTGGTGAAATAAGCATAATGTGACTGCTGTTTTTGAGGCAGCAGTCTTTTTTTCATTATTAAAAACTTTAACCCTCCTGAGATGCACAGGAGTGTCATATTTAACACAATTGACCAACATATACTATTCATTATATGGATCTGTTCTGGTAGAGAGAAGATGTGTATGCTGTTGTTTTGGATTTATTTATTTTATTTTTTATTTTATTTTTTTGAAGGAGACTTTTATTGTGGTCATTACTGCCTTTCTTACAAAAATAGAAACATCATAAAAAAAGTTTGAGCCAAACAATGTTTAATTTCCCTTGAACCACATAAAAAAAATATTAAAGACACCAATTTCTTTGAGCACCGCTTTTGTTGATCCTTTCTTAAGTGTGTGGTTAACCCAAAGAACGCAATGCTCGGGGAGTCCGTATCCACACGGGACTCAATTAAACCTTCTGACTTTCTGTAGCAAAAGCATTTAATTGTGTCCGTGCCTTTTATTCTTCTTAAAAGTTCAGGGTGTTTGGTGACTAAATCCCTGCTAAGTAATCACATATTTTATTCTGCTCAGAAGGAGTTGTTTGCCTCAGATGAGGTTGTATTAGGAGACTCCCTACCTTATTTGCATTGTAAACCACAAAAAACACTTGAATAATTTTTACACTGAAATTAGCAAGATGGTACTAATTATGATGGTTACGATTCTGTTGATTATGGATTGATTTACTTTAGTTAGCATCATCATAGCAGTTGCAACCTGCAGTACTATGACAATAACTATGACAAAAAAAGAGAAAACTTGCATTCTCATTCCTGATTAAATAAACTTTTACATAAAATGGTAACACTTTACAATAAGGTCCCATTAGTTAACATAAGTTAACGCAGTAATTCAAATATTAAGTAACTGTTGTAAACTTTTGGTTCAACATGGTTTAAAAAAAAACGGTAACACTTTACAATAAGGTTCATTTATTAAACCCTTAGTACCCTTAGTATATAAGGTTGTACTTCGTGAACTCTGATTTACCCCCGAACAGGAACAAGGGATTCCGATGTGTATCTCCGGGTCCCTACAACCACAGCAGCTGAGTATGTGCCTCTGCCTCCTGCAGCCTGTACGCTGTTTACAGTCACCTGGGCAACCTCTTCACTCCCTCCCTCAAAACTCAGCTGTTGTTCGGCTATACCCCCAACTGGATGCAACATTCCCAGCACTTGTTTTGAGTGAACTGTAGCCCCAGTGGCTCCCACATTAACCACAAGTACATAAGCCACGCCATTGTCAATGGTCACAAGAGAGGGAGATAGCAACAGGCCTGGAGCAAGATCTGAACCACCGGGCTCCAAGAGCATGGTGGTGGGTGGAATGTGTGGGACTTTTGGGCAGGTAACCTTTACCGACCCAGCAGGAATAAACTCCCCAGTTCTTTCAAAAACGTGAACAGGACCCTCCGGGACACATGGGCAAACCTCCAGCCTGTGACAATGGCGGAGAAATGGCTCCCAACCTGCTTCTGCCTGCATAGCAGGCAAAGAGGCAAATAAGGCACCCCCTTGTTCTGCAAACAGCTCTTTGTAACATTCTATGATCACATTCATCCCCAATAATCCGGGCACAGTGTGTTTCTGCAATGCACAGGGGGTATCTTTCCCAACTAAAACCCCCTGGCATGGAATCTTTCTACCTAACACTTGGATGTCCAACTCTAAATATCCCACATAGGGAATATCCAACCCATTTGCTGCCTTTAAGGCCAGCCACCAACATGATCTAAATCTTGAAGCATCCCAGCACTGGAACACTTCTATAAGAATGACTCGGTAATGGTAGTTACCATCGAACCCGTATCCAACAAACACTTGACCCTCACACCACCCATCCCCACCTCTATCACAGGACATCTTCCTATGAGGGGTTGTGAAATGTTTGCAACAGGAGGAGTCTGCCTGAAATTACTCTCTTTATTTTTCTCACAATTACTTGCATTACCACCATTTGCATTTCCCACAGATCTCATACCTGGAGGTCCCATGGTCGCTGGAGCAGAGTTTGATTCTGACTGGACATTGGGCACACTGGATGCTCGTTGCCTTGCCCCCTGGCGACACTGGCGGAGGACATGAACAGGCTTCCGGCAACGGCGGCAGATGGGTAAGCCTTCTGGAGTAAACTGATAACAGGAACGAGAAGCAGCTTGGTCAAGTGCAGTTTCCATCTTAGATAGACTCTTTATAATGCTTTCAATTTGCAACTGTCGTTTGTTAAATTGTTCTTGCAAAACAAGCAGCTCGGATCCCTTTCCACTGCATGACAGGCCCCCTCTACTTTCACATCAACCCAACAACGATGAAGTCCAAGTCGAGTTTGCCTAAGGGGCCTCTCACCCTCCTCCACCCACTTAATAGCTTCCTGTCGCAGGGCTAAGAAAGAAATGGAGGGGTGTTGTCTTATACTGCTCTTCAACTCTCGCCGCAATGATACATCATGCACATTTTCAACAAACTGGTCTCTAACCAGAATATCTGGGCCATTCAACCTATCGGGGTAAGCACGCTGAACATTTTCCATTAATGCACGCAGGGAATGAGAGAATTATTTTAAAGACTCTCCATCTTTCTGTTTACGATCAAAGAACTGTTTTTGCAGGCTAACAAAGGAAACATAAAGGAACCATAAAGCTCTTTCAAAATTGTTAAGATTTTGTCTGGATCCTCCCGCTCTGCCAATGAACGAAATCTGATCTCTACTTTTGCTTCAAATAATCATAAAGAAAGAGGGCCTTTTCTCGGGCAGTAATCTGCCTGTCTCTCAAACATGACTTTACATTTTCTTGTCAGATTTGGAACCTGAGAAATGGGGGCATTTTCTCTCTCTCTGAATGTAGATAAAACGTTCTGCTTGTGTTACAAGCAAATTTGGTGAAGCCAAATTATCCCTGGGAGCCTGGCCATCAGCATTAGTACTAGTGGTAGCAGAAGTACCTATATCTGATCTGGCACCTCTTCCTTGATTTAATTGCTCATTAGCCACCCGTAACCTCTGTACCTCCTCACGCAGAGCCAAGAGTTCCCCCATTTCCTTATCCACACTCTTTTTGACAGCTTAGTTGACGACTTTAAACTGAGAAGCAAAGGTAGAAAAAATACAAGAAACAGAAAACAAGCAATGAGATGAATTTGTGATCACTTTAGTCCCGATCACAGGTTTATCCCAGCAGTCCAAAGAGGGGCTGTGTGCTGATCTGGACCCAGCCTTGTACAATGTCAATCTGTGGATATACAAAGAAAGAGGAGGAGAGATCCCCAATGCAGGACATCAATTCTAAATCACATTGGGCCACTAGACATCTTGAAATTGACAAATTGAAAAAAATATATATATTTGACAAAGAAACACAAAATAAAGATAAATTACAACAATAGAAAACAGTGGCTGGCCTGGTCCGCTTTGCAAGTCCATTTTTATCACTTCCTGATTAGCTGTAGGTCATATGACCTCGTCATGTGACCATGTATGTGCACCAAATCACCTTTGTTACCACATTAACAAAGATTAACAAATGCTGTGGAAGTATTCTTCATTCTTAATGTTAACTAATGTAGTTAACTAATGAACCTTATTGTAAAAACATATCTCTAGTGACAGCCATTTAAAAGGATCTATGTTGTCAGATTTTGACATACATATTTCAGATTAGCGATTACAAAGTTTGTGTGGGACAATGTGGAGCATGTTACCAACTCTAGAATATACTGTAACCTGAAACTGGTATATAATGTCTAACTTCTATCTATCCTGACTTTCAGCTGATAAAAATACTTTGTTCTTTAGTCCCTTCCAGAAAACAGCATTACATCACAATGTAACATAACATGTCTTTATCTGACAGGGAACACATGGAACGAATCACCGCTCCACATTTTGATTGACAGACGTCACAAACTACTAGTGACTGTGGACCATTGGATATGATTTAAAAACCGGCTGTTGTTTTTGTACTTCTGACAAAGCACTGTATATAGGGGAAAAACTCTAAAAAGTTTAAATAAAATGTTTTCTTAAAAAGCAAAAGAACGCATGGACGTTTTCTTAATATGAGAATTAATAACCAATAGACTGATGAAAATTTTATCACTATGCGACATGCGGGACAAGGGGTGAAAATGCTGTGCAGTACATAGCAAAGCAGGGACGGGTGGTCACCCTTGTATAATCAATGTTTACGTAAATTATGTAAACACACACACACACAGCTTCTTTTAAATGGCTGTCAATAGAGAACTGTGATTTTTAGAACCACACATTGTAGTTACAACATCTACTATTACGAGCTACCAAGTTCATGGAAATCGACAACAAAGTACAAGGGTTTTACTTTGCTCCTGAGTGTTTGAAATCAAATTTACCTCAGATATGTTAATTTAAGTTTAGTGTGAAAAGGGGCCAATTTGTGAAACTTCATTAATTGACAGCTTGCATAAATATCTCATTAAATCGTTCACCTCCAAAACAACGGTAACACTTTATTTGAAGGGGTGTGCATAAGACTGACATGACACTGTCATAAACATGACATAACATCTGTCATGAACATGAAGTAGTCTTTATGAATGTTTATGACTGTTGTCAGTAAGTGTCATTCGGTAAATTATGACACTTTTAATGTTAAGTTGACATTGTTTAAAATGCCTTTGTTCTGACAACTTGATATTAACAAAGACAAAAATGTCTTTGTTATGACAACTTGACATTAACCAAGAAATCATAACCTGTCACAAATATGTCATAACAGGTCTAATTATCAAACTTAAAGAAGTTATTTAGCTTTGTGTTAACATTACCCATATGTTATGGTTGGTTTTAACTTTGGTTGTCATGACACCAATATAATAAGTGTGACATGAATATTTTACTTGTCCTCAAGTAAAGTGGAACACATTGTACTAGTTATAAAGGTGTCATTAAGGGTAATTACACTAGCAAATGCTTTAACAACAGTGTCCCCTTAACTCAAGTAAAGTGGAACACGTTGGACTAGTTATGATTTCTTGGTTAATGTCAAGTTGTCATAACAAAGACATTTCTGTCCTTGTTAATGTCAAGTTGTCATAATCAAGTCATTTCTGTCTTTGTTAATGTCAAGTTGTCATAATCAAGACATTTTTGTCTTGGTTAATGTCAAGTTGTCATAACAAAGACATTTTAAACAATGTCAACTTTGCATTAAAAGTGTCACAATTTACCGAATGACACTTAATGACAACAGAAACATTCATAAAGACTGCTTCATGTTCATGACAGGTGTTATGTCATGTTGATGACAGTGTCATGTCAGTCTTATGCACACCCCTTCAAATAAAGTGTTACCAAAACGACTTACAGTTGCCCTCTGTTTTGATAGAATAGGCAATATTTCACATCCTGCCTGGTATCGAATTTAGGACATGCATCTCTTAAACCTCTACATAATAAATTGTCATCTCATATATCACATTCTTGTCTTTAGAAATGTTTTTCTTCACATTCACCATTGCTGGTTGCCTGATGGATTGTTATTGCACTCTAGAAGTCTGGATTCTATTTTAACTTACTTGCTAAGGGCATAACTCAACCTGATCCAATCTACTCAACACCAGACCTCACTGAAAACAGAAATGGGGAAAAGGCCGGTTAGCATCACTCCTGATCCACATCAGTCTGTTTGGGTTATTTTGCATTGCCTAAAATGAAAACATGCATCCTGGATCCATATTAATCATGCTAATCATTCCCTGACCATAAATGTTTGCTATAATTAGCTGTTTTTGTCTTCTGGTGCATTCAAGATGATGTTTATACCCTAGAATGGAGAGAACAAGCCTCTGTGCATCTGAAGCCCAATGGCTTCACCCCAGGAGAGACAATTAGGCATGGTTTTTCATGCCTTCTGTAATGACTGTGTGTACATTGTTTCTCAGTGCTCTGCAGACGAGCTGTCCAATCATTCTTTAGCTGTCAAACTGTGCTCTGGGTCAACAATTCACTAAATGCATGCTGAATGCTATTACATTCAAATGTAAATAATGTATCCCTCAGACACAATCAGCATTCTGACAGCAGAAGCTAATTAGGAGTAATTACTACATTCTCTGAGTATTTTTCGGTGTTGGACCTAAAATTATATTGTAAAACATTTCATGTCTTTGGACCATAACATACTTTACAATCTTAGATTCCCTCTGAGATGGATCCAAAATCCTGCGTTCACAACTGAAAAAAATATATAAACGCAACACTTTTGTTTTTTTCCCACATTCCTTCAAACTCAAAGATCTAGGACTTCTTCGATGTACACAATATTGTCTCTTGTACATTGAGATCTTTAATATTGTGCATCCTGAACAAAATTCTCAAAATACATTGTCTTATAGACACTCATGGATTGTTTCACATTTAAAATGTAATAATTGTTCTGCGAAGTTTTACCTATTATACAATATTAAATGTTGCTCTATGGTTAATTACTAATTCAAATTTGCCTGAAATATTAAATAAATAGTGTAATGTCAGACGGTACCTGTAAAGAAAGTGGCACATGCTGTCACTTTTTTTAATTAGCTTTAAATGACCAGTTAATTATGCTGTATTTGCTGTTATTAAACATATATTTCATAATAATTTGACTTTAACGTGTATCGGCGGTCCACAGAAGTTTTCACATGCAATTTGCCAAACTTCAGATCCAAAAGCCCCCCACATTTTGTGATCCTCCCATACTGTCTCTATAAGCCAGAGACAGAGTTTGTAACATAAAGAGCCACCAATATGACTTACTGTATTAGAAATAATATTGCTTCAGTCCTGCCTACTTAGTCTATGAAAAAAGAAATATCAACAAGTCAATTTCAATTTCTATGACTTTTGCAATAATTGAATGTGAAACTTTCATTTACATTTGAAGGTTGAGTTTATCATTATACTTTCCTAGAAAACATACATATCGATGTTCTTTAATGATTTCATCCATATATTTTCCATAGGTTCGTAGGATTGCACTGCAGCAGCTGTAAAGGTGAATGACTGGCCGCAGAAGCGAAGAGGAAGCCAATAAAGTGCCACCCTTGAGTGTGAGCCAAACGCCCTGTGACACACTCAACCCTCCACAGAACAAGGTCTGCCAATACAATTCATTAGGCAGCCAATTACTCACTGCCGTTTTTTTTTTTTTATTGTTTTTTTTTTTAATATAGTAACACTCCCTGACCCACAAAGAGCTTGCTCCTGGAAAGGAAGCTGCTATCTTGCCTGTGCCTTACCTGTTTGGCTTTCCAGACATGGAAATTACTTGACTTTGCCCTGCATTGAGGGCGGGATATTTTGAGAGCGGAGGCCTGCTCCTTCATCGGTTCTTTTCTTTATTGGTGTCCTTTCCGCATGAAGCGTGTCAGCCAAATCAATACAGGACTCTGAGGGAGATGGATGAAGCAGACAGTGATTATAGGACCATGTTTTATGTGTTTGCTGCATTATTAACCAAGAGATTTCATTTCGAATGCTCCTCTCCTCCTGAAAGGCCTGAGAGCTTAATTACAGAAGAACAGCCTTGACAATCTGCTTTCATACAGTCTTGCCCCAGACCTCAGACTGCAAAACCGGAGGCACCTCTGTCTTACATCAATTGTATAATAAGATTTTGATTGAAATTCTCGCCCTTTGCACAATATGAGATGAATCCTATGCTCGATGTAAAAAATCCTTCTTCATGAAATAAGGCTAGAGGTTGCTTATGTACTAAGGTGAACATCAGACACATTTAAATTGTTCTTATTATTTTTTGCATATTCTGTTTAGGTGTCATATTAAATACCCCATGGAACCAACATTTATTTCATACTGTATCTGCTAGTTTTGAAGACATTTATATGCTAATGCAAGGGTTTTCTAACTTCGAACCAAGGGGGCGTCGGGGGTCTGCCAAATTTGAGATCAAAAATTATTATTATTTTTTTTATCAATGTTAATAATATTTGCAAGATATTCATAAATGTGAATTATTGTAACATTTTACAGCATTGTTTTTATTTTTATTTTTACCTCTGCTTTCTGAAGACTCATCAGGGATTATGAGATAAATCACAAATATTTACGTGTAATATAATATGACATTTTTTAACAGTAATTGTTTTTATTTATTTATTTATTTGTTTATTTTTACTAAAACCTATACGTTCAAGTTTCTTTTAACCACTGACACCTTTATCTTGCTCACTTTTCGAACCAAGTTTATCACTTAAAGTACTTGATAGATTTGAATTAAATGGGGTGTTTCTCTTCCGATTGTGGTGGTCACGACGATAGAGTTCATTATTTAATTAAGTCATTATTTAAAACAACAAACACTCTGGATATATCTTGGAATAAGTAGGAGAAAATGCAAAGCTGAACAGAACAGAATAACAAAATAGAAGTCCATAATCATGACACAGATTAAGCTTATACGTCATATCTTATGTTATGTACCCTATATTGGCAGGCCCAGCCCAATCACTTTCAGCTTTTAAATCCAGTTTTAAAACTAATTTTTATAATTTGCCATCTAAGTCATAATTACATAAATATACATAATATTTTGAGTATGAAATGTTGATGACTTTTTCTACATTTGCTCATTATGCCCAACCAAATGTGCTCCGCATTGAGAATGTACCCCCACTAATAACACCTCAACTGAAAAGAAAGCAACTTATCAATGCCTGTGACATAACTAAATCCGTTTGGCTATTTTTAAAAGGAAAAAATAGGAAACACATTAGAAGAGGACATTGCGCTTGCTATTTAATGGGGTAATTTAATGTACATTTGATTTTTTTTTTTTTTTAAACAAAACCGATTTCTCATTTATACTCCACAGTTTTTGTGATTTTTGTGTTTTGTAGAAGAGCTGGTCCAACATTTGTATGGATACAATTGGATTATATTCCATTATCATGTAAATTATTTAATATTTAATATCTTGTAACAGTTGAAGTGGCTGCTCCCATCCCTGCAAGCCATTGCTATTTGGCATGTGGCATTAATCATGTAATTATCGCTGTTTGCTTGGTGACATCCAGTCAGTGTGTTGGTGGCTTTTACCTCAGCTTCATTATTCAACACTGAAAAGGTTACATTGATTTGGATTTTCTCTAAGGGCGTGGGGAGAGGGGGCCATTTTGCAGTCTCAGGAACAAATCTTAATATATCATATCATTTTTGACAGTTGTGGCGAGGGCCTTCAGGAAACATGGGTATTGGTTTTTGTGTGTCACGGGATTGTGTTTGCATTGCAGAGCAGCCATTGGTATTAAGAGTAATGACCAAGTGACACAGATAATGTCAGGGTGAAATTTTCTGCATGCATGATGGCAGGTGAAATGACAAGCCTTTATTTACGACACGACAATCTTTGCGCTTTCAATTTGCCGAAGTTGCTGCTAATGACCTTTCTCAGAATGATATTTTTGTGCAACGTTGGACAGCATCTTGATGAATCTTTCTGTCTCCTTGTGTGTATTTTTTTCCCCCTAAGAATTTGTTGAATTTGTATGATGTTTATGCAATGTCTTCTCCTGTCTCTGCATTCATTTTGTCCATTACGGTCAAAACAAAATAGGCTTGTATTATTATGTTTCATACAGTATAACAGCTCTGTCTCGCTTGCGTCGTCTATCTAAAACTGAAGTGAAAGAAACAATGCTTTCTATTTTGAAGGATTGCTGTGGTCCTGAGCTTCAAATGTTAAGACTTAAATGCAAGAACATTATATCATCTCTCTGTTCTGGTGAACTGAAACTTTGGATCAAACTGTTGCGTGGGGTGCAGCACAATGTAATATTGGTGAAAAAAAATATATATACACTGACTCAGAAGAAAAGTGTGTTCCAACATGATCTCATTAGTATTCATTGCTGTTGGTTGTAAGACATACATTTTCCCACATTTGCATTGACTCTGTGGCATACATTGTTACTTATTAACAAGTGGTTATATTTATGTTATGGGTGAAGTTATGGATTCTTTTTATGGAGTATTATATTATGTTATATCATTTTTAGGGTAAACCCCACTCAAAGACAGATATATATATATAAAAAAAAAAAATCCAAACAGTTTATTGAGCAGAACTCGGGAGAGAGTGAGCGCTGTGTGTGTATGTAACTAGAGAGGAGGAGATTGTGAAAATACAGCCCATTCTCACCCCCAAGGCGTCACATAACTGACGCCTTGGGAAGCATTTTGACCATGCTTCAATATCTGACGCTGTAGGCGCCCTTTAGGGTCAGTTAGGTGACGCCCTAGGATCGTGCGTAACCCTACCGCCACCCCAGACCTAAACCTAACCGCATCATCTACCTGACACTTTCCTTTAGCGTCAGTTAGATGACGCCGTGGGATCGCGTCAAGGGCGCCTAAAACGTCAAATATTGAAGCATGGTCAAAGGTGACGCCTTGGGGTGAGAATGCATTGGAAAATAATAAAATATAATGGAATTATCATGTTATAGTTCAATGGACTCTTATTTTGGCATGCTGTTCTGTTTTCCTTACTTTCTGTTTCCCGGATCTGTTTAGTTTCGGTTTCCTTGGTTTTCGATCATGTTCATGTTAGTTTCGATGGCTAGGCCTACTTATTATTATCAGCTGTGTGTTATTTAGTTCCTTTGTCAACTGCATATACTCCATGTTCAGTTGTCTATAATGTGTAATGTATATGAAGAGTTCAGATGCAAAAGCCTCTAAATGCCATTTGAAATTTTCTTCTTTAATGATGATTTTTATCAAGCTTGTATATTTAAGTTCAGTGATTTCACTTAAATGGCAATGATAATTACCTATTAATTGTTATTTAAGTGAAATTACTGAACTTAAATATACAAGTTTGATAAAAATCATCATTAAGAAAATTTCAAATAGCATTTAGAGGCTTTTGCATCTGAACTCTTCATATTTACTCCTGTTTCCTTTAAATGATCTCCTGCGTTTATGATTAAATATGAGATATTACGCCCCTTTTCACATGTAATATAAATCTATGGTGTCCCAAGAATGTGTCTGTGAAATTTCAGTTCAAAATACCAACCAGAGCACGGTTCCCCGATAACGCTCAAACTTAGAATGCTAAAAAGACTCGAAAGATGTTTGAAAGATGTCCCAAGTGAAGGTGCTGAATTATTTGGCATAGATTGCTCAGGAATCGATTTTCCACTTCACGCTAAAGTGCTTTACGGCATTAAGAAAGACAACACGTTCTATGCAATTGAAACATTCTTCAAATTATTCCAGTAACATTTATTTGAACATAGTTTAAGTTATTAGTAAAATATAGACTATTTAAATTGTCAAATTGTCAGTAATATGTTCACACGATATGTTGTGACGGACGAACCAGGTTTTTCCTCATCCACCCTCCTTATCCCATTGTGCCACTTCTTGACATGAGTTTAACGACTTCTAAAAATTATGCAATACACTTTTATATTAATGTTAAGGTACTTTACAATCAGAATTGATTGGCAAGTAGCTGCAGTTACTTCTGTTTAACGCATTATTGATTGCCATATTAAAGGCTTAAAGCAAAATGCGGCCGGGTTAGCCTGGCAAGCACAGGTCTGAGAAGGTCCAGCAGTTCCATAATGAGTTGTCTTTTTTTTTAATATAGCCACGTCAGGCAAAATGTCAAAAGTGTTTAAGTTTTGCCGAATAAAAAAATCTACATGGACTAAACGGCTCCATGGCCTGCGCCGTCTTTGATTCAACGTCTTTGACACGTTGGATCGATGCCATAGTCGGCCTCTTACTGGACACCACCATGCTTACGCATTTATAGATCTTAGCCATTTAGAGCCAAATTGTTTGCAGTATTTTAATTATCAAAAGTGATTGCCAATTTAAAAGCTTTAATTACATTATGGAATAGCCAGGCTAATTACCACCATATTAGTTCTGATACCAGATAAAACCAACTTCATAAATAGGCCTGTATTCATTGCGAACATATTTTATTATTGGCCTTAAACTGTCCATAAAATGTTGAGCCACAACATTGTCAACATACCATAGTTTGACTTGTACTGCGCTGCACTGATTTCTAAAGACTGCTGCACAGTGGCGCTGACTAGCGTCTTGAGCTCCAACTTACGTATGGTCTAGACCAACCTTACGAAAGTGTGACTTACAGAAGATATACTTAGTGCACGAACGTGTCAGGAATCGTGTCACAAAGTTAAGACAGAGGTTAAGGAATAGGTTAAAAACTACTTAGCGATAAGAACATTTGGGGGAACCGGGCCCAGATAATTTATTATAGCATATTTGCCCCTCTTTGGGTGTGAGCAAAAAAACGTGCTGTTTTTGTGTGTGTCTCTTTAAATGCAAATGAGCTGCTGCTCCCCTCCCCCGTTCAGAAGACGGACGATACTTTAGACAAGCTTTGGATACTCTGGGGGAGCCGCTAGTAATAGCTTGTTTTCACGTGACGTCACGCCACTGCGTTGCTATGGCGCGAAAAGCAGATGGAGGGCAGGAAGTGATTTTCTACATTAGGAAGCACTACAACACACTCAAAATGCCTATGTTTTGCGTCGTTTATGGTTGCTCAAATTGATCAAACCACGACGAGTTTTTATCGTGTGCCCAAAGTTGTTGTTCATAAGGGGGAAAATACAAGAAATTGACAGAAAAACACTGGGAAAAAATGCCTTGCAAACCTACGTCTGCGGTCGGGAGGAGCCAAATGGGAAAATGCCTGTGTGTGTGTGCAGTGATCACTAATGTGAGTTAATACATTATTTATGTGGCTTATAATTACATTATTCAGGTGTTTAAATACACTTATGTGGCTGTTCGTGTAACGTACCAGTTTCCGAACTTTGTAAAGTCAAAGTAAGACGAGTTAGTTGCTGATATCTACAGCCTCGATGGCAGGCAAATCTCACAATTAAGTTGAAAATCGCTCCTCTTCATAACGTAAGGATCACGCCCAACATATGTTTCGATTTCCTGTTTATATATTTCTCTTGTAATAACGTCTAGAGTAGTACAGTACGGATTTTCCTCCATCTCGTCCATTGCGCTCTTCATTCCTTGCCCTCCATATGCATTTCCGCACGTCAACACAATCACGTGACTGCAAACCACCTATAGAGTGCCGAAGTTACGACGTCACTCTGTAGGCCAAAACGCGGAAGTGAGTTAGCATTTTAGCACTCCCGGTTCCCTCGCTCTCAAGTCTATGGGATTTTTGAATGGGTTTTTGCTAAATCATCTGAAATAAGGTCTGTGGTGAACAAAACCTCTAAATATTTTCACGTCTTGATCTATGACATGGAACACACAGTTATAACCTGATTGCTGATTTTTAAACTTTATTGTGTCTGATTGTGTTTTTTAAAATCTTTATATAGGCTTCAAAATGTATCAATTTTGGATTAACTTGTAAAGATTATCTTGATCGACAAAACGTGCAAGGGTCACAACTCTTTGTTAAACACAGATCTTATTTTTTTGCGATTTTCTAAAAGTCTATGGGGGGAAATGCATTGCTTTTCGACCGAGGGAACCCATGCGCCGATAGCTTCCGAGTTGTCCTACAAACTGACGTCATCACTTCGGCACTCTATTTTGGGCCCTATAAAAATATGAAGTTGGGCACTTTACCACACCCATTCCATTAATAAAATCGATTTCTGGGTGCCCCAAAAGTGCGTCGGCCCTTAGAATCGTCCTTTTCCATAGCGTTAGATCTGGTTACACTCTTCTCACTTGAAAAACAAATGCCAGCGCTGTGAGTGGAAACATGCATATTAAGGTAATATTATAATAAGATCCTTTTCCCCCTTTTTCCAGCAGTCAGAAGGGGACAGAAATCTGATCAGATTATTTTTTTTGACATTCTTTAAGAGAAAGTCTTACCAAAAAAAAGTTACTGGGTTGTCACTTTTCACATTTTCTGGGTTGGTAGATGCACCGGGGACCCGATTATAGCACTTAAACGGGGTCAGATTTTCATATTATGTACCTTTTAAAGACTTTTGTATTCTTTGTGCGTTTTTGGTTGGAGTTCTATGAAACATCCAACCCTGTATCACACAAAATACGTTCTGAGGAAACTATTTTGCAAATCGCAATTACGTTACATGCCAACATATAAGCAGTGCTATTACGTTGGTCTTTAACGTAATATGTCTCATTGTTAATACGTAGATTTAATACGTTATTTTCAAAGATATGTAACGTACGTTTTTGTACGTTTGAATAGATGCTAAAACGTATAATATGGACGTATTTGCAACATTTAAACGTAACCTTATTACGTTTTTACCGCTACAAAACGTTAACTATTTACATATGTTTCATATCATAACGATATCTGTATACTTTCACTTTTAAAGATAAATGTAACAAGACCCCTTAATCCTACTCCAAAAAACATATTTATTTTATACAGAATATAAAAAAGGATAAAACGTAATGGACAGAGATGTGTAGTTAAATGAGTTTTAGCATTAAAATATATTTTGAGCCACTAATCCCACTCCTATCCCTAAACCTAACCATAACCATTCCTTAAAACTACGTAGGTAACACAATTAAGAAAAAAAAAAAACATAACAGACAGATACATTTCACAATAATTTATTTATTTATTATTAACATTACCAAAAGTCGTTCACATGATGATGCGTTGCAGTCGCAGTCCTCTGGCAGTATTATAGTAGTTGTGTATGAGGTACAGATCAGAATTAAAGTTACCGTTAATCCAAAATGTTAATCTGATTTCGGTTCGCTCTCTGTCTGAAGGCGCGCGCTCTTCTCCATTTCAAATGTGAATGTACTACACCGACTGAAACACGGCATGTCGCAATCTGTGACGAAGCAGGCGAGAGCCAATGAGCGTTTGATATCACTGCCGTAAAACATGTCGTAACGCTTCTTGAAGGCGCATTATTTGAATTTGAATTAATCACCAGCGCGGATTTGACGTTTGCGGTCGCTGCTGAGAAATGAAGATGAAGACTGATAAAAGGCTGGATTTGGATCTGTTTCTTGCAAACAACGTATGGATTCTAGGATTTGGTTTACATCAAGCTAATAAAATGTATGTCTTTTGTGAATGTATCAGTATGTTGTGTTTTATTGGAGAAAATGCTTTTTATATATTTATGAGTAACGTTGGTCTATTATATTAATAAATGCCAAGGAAAACTTAATTGATATGACAGTTGAATGCAAAAGAGTCAAAATTTTAATGCCACGATTATGCATAAATAGTAAAGAAACCTGCTTGGATGTATTATGTTCAGGAAAAACGTAATAGCACTGCAATAGTATTACGTTAAGGACAAACGTAATAGCACTGCTTATATGTTGGCATGTAACGTAATGTCGATTTGCAAAATAGTTTCCTCAGAACATATTTCGTGTGATACACAGTTGGAAACATCATGGTATTACCTGGTCTCCCTTGTTTATTGTCACAGCTCTTTACAATACAGCAAACACCCATGATTGTAAACTATGCTTTTATTATCTGGTAGTTGCTGACACTATTACTCCAACTCTGAACGAACTCTCTGCTCCTCACCATGGTGTGTCTCAGGTACACTAATTAGGAAAATGTTTGCATTATCTTGTCACTTATTGGGATTAGTATGTTAGTTAGAGCCATTTACATCCAGACTTTGTGCTAATCTAGGCTGATGGGTGAGTCAGATGGACTTACGGAGATGAAAAAGGTATGTATTGACTTATCTACTGTAACTCTGGGGGATACAGTGAATAAGCTAAAGTCCCAAAAAGTCGGCATGTTCCTTTAAATCTTTCTTTTGTTTTAACAATTGAATGGAAATTGAAGAAAAATTGTCTGCTGGATTCTCAACAACTGGTGCGTCCTCTCAGCATAAGTTTGGTGTCGTTGTAAAGCACAGCATTCCATCTTTGTGAATATTTATTGTATGTTCTCGACAGTTCTCGAGTCTGAACAGATGAAATGTGATTTTCAAACCCTCGCTGTTGTAAACAAAACCAGCTTGTTGCTAACCAGTCGTAATAATAACGCCTTAGGTGATTAATCAAAACACACCATGTAGTGCATTGTGGTATCATGGAAGCGTCCATCCTCTGAAGACACGAAAAGTAAACTTTTAATTAATGGATATGAAAGTTAGAGTGAGAATACTCAGTTGGTGGCTAATGCCTTAAATGCAGTAAGGTCATGATTATTTTGCAACTGACATGGAACATTTTGCTCATTAATAGCTTATTAATAACTAGCCTATGTGATAATGAGCCACCTCTGAAACAGGATGATTATGGCTGTTAATGTAAGCAAATCTTGAACAATGGTTGGACATGGACACAATATGAAATTGTGATGACTGTATTAAAATGAACTTTGCTCTCTGTGTTGATCACAATTACTCTTGCCACACATCAATGCAGGAAAAATCATTAAAATTTTTTCCCTGAATTTAGTATTTTTTTTTTTTAACATGAGATGGGCAATTTGTTATATAATGCTGTGCTACATTGATAGTCCTTAACCAGTGACAGGCTTCTCAAACTGACTGCTAAGCAGAACAATCAATTATTATTATTATAAAATATTCTTTATAATGGTTGGTTACACTTTATTTTAAGGTGTCTTTGTTGTGTATAACATTTAAACACTAAGCAATATAAATTAACTACACGTACTCAGCCCCCTTCTCATCCCAAGGCGTCATCTAACTGACACTTTTGACCATGCGTCAATATCCGACGCACATGGCACACTTTTAGCGTCAATATGAGACGCGCCTCCTAGTGGTCTAACCCTACCCCAGACCTAAACCTACCCGCGTCATCTAACTGATGCTAAACTTGCCATGTACGTTGGATTTAGACGCATGGTCAAAAGTGTTAGATGACGCCCTAGGGTGAAAATGCGTTGATGTATTTTATAGGGTTAGGATTAGGTTTGGTTTAGGGTTAGTTGCATGTAATTATTCATGATTTATATTAATTAATATAGAAACTACATGTAACGTGTAACAAGGACACTGTAAATAAAGAGTTACCAAATTTGGTGATTTTAAGGGTTGTTGGCTAGGTGATTTATTTATTTATTTCGTTTTTTTTTGTTTTTTTTTACCTTAAAAGCTTGCTCATTCATGTTTGTAGCCTGATTCCAACAAATCATACATCGTTTTGAAGGTTTTGTTAATGGAGAACTCATAAAAAAATAAAAATAAATAAAAAATACAAAATAAACTCATTCTGTTTCATTTTGCCAGCACGGGTCACATGTAATACAATACTATATTATTTAGAATATAATAAAAACATTCATATTTTTAATGGTCTTAAATCAAGTACATTTTTTACATGTTAGATACTGCCAATATAATACATTTTTGGCTTATGTCCATTTTTTTATGTAAGATATGAAAATTCCTACAAATTCCTGTGAGTTCAGGCTTTGTATTCAGAGCAACTAAAGTACAACTATGTATTTTATTTTAAAATTATGATTGCATCACAAAAAAAAAAGTTCACCCCCCACACAATATCTGTACGGTGAGATTATAAGGTAACAGTTGAATAATTGGACATACTTTTTGAGTGGTATTCTCTATGATTGCCTTCAAGGTAGCTATCTTATAAAATTGGCATATAGCAATTTTGTGACAGTGTAGCATCTTTGTGACGATAGCAAATTGATCTATGAAATAGCTTGGCTTTTGTTTATGATCTTTATAAAGGATATTTGTTGAAATTATAATTTCATTGGTTTTGATGGTCACGTATGGTCTCATATAGACAAATTCTTGGTTCTTGTTGACGTATTAAATGATGTGTCTTTATATTCAATTTCATGCAGAAGCAGTTTCATCTTAAGTGAAACTTTATAGAAAAAGATATATGTTTGATGGTTTGTTCGTTTGTGTGTGTGTGTTTAGGTGACTCAGGAAGGCTGTTAAATTTGGCCATGAAAATGGGTTTACAGCCAGTCTCTCATCCATTTCATGAGGGCTAGAGCTGGTTGCCCAAGAACAGGCATTTGGGTCACTTCAGCATTTGCTTTTCCATGCTACATTAATCTAACTATCCACCTCAAATCTGCTGTGAAATTAGCCTGTCTAAATACCGGTTACTTAGGCCCCGTCCACACTACTGCGTTTTCGTTTAAAAACGGAGACCTTTTGCTATGTTTGCACCTCCCGTCCACACTAAAACGGGAAAAACGAAGACCTAAAACGGAGAAGTTTAGAAACGCTGCAGCTGCGTTTTGTGTTTTGAATCTCCGGAGGGCGTTTTAGTGTGGACGAGACAAAACGGAGGAGTTTACAAACGATGACGCAGAGGCTCACGCTCGGCTCTATGATTGGGTGTCATCAGTCATGACGTATCTTTCCCTGATTCGCCAACCACTGTTTACACCGGCGCGCGCATGCCCAGTGTTGGTGAATGGTCACGTGATCCACGTTTTCAGTCGTTTTAGTGTGGACGGAGATAAATTCTAATACGCAGGTAAAACGCTAGTGTGGACGGAGATCGTTTTCGTTTTAATTCTCCGTTTTTAAACGAAAATGCAGTAGTGTGGACGGGGCCTTAGATATTGGGTGTCCTTGCTCTGTCCAAACATCTAAGAAAGATGTGTGTTCATGTTTGTGTACATGAAAGGAACAGAGTTAAGCACTAATTTCACAGTAAATATCTGACTACAGTAATTTATTGGAAAATATTGGAAACTCTTTAATTCTGTACATTCCTGGCCAGTGTACTAGAAAACAAATTGTTTGATTAATATTACATAGGAATAATTTAAATCACAAGTTTAAGAGGACATTTTACATTTTGCAAACTTTTAAGTTTGCTAACATCAGAAATATATAGCCTACCATACTATAAAAGCACTGAGAACACAAACACCTTGGCTGTTTTTTAACTCCAAGAATGCAAAAAATGTGGCCCACTTGCATTTTCGTGGAGACTGGTCTTGCCAGGCGAACTTGAAAGAAAAAAAAAAAGTCAAGAAAGTCGCAGTTTGTCATAAATAAACAGAAGAGTAACGTGAAAATCACTCAATGAACTACATATCCCGGAAAGCGAAGCAATGAGCAAGATCCGTTGCTCATATATGTGCAGTCCGGTACATATCTCAGGCATGACGGCGTAATGTTACAATTACAACGTAAGACTATAGACAAAATGACAGGTGTCATAGCTTCAGTAAAGTTAGCTTCATTCATTGAGAGAAAACGTGCGCCTTTGGGATTTGTAGTCTTTGTAATTACGTATTTTCAGTCTCTAAAGAGACAACACCTGGAGAAATAGCACCAATTACATAAGCAAATTCTTTAGGTGAAACAGGGAAATTGAAATATGAAAGGAATTCATCACAAGTCATCAAATACCAACGCATTTTCATCCTAGGGCATCATAGTGACGCTTTTGACAATGCGTATACATCCAACGCACATGGCACCCTTTAGCGTCAATATAACACGCTTCGGTTATGGGTAGGTTTAGGTCTGGGGTAGGGTTAGGGTTAGACCACTAGGAGGCGCCTTCTGGCCCATATATATCTGCGTCTCATATTGACGCTAAAGGGTGCCATGTGGTTGGATGTATACGCATTGTCAAAAGCATCAGTACGGTATGTGACGCCTTGGGATGAGAACGACTACCCTTGACAATTCAACAACTGTCCCACCAAAAGGATACCCTTGTCAAACCAAGTTTTCCAAAATGTACTCTAGTGTTTGTACAAAATATTACAATTATTCCATATGTTATAATGATGTGGTGAAAAATTACACTCTTAGAAGAAATGGTTCTATTTAGAACCAGAAATGATTCCATCCCCCGCTTCATATATGGAACTCCAAAATGGTTCTATATAGAACCATTTTTTGGGGGGTAAAAGGTTCTATTGGCCAAGTATGGAACCCCAGGGTTCTATATATAACCCAGAGGAACCCTTTTTTAAGAAACGTAGCGCTGATAGAACCTTTTAAGGTTCTATATAGAACATTTTCTTCTAAGAGTGTATGCTTGTAAATTAACTTCCAAGCCAAAGTGCTTGCCTGTGAGACTTAACTGAGAGTTTTTCAGTTTACTAATCACACATAAGCAAAAACGGAAGGCCACCAAGTTTGCCAAAAAACGATTTAGAAATCAAATTACTTAATTAATCAAAAAAAAAAATTCAACCAGTTAATTTTAAAGGTGTTATTTAAGATAGAAAAATCCAAAATAATCAAGTTCCCCATTTTTATAAGAATTAACAATTACAGATTTTATAATATAATGTACACGTTTTTCCACAAAAAGTCCAGCATAATTTGATCAATTATCTTAGTAAATGTATTATCTGTATGTATTGAGGTAGTTAAGTAAGCCTAGAAATACCTTCCGCTTTAGCAAGTAAAACACAACCTTTGAGTGACAAGTCTGTCACATGTCTGTCCTTTCTTGCGATGCACACGGTTGTTTTGTTATGTTGAGCCATGTGCTCTTGTCATTGTTGCCATCTGATTATTGGTTTATTTGTCCCACCTGTTATCTTCGTTAGCCTCCTTTGTTTGCCTGCCTATTTAGTCTTCCTGTGTTTGCTGTCCTGTGCTCAGTTGTTGTTAATGTTATGAGTGTTGAGTTGTGTGTAGTTTTGTGACTGTCATGTCCTGTTCCTGGATTTATTATTTAATTTCTTGAGACCTGGATTTCGTTTGTTTGTTTAATTTATCTTTTACTTAATTAAACACTTCTTCACCTCTGCACTTAAAGGTGCCATATGTAATAATTGATGTAAAAATATCCCAAAAATGAGCAACACGCATCAAAAGAATGTGAAGAAATAAGTGCAGTGATGTAATTAAAAACCTGATAAGTTATAGTGCTGCCGAGATATAAACCTAAATTAGCATGCTAAATTACTAGCCCCGGCCCGGCAGGTGTCGTAATACCAGTTTCGGCCATGGGAGGCGGTATGCGGGCGGGGAACATTACCACCAGCCAAACTGCAATAGACGAGTAACTCGCGTCTCGCGTGGCTTGTGTGTGTACTTGAACCTGATGTCAGTCGTGTGGAAATACAGCCCACTACTACATTTCAGTTCAGGGAAGAATTCGAAAAATGATTGGTCGACATTATGCATGAGGAATACATTTTGGTAAGTTGTAGCATACTGTATCTTTCAACAGTGTTCGTGTTCTTTTTCCAGTAGAGATGATTGGTTCATGTGCGCTAGGGATCTGTCGTGTAACATGTACAAGCGCCAAAACGGTATTTATTGTTTGAATTGCGTAATAAAATTGACAGAATCTGAGAGCTTAACTAACCTGCTTGCTAAGTGTTAATTGCATGTGTCTCACGGTGAATTCGTGACTCGAGTTGGCAGCTCTGAATGGCGCTAGGTTGATCAACATCAGCGAATGCTGTCTGTCAAATTAATTCAAACTAACAATAAAAGTGTAATATGAACAAAACGAATACCGTAAACTTAAAATAATAGCCCGCAGGCTTTTATTTTCCCACATCGTCAAAATGCACCAGCTTGTTTTTGAGACAGGCGTCTATGAGGCGGTCTTCATCATTTAGTGTTGAGATGTTGTTCATTGAGTCTCTGATCTCTAAAAATCTCCAAATGCTCCACGTGAAACTGCGGTCTTCCGACCTTTTACTATCGTGTCAAATGATTTGAATAATATGCGGAGAAAGAGCAAAACAGCGCTCGCTTGTGTTGTTTGAAGACATGAGAGTGCCCGCGGCACAACACATTTTTTTGGAGGATTAGTGCCCCCATCTGTTATGGAATATGGAATATTTTTTGATTTTTAGTTCCAGATGGCACCTTTAAGTCCTCATACTATTCCCCACAACCACCCCGTGACAAAGTCTCTCTGTAACCAAATATTAAATCTGTTCTTTACCTTTTTAATCACTGGATCAAAATTTTGTGAGATTCTCTCCTACTCATTTTTTTAATAATAACCATACCCAAATAAGTTGAAGCATAACAGGAATATTACAAATTGTTCTGTCTTGGCAGCTTTATAAGGCAAACAGTTCACATTTATGTAAATTATGGCATAGACCTGAGGCACTGGAAAAAATTTCGATGAGCTCGACAGTTGACTGGATTTGATCAACGTCATTTTTTTCAGGAAAAGAGCTGTGTCATCAGCCAGACTTATCAGGACACTTCTCTCTTCAACTTGAATTCTCTTTATCTGACTTGATTTAATGAAGTGACAAAACACCTGAGCAACAACGAGAAAGAGGTAAACAGAAACTGGACAACCTTGCCTAACTCCTCTTTCCAGATGAAATCTTTGTGTAGTGCCATTATTCAATTTCAAAGAACCATTTCTAACTGCATAAAGAGTTATCAAGGCATTACAGAAATAAGCCCCCAAACCAAAGTGTTCTAAACAATAAAACATGAAAGGATGCTCAACAGAATCAAATGCTTTGAAAAAGTCAACAAAAAAAAAAAAAAAAAAAAACATAAAGCTATTGTCTTTTACAAACTCAAAAAAGATCAAAAATAAGTTTGGTTTTATTAAATATATGTCTATTTCTCTAAAACCCAGATTTATTTTCGTCAATAATGGAATCTAAAACTAATTTGAACCTTTGTGCAAAGACAAACAAATATTTTATAGTCATATTCAACAGAATAATGGGTCTCCAATTATCAATAAGCGACAAATCTTTCTTTGGCTTCAAGGAATCAAACAAATTATACCTTGCGTCATAGTTGTAGAAAGTTGTGAGCACTTTAAACTTTCAGAGTATACTTCAAAAAGAAATAGGGCAAGAATCTCAGCAAACTGCTTATCAAACTCAGTGGTAATTCCATCATCATTACCGGGTGATTTATTACATTTTAAACGTTCATCGTAACGTAATTGTTACTGGGACATCCCATAACTTTTGATCCTCTTCAGTAATCGTTTTAGCATTCTCAAAATGTTTACAAAAAGACGTCTTATTATGCTCACTGGATTTAGAAGTGTATAAATTAGAGTAATAATTATAAGCAAAAGTTAGAAATTGTGTTAAAATTATCTGTAATCAATCCATAACATTCATTTTAGAAACAGAATTTAATTTAGTCCTCGACTTTTCAAGTTTAAAAAAATAAGCAGACATCTGCTCCCCATGCTCTAATTTTGCCTTGAACGAATATAGGCACCTGGTGCTCGAATTCTGTACATAATATCAAGCTCATTTTGGAGCTCTGATAGAAGCAATCACAAGTCCAAAACAGGTCCACAGTGGGAATGTTGGAAAAGATTTCACTAACAACTTTCTCTTCCAAAAGATGTTGTGATTTAACTAATGTGCTACTAAATTTCCTCAAATGATGTTCCAATTTCCAAGTTTAGTAATTCCCAATTATGACTTAACAACCCATCCTTTTTTGGCTTTAATCCAATAATGATTAATGCATTTTTCCAATTCCCGTTTAACTGCATTCAATTTAAGCAAATAACTATTAATTTTCCAGTATGAATTATACTTGTTACAATTTATCTTTGGAGAAATATTAATTTTAATTAATATGGTCTTATGGTCAGTTAAAAATGTTGCCATAACATTAGCAAAAATATTGTTCCCATCAAAATAGTTAATCATAGAATGTCTAGAGCCATCCTTGTTACTCCAAGTATACACAATATCATCTAAATTTCTCTCTCTCCATACTTTATGTCAAATCAGACCAAATCTGCCCATAAACAACTTTAAATTTGAAGGTAGTCATGGTGGCCATCTATTGATTCATTAAAAAACAAAAACAAACAAACAAACAAACAAAAAAACAACAACATTAAAATATATAGGAATAATTAAGCCTTTCCTCCAGCAAACATAACTGTCATTGTCAGATTTACAATTATTTCCATAGATATTAACTACTAAAAAGATTACACTATAAAACATTTTAAAACTAAGCATATAAAATGGCCATTTTCATCACAGTCCGAATGCAAAACCTCACCTCTATAATTATGTTTCAGGCAAGAAAACCCTGCTGAGTGATTTGTTTTCATGAGACAGCCAAATATCACTACCCCATTCTGATCTCCAAAAATTAACATCAGAGGCAACAGAGTGTGATTCTTGAAAAAATACAAAGTCATTATTAAACCGCTTAGTAAACAAAAACAAAGCCATACGCTTAATACTTTCTCTTAAAGGGCACCTATTATGGAAAATTCACTTTAACATGGTGTTCGAACATAAATGTGTGTTGGCAGTGTGTGAGCAAAACCAACCTAGAATGATAAAAATCCACCCAGTGTTTTTTTTACAATCTTAATAAATCGCGCTGTCTCAGAACGAGCTGTTCTGATTCAGCGCTTTGTGACAAAATTGAGCAAGAGGTTGGATTGACAGTGTGGTTGTGGCATAGACCCCGCCCTCGGTGATCTGTACACCATCCTCCGTTTTCACAGCATAAAAATTCATGTTTTTACAGGTTGGTCCCATGGACTTTCATTGTATTTCTCGATAGGATCCAAGTGCCTGACAACTTTGAGGGGGGAGAATTTTTTTCTAACTCGTTAGTTAGATTGTATTTAGATATAAAATGTATTAGAAATAAGGGTGTGGTTAACTTTGATTGACAGCTTGATTGACAGTTATTAAGGGGATGCGCTGAGAGGAATTCCTGAAATTTGATATCTCGGCCATGACCTGACACAACACATCAGACCAACTCTGTATCCTTTCTGAACATTTGTATTGAAATATCGTACATAAAAAGGGTTGCTCTGCTATAAACTGCACTAACTGACACTGTAGGAGTACTTCGTGCCATGTTTTTTCTGGTAAGTGATATTCCAGTTCTGTTTCACGTTGTTGCACTATTTAGCATCAATTTTTGTGCGCAGTGGCACTGCAACAGTTAGCATTAAATCACCTCAGATAAGTTAGTGTGCGACTCCGAGGTAGGGACAGAGTGGGTTTTGGGGGGCTAATACAATGCTAAATCATAAATCAGATGTACCTATGTACAATAACATACCAATGTCCAGCAATCGAGTACATTGTATTTAATTCGTCGTTTAATGAGATGTAATATATATCATTGGTGAGAATTTTCACCTGAAGAAATACATAAATCCGACATTTACATGCATGTACTTTAATGGGCCAGTGGCAGAACTTTGGCCAAGCGTGTCAGAGGTTATAAGTTCTAATAACCTCGTATAGTTTTTTTTTTTCTCTCTCTCTCATTAAAACGGATTATGTTTATCCAACGCATTCTCACCCCAAGGCGTCACCTTTGACCATGCTTCAATATTTGACGTTTTAGGCGCCCTTTAGCGTCACTTACATGACGCGATCCCACGGCGTCATCTAACTGACGCTAAAGGAAAGCGTCTGTTAGAGGACGCGGTTAGGTTTAGGTGTGGGGTGGGGGTAGGGTACACGCGATCCTAGGGCGTCATCTAACTGAAGCTAAAGGGCGCCTAAAGCGTCAGATATTGAAGCATGTCCAAATGCTTCCCAAGGCGTCAGTTAGGTGACGCCTTGGGAGTGAGAATGGGCTGGTTTATCAGTGGTTGTATATCAAGCAGGGACACGTTTGTGTGCATTTTACTTTGTGATTTCACTAGAACGAATGGACAAGTCCCACCCGTCCCATCCGCAAATTACGCCTATGCCTGCATCTGCAAAATGAATAAATGTAACATAAGAATAGACTGATATGTTCCACTTTGGAGTGTTCTTCAGCAGCTTTGCAGTGAATGTAGTGGCCATGGACTGTAAAAAGTAGCCTAGTCTGCCAGTCAAGCTTGTAACGTTACAGATAGCCAGCCCATTCTCACCCCCAAGGCGTCACCTAACTGACGCCTTGGGAAGCATTTGGACATGCTTCAATATCTGACGCTTTAGGCGCCCTTTAGCGTCAGTTAGATGACGCCCTAGGATCGCGTGTGTCCCTACCCCCACCCCCACCTAAACCTAACCGCGTCCTCTAACAGACGCTTTCCTTTAGCGTCAGTTAGATGACGCCGTAGGATCGCGTCATGTGACGCTAAAGGGCGCCTAAAACGTCAAATATTGAAGCATGGTCAAAGGTGACGCCTTGGGGTGAGAATGCGTTGAGATAGCTTAGGCTATCTATAAATATCTATCTATAAAGCCTGCCCTTTACCTATATATGGATTGGTAACGCCCATACCTCCCATAAACGGCCTCAAAACCGTTATTCAAAAAAGTCTATGGGTGACGTCACAGATGCTTTGTCCATTTTTTTTTACAGTCTATGTTGTAGCTATATGCACGTGTGTTATGTATGTATTGATAAGTGAAGTTTGATTTAATTCCTACGTGTCGTCTCATCCCACAATGTTTGCAGTATTGACAATTTAAATGTGCTTTCTGTAATTTTAGGTTTCACACACAAAGAAATGGACAGTACATATTCAACATACTGTATGAATTGAAGACTCCAATCATATACAACATAACAAAAAGCTTTTATTTATAGAATAAATGAATCATGGTGCATTTTTTTCTGCAAAGCTGTATCCACAGAAGTAAGTGTCAGTAGTCCAAAGTGATGCCAGTGCAACTTAAAAAAAAAAAAAAAAAATACTAGGTCACACTTTAGCCTTTAAGTCACCCACAGCCAGTTATTGTAATATCCCACACAGCAACAGTGTCGCCCCAGATCCGGTACGCGTTAAACCCACATGTACTGGATCTGGGTCGGATCTGGGCCGACACTATGTTGCTGTCTAAGAAAGAAAATACAACAATTGGAAGACACAGCACTACCTGCCACACCATGTCTAAGCCTGTTCTGCACATTGACAGCATTTGGTGCTCTAGATAGAAGGGTTATAAAGCCGAGAAGGACATTTACTGGAGTAAGTGGGGCAGTTAGGATTGTGTCGTGGTTGAGGAAGATTGATTATTTCAGCAGAGGATGCTGCTGTGATTTCCTTCAATGGGTTCATCTTGGTTCTTCTACTGGGGTGAGTGATCACAGTCTAGGCAGAGGTTTACTGCTTTTTTCTTTTTTTTTTTTTTCAACAAAGACTCTTGTGTTCTGACCCTGCATTCATCAGAAAGGAAACTACATGTCCCCAAACACTGTTTGCTAAATGCATCAGGCCATAATCTTTCAGAGGGACATTACGGTCATCATGCCATTTCAAAAAATGATTTGTATTTGTGTTAGTCCAGTTTGCTCTGGTGGCTTGGAAAGTTGTCCAACCTTTTTTTTAATAAACCAGTTTTGTGTATCCTGTTGTATCCTATATTTACAGGAATTTACTTGAATCTATACTGTGAAATAGTCATTAGATACATGCATTTTTTCCTCCTTCCCTGGGATTTGCTTCCCAGTAAATGTGGCGAACTTCTGCTGTTGTACTAACTGTGAGATACGTTTTCAGGCATGAGGTTTGCTGCATGACTGGTGTTAGAAATTCTCTTTTTGTAGCACAGTAGATGCATTAGTAATGGATGACTTTGGTTTTCTCTCCTGTTTTGAAGAAATATTCATCACAAACTTGTAACATCATAGAGGAGTTCTTGTTTCGGTACACCTAGTGCTTCATTAGTATTCACTATTTTACAGGTAATTTACAGACTGCAATCACATGTCACTTTAACTTTTCCTCAAACACAATCATCAGCATCTCAACCGCATAAAAGATACACAAACCTCTTGTCTACAGGGGAACACATTTTGTAATGAGAAATGGGTTCTGACGGTAGCACTCGTGTTGAACAGAACAGCCATGAAAAATGAGGTCATGCTAGGGAAAATGTTAAGCAAGTATCATAAATGGTTGCATTTTCTGCTTCTCGTGTTTTTAAAGAAACAAGTCCAATGTAGAGCTTGTTCACTATCCAAGTGCAGGAAACAGCATCTGGTTAATGCTCAACATAAGTCTTTTAATTGGTCGAAATGTTATGTGCATGGATTTGGAGGATTAAACCAGAGCTTCATTCAGGTTTGCCTGCACATATGGCAAAATCAAGTTAAATGGAATCCTTTTAGTGAGTGTATGTCTTTAACTACAGGCTACTGGTAAAAAAAAAAAAAAAAAAAAAAACCCCACACCTCCACAAGGAAAGTTAACACTGAGTAAAATTGATAGGCAATCTGGAGCAATGATTGGGGAGCCTTGCCTGATCTTTAACTGCTTGCTACAGGGATGATAGAAATTGTCTCTTTCACTAAACCAGCCCAGACACCATTTACGACCATGGCCACTGTTTCGTTCAATGATGCTTTGTCCAACAATCAGGGACCTTCTGTTCTTTGATATATTAAATGATTCGATTACTGTATAACAGATAAAAATGTTCTGTTCTCTTAGCCACATTTGGGGACATACCAAAATGTGGTAAATTCTGCAGGTATTTTGTCAATGCAAACCTGTTATAAGACAACATTTCCAGAGAAAACCATTTATTTATGGATTGTAGAAAAGTAAATATGACAGCACATGTCTAGGACTCATCAATAGTGATGTCTGTTGGCTTAAAGCCAGTGTGAAAGCATTTCAGGGCAGTTGTGGAATGGCCACAATGTGGAATGTATACACTAACAGTCAACGGTCTAAAATAATGAAGTCTTTTGAAAATAAGTCTCTTATGCTCACTAAGGCTCCATTTATTTGATCAAAAATACAGTAAAACAGTAATATTGTGAAAATGTATTATATTTTAAAGGGGTGGTTGATTATGATTTTTAGTTAGTGTGTAATGTTGCTGTTTGAGACATCTACAAATTTACGACACTCAAAGTTCAAAGCAAAGAGACATATTTTCTTTTGCAGATATCGCTTTTTAAGGACTACAAAAAGCTTGCTCCTGGATTAGTGACATCACTAACCCTAACATTTACATAAACCCTGCCCCCGAAACACGATTTATATGTTAACATGCCAGAATATTCTACTCAATGACTAGAAGATAACTACACATAAGCTACATAAATACATCAACTAACCATTCAGAAATGTTGTCTACATGTCTCTTCGTCTTGAGTCTATCCATCTTTGGCTAACTCCAGTTTGAACATAAAAGGATAAGTTTTTGAAATTTTCAGCTGTGTGTGAAGCTCATTTGCATTTAAAGGGACACACAAAAACGGTTTGTTTTTGCTCACCCTCAAAAAGTGACAATTTTAATATGCTATATAAAATGGGTTATTTTGAGCTAAAACTTCACACACACACAGCTTTCTATTTGAATGTATTTTAAGTAAGGGTTAATGCCCGACGAGGTGTCCATTGTCAGGTTTTAATGGACGACGGCGAGGCGTAAACCGGCCGACGCGCAGCGGAGGACGGTTGCCTCCGCCGAAGTCCATTAAAACCTGACAATGGACACCTCGGAGGGCATTAACCCGCTTATACCATGGTCACTTGCCAAATAAAACATTAGTTTATATTTTAATTAGGCTAAATCTAGTTTTTACAAATAATAACTTGACTGACTGTTTATCTAGCAACCGGAGATATTTATAGTCCGCTTAGCTCGTAGCTATCCCTTCAGGTTCACAAATGCATTTTTTTTTTCATGAAACACAAAGGTAGGCATAGTTTTTTTTATTACACATAAAACAATTAATCAAACAACAATAAAAAAACAATTAGCTCCGAGCTCCAGCGATTTGCGCTTATAACGTTATAGAGGGCAATAAATTAATCAGATCAAAGAGAGGGTCATTTGCCTCAGGCTCCTTAGGCTTGAAACGCTGTAACGTTCAGCCTTCTCCTGCCTTGGTTGTCTGGACAGCTGCGTAAAACTCCCGCAGGGTCTCATTCAGGGGTGCGTTTCCCGAAAGCATCGTTATCCAACTATGTTCGCAAGTTACGTCGTTACCAATAGAGTTCAATGGAACAGCGCAGCAGCGGTGTAATTTCCTCCGTTTTATTTACATTTTTTCTTTCTTCAGCAGCATACCAGTCGTCAAAGTTGCCATATTCTCCATAAATGTTAAAAGAAATAGCACGAAGTCGCTCATTATTGTATTAGGTTATAATATCTAACGTTAGATGATAGAGCATGTGACTGCCTGTTGCTATGGTTACTCACAGCCGTTGTAGGCAGCGCATTTATTTATTAATTTCGAATGGTAAACAGGCAGTTTCACCAGAACTACTTTACTAGGTGTCCTCTATCACTTTTTTAACGGACACCCTGCAGCCAATCAGAATCGAGTATTCACCCAGACCATGGTTTCACCAGAACTACTTTACTAGGTGTCCTCTATCACTTTTTAACGGACACCCTGCAGCCAATCAGAATCGAGTATTCACCCAGACCATGGTATAAGTAAGGGTTAATGCCCGACGAGGTGTCCATTGTCAGGTTTTAATGGACGACGGCGAGGCGTAAACCGGCCGACGCGCAGCGGAGGACGGTTGCCTCCGCCGAAGTCCATTAAAACCTGACAATGGACACCTCGGAGGGCATTAACCCGCTTATACCATGGTCACTTGCCAAATAAAACATTTTTAAAACATTAGTTTATATTTTAATTAGGCTAAATCTAGTTTTTACAAATAATAACTTGCCTTGCCTGACTGTTTATTTAGCAACCGGAGATATTTATAGTCCGCTTAGCTCGTATCCCTTCAGGTTCACAAATGCATTTTTTTTTCATGAAACACAAAGGTAGGCATAGTTTTTTTTTTTATTACACATAAAACAATTAATCAAACAACAATAAAAAAACAATTAGCTCTGAGCTCCAGCGATTTGCGCTTAACGTTATAGAGGGCAATAAATTAATCAGATCAAAGTAACGTTCAGCCTTCTCCTGCCTTGGTTGTCTGGACAGCTGCGTAAAACTCCCGCAGGGTCTCATTCAGGGGTGCGTTTCCCGAAAGCATCGTTATCCAACTATGGTCGCAAGTTACGTCGTTACCAATGGAGTTCAATGGAGCAGAGCAGCAGCGGTGTAATTTTCTCCGTTTTATTTACATTTTTTCTTTCTTCAGCAGCATACCAGTCGTCAAAGTTGCCATAGTCTCCATAAATGTTAAAAGAAATAGCCCGAAGTCGCTCATTGTTGTATTAGGCTATAATATCGTTAGATGATAGAGCATGTGACTGCCTGTTGCTATGGTTACTCACAGCCGTTGTAGGCAGCGCATTTATTTATTAATTTCGAATGGTAAACAGGCAGTTTCACCAGAACTACTTTACTAGGTGTCCTCTATCACTTTTTAACGGACACCCTGCAGCCAATCAGAGTCGAGTATTCACCCAGACCATGGTATAAAATGTAATTAATTCCTGTGTCCAAATATGCCTTTAGTAGGCAAAAAAAGATTCGGTATCCGACTGACCTTATTATCCCGTAAGGCCATGGTACTAGGAGATTTGTGAATGAAGGTGAAGTTACTGTGACAACTTCGTAGATAGTTTATTTTGATGGTGCCCTTTAGACATTCTGTTGACTGTAAGTAACATTGGCCTGCATGTCAACTAACTCTTAGTTATATGTTATTACTACATTATTAGTAGACTATGCTTAATAGGGCTGCCCCCTAAAATTTGACTAATCATTAGTCGATTGGAAGAGGCTTAGTCAACCAAAAAAAAAATATATATATATAATTCGAAATCACGCAGTCTGTGAGGGGACAGGGCGTTAATCTTTGTGGAAATTACAGTATGCCGGAGAGGAAATACTACAAACGTTCGGCTCAACCTCAAACATGGCGTACAATTTAAAACATGCAAGTAACTTGGCCTTCACTCTAACGTTACACAATAACAAGAAAATGTTGTATCTTTGTAAAATAAAGAGGACAAACATGATCGGTCTCTGTGTACATATGTAAAAAAATAAAAAAAATCATTGTATACTTGCCTCACAGACATGAGAAATATGTCTATAAAAAGCTTAAAATGTCAACCAATTAAAGTGGAAAACAATATTCTCAGATTATGTAAAAAGTTATGATGAGTCAGCATTGTTGACTTAATATTTTCACCATGAAAACACAGAAAACAATATCAATAAATTATTAAGTGCAGTTCGCTTGTTTCCAGTTCCTGTCTACTGGATTATTTCTCTTCGTCTGTTCAATAATTTGGACTTGTGGCCGATTCGGTTAGTCATTGTTCTCGTGCACTTGTTTTTGGGTAGCCAGCAGTTCCGTGAGGGACTGCTGGCAGGTATTTTGTTTGTTTATTTCATTTAAATAAAGTTTTATTTTGATTGATCTACAGTTCCTGCCTCCTTCTTCCCTGAACCTTGCTACAATCTTCATCTACTTTGGGATTATTTAAGTCTTGAATAGCTTCTTTAAGTTTTCTTTCAGCACCAACGAAGATCATACCATTGTCCGATTGAATTATAGATGAAGCAGATGAAGCGTCTTATGGCGTTTATGCATGATGAGATATCAAGACTGTTGGCCACCTCAATATGCACTGCTCTTATGTTCAACACTCCATACCACTTTACCATGCTGCGTCCTCATTTTACTGAGACAGGACCAAAATAATCCACTCCTGTATGCGTAAAGGGAGGATTATCTGGCAACACACGTTCTCTTGGCAGATCTGCCATTTTCTGTTCGTTGACTTTGGCATTTAATCTTCTGCACACTGTGCATTTAGAAATCAGCTTTCGTATGACTGTTACTTGCAGCAGCAACCCCAAATTTGTTTCGCAGGTTTGCAAGCATTTGATTTCTGCCACTATGGCCTGTGTATTATCTATAAAAGACGTTACATGCTGCTTTTTATCAATAAGTACTGGTTGCTTCTCAGAATCTGGCATTGCAGACTGATTTAAATGACCACCTACTCGTATTATGCCATCTTGTACCAGTGGGTCCAGTTTGTACAGTGGACCACTTCTTTTGAGATGGTTACTGCTTTGCAAAGATTTGAATTTGTCAGGGAATGTCTGTCTTTGACACGAATCAAACTCATGTTCTGCATTTTCCACATCTTCTACTGAAAGAGGTTTTTTGGTCTATGTCTGTTCCAACTTGTTTGCTTGTTTGTCTGTTTGGATTATTTTTAGTTTGATTTATGGTAGCTTGAATTTCACATCTCTTGTTTGATAGGTGTTGAAGTATTTCCTTCAGCCTCAACATCCAAGCAATAGGCTATATGCACGCATAAGTTCCGCATTTGATGCACGGCTGCTCTTCAGTATCCGGTTGGGGAGATTAAAAGTGGAGGAAAACGGGATTATGGCAGAGTCTTCAAAATTTACTGTCCTCCCGTCTTTGTAACGAAATGTTATATATAGTTATGTTTATTTAATATAATAAACAAAGAAGCATAAACAAAATGAGGGGTGTCTGTTTTTGTGACTAACGTTTTTTTTTTTTTTTTTTAGTATAGCCATAGAGTATAAAAAAAGAATATAAATTCTCAGTATAGCATTGGACTTTATGATCGGCGGAAGTAATCCAGCATCCTTAGACCGGAAATACCGCCGTGCATAGAGCTCATTGCTCTCTTCAATCTGTACCATTCTGAATAATACTGGATAAAATCAGTTTATCCAAAGTTTTCACTTTTCATGTAGCACTGACACAATTTACTACAGCTGATTTTTTTTTTTTTTTTTCCAATTCCACTTCCATTGCACTGGTCGCCAAGGCAATTAAATGTCATTTTTGCAAAGGAATTGTGGTCCTTTGACCCAATTTTCCTTTTTCATGAAGTTTTCCGCTTTGATGCCTCTTGAGGCCATGTCTGCTGGGTTTAGCAAGGTGTTGACATACCTCCACTTTGAGGGCTCAGAAGCTTCTCTGATAAAGGAAACTCTATTGGCAACAAACGTTTTAAAACATGAGGCTTCATTCTCAATGCATTGCAGCACCGTGAGTCTATCAGTCCAGAACATAGATTCTTTGAGTTGTAACCGAAGCTCGTATTTTAACATTCTGTCCATTTTCGCTGCAACAACTGCTTCAGTCAACTCCATCCTAGGGATTGTTATCTGCTTCAGAGTCGCAACTCTGGATTTATCCATTACATATTTTCACTTGCATCTGTGAAATGATGTAATTGAGCAGACTTAGTAGATCCAAAATTGTCCAGCTTGAAGGATCTACTCACCCTGAAGTTTGACAATTGTTGTATGTCCTTTTGGCACATGAACCATTTTTGTGCTTGATTTATCCCGCATGTTCTGATCCCAGTTTGTCTTTGCACAGTTGTCTCAAAATGAGTTTTTGCTGGAAGAATACAGGGTGCTACAAGTCCAAGAGGATCGGAAATGGAATTCACTACTAAAAGCATTCCTCTTCTCATAGCAGGTTTCTCCTGTAAGTTGATTGAGAATCTGAATGTATCTGATTCTGTGCACCACCGTACTCCAAGAGCTCTTTCAGTAGGGAGATTGCTTTTGTTGAAATCTAAGTCCTTTACCTCTTTTGATCTTTCCTTTTTTGAAATGATAACAGGACTTCTCTGCTATTGCTCACCCATTTAGTCAACTTGAATGCACCTTTACAGCACATAGATATCAGACTTTGTGATTTTATTGCTGCCTCCTCAGAAGCGACAGATTTTAAGCAATCGTCCATGTAAGTTTTGCTGAATAGTATTTGCAGTCTCAACGGTTTCCTCTGTTTTTCCATCCATTGCAGCCTTTTGCAAAGCGAACCATGCACAAATGAGACAAGGTTACCCCGAACATGTGTACTGTAATCCTGTATTCCTCTGTAGCCTTAACCTAGATCTCCTTCAGACCACCACAAAAATCGCAACAGATCTGAATCATAATCTGGGACTCTAACTTGATAAAACATTGATTCAATGTCTACCATGATAGCAATTGGCTCTTTTCTGAATTGATTTAGCACACCAATGAGAGTTTTGGTCTGGTCAGGTCCCTGCAACAGTTGATTATTTAGTGAGAATCCCTGGTAGGTCGCAGTGCAGTCAAAAACAACTCTAATATTGTTCTTTTTGGGGTGATATATCCCATGGTGTGGAATATACCACATCCTGTCCTTACATTCCAGTTGTTCTAAAGTCAGTTTTTTAGCATAGCCTTTGTCAATTATGTCTGAAATGACTTTATAGTCTTTGTGAAACTCTGAGTTCCTGCTGAGCTTTCTTTTGAGACTGATGGCTCTTTGTTCTGCTATGCATCTGTTGTTGGGCAGCTTATCAGGATCATTCTTAAAGGGTTATTCAATACAGTAATGTCCATCTTTATACTGTATCGACTGCTCAACGCACTGCATGAATTTTAGGTCTTCTTGGGACATCTCAGCTTTGTCACTACAACTACATTCAGGTAAGTCTGCATTGAACTGCTCTACCAACAGTGTTTCAATGTCCACCACTGCACCACTGCACTGTTCATTTTGAAACTTGCAGTTCTGACCTGGTCCAAGTCGGTGCTCATTTCTGTTCGCAAAGACCCATTCACTATGCATCCTAATGCCGTCCTAAGAGCATAAGGTCCATTTCCTTCACTGTTGGCTTGTGTACATTAGCACCAGTCAGTAGGCCCACTTTTGCATTGAGTTGAGGGTAACTTGTCTCAAATAAGGCCATCTTTCCAGGTCCTATTGTTGAGGGATGTTTTCCTGTTTTACCGGAATCTCTTTCTGAGTGAACATTTTTGGAAGTTCTATGTAGTCTTCACTCTCTAATCCACTTATTCCCTGGTTGGACAGAATGTGACTATGAACAGGTTTTTCTTGTCCAATAGTACAAAGAAGAATATCCAACCCGATCTCACGGGAATTCGTACGAATTTTACGAGGTGGCTAATTCGTAACAATTTGTATGACCTCACTCGTACGAATTAGTATGATTTAGCTAAATCGTACATATTTTACGAATTAGCCAATTCGTATGAATTCGTACGAATGACCTACCCCTGACCCCGCCCCTAAACATAACCGTCACATGGGTTTAGGCAAATCGTACAAATTTGTACGAGTGAGGCCGTATGAATTAGTACGAATTAGCCACTTTTGAATCACTCGTACGAATTCGTACGAATTGGTCGTGAGATAGGGTAGGAATATCCCTCTTTCTGCCTCTCAAATTTAACTCTCTCATTAATGACTTAGTGCAAAATGTTGTAGAACTTCCTTGACCAATGAAAGCATATGTCTTTACTATTTTGTTGCTTTTCTTTGACTTGATCTTGACTGGAACTATAGCAAGAATACATTCAATGTTTCCAGCCCCAGAGTAACCATTCATTTCATGGTCTATGGTGGTGGTTGTTCTCTAGCTAGTTTTGTTCTCATCACAACTGCTGGATGTGAGACTGTTCTCCTTTGTAATGTGCAAAACACTTGGGTGCATCTTAGAACATTCTTGAAAAATAAGCCTTTTCTTGCAGTATTTGCTTAAGTGTCCTTGTGTGAGATATCCAACACATAGGGCCCTATTTTAACGATCTGAAACGAAAGTGTCAAAGCGTGGGCGGGTCTTTGTGTACTTTATCTTTGTGTCCTTGCTCCTTTCTTCCCGTCTTCTGTTTTGATCTGAGGCCGTTTTAATGCTTTCTCAATGTATGCTGAAGCAATTTTGAGCTCATCACCTTAATGATGTTGCAATAATCTTCTTGCCTCTTTATATCCGTTTTCTGCACTCATATGTCCACAACTCCTTACCAGGTCTTGTGGTTCACCAATGATATATTGCTCCAAATAGAACAGTTTGTCTTTGGCATTCTCAGTTTTACTGTTTATGCTATTGTCAAAGGCCCACATTGGCATATTTTCTTTCAATTTGTCATCAATTTCTTCTGCGTCATCATAATTCAACAGCAAGTCAAAATCAATGAATTGACAAAAAAAAAAAAAAGGTAACAGCAAAATTACCTTTTAAATTGTATTCAGAGTCCCGTTTCAACTTGAAGAAACAAGTTTAAATGTCTCTATAAATCAAAATACCCCAGACCGGAAAATTAGCGCATCTCCTGGTTTACTTTAGTTTTTTTGTCCGGACTCCGGGGTGATAATCTCGAACTCGTAGTTTGTTCCGCTCATACATACAAATTGATATCCACTTGATATCCAATGTGAAGAATACTTTTGACTAAAATGCAATGGCGATCTGAGCCGTTTTTATTTATTCGCCATTTCTACAAGGTTGTAGCACAAATTATTTGAAACATGAATCATAACCTAATTAATAACCTTGTTATTTTTGTTTGTATTTTGCGCACAAAAACTATTCTCGTTGCTAGATAAACTTAAGATTGAGCAACTGTAGTCACTTGGACTATTTTAAAGATGTCTTTAATTACTTTTGGTCTGGGCAGTTTCGAACCCTTAAGAAGCCTATGGAGGGATCCAGCTCTCAGATTTAATCAAAATTATCTTCATTTGTGTTCCACTGATGAACACAAGTCTTACAGGGTTGGAACAACATGAGGGTGAGTAATTACTGACAGAAATGTCATTTTTGGGTAAACAAACAGTGTAACAGTCAGAATCCGAATTCACTCACTTCATTTCGTTCTCTCCTTGCAGATATAGTGCACTCAAATGTCATACACTATATATGGATTAGTGAATGAGTGAATGAGTGAACGAGTGAGCAGTTTCAGACCCAGCTTATTAGCAATCTCACACTGAATTCACACCCACATAATCCTTTAGAAAGCACCACAGATTTCCACAGAATTACAACATCCGTCATTCCCTTGCCTGTTGATTTATCAAATGTTATTGGCTTATTCAATTATGCTTTCAGCTACCAATTAAGAGTGTAGGTCTTGGTTCCATTTAACATATTTTGCCATATTTAAATATTTAAGTATTTCACAAATTTCCCCACAGTCAGTGCAAGAAAAAAAATAAACCTCTGCTGATTCAATCTGGACGAGTTTTCTTATTAGCATCTTTCATTGACATGCAGTAGGCTTTTGGTTAGAACTGAGATGGATCTTCTTAATGCTCTGTAAACATTCAATTAGGGAGTCATAGATGGATTTAAGTAGACAAATAAGGCTAAATATTTTTAAATTATACTTGGCATATTTGCTTAAGCAGGATGGCTTTTTCATCCATAGATCTTCCTGTGCAAATATGTCTTGATATCTGCAATCTAGCCTGGTTTGCGAGAACCCTTAACACACGACTGCAGTAGGTCCCTGGTGCAATACAGTCATAATTGGGTTTGAATCCCCTGTGTTGTTTTGCTCCTTAGAGGCTGAACCCCATCAGAGCCTGGACAGAAGCACAGAGGACACGTCGACTCCTCGTGTCCCTGAGAAACAGAGGCTCAAATGTTGCTTTACAGAAAATCAATACAAGCAGGGACCCTACCAGCTGTCCTAGGATCAGTGGGAGAGCCAATAGACAAGCTTTTTTGACTGTTCGCTCAGAAGAGAAACTAGCTTTTCTACTGAGGTTGGCTCATATTCATAGTAATTCACTTAAGATTGTGCTACGTAAAGTTGCTACAGATATTTGACTTTGCAAAGGAGGGAAATACTAATTATGCATTTAAGGAATGAGCATATGAGTTGTGGTTGCTTATTCAGGGGAAAGAAAATATATGTATAATATGTAGTAGAAGGTTACAGCCTTCTATTTTGATGTTTGTCTGTTAAACTGTACAAGTAATACTCAGCCTTGCCCAAACGTTCAGACTTTGTGTAATGAGAGTCTAGGGAGTCTAGATTATTATGAAAATACTTTGTTGTCTGGTTGATAATAAAAAGGTATAGCCTTCAGGAGACAGTCATCATTCATTCATTAGTTTGTTCATTCTTATCTATTTGTCTGTTTATTTTTTTATTTGCTTTATTCTTTAAATATACATTTTGAGGAGTGCATGCTGTTTAAACCATGTGTCATCCCTCATTCTAATAAATTCTTCAAATATACCTGGTATATTAAAGGTTGAGACTTATTATCATTGTTCTTCTTTTAATAGAAGAGTTCACGGTATCTGTTGAATAACACAATAATGATATTTCTGTCGCTGTCATTCACGCTGATAAGCAGTTACTGTTTGCCACTGCTCTTTAAAACATATTTTCATGAATTCTTATTACAACTTTTCACATCTTTTGTCAAATAAGCTTAGGTTCACAAACATTTTCCCAAACACATTTAAACTCCAAATTTTAAGGCAACCTAATAGGCTACTTCAAGTAAAATCAACAAATAATTTTACAGTGTGATCATGTCATCAATCATTGTGATGCTAATCTAATGCCACATCTACAAAAATATGTTTTAATTAAAAAAATAAAATAATAATTTTCAAATGAAAACAACATTTCAACACTAAAGTGTCTTCAGATTCTGTTTTGGCTGGAGGAAACAGAAGAGTGATGAGGGGTGAACACAAGGAAAATGTTACAAAACAGTCTTGTATTGGATTTCATCAAATAACACTGTCACTGAAGAAACAAATACAATGAAATTTAAGATAATAAAAAAAACCAAGGAAGATTCATTGTGGAATATAAGGCTTCAACGTTAAGATCACACTGTCAGTTAAACAAAATAGCTCTCATCACACAAAGGCTGTTTGCAATCAATAGCTCTTTTCTTCTTCTCTCTCAGTCATACACATTTACAGGTTTTTTTTTTTTTTTTTCTTCTCAGGGAAGATGGGTGGACACCGTCTGCCTTCTTGCATCCAGCATGGATCCATTTTTAATTTGATGTGCTAGGAGCTTCTGACAGTCCCTATATCTTCAGATAAAGTAGGAGGATTATTAATGTATGACTCAATATAATGATTTTCCCATCTGCCAATCTTGCAGCCTCCTTTTGTGGCAGCCCAACACAAATGGCTCCACTGATGGCATTTACAGAATCCCATTATGTCAGTCTGGAATATAACGAACATTAGAAAAGACTTTTGAATCAATGGCTGGTAATTAATTTTATCTCACTCAAGTCAATAGAAGTCACCTAGCTGAAAATAACACTGCCTATTAATAAGGGGTTCATTTTTGGAGGTTCCATTGTAGCAAACATCAAAGAAGAACAAAGAGGAAAAACAGAAACAGCTATGTTACATTGATGAGCTACAGTACAATGCAGGATGAACTTTATGATAATATACAATTCATTTCTTGATATTTAGTAAGATAAGGAGCTAGATTTATATCTATATATAAAATCTATATCTATATATATATATTATTTTTTAATATGGGTCCTCTATTTTGAACTATATTTAATTACTGTATACTCTACTCTAATAATGTGGGAATAGCACTTTGAGAAGGGTGAGATTTTCTTATTCATTTAATCCTCTGGTGACTGAAAATGGAATTTATATAGGTGCAATACAATTTTTCTTCACTAACTGAAAGGTTCTCATATATTTTATTGATGAAAGTAATATCCTATTCAGTCTACAACTTTAGGTCCTGCATGCACGATCACGTTCCAGAGGATGCTTAGGTTCTCAGCCTTAAGTGGCACGTCCACACATCACTGCCAGTTTGATGCATATAGCACACAAGTCTGGAAAGCCCTTTCTCCATCTGGCTAACTCTAATCTATCTGACTGGCTGGTTTGATACAACTTCATTGAGTAAGGCCCTGCTTAAATAAGTTATTGGTAACACTTTACAATAAGGAAAATCATGTAGCCTACTAATGTCTGAAGTAGTTTCTTCAACAAGAACTCATGATTAGTGAAGATGTGAGCTAATCATGGGCAAACAAAGATTTATCTCTGCTGCATGAGTCACAAGTATTAATGCATGAAAAACAGCAGCCTTAACTACATGTCAGTACATGTTTGGTAGTTAATGCATTAATTAACATTTAGGGGTAAACTAAATCAATCAGGTTCCGTAAGAAGGAATAATAAATAATTTGACTGAAATACCTTAAACAATTTATTAATGTCATAATTTAAAGGTGCAGTGTGTGATTTTTAGTGTCATCTAGTGGTTCGGTTGTGAGTTTGCACTAAGGGCTCAGCCCACTGCTCACCCTTCCCTTTCGAAGAAGCTACAGTAGATAAAACGGGTCAAATATATCGTCGTCTGAGACAGCAGAGAATAGCCAGAGTAAAGGCTGATTTATATTTCTGCGTCGGACCTACAGCGGAACCTCTACGCTATAGACAACGCGTTGGTTTTCATTCATACTTCTGCGTCGTTGTCCACATTCAAGCATGTCTTTGCGTCATTACGTCACATCTATACACTAAAAGAAGATGTCTCGGCTAGTAGGCTATATTGCGAGTGATGATGCTGGAGGTGGAGATGTATAGCCTTTTATCACAGAACTTTATATAAATAAACTTATTAATTTGATGGCGGATCCAGAAAGGTTCAAACGCCAATCACCAGTGACAACTGGACATTCACCTGTTGTAAAATGCAAAAGACTTCGTTCGGACCTCGGAGTGATTACAGAAAAAAAAAGAGACTGCAAACGGACACATGCGAAAACAAGGATACATATCGGAAGGACATTACATGTAATGTACATCCACACATATACACATAAAATAATCAAATCACTCACAGGTATGTAAAAGTAAACAGCATGAGAAGTGTTTATGGCAGGGACTGATCTGTTACACACTGACCATGATAAAGTGCTATGGTTACAATACAAGTTCACATGTATAGATTCATAAAGAAGAACAATAGTGATGTTTCAGGATTTGTATAGATTCATAAAGAAGAGCAATGATGTTTAAGGATTTGTATAGATTCATAAAGAAGAACAATAACGATGTTTAAGGATTTGTATCGATTCACAAAGAAGAACAATAATGATGGTTCAGGATTTGTATAGATTCATAAAGATGAACAATAATAATGGTTAAGGATTTGTATAGATTCTAATCTAACATAGTAAACAGTCAACAACTTGCCAACAACAGTCATACCTTCAATGTCATGGATAAAACCTTTGATCCAGTTACTGTATTCCTCAATTAACGCAGCCCGGGGAATGTTCCAGTCGGTACTGGCAACTGCTCCACATTTTGCATTGTTAATTCGGGCAGACAGGGAAGATTGGTGGTGCACACTGGAGTTTCCGTTGCTGGTGCTGCTCCGTCGGAGTCAAACTTCTGGGTTTGTGTACCCCTCAATGGCGTTCGCGTTTTCAAAATGGCCACCAGGTGAATAAGGCGAATTGGTTCATGATTAGTGAAGATATGAACTAATCATGAACCAGTGAAGAGCTATATCCTTCATGTTCGCGTTGAAGTAACTAATAATTCAGGTATTAGTACATGCTTAATTATGTACCCTTGTTGTAAATTGCTACCACGTTATGTAGTGTATCATATACACTTCACCTGATGCAAGGTGCATCTTTTGGGACATTTTTGGTCTATTATTGGGGTATTGCCACTGTTATGTTAAGTTCAATTCAGTTTTCATGGATTTTTCACAAGTGTTCTTTAGATTTCCACCACTCTTTAGTTTCTATGGTTACTGTTATTAGTTTGGTTCAGCTGTGTTGGTTTACCTCGTTATCTTTAGTATATAAGTTCCTATGTGTTCCAGTTTGTCTGTTCTCGTTTCAGTTAAGTGTGTGTGTGTCCTGCTATATTTGGATCCTTATATTAAACCTTGTATTGGAACTTTATTCGTCTTTGTCTTCATCATCGTCAACGCACATGCATTATGTATTTTAGATGAATTCGCTCATAAACTGCACAAAACAAAAGAAAAATTATGGTTGGCTGCTTTATATTTCAGTCAGTCTTCCTGTCTAAGTGGTCTGACCTTGGTCAGAATAAATGGCTACATTTTTGTAGTCAAAATTGCCTTGCAGGTCAAGAGTATTTTGTTTTTTACCCAATTTTCACTTCATATTGTATCTCACAGCACGTCATTATTTCTAAAAGGGACTTTCAAATCATTGCAAATTACAAATTATAAAACTACAACTTTTTCTCATAATTGCTTTATCTCACAACTGCCACTCAGACAGACTTTTGAACTTATTTTGAAGTTGATCTCACAATTACCTTGTTTACTGCAAGACAGAAACAGGCATCTGTAAATATCGGACATTTTTTTTAAAGCAAATTTGTGTGCAACCTTTGACATGGTGATATTTGCTGGGGTATTTTAATCCAATGACTATCTTCTCTGTGAACTTTTTCTTTTTTTGTCCATTCCAATCAGTGATATGCCTCAGATTCTCATATCAAGAAGACAAACATGTTGTTCACAAAACACAACTCATCCTTTCAGTTACACTTCATTCAGCTGACAAAATTACATTTTGAGATGAAGGCACACACCTTCCAACAAGACAGAATGAAGCTTAGCTTTAGATGTGTCAGACGGATATGGAGCTTTATATAGAAAAATGTCAAGACAGGAGTTGTTTTTGTGGGAGATATTTACAGCAGTCCAATAGTCAGTCCAATTTTGGGGGGTTAAAAATTATCCAAAATACATATTTGAGAAAATTCATAACCAGCCAGTGTTCAAAACTCTCTGCTTGCCTTAGCTCGATTCAAAGCGGTAAGCTTACAATAAAGTTTTTAGTTCCAGTGGTCCTGGTGGATTTCTGCGGCAGATTCAATCATGTCTTTGAGTCATTACGTCACATCTATACACTAAAAGAAGATGTCTCGGCTAGTAGGCTATATTGCGAGTGATGATGCTGGAGGTGGAGATGTATAGCCTTTTATCACAGAACTTGATATAATTAAACTTATTAATTTGATGGCGGATCCAGAAAGGTTCAAACGACAATCACCAGTGACAACTGGACATTCACCTGTTGTAAAATGCAAAAGACTTCGTTCGGACTTCGGAGTGACTACAGAAAAAAAAAGAGATTGCAAACGGACCCATGCGAAAACAAGGATACATATTGGAAGGACATTACATGTAGTGACACAATGCTTGCTGACATTGTTAACATTAACAGTTTAAGAACAAAGTTTAGTTTGCACAGTTTTGCGTGTTATGATAACTTATAAGCGATTGTTGGATTTAATCAGCGCAATTAACTGCAATGTCAGAACCAGAACAAAAGTGGATGTTTGAAAGTGAATGTTCTTATGTTGGTCATACTTCCAAAAAGTTTCTGGTGAAAATTCGGTCCCACTTTATATTAAGTGGCTTTAAGTACTATGTACTTACATTGAACAATAAGTACAATGTATTATTGTGTTCCTGTTGTATTGTAAAACACTTTTGCTGCTATTGAGATGTGATACGGGTAAGGTTAGGGACAGGTGTGGTGGTATGGGTCGGTTTAAGGGTAGGTTAAGGTGTGAGGGGAGGGTCAACTGTGTAATTACTAATGTAATTACATAAAGTAATTATGGCTGTAATTACATGCTGGAATTTTAAAATATAAGTACAATGTAAAAACATGTAAGTACACAATAAGTCCATTGTAACAAACTATTAATTTCAATGTAAGTACATAGTACTAAAAGCCACTTAATATAAAGTGGGACCGAAAATTCTTATGTTGGTCATACTTCGAAAAAGAATAATCTGTGATTCTGCATGGCAGTATCCACACCGAGCCCGTTCTCATCCCAAAGCGCCATATAGGACGCTTTTGCAAAAGCGTAAATATCCAACGCACATGGCACCCTTTAACGTGAAATGAGATGCAGATATACGGTATTTGGGCAGAAGGCGCCCCCACTAGTGGTCTAACCCTTACCCTACACCATACCTAAACTTAACCATAACCGAAGCATCTCATTAGACGTTAAAGGGTGCCATGTGCGTTGGATATTTACGCTTTTGCAAAAGCGTTGTATATGGCGCTTTGGGATGAGAATGCGTTGCCACACCAGCACAGTGACTGACAGCCTCACAGCACACTCTCCTCAAACATTGTGTTCATCCGTGCTGTGCCGTGTCGAAGGTGTCGACATACAACTCATGTTAATTTGATAATTCTGCAAATGAATGCAATTGCAGATTTCGAACTGAGATGGCGACAAAGAGGAAAAACGCTGGACTGCAGCTTTGAAGCAATGTGCGTTCTTTAAAATCATCATTACATAACTGAATTAGTGGTGTGTTTTAGGTCAAGGTGTGTATTACAAAGTCCTATAATTAGCTAAATGTGCAACGTTAGCCTCTGGACTGAGAACAGGTAGCCATATTAATGGTAAATAGAGGTACTCATTAACCCGGGCAGTGACACTGACGGTAACATCATCTAATTACAGCTGCAGCGCGTCCCGATGGGGAAACCATGTGTGGAGGGCTGAGGAAAAGGTCTAAGACATTATTAGCTTTGGCTTTTACACACACCTCACACAGTAATAGTGCTCTGGTTTAGTGGCGAGTACAACAATTAGTTTATTTTTAAACCTGCCATTTGTATTTTCAAGCTAGTTGATTTAATTATTTATACATTCAGGACTACTTGTTCCATTGCTAATCACTGTAAAATCCTGTTCCAGTAAAATAACTGCTAATTGAAAGTAAAGTAGGCCTACTTACTTAGTCAGCTGTGGATGTTCAGCCTGCAGTTGCAGTCTGATCACAATGAATGATGTGAACATCAACATTGCTATCACGGCATAGCCCTTATAGATCAGTGGGAAACAGACCTCTGTACTGCATTCGACTGTCTTCTGAGTCCATAGATTAAATCACCCTCTTGTCTTGCAGTTGGGCTTTTCTATTACAAAAGACAGAGGGAGGCGGCTTCTTTTGCACTGACGTGCCAGACTTGTGCTCGCCACTAACATGTCAATTTGTTTAGGCTTTGGCCATAGAATACTAATGATCCTGCAGTTATATAAAATCAGGTTTTATATATCCATTCCAGAATTTGTAAAGCTTTGAATGAATGCTGATTAACTGTTGGTTATCTTTTTATTTATTTTATTTTTTGTTATGTTGCCTAGGGACTGCAGATGAAAAGTAGTACCTTTTTACTAATTTACACGAGGTAAAAACAATGTAAATACTGTTCGTTTTCTCATACAAATAGCTTGTTTCATGTCTTGGGTCATCAATGTGTACTAACATTTACGAGTAATTAAATCATGTTTAATTTGGACTTCTCTGTGCATGTGCTTTGAGGTGGTGACCATAGATCTGCGTTATATGACTGACGGACTAGAACAGTTTGACCTAAAAAGATCTAAATTGAAAATACTGTGGAAACAAAGACACTGACATCTTGGATGTCCTTCAGGTAAGCTAAAACATAGCAACAATTAATTTCAAAGTGAACTATCCTTTTAATATTGTTATTTACTCAAATATGATTCCAGCTCTTTTATGCACTCATTCTGTGCATTTTGAATAATAAAAAGATTCATAATGCCTAAATTTTGTCTGGTTTTCCAACACTATCTCACGACCAATTCGTACGAATTCGACGCATGATTAAAAAGTGGCTAATTCGTACTAATTCGTACGACCTCACTCATACTAATTCGTACGATTTGTCTAAACCCACGTGATGGTTAGGTTTAGGGGCGGGGTAAGGGGTAGGTCATTCGTACGAATTCATACGAATTGGCCAATTCATAAAATATGTACGATTTAGCAAAATCGTATTAATTCGTACGAGTGAGGTCGTATGAATTGTTACGAATTAGCCACTTTTTAATCATTCGTCGAATTTGTACGACTTGGTCGTGAGATCGGGTTGGGTTTTCATACAAAATCATAGTAAAACATATTAACACAGTCTCATCCCAAAAAGTCATATAACTGACGTTTTGGGACGTATTTTGACCATACGTCAATATCCGCCTTTTTAGGGCCCCCTTAAACGTCGGTAGATGGCGATCCCGGGCCGTCATAAAACTGACGCTTTACCTTTAACGTCAGTTAGGTGACGGGTTAGGTTTAGGGTTAAGTTTAGGTATGGGGTAGAGTTAGGATCTCATAACCTCATCTACCGACGTTTAAGGGGGCCCTAAAAAGGCGAATATTGACGTATGGTCAAAAGACGTCCCAAAACGTCAGTTATATGACGATTTGGGATGAGACCGGGTTGAACATATTGATATTTGATTATTGATGAAACCGTATTATTGAAATTTATTCTAACATGATTACAGGAACTCAGGATAAAACTTGCAACAATAATACCAAACAATAGCTGGGTTTCAGTCACGTGTTTATGATGACGTGCGGAATTCAGATGGGCAGGGAGTGAAGAGCGCAATGGACGAGTCCGGACTGTACTACTTTACATGCTATTACAAGAAAAAGAAATAAACAAAAAATCAAACATATGTTGGACATGATCCATATGTTATGAAGAGGAGCAATTTTTCAACTGAATTGAAATATTTTCCTGGCATTGAGGCGGTAGATATCAGCAACTACCTCGTCTTCCAGACATACTTTGACTTTACAAAATTCGGAAAGGTTACACAAACAGCCACTTAAGTTGTATTAACTCACCTTTGACAAAGTGATCACTAACGTTACACACACACACACACACACACACACACACACACACGCATTTTCCCATCCGGCTCCTCCCGACTGCAGACATAGTTTTTTTTTTCGGTAGTTTTTCTATCAATTTCTTGCATTTTCCCCCTTATGAACAACAACTTGTGGTGCACGATAAAAACTCCTTGTGGTTTGATCGATTCAAGTAACCATAAATGACTCAAAACACAGGCATTTTGAGTTTATTATAGTGCTTTCTAAATACAGCAAATCACTTCCTTCCCTCCATTTGTATTTCGCGCCATGGCAACGCAGTGGCGTGACGTCATATGAAAACAAGCAATCTAGCAATTTTAATTCAATCATTCTGTGAACTTAAAAAAAAAATACCCATAATGTCCTAGAATTTAGGACATTTGCAGGCAAATATATATTATAGACATTATATATACAAATAAATAAAAAAAATCCAACTGGTCATTGCTGAAAATTGATTATTAGTGTTATTCTAGCATAATTAAAATAACTCCGAAAAAGGATAATAAACATGAGTTTTATTCTGTTTATTTCTTGAGAAATTCTCTCAATTTTGCAACCTAAAATAAAAAGATTTAATGCCTAAATTTAAGCTGGTCTCCTCTCCATGCAAAAACAACTGTAGAAAAAGTTTGAGTCTACCGTGTTCTTTTCACAGGTGTGCTGCGAGACTGCATTAAGTTTACTTCAAACACAAGTTTTATATTTCTCTGCATGAAATACATTTACAAGCCTTCAGAAATGCCATGCAGAGAACCACATTAACCCTTTTTCTTTTCTTTTTTTTACTGAAAAGCTCCCATGAGAGAACGATTTCCCACAAGGCTTTGAAATTTCACAAGCAGTTCACTTGTTGAATAACGTCTTACTTGCCTAACCTGTCTCCAAAAATGTGTTTGTACAGTGCATCACCTAAAGCCTTTTTCCTCCTCGCTTATTTCAAAGTTAGGTACTCCTGCATGCTTCACTCAGAGCTTGCCTCATACACTCTTTTATGACTTTGCACTACAGTCCTCTCTGGTGAGTATGAAACTTAATTTGTGTGAATCTATCTAGTCCATTGTATTCTTTTGACAAATAATATCCCTAGAAGCATGTGTTTTGAATTTTCTGACGGATTTGTTGTGTTTTTTCCCCCCTCCTATTTCCAGCTCTCTGGAAGAGCAGTTGTGTGACAGCATCAATTGTCAATGTGCAGATTTTGTTTATTTGTCTTATGAGAGCTGCACGGTGAGTTTCTTTTAGGGTAATAATGATGAGATGATGAGGACAATTGTACTGCCCAAATAATAGACTTCTTTTATAAAAATAAATAAATATATATTTCCCCCATTTACTTCCATTGTGTGCCTCATATTAACCTGAAGTAGTTTCTTTTTTTTTTTTTAAGAAGGAATGTTTGATTTTTTATTTTTTTTTGTGATAATGAAAAAAAAAATAACACAAAAACATGTTTTTACACAGACACACACACACACACACACACACAAAAAAAACATTATTAGGGTTGGGTATCGAGAATCGAGTATCGATTGGAACCGGGACTAACTTTTCGTTTTTTCCGGAATCGTTCAAAAATTTCGATTCCTAGTTTCGATATTCACAGTCCGCCGAGTGGAATAAGAAACCGCTGAACACCAACGAAGAAGCATCTACCGGAAGTGTTAGCATATCCGCGTGAGTCGAACATGAGTAGCTTACATCGGTGGTCCAAAGTGTGGCTTCACTTTTCTAAAAATAACGAAATCTCGGCAAAATGCAAAATTTGTGACAAAAGGAGTATTTTTACAGAAGGAGTATTTCCTTCAGATAGACCATTGGTTAGCAACATTAGCTAAACTTTTTTGACCCTGCCTCTTAAAATAATCGAAATCGAGAATCGTTTGGAACCGGAATCGAAACAAGGAATCGGAATCGGAATCAGAATCGTTCAAATTCAAACGATTCCCAACCCTAAACATTATACATTATGCCATATAATACATGATGGTGGTTAAGCTTATCTGGTTTTGAACCCAAAAAAAAAAAAAAAAAAAAAAAACAGCTTCCCACATGTCCATTCTCTCTTTTAGATGACAGATTTTTCATCTTACAGGTCTCGCTCTGTCTTATACTGGCATTAGGCCCAGGCAATAAGAATAGTCCCTCATAGATCTACGTGATTTATTTAGAAAGAGGAAACGCATCACCTCCAGCTTGAAGCAAAACGATGGCCTCTCAGTCTGCCTGCTAAATAGGGCCCCCAGTATATACTGTGGAAATAAGGAAATTCCCAACGCATTCTCATCCTTTAACGTCATATAGAGCGCTATATGACAAAACGGCGCTATACTACGCTAAAGGCACCCGTTATCGTTAATATAACACGTGCTGTGAGGGCTAAGTTTAGGTGTGGGGTAGGGTGTACGTGTCAAATTCATGCTAAAGGATTTATAACGTCTTGGGTTCGCGTGTTATATTAACGATAACAGGTGCCATGTGCGTAGTATAGCGCCGTTTTGTCATATAGCGCTCTATATGACGTTAAAGGATGAGAACGGGCTGAAATTCCTCACTTCCAAACAGCTGGCAGGTAATAACACACGTTGTGTTCTCTGGGCACCGCAAGGCATGTGAGTCTGCCCGCTGATATAATCCAGTGACAAGAGCAGATGAAGGGTGACTGTGTTTGTGTGTGTGTGTAGAGAAAGACTGCACTCTGGCCTTCTGCTGTAATGCATATAAGTTAGAGGAGTGCGATCCACGTATCCACATATTCAGTTGAGGTAGAGTGTACTGAGCTGTCAGCTGGTCCGGCTCATTGTTTATTCCACCAGCGTTGTCAATTAATATTCAGGAGATGGTTCATTTTTAAATGGGCAAGTTTTTTAGGACGCAGAGCTTTATGGATTCCTGGAAAGCAGTGCTTGAACTGTGCCATCATTGAAGTCGAACATAGGATCAGACATTCACGACACGATACTGCAGTTACATTTGGAATAACTGCTGACTGTTCTCTCTATGTCTGCAAAACCTATGTCTGAATAAATTCGCAATACATCACAAATCTCAAGTTCCTTATTGCTTTTAAAAAATGGTTACTATACAACAGTTTTTTACTTTAAACTTCTCTTCATGAACTTCTTGAAGCCTCATAGTTGTGGTGGATTGGACTTTCAATGGAGTGACCGGAATCTCTCAGGTTTCGTTAAAAAATATCTTTATTTATGTTGCAAAGATGAGTAAAAGTCTTATGGATTTGAAATGGCACAGGGGTGAGCAAATGATGACAGAATTTTAAAGTATGGGTGAACTCATTCTGCCTGCAAAACCTTCAAAAGATGGAATATAGCGCATATCTCAAATTCCTATTGTATATCAAGAAATGTAATACAAATAATATATAAGTAATATACTGTATAATGAATAAATAATTCAGTTCATCATATAAATTGATCATGTTTCTTCGGAAGACCTGATATGGATTTCTTTTATGTTCTTTTTGAAACTTCAAAGAATTGGTGGATTGGACTTTCAATTGAGGGCCAGAAATCTCAAAGGCTTCATTAAAAGTGTCTTTATTTATTTTTCAAAGGTAACCAAATGTATTTTGGATTTGGAATGACATGAGGGTGAGTAATTGATGATGCAATTTTTATTTTATTTTATTGAACTTACACTTTACTGACAAATTATCATCAATACATCATACATCAATACAAAAACAATACATCAATGCAAAAAAAAAAAAAAAAAATCTCCCTTCATCATTCTAAACTTGATCTACTTTCTTTCTTCTGTTGAAAACAAAGGTAGACACTGTTTCAACTGTTTTTGTTCATTCAAAAAGAAAGCTAATTGGGTCCAAAACAACATTTCACTGAGACTGACTGTCATTGTATTGACCTGAAAATAACTTCTTTTATGTTCCACAGAAGAAAGAAAACTTCATAATCCATTATCATTTGCAAATTAAAATCTCTTTAATTGAAATCTGCCTCAATTAATTAACATGCACTACATATAATAATCATTCCTTTTATTTGTTCGTTTATGTCTTGCTGAGACACTCTCGCTCTTTGTTGAAGCTTCATTCTCTCTCCCTCCCCCAGATGCTTGTTTAAAGAGACATGCTGTGTCTCCCACATAAGCATTTTACCTCCTGGAATCAGAGGCAATTTGTTGATTTAAGTCACACACTGAGTGGAGATGGATGGCTCTGGAACTGCAAGACTCCATATCGATTGATCACAGAGCCTGTGGATATGTGCTCCACCGAATCGTTCGTCATTGTAAAGTGCATCCATAAACACCCGATAAAAGTGCTTAAGTGTACATAAGAATGCATCCAATGGTTTCACGAGAATTCAGTAGGATGCACAAAAATGAATGATATTTTAGTGAATTGTCATAATTTGTGATGCGATCCCGTCGGATGTAGCGCTGGTACGTTTTCAGTCTATATAGATTGAATATCAGTTTCTTTTTGTCAAAATTAGTTTTTTATTAAATTGTTATTCTATAACATCTTGTTTATCATCTATGAATATATCTTGGGAAAATTCACTAGTTTAGTGCAGAAAAATAGCGATTTATAATGTCCAGCTGAAAAGACTGTGTTTCTCTTTAAGAACACCCAGACGGAGCGGAGGAGCAAAAAAACAATATCTCCCGTTTAGCTCTCCTTCTCTTAACACTACAAAGACAGTTCACCTATGAAAATAAACCACATAACAGAATAAAGTTCAGTCCTGGCTCCTGGGTGAACTACAACAGCCCGCAAGTTTTTATTTATTTATTTTTATCCAGTGTTATCGTGTTGTGTGATGCAGAGCAGAAAAGAACAACAGAGTTTGAAGCTGCTCGTTTAAAAGACCTTGCTCTCCTCTCAATCGTCCAATTTCAAAACGGTTTTCACAGGATGAATTTTGAGTTCGTAAGCTTTCGAATGAGATCTAATCTATAATGATTTCTAAAATATTTGATATGAAAAAAAGGGAATAAAAGTCGTCGCGCTAGCAGCAACGTGACCATTACCTGTTTTTGTCAAAATTCCATTTCTGAAAATCATAGCGATCAGCCAACTTCAGATAACCACAGCTTTTGTTACAGACAAACGATAAAATAAATAAAAACTGGTTTTCCCAGATCGCATCACATTTTCTTTTTCCTGTTTCCTTTTGGAAAACTGTTCTTGCTGAAATGTCATATTTCATTAGCCTGGATGCCAGCCCAAACCCCGCCCACAACATTTTTTTTTTTGATCCGTGAGGAGTAAATGGCCGTTTCTCAATACCAAGTACGCAAACTTTGGACTTGCGTCCTTAGTTCAGACTTGCCAAGTTCGACTCAAGTCCGGTTCTTCTGCAAATGGAACAGAACGTTCTTGATCGCGTCACTCAGCACGCTCTGGCTACTCCGGTAATCTCATTATGTATATTTTAGGCAACAATAAATCAAAATATGTTACAACTATGCCTTTTTTTGTCAAAAATAAAACGAAATATGTTATAAAACACCACTCTTGTTCGTTGGTGCGAGATGCATTCTGGGATACCTGGCTGTCTCAAGTCCGCACAAGACACCTCTCGATACATCCTTGGTAAACAGGGCGGATCAAGAACACATCCGGGGAATTGAACTGGACTTGGCTATATGTGAACTTAGAATTGAATTGGAACAGTACTTGGGCAGTGACTGATGACATTTCACAAGAACACAAGTACAGACAAGAACGCATAATGAGAAACGGCCATGATCGGTTCAGAATTAGTCGGGCCAATCAAATTGCCAGGGTGGGTTTTATACTATGATGGACAGATGATCTGCAGTTACGTAATCATCAAGTTATCAAAGAGCGCTTAGGTTGAACTGGTTTCCCTTAAAGATGACTGTAGGTGGAGAATTGAGACATCCTTCCTACGGAATTTGGCAAAAGTTTAATTTATAAGCTGGCTCCGATGGTCGCTAAAAAGGACGCAATGAAAACCCTGTGGTCGTTTTGGTTTCTCCTTTGGTCGCACTCATGGAGGACCAAGTAAAAGAAGCAACGTTCATTATTTCAGTACTTCCAGCATGCGTGCAGTTGAATTCTGTTGACAACTATGTGTAGCTCATAAAAAAAAAATAATAATAATAATAAAAGGTCTATCCAGTTGAGTGCAGAGTTTTTTTGTTTTGTTTTGTTTTGTTTTTCCCTGGTTCGGTTAAGACACGCTTCATTATCAAAGCCCTATGGAGCAGTATTAGACTAACATACTGACTAGAATATGAATATGACAAAGTCAGGCAATATTTCATATGAATAGCATGGAAAGCAAAATGTCTTCGTTTTGAGAGCATGATATATGTATATATATTTTTTTCTTTTTTCTTTTTCTTTTTCAAAACAATCACCATGTGTTGGTGGATCATTCTGCTGTAAATAGATCAATTCTGTCCATGTGCTCTGTTTCCATGTATTAGAGGGAGCTGGCATGTCACTGAGCTTCTGTGCTTTGCATATGTGTTGTGTGATTACAGCGGTGGAAGCAGCCAGCTGTCCATGAAGACAGCAGAGGCTTACAGATTTGCTGCACAGCTCTGGGGCAATGGCATTACACAACACGTTGGCAAGAAGAGCTTTGTGTACCCGGGAGACTGTGGCCATCGAAGCTCTGGATGAGACCAGAGAAACTGTCATTTAGCTGGCTCTAGGTAGGAGGCCTGTGGGTGTTTTTTTTTTTCTGAGTTCACCTTAAATTTCTGAATCATAAACAAAAATCTCACTACAAAACCATAGCAAGCATGAAAGAGTGCAGTAGTGACTGTTCAGGTGATTTTCCAAATCTTTTTCTCCGCAGACATTTCAAAAAGTTTCAATAAAGAGTTTTAAGCCTTGAACCAAATCATTCAGCTCTTATATGAATTGCAGCCTATTATCTGAAGCAAAAAAAAAAAAAAAAAAAAAAAATATATATATATATATATATATATATATATATATAGTACAGACTATATAGTACAAGTAATAATATTAAGTATTCAAATATGCACAGTGCAGTATTTTATTTTGTTTAAATATACACAAATTTACATAAATCACAACAAATGAAATCAGAGAAGGAAATGATCTTGGATATGATGAGCATTGATGGTGCAATATAAAACCATTATATGTATTACCACTCAAAATGTAAATGCGCCAGAATTAGCAGAAAAGCTCATTTTCATCTGTAGTCCCTTGGCAGGTCAACACATTATCATATTACATTAATAATAATAATAATACAAAAAATACATAGAAATATAAAATTTTAAGAAAGAAGAAAAAAAGAAGCTGAAAGATAAAGAAACAAATAGAATAATTGAATAAGTACAGTACAAAAGGGGCAATACCTGAGATAAGGTAAACCGACTATTGGTGATTGCCGTTTTGATTAGTTTTAATCTCTTTAATGTGAATTTAAATGATAGATAGCTAGTGCTTTCTCTGAGTTCAGTAGGGAGACAGTTCCAATAATTTGCTGCCAATTCTGAGGAGACTGTTTGGCCAAACTTACTACGTCTAAACGGTACAACACAGTCTTCCCTGGTGGCTGCCCTAGTTGCCCTGCCACTGCTGTTCTTCTGTTGTATACATTCACCCACTGGTGGAGGTGCAAGCCCATGTAATATTTTAAAAATGTGAATGTTTAAGATGCAATTCTGAGCCTGTTGTGTGTTGTTTGTTCGTTCTTGGTATGCAAATAAAAACTGTATCATCTGCAAACATTTGTATATTAAGAGATCATCAGACTGAAGGTAAGTCGTTAATGGCTAAATGAAATAGGGCACCTACTATGCACTAAAATTTAAATTGATTATTACATACAAGTTTACCTGTTTAATGTATATTTGAAATTTAAAGTATATATATATGGTTGGTTTATAACGCAACTAAATTTGGCCATTTGATTTATTAATGTTATGTTTAAGTGTGTCCTCCAAAGGGACTGCCAATTAATTTAAAGAGTGTGGGGTGACAGATTCAGTTATTTTGAACAATCTTTTAAACAAACCATCTGTGGTTCTGTCTAACAATTTCTTTCCTTAGCATCTCATTTTTGAATGTAGATACAGTATGAATATGTATGAATAAGTAGGCTACAGCATGCATTATCACAACACACAAATCAACGCTGTCAGTAATTGAAACGACTCTATCGGATTGCGAGGAGAGTTTATTTTGGTTGCGTTATAAACCCTCCCTTGTAATAAAAGTCACTTGAGAAATTGCGAGGAGCCATAAATATGCAATTACATGTGCTGCGCTGCATAAGAAGAGCCAGAGTTGCAGATGCTGCGTTTGTGGCCATATTAATATGCACCTGTCTGGCTTTCTCAATAGACAAGCATTGTTTAAGCACAGCAGGGAGACGTCGAGAGAAAACAGCTCCTCATTCATATTCATCTCTCTCTCTCTCTCTCCCTCCCTCAACCACACATTAGCACCGCTGACTTGCAGGCAGAGTTGTATTCACGTATTCTGGACAGCTGGCTGCTTTTATTCTGTCAGAAGCATCTTCACTCTTCATTTGCTTTTCATGGAGCTCCTTTTTGTATATTATAAATAACATACATATAATGCAATATAATATAATATTTATTGAATAGTATAATTCATTTTATTGCATTATTATTATTATTATTATTAATACCAAAATGGAGCTAAATGAAAAACACAAAACACTGAAGAGTTTTAGTCATATAGAGTCATATACTGTATAGCTGTTCTATACTGTATATGCTCTAAATTCAGGAACGCTCTAAAGTCCATCTTCATCAGCTTGTTTACATGACTGTTGGCACAGCGAAATCTCTCTTAGGGGGGGAACTAATTTGAAAGCTGGGTATATATTGTCTTTTCCCATCATGGTGACTATTATAGTCAGAACAGTGAATTTCCATCAGCACTGAAGTAAGACATGCCAATTTGAAACAAATTATTATGTGATTTTTGGATGAGGAATTCTTGTGCTGAGTTAAAACAAAGAGATTTTGTGGTTTGCTCAGACTAATGAGCATGATTCTCAAACCCAAACTATTTCTTTCTTATCATTTTGTGTTACTAAACTAACTTTTAAAGCTGACAATTTCACCAAAAGACTGTTTTGCTTGGTTTGTCTTCCTTTTCACTGTACTCAATTTTCCTACCTGAAATTTTATGAAGAGGTCCATCAGCCCCTGGCCAAATTTTTCAGTAGAATATGCTGATGATATTTCACGTGAAACCAGACTTGCGGTAAAGGTAGATATAAAATGTTAAGTGACTACAGCAGCTTAACTGTCACAACAAGGTATATAAAAATGAAATTGATAACAATTTACAAACTTTACATTAGTTAACGTTAGTTAATGCATTTACTAGCAATAACTAACAATATATTTATTACAGTATTTATTTATCTCTCATAACATTAGTTAATAAATACAGCTGTTTATCAACAATCAGATAAACCCTTCTTGTAAATTGTTACCATTGAAACTACCATGAAAACTGGTCAAAGTTCACTCTTCGGCCAGAACTCGATTCGACTACGGCCGTTACTGGAACCCATTGATTGTAGTTTATAAATAGGAATATTTGGTAACACTTTATTTTGATTGTCCATTTTGAACATTCTGTTAACTATAAGTATATTTGTATCTACATGCCAACTAACTCTCATTGGAGTATTGGTAGACTGTCTGATAAATACCCATAAACTCTTTATTTGGATGCTCCTCCAACAGACAATCTACTGTAACTTTGCAACAGCAAACTTATTCCCTCACCAGTTTACTACTCTACTACTCTAATGTGCTTTTTTGGGCTTCAACATCTAAGGGGCTGTTTACACCTGGCCACTTCATGCGTTTTCTCAGATCGGATAGCTATCTGATTTATCAAAACGATTCCATTTACACCTGGTCACATAAATGTGTTTTTGCAAAACGGATATAAATCCGATCTTCAATTCCCGCGCTATATGCGGATTTAATGAAGTGCACGTCACCGAAAGCAACAGATGTGAGCTGCATTTTATTGATCATCGGCTAATTTCAAAATCAGCAAAGACGGTGATAAGAGAGAGCGGCAACAGAACTGGTGAGATCATTTCGTTTCTTTACTTTTAATGAAGATGGTGGTGTTATTCGTCTGCGATTTACTTTCACTTTGATTTGAGATAGATTGTGGTGCGTTGGCTTGAAAGGTGTTCAGCTGCTCATCTGAGGTGATGCGCGTCGCAGTAGCGTCGTCATATCTGACTAAAATAGCCAACACATTCTCACCCCAAGGCGTCACCTTTGACCATGCTTCAATATTTGACGTTTTAGGCGCCCTACGGCGTCATCTAACTGACGCTAAAGGAAAGCGTCAGTTAGAGGACGCGGTTAGGTTTAGGTGTGGGGGTAGGGTACACGCGATCCTAGGGCGTCATCTAACTGACGCTAAAGGGCGCCTAAAGCGTCAGATATTGAAGCATGTCCAAATGCTTCCCAAGGCGTCAGTTAAGTGACGCCTTGGGGGTGAGAATGGGCTGAAATAGCATGACATATAGCCTGTAACACACTCTAACGCGTTTATTTTTTTAGCATTTTTGGGAGTAGTAACATTTACATATGTGGTTTCAAGAACCAGATGCATTTACACTTGTCCAGTTTTGTCTGGAATGCGGCCCAGACCACCTCCTGAAGTGGTTTGAGCAATCGGATTCAAATCCGTCTCAAAAGCGTTTCGGGGGGCATTTACACCTGGTCTTTTCACGATCGGATAGCTATCCGATCACAGAAAACGCATGAAGTGGCCAGGCGTAAATGGCCCCTAAGTTATCATTCACTCCCTAAATCTCACAGGTGTGGCATATCAAGATGCTGATTAGACGGTATGATTATTGCACAGGTGTGACTTAGGCTGCCCAAAATGAAAGGCCACTCTAAAATGTGCAGTTTTACTGGGGGGTGTGGGGGCTGTGAGAAGTTGCTGGATATTGGCAGGACCTGAAACACGCTGTCGTATACATAGATCTAGAGCATCCCAAACATGCTCAATAGGTGACATGTCCAGTGATTATGCTGGCCATGCAAGAGCTGGGATATTTTAAGCATCCAGTAATTGTGTGTTCATTGTCCATAACATACGGCAGCCCACTACCATAACCCCACAGCCACCATGGGCCACACGATCCACAGCGTTGACATCAGCAAACCGCTCACCCACAAAACGCCAAATATTCTGTCTGCCATCTGCCCTGTACAATGACAAACGAGATTATTCCATGAAAATGCTAGACGACATTGAATGTGAGCATTTGCCCACTTAAGTCAGTTGAGAAACCGATGAGGACGACGAGGATGCAGATAAGCTTTCCTAAGATGGTTTCTGACAGTTTGTACAGAAATGATTATGCAAACAGATTGCTGCAGCAGGTTTTCGGGTGGGTGGTCTCAGACGATCTTGGAGGTGAAGATGCTGGATGTGGAGGTCCTGGGCTGGTGTGGTTACATGTGATCTGTGGTCGTGAGGCCTGTTGGATGTACTGCCAAATTCTCTGAAAAGCCTTTAGAGACGGCTTATGGTAGAAAAATGAACATTCAATTCACAGGTCCTGCCAATATCCAGCAACTTCGCACAGCCATTGAAAAGGATGGATGGATTGTCTTGACAAAGGAGAAGTGCTCACTAACACAGATTTGAACAGATTTGTGAACAATATTTGAGACAAATAGGCATTTTGTGTAGAAACAAAATGTTTATTCTGAGAAGTTAATCTGGCTCTACTTTTGAGTGAAATGCCCACACCTCAAAATCCAATCAACAACCAATGGATAAAAACCAGTCACTACTCTACATTTTTTTTTACTTTTCCGACAATCCATTACACTTGGATGTATGTCACACTAAATTATGACTTTAAAAACAACATTCCCCTCTTGTAGAGCTGCAGTCCAGCACAGCTTAATGCCATATGCTGTCATGCTGCATTAGTGATGCCACATTATAACAGGTGGACAAGTCTTGTGGATCACTCAATAAACTTAATTTATTGTTATTTAATACACAAACAGATGCTTTTATAGATGTAAGCATAAATAATAAATAATGAAAACTGTAACTGGCATTATAAGGGTGTGTGACAGGAAGACGAGTTAAAAACATCAGTTTGTTGACCTCAGCATCCTGTCTGTTGATTAAGCTTAAACAAAGAGCTGTTTCCCTGTCACCTCTGTCGTGAGCTGGCCAATCAGAGGCCAGCAAAGAGCAGTGTTTTAGTATCCTGCATCTGCTGTGCAGCTGCTCGCTTCCCATCAGGAGATTCTCTTTTTGGCAGGTGTCACTGGCCGCCAGATGCATGAACCACCTCCCAGAGACCTGTCGCATCATTAAGCCATCAGCACATCACTGCAGACAGAGAGAAAACAGGCCATGTCAGGGACTAATCCAGCTTCAAACCTGTCCAGATGAATAATACATTGGCCCACCAGACAAATGTTCAGCTATGCAGGAGTGGACCACTGCTCCCTGCTTAAGATCCAGAGATTGACTTCCTCCCATCAGGGCTAGTAAGCAGAAAACACTCTTCTTTTGTGCTGAGATTCAGCATGTTTGTACAGAGAGGGATATTCTCATGGGCTGGCTCCTCCTGTCTGTTTGAGCAGCACACTGATTCTTATCCTCCTCACTCACTGTTTTTTTTCTTCTGGTTAGCTGCAGGTCACATTATCCTACAACAGATGATAAGAAGTTGACGAGATTGTTGAGACCATAACAGTAGTTCATAACAACAAATATGACAATTTAAACATCATACTTTCTGCACTTTTCTTGTCAATCTGTCAAACTTGACAATAATCTAAGCAGGCGGCTGACAGTGCTGTGAGCAGCAGAAACGCTCCTCTTCTCTCATTACGGAGAGCTACCACAGGATTACTGTCTCAACCATTTGTCCAGAACCAGGGTGAATTCATCATTTTTACTAACACAAATTCCCCAGCAGTGCAGGAAAAGACGATTGTCATTTAAAGAAGGAGGCAGGAACCAGCGAACATTCAATGTAACTTGATAGTAAAATAAACTTGAAAAACAAAAGGAAAGGAAAACGGCCCTCATGGACGATTGCCACATAAACTAAAATAAAACAACAACATTAAGTCCAGGCCTGGGGCCGGTTTTAATAAGGAGGTTCAACCAACTCTGAGTTAAAACTTGAACTCTGAGTTCACTTACCCTGAGATGGGAAACTCTGAGTTCCCTTTTGTTGTCACTCCGAGTTTCGCTTAGAAAGCCTATCAGCTTCGAACAATATAAAACGAGCCAATGGCAAACAAATGCCATGGGTCTGTGGATCTCCGCCTTACCTTGTGAGTATAAAAGGAGGATGCCAGCAGAATACAGACATGACTCATTTCCGATTTTAATGGGCAAATTCTCTGCTCTGCAGCGTTTGTGGATGACTCGCGGGAACGTTACCATTGCATCATTACGGTCGAGACTCAATGATCTTGTTAGAGAGAAAGTCCCCTCATCCACACCCCGATCTAACACTCTCCACGTGAGGTGCTACTTCGGCTGGTGGCCAGGGTGATCTGAGGGTGGGAGTGTGGAACAAAACCGCTGACTGTTTGTCCGTGGACTCTTTAGTGATGCAACCCGCGAGTGTTCAGGGGATTCCCCGGGTCTATTTCGGGTGTCCCGCGGGTTTCCCTTGAGGCACCAGAATCGAATCTGTTGTCTATCGCAGCATCACAGGGAGGGCTAGAATCTTCAGAAAATGAAGGTAAGACAGTGCTGCCACTTTCTTTCCTGGGAGAATTGGTTTTTGGGTGTGGCCACTGACCCTTGTCAGCATCCACTCCAATACCTTTTTTCCCGGATGTGCATCAGGAGATCCCTATATCCTCAAAGACCCCATGTCAACCAGTGATCCCTCGTTGATCTCCTCCTCCCGTCCTTCCCTTGACGGGGCTGCTGCCCATGGGTACACTGGGGTCCCCCCGGGTTGAACGCCCTGTTGCAATACTACTGTGACCTCAAGGTGCTTCTTCTTGGCGTGATTCTGAGCACCCGTCCGATGCCTGTAGCTTTTTGTCTACACTTGTGGCAAAATTTCATAGTGCTACAGGACAGGCAGCTCGCCAGTCTCCTGGTCTACCAGACCCAGATTCTCACGGACATGCACAAGAGCGGGACTGACCCAGGGCTCTTCAATGAGCTGTGTACCACCACTGACCTTGCTCTCTGAGTGACGAAAGTGGCCGTAAGCTCCCTGGATCAGGTGATGCCCACCATTCTGTGGCTGAACCTGTCCGATGTGCAGGATGTCGAGCGGACCCTTCTGCTTGACCAGAGCCCTCAGTCTGTCCACCGTCGAAGGCGCCTTCCTGCGGCTCCCACCCCGCCTGTTCACCCGGGCTGGCCGCAGGGGGACGCCACATGCCTCTCTGAGCCCCGACCCCGTTATACTCAAGGTTAAGTGAAACTCTTGAGATGGAATGCTCAGAGATGGGACGCAGTTCTTTCCAGGGGCTGGTAGCAGGGCCAATCCTTTCCCTTGTCAGGGCCAAGGGAGAATCCTAATTCTCAGAAAGAACTGACTCTCCCGTCTTTGAGCACATAGAGTTCTTGGACAACACAGTGTGCCGCCTCCAAGCCGTTCACCCGTCGTCTTTCTCTGTCCCAGAGCCAGATGACAGTGCGCGCCGTCCCCAGACCATGCCGATACGTGCTTTCCGCGCCTATGTAGACAGAACGCTGTTTCAGGATCTCAGACCAGCTCTTTGTCTGTTATGGTAGGAAGCTGAAGGGAAGGGCTCTCTCCAAGCAAAGGCTGTCCCACTGGACTCCATTACTTTGGCATACCAGCAGCAAGGTTGACAGTGCCCCCTTGAAATATTCCACCTGTGGCTGGACACCCCAGTGATTCCCCATATGCATCATTCAGGTCATATGTGTATTCTCTAAGTGTGCACCACAAATATAAGGTAGTAGAAGGAAGAGGCTCACAAAGATGGAGATGAAGATGCAGAGGAGATGGCGATTCAGAGAAAATGGAGATGAGGATGCAGAGGAGATGGCGATTCAGAGAAAATGGAGATGAGGATGCAGATGAGATGAAGATGTAGAGGAGGAGATGCAGTGGAGATGGAGCTGCAGAGGAGATGGAGATGCAGAGGATATGGAGATGCAGAGGAGATGCAGAGGAGATGGAGATGCAGAGGAGATGGGGATGGAGATGCAGTGAGATGGAGATGCAGAAGAGATGGGGATGGAGATGCATAGGAGATAGAGATGGAGAAGCAGGGGAGAATGGGGATTGAGATGCAGATGAGAATGGGGATGGAGATGCTGATGAGATAGGGATGCAGAGAAGATGGAGATGTAGAAGAGATGTAGATGCAGAGGAGATGGAGATGCAGAGGGTATGGAGATGCAGAGGAGATGGACATGTAGAAGGGATGGAGATGCAGAGGGGTTGGAGATGCAGAGGGGTTGGAGATGCAGAGGGGATGGAGATGCAGAGGAGATGGAGATGCAGACGAGATGGCCCTGAGCCTGAATCCTGGAAGGCCAATGGCTGAAGGAATTTCTGGAGGGACTTCATTATAGCCTGTCACTCCCGAAGATTCAACCTCATAATATGTGTTATTTTTTACATAGGCTGTTTTATATTTGTTTGATATTTCCATATATTTTACTTTGGGTTGGGTTTTTTTGTTGCTGCCAATCAATTCTTATGGTAAAATCTGTCTTTTGGAGCATCCTGTCCCAACAGAACCCCAGACAGTTGTAAGTAGTCTACTCAATACACCAGAAATGACGGCAAATAGTATTATAAAATCTGCGCAATCAAATGCTCATCTTTACTGGATGATGGGGATGAAGAAACAGTTTCTGCTGCCACAGAGATGCCTACTTGGAAATTTTAATATTATGTGTCTACACATCAAACAATCTACACATTCAAATTTCATCACATTATTTATGTAGAGTAGCCTATAGAATCTAAGTTTATTTCTAAGTATAAACGGATATTCTTATCTCCTATCACCAGAGTGTGTAAGAACAGCAGTAGGAAGGTCAATTAACTTCTGGTGCACAGGTGAACACAGTTCCCTTTCAATGGAACTTTGAGCTGCGTCTAACGCTGTGGAAATGAAGCACGTATGGAATGAGCCCAATGGAGAGACGGAACGTCATAGGCAGGTGACGTCATCGACTAGGAAACCATAAAGCACCCCAAAAACACAAGCGTATCAGCTTCTGTGTCTTCAGTCGCGCTATATGTGAATCTGTCCCTGTGTGAATATTGTCTGTCTTTACATACTCTCCACCACACAAACAATGTATATATATTGAGAGAGAAAATATGGCGAGTGAACAGCAATTTAAAAAGCATTTTCCTCCCTGCTCGCACTATCTAACGGGCGGGGATACACACATTCTTTGTGTTGTTTGTTTGGGAGTACAGCATGCCCAGTCAGCTCTCGAGGGGGCTGACTGTGAGCATTGCGAGCGTCTGCCTTTAAGGACGCTCACGCCGGGCACTCTTCGAGGAGGGCGGTTTGGTGCGCTCCCCCCACAGTTCGGGTCCTGTTTCTGCCGAGGCAGAGTGGCGACGCCTATCGTGGGGATCACAGATGGATCTCTCAGCGGGGTTAGAGACGGGCGCTGCATTATCTCTCCCTTCACCTGTGAGATCCAGTGCCTCAGCTCCGGGTTCGGAAGCAAGCTCTGCAGTTTATTCTGCTTGGGCTGAGGCACCAGCACTGCAACTATCCAGTTCCAAGGAGCTAAGGCTTATGGTTATGGGGCTATGCTGCGGGTAGAGGAGACGCTTGTGAGCCATCTCTCTTCTAAGGCGGCGTCATCATAGAAGAACACTGAACACTGAGGATGGTCCCAACCGTGGGAGAAAGGTGTTCACCTCTTTTTTTACGATGCCCGTTCTTCCTCAGTGCCCTTTATGGGCCCGTTCTGCCAACCCCACCTTCATGCCGGGGCGCAGACGGTCCCGGCGAGCGCTTTCCCAAGGGACGCTCGCTCCCTCTGAGGAGGGTCTATCAGAGGTCAAACCAGTTGATCCCAGCCATTGCGCCGTTACAGGACGCTGCGTTTGCTGCTCAAGTTACACCAGAGGCCAGTCTTGAGAGACTGGTACCCTTAGTAGAATTTCTGGCTGAGTGGAAAAGCCTTCCAAAAATATCTCATTGTGTCCTGCAGACAGTAGAAAAGGGTTATGCTATCCAATTCAGGTGTCAATTCAGATTAGTTCTGCCCCACAGTGGTGGGCCTCGAGCAGGCTCTGGTAATGGAATAAGAGGTGAAAACGCTCCTTCAAAAGGAGGCTATAGAACGGGTTCCTCCTCCCAGTTTGAAGCCAGGTTAATACAGCCAATATTTCATCGTTCCAAAGAAGTATTGGGGGTTGCGTCCAATTTTAGACATGCGTCTATCTTTTGGTAGGGAAGCTAAAATTCAAGATGCTCACTATCAACCAGATTGTGTCACAAATCAGATCAGAGGACTGGTTTGTCACAATAGAATTAAAAGAAGGCGTTCTTCAACATTTCCATCCTTCCACAACACAGGAAGTTCCTGAGGTTTGCCTTCGTGGACGAGGCATACCAGTATAGGGTTCTTCCGTTTGGCCTAGCTTTATCTCCCCGCACTTTCACGAAATGAATGGATGCAGCACTAGTGCCTCTGAGGCTTCAGGGCATTCGTATCCTCAATTACATCGACGATTGGTTGATTTTAGCTCAGACAGAGCAGATGGCGGTTCGGCATCGAGATGTCAGTCTTGCTCATATCAGAAAGTTGGGGTTGAAGCTGAACGCAAAAAAAGTGTTTTATCTCCTATCAGAAGACCACTTTTCTGGGTGTTGTTTGGGATTCGGTTTCGATGCATGCGCAGCTCTCTCCAATACGTATTGCTTTGATTCTCTCTAGCTGTGAAACAAGTAAAGCTAGGCCAGCTACTCACTGTGAAGCAGTTTCAGAGACTGTTGGGTCTGATAGCAACAGCGTCCAATGTTATACCTTGCGGCCTGTTGTACATGAGACCGCTACAGTGGTGGCTCAGGACCAAGGGATTCTCCCCGAGGGGAAATCTGCTCCACACGATCAAAGCCACGTGGCGCTGCCTTCATGCTCTGGTCATGTGGAAAGAAACTTGGTTCCTATCCAAAGGTCCTGTGTTGGGGGCTGTTTGTCGTCGCGTAATGCTAACGATGGATGCTTTCCTCACAGGGTTGGGGGGCGGTCATGTGGTCGACCAGCCCAAGGTCTGTGGCAGGACCATCATCTATCATGGCATATAACCCCAAGGTGGTGGAGCTCCTTTGGTTGAGATTCGGTCGCACAGAGGTGGACCTATTTGCTTCCAAGGAGACCATGCAATGTCATATTTGGTTCTCCATCAGTCATCCAGCCCCCCTGGGGTTGGACACTATGGTGCAGCCGTGGCCGAGGTCGATTGCTCTGATACCAGGAGTTCTGGAGAGGGTTTGCTGGGACAGTGTCAGCCTACTACTAGTAGTCCCATTCTGGCCGGCCCGAGTATGGTTTGCAGACCTGATTTCTCTCCTGGACGGCTCTCCTTTGGACTCCCGGTCAGGAGGGATCTACTATCTCAGGCGGGCGGCACAATATTTCACCCCCAACCAGAATTGTGGAAATTGTGGGCTTGGCCTCTAAAGCTGTCCAGCTCATAGCCACTGGTAACAAACTAACTTGTTTGGGTATTTTTTGGACACAAGATGTTTTATTAACCTGTATTTCTGTTGACATCTGTTTTTCCATTACTTTATAGAAACATTGTTCACACTTTAGATAAGGGTCTATTTCTTACCATTACCTAACTATTAACTATCACTTTTGCCTCAATAAACTTTTAATTACTGCTTATTAAAGGTTAGGAAGGTAGTTTTTTAAGTTTAGGTATTGGGTAGAATTTAAGGGATGCAGAATATGGTCATGCAGAAAATGGAGCTAAAATGCTAATAAACAGCCAATATACTAGCAATATGCATGCTAATAAGTAACTAGTTCATAGTGAGAATTGGACCCAAAACTAAAGTGTTACCAAAAGTTCAAACAGGCTTTGTTTATAGACCCGGGATAGTCGACAGAAGCATGTGGGTTTGCAACAACATAAGGATAAAAGGTAAATAGCCTAATTTCAAAATGTTGAGGTTTGGTAAGTAAAGCCTAATTGCATGGTCCAGCATGGTCCAGTTTAGAGCCATAAGCATGGTCCAGTTTAAAGCCTGCTAGTAGATGCCATGACTGTGCTGTTTGGTGGCAAAAATCCCAATTCCAAACACACTTTCAAAATGGAAATACTGTTTATGTCTGTGTCGAAATAATTTCTTCACTTTTCTCCAAACAATAAGGCGGAAAAGCTCAAAATGAATCGGTAGACTTCCTTTGAATTTGCTTATACCCTATCCTCTTATATCTTATCAGCTATGTACTGTATTTGTGTTCCATTTTTAGTCCAGCATATTATTGTCTTCCGCATAAGCTAACCAACTCACTCCATCAGTTTCCTCATTAGTAATCAGCTGCATGCCGGTGATGTTTAATTGGTGGAATATGTCAGGATGTAATTATTGCAATCATCTCCATTAAAAAAACGGCTGCCTTTCTGAGCGAAAACGAGCCCAGTGACACAGTGATGATTCCACAGCTGTCAAAGCAGGTTTTAGTTGCCAGATCTCTGATTCTGCTCATCCTCTTTCATTATGTAAGGAATTACGCAGAGGCCACGGGGTTAACCAGATCGGATTTAGCACACTGCTGTACGTTCCTACAAAACACGCTTGTCGCATATTGACCAGCTTTAGACACAGGGCTGGCAATTGACACTGTTGTCTAGCACATGCAGGGAGGTTGAGCTTTTGAGTTATTATCCAGCAATTGGTGGAACAGAAGAGGGACGGTGTAGAATTCTGTTTTTTTGTTGAGGTCATGATTTTTAACCAGTGCAGTCACTGTTATATGCAGCTCTCAAAACCATAGCGGAGGCAGTAGTGACATGGAACATGGTGTGAGCTGCAGCAATCCATCTAATTTAGGTTGAGCAATTGTTCACCTTTCTCAGCCTTATCCATTAGCCAGGCTTTTTGCAAAGGATACAAACAGTGGCAGGACAGGGTTTTTAATGCTGTGAAGACACATGAGAATGTTTGCAAATGTGCAATATAGGTTTCTCTTGGATGAAATATAATTTGTTGTTCATTTGTCATTAGGCTTATTCGACTTGAACCGGCGCTTCACAGACCGATCGGTTTATGACATCAAAGTACCAAGAGAGCGATTAGAGAGCAGAAAGCTCCTTCTGCTTTTGAATCCCTCTCGCAGTACTTTGATGTCATAAAACGATCGGTCTGTGAAGTGTTCAAGTCGAAAAAGCCTATGGGCTATATGCACGCATAAGTTCTGCATTTGACGTAAGGATGCTCGTCCATTTCCGGTTGTGTAGATTAAAGCGGAGGAAAACCGGAGAAAACGGGATTATGGCAGAGTCTTCAATATTTGCTGTCCTCCCGTCTTTGAAACGAAACGTACATACGTTTAGATGTAATTTTATATATAGTTATGTTTATTTAATATAATTTTAAAAAGAAGCATAAACACAACGAGGGGTGTCTGTTTTATCTGTTTTTGTGACTAACGTTTCATTAGTATAACTATGGAGTATAAAATTCAATATACATTCTCGGTATTGCATTGGACTCTATGATCGGCGGAAGTTATCGAGCATCCCTAATGCTTCACCGGAAATAACGCCGTGCATAGAGCCCATTGTCACAGAGTCAGCCACACGGTCACAGCCCCACCAGGACCCACCCACTCGTTCACAATCACCAGAGTACTGACTCGCTGCACCTGCACTCCCTTATTAACACAGACTATATATTCACAGTTCACCATCCACTCATTGTCTGGTCTTGTCACAGTAGACACTGCTTTCTGTCAGACTCCATACTACTCATCTGATATTGTCTCGTCCTGTATCCAGTCTGTATTCTGATCCAGATTACCTGTCACCTGCACAGAGAATCCACTTCAGTCATCGCCAGATGAAGTCACCATCCCCATCATTCAGCAAGTCACCATTGTCTGGTTCCTGCTGTTTCACCACCACTTTTCTTCAACTGTTTGCACTTTAACACCTGTCTATCTCTTATGTTGTGATGCTCATCATATGGTTGATAAATCATCCCGATAATTCTTTCTTTCAGAGTCTTCAGCATCTCAAAGAATGTCTTAATACATTTGATCCAGATTCCTCAAAGCCTTCAGAACAGTCGATAACAGCATATTGTAATATTATCTTATTATAACCTGGGAATTGTTGAAAGCCTTGTTCAGTCTTTAAATGGACTTTGCTCATATGCTTTATGGTTGTTCATGTCTTGTTTAGTTTCATTTTCTTGTTCTATTTCTTTTTCTCTGTCACCATTTGCCTGAGATTTTTGTCATAGTTGGTAACCACAATTTCTAATTGAGACACACCTGTCTTGTTATGTTTTTCATTCCTTCTGCATCTGACGACTTCTGCAAGTTGTCACCTAAATTTACTGTATAGCACTTTCTGCAACAAAATTGTTTCGATTGTACGGCAGCTCCGTAAGTTATTGTTCAGCTTAAGTAAGTTTTTGAGTGAATTTCCATTGTAAAACATATTTTAATTAGTTATTAACTTAGGGGCTGCTTACATGGCACCATTTACTGAAAACAGAAAACTTTTAACGTGCCTTGGCTGTTCATTTACGGAAAAACAGTGTTATGGTGGCCTGAGAATCCAAACTTTAAAAATGGGTTATCTAATCTAATCTAGCTCTCTGTGCTGCGCATTTTACAGAAGACAGCTTCCAGAATCTCCACGAGTTCAATGCCGTATTCAACAAGAAACTGTTACTAAAACATGAAGCAGTTCCAACTTTAAAACCAGAGGCAGCAGTTGTTGGGCCACAACCTGTAAGTAGGCTAAGACTTCATCATTTTAAATGTATTTGCATGTATAATTCCAGATGTAGCCTTGTGTTTTATTTTTTTTTCAAATGCCAGTGCTGGCTTTATTGCCACCAGGCTCCTAGTTATGCCATTTTGTGTCTACGACAAACGCGTAGAAACATTATGGACCTGAATTTTGTATAGGGACTAATGTTGTAAATGTATTTTTCATGTATATATGTTTTATGACGTTATTTTCGATTTGATCAAGAACGCAAACTTGCTAACACTGTTTGAGTATAACATAGTAGCCAGTCAGTTGCTATTGTTGCCAGTCAGATGCTATTGTGTAAAACAAACGTGTATAGTGTTAAAAAATGTAGAGTAAATGTAAAATGAAAATTATCATTTAGAAACGTTTAGTAAGAGCCGTGTGTGGTGAGGTTCTGTTTGACTCTCTTCATCGTGGCTTTCTCGGTCTGATTATGCCTCAAATTGATACTGCAGTTTGACACATATTTACTTCTGGACCGGAGCTCATGACATGCACGTTTCCCTTGTAAAGGTAATGGGCGGTAACCTTCCGGACAACGTGAGCGACAGTTACAACAATTACAACACACCGGGCCAAACTAACCAATCTGAGCCCACTGCGTGTTTCTGAGGGAGTGGTTTCATAGAATCAGGAAGTCGACCGCTCGTTCGAGGACAGAGGAGAGCGCGGCTGACAATAAAGGTGAAGTTTATGAAAAATAAGACTTTTAAAAAAAGAAAAACCACAAATACATGTTATATTGCACCCCATAAACACAATGAATCATGCAAAGAAAAAAAGCAGTCAACCCCCCCTTTAATAGTTCTTGGAGTTATATGTTTATCATTCTTTGGATTAATACTCAGTTTTGTGACAATAGTTTTATCATCGCAATATCATAAAAAAAACACTTTGGAAAAAAACTAAACGGTGACCTTATACAGATTTAAATCATTATGACTTCAGTGCATTTCCAAAGGAATTCCTTTAGAATTTACCACACTAATACTTGTGCAGATTTTCAAAAAAAGGAGGACAAGTAAATAGGATGCCATGTGAATTGTAAAATGTGCTTTGAAATGCAAATATTTTTCTAATCAGAAAATGTGTGTGCTTGGCATTGATTTGAGCCACAGTGAAATGGCCATATAATTCAAACAGACCAAGATGCTTTTACATAGAAATGCTATTCTAACATTACAGCATGTAATATACAAAGTGTTACATTTATCACTTCAGAAGGCACACATGGATTCTGCACCCATAGAACACTTCACATATTTCTTCAGAATTTGAACACCCATTATTCATGTATTCATTTTGAAATACTAGCTCATTGAATGATTTCAGCAATACAAGAGTATAACTTGCTGTTTAAAATATTTTATGATGTTTAAATCTATTCCACATAATTCTTCACCCCAAATACTCTTCATATTCCATCTGGGTCTGCATAAATTAGTCTCACAGCAGATTCTCAGATTGGTATTTCCAGAAAGCTGTGTTTTGAAGCATTAAGGATTTAAAAAAAATTGTTAAATTATTCAAAACACAGACTTATCCAAGCACTAAATCAAGGCATAGGTGCCTCATGACAACATTATCAAATACCTTGTGTTTTTAACCGCAGATCCATTCCATGTGTTAGTCGAAAATAAATAGGTTAAAATGGCCTTTTTAAGGAAGTGTGTAGATACTAGGCAAGTTGCTAAGTAGAAGTTAATTGAAGTTTATCTTGCATGAAATGTCACAGTGGCAGTGTTAATCACTAGCTGTGCTTATAGGCCAAGTTAAATGACTGCCATACAATTTTACAAATTTCAGAGCTTGCTCAGCCTTTTGCAGTGATAGTTTACACACAAGTGTCAGAAATCCAAAAGACTTGAGTCACATGGGAGGATCGTGCACAAGATGAATGATATGAGTGTGTGAATCACACGCTGAGCTTGAAATCACAGGGTTTTAGATCTGCCGACAAGCATTCCTGACTCGATAATGCAGGGGAGCTTGTGAGGTGGAAACGTACTTCTGCTTATAATGTGAAAGCTTGCAGTCTGATAATATATATATATATATATATATATATATATATATATATATATATATTCATTCATCAAAAATTCATCAATTTTATATGAACAGTTTTATGTAAAACATGTTGGGGGTCATTTTTGTTTGATCATGATCTAACATTAGGTCAGAGAAAATCTGCATGCCGCTTTGAACACTTTTAAAGGGTGATGAAATAAAAGCCTAAGTTTCATGCAATAGACGGGGGGGAAACACATTAATAGCTTTAATGCAGATTGCATTTGATGCATATGCATATATTCCCAGCAACAGCTAACTTGTACTAATTTGTGAATGTGAATCCAAGTGTGTGAGGCAGAGCATTGCTAATTTACATGTTGGGTTCCGAACGATATCATAGAGGTTGTCTGTGGCCTCAGCATCGTTGTTAGTATGGTTGTTGTCAGTGAACAATAAGTCTGTCATTAAATTTGTCCTGATAGTACCAAGCCTGTTTTGGAATGCTTTTCTCATTATGGTGGTGATGTTGAAGAGAAAAGGAGAAGCCATTTAACCCCATATTAAATGCATGTTATTCATTAGACTTGCCCTCTATTATTCATATGACATAAAAAAAAAACTATGGACTATGGAATTGAAACATGCAATCAATACTATTGTATTGATATTTATCTGATAAACATGTTAAAACAATTACATGCAGCAAAACCAGAAAACTGTAGCGTGCTCTCTTTTATGTTGGGATTTGGTGAAACAGTTTAATATAGATTGCACATCTTGTACACCAGCCATGGAGAATGAAATAGCTCCCCCAACATAAGAAAAATAAATAAATAATTATTTAATTGCATTTAGCTATTTAGTGTGCAGCTAATAGCTTTCTCTGACCTAAAAACATTATTGGTAAGTTTTCCATTTTGAGACTTGAAGAAAGAAGAGGTGTACAGTGAAAGGTGAAAGAGTGCAGTGAGAGTGTTTTCACATGCGGCTAGGTTTTCATCTGCCCATGATTGATTTCCGGTGGAAATAAAAGCAGCAAAGCTTCAGGGCTTCGGAAGGGCACATCTCTTTCACAAGTTAACCCGTAATAGATGTGTCCATGAACATAGAATTAGAGTGTGTGTTGTTGTCAGGCTGGTCCCTGTCCTCAGAGGCCCTGTCTTTCTCACTGATTGAGAGGAGCTTTAATTAAGATAAATAGGCTGTGCTTAGTCATCTGTTTAATACCAGGCCTGGAAAGTGAGTGCTTTATCCTCTTACAGGTTTACAGAGGTAATAGGGAATTATTGTTTTGGAGATGAAAAAGAAAATCCCATTAGCGGCCAACTTTTTGCATTTCATCTAAACTTCATTAAGACAATGGCACCACTGCAACAGAAAAATAGATTATAACGATTTGATGAGTACACCTCTAGGTGCGCATCAGTTTCATTAAAGTGTTCTTCATTTCCCCCTGGTTTTTCAATAGCTCTGGTTGTGCCTCTGTCTTATTGTTCACATTAGAAGTTAATGAGCTTAGTGTGATGTAGACAAGGACATGTTGCTGAATCAACATCTTTGTTGGTCCTGAAATAATATTTTCATTTGCAAATCAGCTTTATGGGTTAGGTTTAAATTTAGGCACGTTAGGGATGCAGTGTCTGCACCATGTGGGATGCATTTGGTTTGTCACAATGTTTCATTGTAGTATGCACTGTCTACAATAGAATGCAGTGTTTCACTCTTTGAAATGCTGTAAAATTACTTAAGCCACTTTTTAAATACAAAAATGTATAGTTTTATTTAGTAAGGAGTCAATGATGCAATGACAGTAAAAACATTTATAATGTTACACTTTTGCACTTTTCACTTCCATAATAAGAAATGTATATTGAGTATCAATTCAGCATATTGGAATGATTTCTGAAGGATCATCATGTCACACTAAAAACTGAAGTAATTATTCGTGGCTATTGGGGTCTGTCTCATTTCTGGCCCGCCTCTAGTGTCACTGACAGCCAGCCAGCAAATATGGTGTTTAGGTGCATATTTGGTTGTGCTCCTCACATCCTCTTTCCTATTCCTAAACAACTTTGTCTCGACTTCCTTTATTTTGAAGAAGGAGGAATAACCGCGAGTTTGCGTCTGTGTGCAGCACAAACACAGTTTGTGTTGAAAAGTGATGGGGACAAAAGTTTGAAAATGAAAAAAAAAAAAAAAAAACATTACAGCAGGACGGGAAAAATATTGAATTACGGCGCATCAAAAATGGGCGTAGCGTAAGCCAGTCAACTACACAATAATACTCAGCATAAAACCCTCAACAATGTCGACTTCACATGTAAGAGTACTTGCAACACCAGCTCAACCGAACAATGCCAAAGCTCCATACTACAGGGCTCGACATTAACGCTTGTCTGCTTGTCAATGATTACAATGAAATTCATTATAAAAGAAAATAAGCATACAACGCAACATATCTGCATCAAATAACACCCGAAATTACACCCGATTTGAGATCTGGACAGTTCCAACGTCCTTCCGAGCAGACGAGAGCAGTCTTAACACACCATGCTCACATTTTACGATAATCATCCTTAAGATTGTCAGAAGGGGTGAATCGGGGCTAAAATCGGCCTAATTATGTTGCTGTGTGTGCCAGGCTTTACTGATTGGCGCATGCATGTTTTTGGGTCATTTTAGAATCAGTAATAGTTTATTTTGTTTAAGTTACCTTTTTTGGCCAATGCACATTGTTTCTTTCTGTATCTAAACTGCATTGCATGTTTTATTTTAAGCAAATAAAACTTTAACATACCTTGGTTTGCTTGATTTTTCAGAACATTTTAACCAAATGCTAGTGGTGGGGACAAAATCAGCCATTTCAAAAAGTGACGGGGACATGTCCCCAATGTAAATGACATGGTGTGCAGGCATTTCACTGAAGAATGTTTGAAGAATTTAGTATGATATAAAATGGGATGCTCTTGAGGGTGAACTTGACTTTAGCCGCCTCCTCTTGGTTCGCGGGAGGCTCAAATAATATGGGGTGATTCCTTCTGAAAATTTTGGCTGCTTTTCCTCGTTCTCATCGTCGGGTTCCTCAATTAAAAATTCTTCATGGGAGGGTAACGGTGGTGAGTCCGGTGGAGAGAAATCCTCCACCACTCACTGTAAACTGCCATTCATATCTGCTTCCATTTTGTTAGCAATGTCCAACCTCAACGGTTCAATCATTTCCAGAAGGATGAAATCAAGTCCTGCCCTACAATTTTTTTTTTTTCAGAAGCCGTTTCATTCGGATACACGTCAAAATCAGGAAAAAAAAGACAATCTCAACTTTCGTTTCATGAGGATTTTTATATGTGGAAACTGTGATTTTCTCAGGATAATTTGATGAATGGAAAGTTTAAAAGAACAGTATTTATTTTAACAGTATTTATATTTTGTAACACTATAAATGTCTTTACTGTCACTTTTGATCAATTTAATCCTTCCTTAGTGGTATAATATTAAAGGTCCAATAGGTGAATCTCTATGGAAATATATTTTTGGGTGAAAGTCTCCTCATTTCCTGATAGCAATCACTATGTTAAGTGGTCTAAATGTATTTTTATACCAACATGACATCATGACTTTTGCGTAAACATACACGGCAATTTTGAGTCAAGTGGCGTGATATCTCTACGCATTTTGAGCTATCCGCATGTATGCGTGTATGTCTACGCCATTAACGTCCGAGTGATTCTCAAATGTCCGCGCGAAACGAAGAAAAATGTAGATCTCCATCTGGGGAGCGATCTTTTTTTTCCTAGGATGGTAAAGGAACACTCATAAATGCCATTAACCCCAGTGACGCTTAGGTTTAGGGACAGGGTTGAGGTAAGTCATATATTTATATATATGAAGAGTTCAGATGCAAAAGCCTCTAAATGCCATTTGAAATTTTCTTCTAGAATGATCATTTTTATCAAGCTTGTATATTTAAGTTCAGTAATTTCACTTAAATGGCAATGATAATTACCTATTAATTGTCATTTAAGTGAAATTACTGAACTTAAATATACAAGTTTGATAAAAATCATCATTAAAGAAGAAAATTTCATATGGCATTTAGAGGCTTTTGCATCTGAACTCTTCATAAATACAGTAATAACGTTAAGTCAATGGCGTTCATAAACACGCTGAAAAGCGATTATGCGTCTTGATAGCACGCCAAAAATGCAAATACGAATTGGCGTGTCATACACATGCTACTTCATGAGATCAGTCTGTTTATACATAGGCTACGTATCATCTGTGGGAGGTACAGTATAAGACCATCAAATGTTTGTTCAGTCATTACATTCGATCCAAAATGAACACTGTTCCGTCATCGTGTGTTTCCGTGTCATCGTGTGTTTGCATATCACTGCACAGCCTGTACACACAGACATACATCAGCGTGTTTCAAGTACACTGTGCAGACAGAGTGCAGGCAAACAGTTGTTTACATTTGTTGTTGTACTGTTACTCATTGTAACTTACTGTAAAGTTTTCTCCCAGTGAATGACACATGGTCTGTGTGCAGTCATGTGTTTTGGAGGAGGCGTGGCTTCCCAGATAGCAAACTGACATTGAATCAACGTGGAAATATGACATCGAAACAACGTTGATCTGACATTGTTTTGCTCATCGAATTAACGTTGAACCAACGTCAGACGCGTCATTCTTTCAAAACTAACGGAAAATCAACTTGAAATCAACGCGTTGTTTCAACGTTATGAAAGCAAACCAATTTTCGATTTCATTTAGCTTTGAAGAATACCGCGTCTGACGTTGGTTCAACGTTAATTCGATGAGCAAATCAACGTTGTTTCAATGTCATGAGAGACGTCGTTTCCACGTTGATTCAATGTCAGTTTGCTGTCTGGGTTTGGATTGCAGGGATGGTAGGATCATATGCTTTCAATGCTAGAGGCTAAAGTTAGCATTTCCCAGATCCACTATTGCAACTTTAATTCCCTTAATACTTAAACACTAAATCCTTTTTAGGTTTTTGAAACTTATTTCCTTATTTTTAATAACCAGTGTATGACTGTTGGGAGGGCTTTAAAGCATTAAATGTATGTACTGTATGCATGTATATTGACCTTTATCTATGTATGTAGGCCTATGTGTAAGGATCCACTGGAGGAAAGTTGTAGCAATTAAGAACCCAAGTGCAGTATTTATTCAAAAATAACAAAGTGCAAGATCAACACATAAAACAAAGCATGACATGGCATGCAACAAAACTGTGGACATAGACTTACACAACAGAGATTACAGAAAACAATACTTGACCAGTTCAAGACACATGCCAAACGCAAGGGCTTAAATACACAAACTAATGACAAGACAAAGGAACACCTGTGAACAATGAACAGACAATTAACCAATGACAAGACACATGGCAGGATCACATGACAAACAGGGAATCACATGACAAACATGTAACATGACATGAACAAACCAAAACGTGGACTTGGTAGATATTAAGAGACCTTTTGGAAGAACTGAAGTTAGATCAATAATAAGAGAAATAGAGAAAGATAGAGAATATAGAAAATATTCTCTATTAATATATAGAGCTCAATAGAGAAATAATAAGAACATGGCAACAAAGATGGGAAAGTAGCAGTACAGGTAAGTGGTTTTATAGTATTGTAATATCAGTAGGGGAAAAACATGTGCTATGGAAGACAGAAAGGAAGAAGCAATGATTTGAAATGGATGGGTCATACAGTGTTAAAATCAACACTGGCATTAATGGGAAAGCATGGACATTGTATGTGTGATGAATGTGGTGTTATTGAAACAGTAAAACATGTGTTTTTTTTTTTAAATGTAGTAAATATGAAGAACAGCGTAGGGGTCTTTTTAATAATAAAGAACACGCCAGTGAGTATCATGGACAAATTGGGAAAGGGTTTGAGTGATAGAGAGGGGTTTAAAGAATTGATAGCATTTTAGAGCGTACAGGGCTAGATCACAGGATCTAGAGCCTGAGGAGGAAGAGCAAATAGCTCTGATCGTCCAAGAGGTTGAGGAGCTCAATGTGGAAGCTGGTGGAGCTGAGCACGCAGCCTCAGCTGATGCACTGGCTCTGATCCTCTGGGATGGTAAGGTTTTATTTATTTATTTATTTATTTTCCACTAATCAGATCCATTACTCATGTGTGCAAGGTATACAGTAGATGGCGGTGATACTCCAAAGGAGTGAACTTCTTGGGTGTGGGATGGTGGGCCAGGCCCATGCAGGGGGACAGGACACGGGACGTGGCATGGTGTGGACAGGCTTGGGCTGTGGCATGGTGTGGCCAGACTAGGTAGTGCAAGAGGCCAGGGTGTAATTGGTTGTATAAATTTAGGGCAAGATTTACTAAACAAGGCAAATTACCGTTAGAAGACAATTCCAAAAAAATGTGCCAATGGGAGTGGAAAGTTCTGCATGTGATCTACTGACGACACACAAATTAAAGAACATAGACACAGATCATTTCCATAATGACCAACACAGTCTACCAGGTATGGAAGCTTATGTGTAGCATTATTCAATTTGAAATGTAATATGCAAAATGACAATGCAATATGTAAAATGGCATTGCATTTTGTATTTAAATTTACATTTTACATTACCATTCTAGCAACGTTTGGTGCAAAATGAAAATGAAAATGAAATGACATAATTTACATTTGCAATTTCATACACTAGTTTTAATATGCATAATTGAAACGCTTTTTAAGTGGCAAAATTAAAATGAAAATGCATTACAGAAATGATTAGATATGTGTAACATGTTCAAGCAAAAACTGTGGCAAAATGATCATTCAAATGCTATTTTTATTAATTGCATTTACACTCACAGTCAAGACACTCGTGATTGCATTTTCACGAAATGCCCTGCAATGGATGTAGCAAAATTCAATGTGCACATTGAAAATGCAATCCGAGCCGACCACGCCCCCTCCTGGCCTGTCAATCACTGCATCAAGGCGGGCCTCGGCAACAACAGGTAAACACAGCATATGGCTATATTTACGTGTTTTGAGCTGTTGAAAAAAATTGCTGCGGCAGAGCTAATACGAGCATTAAATCATTTAGCAGTTAAAGTGGAGCGTGAACAGAGAAAAGGTATTTCCGAAGATTATTATGTGTATGTAGGTGATAGAACAGTACGTTGTTGGAACGTCTGGGAGAATTTTCTGCCTTATCAGGCGCCGACACCCGTTTGGCTGCTGACCTCTTAAAGGTGGTGGAAGAACAGTTGTAATATTCGGATAGGCCTAGGGGAGCGGGGAGGCCACCTGTGGAGATCCCTGGCGAGGCCATAGAGATGTATGGGTTAAAAGTTAAAGATATCGCGGCCTTGTAAGTTATGGAGTTAGTCCATGGACGTTACATCGCCGAATGCAGCAGTGTGGACTGAAGTAAACAACAACTTAATTATATTTTAATAAACGCGTAATAATCTTCGGAAATACTACCTTTTCTCTGTTCATGCTCCACTTTATCTGCTAAATGATTTAACGCTCGTATTAGCTCTGCTGCGGCAATTTTTTCAACAGTTCAAAATACGTAACATAGCCATATGCTGTGTTTACCTGTTGTTGCCGAGGCCCGCCTTGATGCAGTGATTGACAGGCCAGGACGGGGCGTGGTCGGCTCGGATTGCATTTTCAAAATGCATGAATTTTGCTACATCCATTGCGGGGCACTTCATGAAAATGCAATCGCGAGTGTCTTGACTGTGAGTGTAAATGCAATTAATAAAAATAGCATTTGAATGATCATTTTGCCACAGTTTTTGCTTGAACATGTTACACATATCTAATAATTTCTGTAATGCATTTTCATTTTCATTTTGCCACTTATAAAGCGTTTCAATTATGCATATTAAAACTAGTGTATGAAATGGCAAATGTAAATTATGTCATTTCATTTTCATTTTCATTTTGCACCAAACGTTGCTAGAATGGTAATGTAAAATGTAAATTTAAATACAAAATGCAATGCCATTTTACATATTGCATTGTCATTTTGCATATTACATTTCAAATTGAATAATGCTACACATAAGCTTCCATAACCAGGAGGAGCGTAAATTCGCGTCTGGTTTAAAACCTGCTTTTTTTGGCCATTAAATAATGCCACAAAAAAAACAGTAAATACCTTAGTCATCTTGCGTGATTTATTTAAACAGTCTTCTCCTATAAATATTGCGTCTGAAAGGGAAACTACAAATACAAATGCAATACGGTTTTCAAAAATAACCCTGTCCACTCCTTTTCAGTGCTAAATTTTAACTGTGTCGTAAATCCTGACAGTAGGAGGGTTTGCACTGGCACAAGCTGTTTGTAAATCTGGCTCTTATTTGGTCATTTCTGAATTCACGTATCTGAGAATGCAGATTGCTATGCAAACTGCCAGTGCATGATTCAGCCCTTGTTGGGCCCCTCTGTGAAAATGCCCATGGATGTCGATAAAAATCTCACTGGAGCATGAGACAGACACCGAAGATGTCACTTCTGGTATTAAGCACCGCTGTGAACATCATCTGTGTGTCTCTCTCCTCAACCTGTCACTGAATCACATCCATAGCCTTCACACACATGCGGTCTCACCTTGCTGCAGGCTGCTCTTATCCTCACCCTCTTCCATCCTCTGCTGACACGTGGAGAGAGTTCAAGAGGTGTGCGTGCGAGTGTGAGTATCTAAGTGTATGCACTCTGTGCACACACATCCCCGGGCTTTGCTCTTGTTCTCACCTTACAGTCTGTTGGACTGCAGAGCAGAAATGAATCACACTGTCAGATGCTCTGAAAATAAGCAGCATCAAGCTCAAGCCCTGGTGACTTACAGCCACACCAGCGCAGCGGACAAGACCTCTCCTCTGAATTCCACACTCTTCTTCTTATTTCACCTTCAATAGTGGCAGGTGTGATCTGGCCCAGTTTGCTTGCCATTGTGAAACATGCTGGCAGGGTGACCTGAAAACAAACGGGCAGAATAATTGAATTAGGAAGCAACTGGAGTGTTAGACGGCATCTGTTGCTCACCTGATGTGCTGCTGTGTAGGTGATTAGCGTGACAGAAAGACTCAAATGCGGGAGGTCTCCAATCAGAAAACACACACACACACGCACACACACACACACAGATGCTTGTTGGATTTCTTCTTAGGGTACGCACCTGACAACACTCCCCATATCCCTCCACCACAACAACAGCAAGGTACTCTACAGTTCGCTATATTCTGAGTGGTTGCACTTGCTAGTTTACTGAGTTTGTTGCCAGGGGTTTTAGGGGGTTGCTAGACTGTTCTGGGTGGTTGCTAGGCTATTAGCATTGAGTTTTTTTTTTTTTAATTTTCTTTCTAATTAGCCATGATAACATGCAGCAAGCGACATGGGTTTCTATTTTAGAAAAGTTTCTATTGTTTATGGGGTGCAATATAACATGTATTCATGGTTTTTATTTTTTAAAAAGTCTTATTTTTCATAAACGTCACCTTTATAGTAAGCCGCACTCTCCTCTGTCCCCTGAACGAGCGGCTGACTTCCTGATTCTACGAAACCACTCCCTCAGAAACAGGCAGTGGGCTCAGATTGGTTAGTTTGGGCTGGTGTGTGGTGATTGGCTAAACTGTCGCTCACGTTGTCCGGAAAATTAACGCCCAATCACCTTTACGGGCGAAACGTGCCTGTGCTCCGGTCCAGATGTAAATAATGCTGTCGAACTACAGTATCAGTTTGAGGCATAATCAGACCGAGAAAGCGGCGTTGAAGAGAGTCAAGCAGAACCTCAACACACACGGCTCTTACTACACGTTTCTGAATGATGATTTGCTAAATTTTTTTACATAATACACATTTGTTTAACACAATAGCATCTGACTGGCAACAATAGCAACTGACTGGCTACAAATGTTATACTCAAACAGCGTTGGCATTAGTTTATGTTCTTGATTAAATCGAAAAAAACGTCAAAGCATATATACATGAAAAATACGTTTAAAACATTAGTACTTACACAAAATTCAGGTCCATAATGCTTGTACGCGTTTGTCGTAGACGCAAAATAGCATAACTAGTAGCCTAGTGGCTATAAAGCCAGCGCTGGCATTTGAAAAGATAAAACAAAAGGCTACGTCTGGAATTATACATGCAAATACATTTAAAATGATTAAGTCTTAGACTACTTACAGGTTGTGGCCCAACAACTGCTGCCTCTGGTTTTAAAGTTGGAACTGCTTCATGTTTTAGTAACAGTTTCTTGTTGAATCCAGTGTTGAATTCGTGGAGATTCTGGAAGCTGACTGTCGTTAAAATGCGCAGCACAGAGAGCTAAATTACGTTCGTCATTTTCAGGAACATAATCAAACATAAATTGTATCCATTGTTGACGAAGTACATGTACGTCCGTGGGGAAGCCTGAACACAGAAGACCTGACAGCTGGGTGAACACAACACACTCGATGAGCCACAGAAATATGTGCATGCCCTTATTTCAACACATTCTCACCCCAAGGCGTCACCTTTGACCATGCTTCAATATTTGACGTTTTAGGCGCCCTTTAGCGTCACTTACATGACGCGATCCTACGGCGTCATCTAACTGACGCTAAAGGAAAGCGTCAGTTAGAGGACGCGGTTAGGTTTAGGTATGGGGTGGGGGTAGGGTACACGCGATCCTAGGGCGTCATCTAACTGACGCTAAAGGGCGCCTAAAGCGTCAGATATTGAAGCATGGTCAAATGCTTCCCAAGGCGTCAGTTAGGTGACGCCTTGAGAGTGAGAATGGGCTGCTTATTTGCATTTTCCGGATATTAATATATATTTCCGGATTTAATATATATGATTGGTTTTGATTACGTACTTATCCAGTTCTTGTGAGTGAAGTAGCCTTGCCCATAGACTCTTTTGATTGGATGGGATTTTTGATTGATTTTGTCATGTCTCATAGCAGTGTAAAAATTGCTTGTCGCAGTCAGATGATTTGAAATAACATTCATGCCTTTATGGACAAGTAAATTCCAAACGATTATTTCCTGGAAAACATAATAAGCACCACTCAGCAAGCACCATAATTAACCGCAATAAGCAAAGGCTCATTGTACACTTGTACAGCTGCACACCTGCAGGCGCTGTTGGTGCAGGAAAATGTGTTCTCGCTGAAGAACACATGCACATCGAGGGAAAACGCATTCTATTGAGTGTTGTGTCCTAAGCCATTCCACACTGGCAGGAGAACTAGACTGTTGTCATGTGCGACGGAGGCTGGATGTGCCCAGACATGAGCCAGGGGAGACGAGGTGACGAGTGAATGTGAAAATGGTGCCAAAAGAAGAGAAGTAAAAACTAATGGCAGAATGGGGGAGAGGGGAACAGGGAGAGTTCAAGCTGAAAGGAATGTGTTGAGAAGACAGATGAGCCGTGGGAGAGGAAGCAAAAGCTCTCTGCAGTTCAGTGTGGAAATATGAGGTTGAAGGTGAGCATGGAATGGAAAGAAGCAGACATGAGAGGCTACAGGAAGAACAGAAGCGTGCTGGAGGAAAAAAGTCAAAGAACCTTGCCTGGCCTTTTCAGTCTTGATGAATGTGCCCTGTGTGGGAAAAGTTGCACCCTGTTCAAGATAACAAGCTTTCCACCTGTTTCTTCGGCAAACCTGCTCGCACGGCAAACCTCCACAAGCAACAGTGCTACATCAGGGTGCCTTGCGAGCACAAAGATGCTAAGTAAACAAATAAATAACCTTTGCCAGTCTTAGAAAGTTCTCAAAGAGTTTGCGTCACTTGTTGGGGTTCAGCTTTCCACTTACAGTCAGGGACTAGCTTCATTCCTGCTGAACATCATGTGCTATAAAATACTTATTTTTCCTTTTTTTCAGATCTCTTTTCCATTGTATATGAAAGTGCTTGTGGCTGAGGCACAGAGCGATGAACTCCAATTTCAGTTATTTGTCGATGTGATTTTCAGATGTACAATATGCAGGCTGTGCTTATATGAGGGGACGCCACAGGTACCGGCAGTGCAGCTTCAATTTATTTATTTTTTCCTCCAGCACAGGTTGCAGGGTGAGTGATTCTACGGCACTGTAGAGAGCTGGCTTTAGCTATAATACTTTCCTTTATTGAGCTACAGTTTTGGCAACATTAAGAATTTAAAGAGCCCCTATCAAAGCATTTGAAATGTCCCTATGTTTGTATTAGGAGTTCTCAAAAACAGTTTAACGTGCATGCAAGGATAAAAAACGCTTTGTCTTAAAATATGCATTTATTTTTAACTGATTTGCTCAAAGACTCCCAAATGATTCGTTCGACGATTCATTTTCCCAAACACCTCCTTTGAGTGATGTGAATCTGTGGCGATTGGTCAAATGACCCAGTCAGTTGTTATTGGTAAACCGTAGGCAGAGACTGTCGGCAACGGAACGCCCATAACCAGGATTATAGCTTGTCATGTGTTGAAAATTGTATATAGTGCACTTTCCACACGGTCACTCGCGTCTCCGTCAAGAGCAAGCTTTCACGGCGAAACTCAAATTGCGGGGGGTTTTGAAGGGCAGTGCTTATTATATAGAGCAAAGTCATATTTGGCTAAGTAGTTTAGGAGGTAATTGCCATTTTCAATGAATGTCTGGTGAATATAAACAAAACAGACATTTTCAAAATTCCATGATGAGCTCTTTAAGAATTGGTTCAGTTTATGTGTTTGGATTTTATTTGAATTGTTCATGCTCAACATGATGTGGGTGTGTAATGTAATGGGTAAGAATGACAGGAAGTGGAATTGCTAGTCTAAGATATTCAACACTCGCTCAATAGATATATTTCATTTGTGAAACGCAATAACAAAATCAGCAAGAATAGTTTTCTTAGGTTTGCCGTTTATGATTTTCATCTCATACACATTTAGTTTGGCTTGATACAAAATAAAGAGGGGAAATAGACTGAATGACAGAAGGACTGAGTGAGAGAGAGGAAGGTGGAACATTACAGAGAGATCTGATGCTTTTGAGTAAAGTATTAAATGTATTATGGAAAAAAAATATATTTTTATTCTTCTATGGTTTATTACACATACACGGGAGGTCTTCAATTAGAAAACACACATGCACACCTCCTCTTCTGGGTAGTCCATTGTCGTCCGATGATGACATCTCCTATAACTTGTGGGTTCTTTGATGGCTGTATAGTCCGATGCGGGATGCACACTGTCTTTCACAGACAGGGCATATGAAAGTTTCTCCTGATGATCTTTAGGGGGCAGTCTTTTATTTATGTGATGTTCAGTTCTCCTGTCTTCATAGTTTTTTACTCCATTTTGACAAAGTTGTTGCCAGAGCTTGCGATTGTCTTTCAGCCTCTTTTTTTGGCCTCCTGCAAATCGGGAGCCAAGATGTAATTGACCGTACATTATCTTATGTGGAAGGCGACTTGGCGGCATTCTCACAACATGACCAAGCCATCTCAGTTTATAGAGCATCAAAGTTGCCTCTACTCCAACAATTTTTTTTTTTTTTCAGGATCTCGATGTGTGGAACTCGATCTTGCCATGTCACTTTGAGGATGCGCTGCAGGCATCTAATGTGGATATATATATATATATATATATATATATATATATAAGACTTTACAGAGTTCCAAGTGGTTCCATATGGCAAAAGTCTTTTTTTTTTTTTTTTTTTTTGAGAACATCTTGGATTTGATAGTTGAACTAAGCTGTGATCCTAACAGATCGACATTCTGATTCTTCTGAATCCCTTGCTGAAGAGACAAATTGATGGATTTCAAGATCCAAGATTTGTTTAAACAGCACTTCACAAAACCATCAATACCATCTGTTGTCATTTTATGGTAAAATATATATATTTTTCGCAGCTCGTATTGTACCTCATTTCAAAACATAATAAATAAAACATGATACCAAAAGTGTACAAATTACAGTATTTTTTATATTGCTCCATTCACAGCCTAAATCAGTACTACAAACTACTAATAAAGAGGGAAAATAGACTGAATGGACTGAGTGAGAGAGAGGAAGGTGGTACAGAGTCTGATGGATCTAGACCATCTTAGCTGTAGACAACCGAGGGGAGTTTTTATCAGGCCCAACTAGGTCCAACGATGGAAAATAAATTAATTACAGTTGCCTACAGTCAATTATTCAGAGGGAATATCTCATACAAATTCTGCCATGCATAACAAAATATAGAGACGTTTTAAATCTAGCATTAACCTCTATGGGATGATCACACTCCAGGTTTCTATGTTAGCTGAACATTTGTCAGATTGGGGATCTTCTACTGTGAGATAATTTAGAGCAAATCATGGCGAGTCACATGCAGTTGCATCACAGCCTTAAAATATGTTTTTCATGAGTTGTTGTAGATTCCACTTCCTGTTAACAGTCTATTGCATGATGTTGCCTCAGGGTAGCACATATTTTCTTCATTCTGTAAACACATGACGCAAACAGAAAGCCTGTAAAATGGTTAAAAATGACAGAATGGATTTGACTACACCAATAAAATCTTTTGTTGGTCACATATCTTGGCAGTCATTTTAAATTATTTTTGGCACACTGTGGAGAACACTGCCCTCATACTGCCCTTATTCAATTACATTTTTCAGCAAAACAATATTTATTCACATTTGTTAGAGAGCGAATGTCATTTTATAACGGTTACAGTCATATAAATGATTCTTATGGAATGAAAACTTGCAAAACTGTATGCCACCTAGAAACATTATGTTTCAGTAAAGATCAGTAAAGATGGATACAATTAATGTTTTTGGGAAATCACATTATGACTTAAATGTTTTTTATCGAAAAAACGTTGGCCACAATTGGTACCCGTAGAATTTTTTATTCTAGTACATGCACACAAAAAATGCCAAAATCCCTTGTGGGTTATGTCTTAGGTGCTCTAAGTGATGTAAAGCATTTTTTAGGCCAATTTTTTATTTTATTTTATTTATTTATTTTTTTTGTCACATACAGCAAACATCTCCTCACTATCCGCTAGCTGCCTGTCCCCTGAACATACTGTAAAAAAAAAAAAAAAAAAAAACCAAACAACTGGGGCAACCCGCGCCATGAAAAATTACAAACAGTGTTCCAGCCAATAACTGACAAGAAGTGTTTGGGGGGTTAGCAGTGTTGTAGTCGAGACCACCTCACTCGAGTCCGAGTCGACACCAAGACCAGAGAGAGTCGAGTCCGAGTCAAGACCGAGTCCATAGAGAGTCGAGTCCGAGTCGAGTCCGAGACCAGAGACGGTCGAGTCCGAGTCGAGACCGAGACCAGTGAGGGTTGATTACCTAATTTACTTTTATTTACTTAGAGAAATCCTTTTTTTTTTTTTTTTTACTGAATTTACTTAGAGTTTAAAAAATATGATCAGTTTAGTGTAAAAAGACCACATAGTAGGTGGTGTTAAAAGTAATTTTATTACAATTGGTCATGCGCAGTTGCGCACTAGAAAATCACCAATCACTGGGCGTGTCAATAAATTTAAAGAAATATTTTATTAACATACATTAATAATCATGAAAAATATTTTTATTTGAACTCGAGTGGACTCGGGAATAATTCCGAGTCCTAAAAAAAAAAATGTTCGAGTACGAGTCAATTCCGAGTCCAAATGGACACGAGTCCATGACAAGACCAAGACCATTAAAATATGGTCTCGAGACCGAGTCCGAGACGAGTCCGAGTCTCGAGTACTACAACACTGCGTGGATGAGAAGGAGGGAGGGTCGAGCTAGCCTCCGTTTTGTTTGACAATACTTCAAACGTCAACAAGAAGTGACGTCACCCAACAAAGAACACGCTTAGAGCGCCTTTAAGTAAAAGTACACAGTTGAATAAGAAAACATGCCTGTGACAGTGGGCTATATTGGATATTTCCATTAGCTCTTAAAGTGACAGCTGCCTAAAATACCTGTTGAAGTCTGCCATTAATGATAATCAATTAAACAACAAATGACAAAAGGAAATCACTCACTGATCTTGACTGAATAACTTAAGTAGCTTTAATATGGATTAATCTATACTTAACCCATTTAATCCCAGTCCATGAAAAAAATAGTTTTACCTCTGCATGGTCACAATTGTGACTGGTGGTAGAACACAGGGAGTCTAAGAATACGGTGTATATAAATAAATAAAAATCTCCAGAAATTAGTTTAAAGACTGGATTAAATTGTTGAAGTGTTTTATTCGATTAACAAATAGGTAAAATTGTCTGGCTCAGTTTAAAAAATGACAAAATAGCAATCCTGTGCAGCAGCATGTCATAAAGTTTAATAAAATTGTTAAAATAACAAATTATAGGAAATTGCTTAGAATGTAATCAATAATATATCCTATTATAAATGGTGTACATGACACAAAATACTTAAAATTACAAAATGAAAAAAAATAATAAATAAATTAATAAATTAAAACAAATAAACAAATGTAAATAAATAAACAAATTATAAAATATGAGCCTATGGTAGGAAATTTGCTTTATGCCAAAGGCACTAGTATGGTGGTAGTAGGAGCATCTGAAGATGGAAATACAGATCATGAAGCAGCCTCAAGTTGTTTTGTACGATTTCTTATTCGGATTGTGAGTTTTGGTTTGTCGCCGCAGGCATGATCAGGGATGTTTTCTCCAATGGCACTGGTATGGTGGCAGTAGTAGCATCTGAATATGCAATAAAAGTGATGAAGCAGCTTCAAGGTTTTTTTTTTTTTTGTTGTTGTTGTTTTTTTTAGAGAGATTTCATGTTTGTATTGTGAGTTTTGGTTGGTCCTCGCATTCAGGTTCAATTTCCTCAAAATGATCAGATCCAAAACAGTTCTGCAGTAGAATTCAAAATTCTTGGTGTTCTGTGAGCCACCAATAAAATCCATGTCAGATGCATCGCTATCACAGTCGCTTTCAATTGTCTTCTATTATCTTACAACCACTGCTATTACAAATTTCAGTATAGATAACCCTTTCACGATGATATGTGTAAAAAAATTACAGTATGAGCTATTCAAAAAGGAGCTTTAGTATTCTTACCTTTCCTTTCTGAGCTTTGATGTCATCCTTCCATAAAGATAGCAGCACCAGGAAATAAATGGGTGTGGTCACATGACCAAAAAAACTAATAATGTTAGACCTGCCATAAACTCATATAGACATCTTACATTTTCATAGTATATGCCCATGTGCTTCATAATATGAGTTACTTTTCAATGTCACCTGAAATAAGCAAGTAAAAACTGTGGTTACAATTGTGACCATTGGGAATATGCAGTGTTATTTTACATTTGATTATTACATTTTTGTTGTGGGCTATTAGTTATCTGAATACTACTGTTAGTACATCACCCTGTTTATAGTACATCCGTTTTGTTTTTGTAATTAGTTTCTTTGTTCTTATTGTTTTGCTGTTAACTTGTTTTCTGTAATTGTTTTAAGGACATTGTACTTGTATTAGTGAACCTATATTGGTGTTTGATGAAGTATTGATAATTGTGAAATTTCACTGATCTCTAAGTACTCATATCATGTAATACGACTTTGATCATATTGCCCAACAAATATCGTTTTAAATAATCAATAATTTAATACTGACCAAAAATAAACATGATTATGATTTTTGCCATAATCGCAGCCCTATATGTATCAGCACTCAGTGTCCCCACTCTGTTGCTGTGTCCCAATTCGCTTACTTATACTACGCCCTAAAAGTATGTACTCTTTTTGCGAGGAAAAAGTACATACTTTTGAGTGTGTAGAAAAAGAGTAGGCAAGCTTTGGGACATACTATCACGTCATCTTTAACGGACAGCTCTGTCGCGTGCTGGTGCATCCTGTCACCGTAAACTTCCCTGTCAATCATCTTGTCACAGTTAAAATCCTCCATTCTATCTAATTTTATTTCCTACCGTTTCGGAGAGCACGTTCATCTGTCAGTTGTGGGTCTTTCATGCTCTCCTCGTGTTTGCAATTTGAATATGATGATGCGTTTAAAACGTAATGGCTAAACGTGTCTTTACAAAAGTTCACAATGTTGCTGCAAATGCAATATAATGTGGACAACATTGAATAAATTCAATTTCGATAATTAATCAGTCAAAACTCTTTTTTTGGCACTTTTTACTTGTGTCGTCCAACGCGCAATGGTTTGTGGGCAATATCAGCCATTAGAGTGTGCATCGATCTACACTTCGGATTCTGACCGGAAAAGGTAGACCATCCGGGTATCTTTGAAACACTCATTTCAACATACTACGATTTGGGACGTACTAATTCTATTTTCTAATACAATTTAGGACGGATAGTATGCGAATTGGGACGCAGCATGTGAATTTATGTGGTATTCCACTTTTTGGCTGAGTTGTTACTGTTCATAAACACTTCCACTTTAACAATAATACCACTTACAGTAGACCGTGGAATTACTAGTAGGTATCCTATCACAGTACCACTCTTGAACTCTCTGAGCTCTTCAGCACAACCCATTTTATTATTATTTTCCAGCATTGCATTTGCTTATAGGATACTGTATGTACTTTAAAAGGTAAAAGGCCCGTATTATTGAAAAATACAAATAGTATTGATGTCCATTTTGTTTTTTGCTAGAAAATGTGATTAAATATTTTGTAAACTTGCTTTCATAATGTGTGCAATAGAGGGTTAAAGCTCAGTTTGCTTTGGTGGTTCCTCTCCATGCAGTTATGCTACTGTATGCACTGTGCCTCATTCGAAAGCGCTTGCTGATGTTTTACATTGATCGTGACTTATGAAGGCGATTCAGCATGACAGTTAACAGGCCAGTGAGTTACAGGAGGGTTGATGTCCAATTAGCGCCGTCTCCTCAGCTTTAATGAGTGGTGGTAAATTTCAACTCCATCTCCCTGGCACAGTTTAATTAGCTGTAATTACATATGGCCTGACCTTTGCAGAGCCCTGTCCTGTTGATTTACAGGGCTGCAGGTCTCTTGATTTATCCCCCTGGGAGGCTGAAGGAAGGCCAGAGAACGTGAGGGACAAGAGAGTTTAGATCAGCCTGATGGAGTTCTCAGGTATCTTGGCTCAGGCTTACTGTTGATCTTGGATGAGCTGTTTAATTATTTATTTTAAGATTTTCATTCATACTTTGAACTCAGGACAAGAAAATAATTGTTTATTAACATATCAACTGTAGTACCGTGATGTCCACAGTGATGTACTGTCACTTAAAGTAGGTTCTCATCATGCACTGAGGCATGAATAAATTATATGGTTGAATTTTTAGACCAAATCATCATATCCCTAACCCTAAACCTAACCCATTAGGTGAATAACACTGATGTAGAAGCACCTAACCCTGGTTGTATTGGTGCTTTCTATTATAGCCAACGAACTGACTCGGACCTCGGATATGACGTGACGTCCACACTTCAAGCATTCTATTATGTTTTGTGCGTCCGAGTCGGAGAAAAAAATGGACGCCACCCGGAAAACTGTTGTAATGGTAGCACTGGCCGAGTACCAGGCACTTACATTAAAAATATATTATGACTACACCTTATCAAAACGCAGCCATTTGAACTTGAATGTGTTCACTTTATTTCATGTTAATCTTCTGTTAGCAACGCCTAGCAACGTTAGTAATTGCACTCACAACAACCGATTCCCATACCTACAGGGGACGCAGTAATACTGTGAATAGTGATTATAATTGTGATTATAATACTCTAAATAGTGATTATAATTGTCATTTAAAATACTGAAGCGGTTTAAAAACAATGAAAACAATTCATACTTGAGTCACACAGGGCGCAGCCATCTTGAATTCCGAAACAGAATTCTTGCTCGGTGTCCTCACGGTTGTCCAACGTCCGAGAGGAGAAATCCAAAAAAAGGGGGTGTGTGGCTAGGCAACGTCTGTCGTCTGATTCGGATCTCTGAGACGGATGAATAATAGAACGCACCATAAGCCTAAACTTGTCATGAACTCTTAACTTGTCCGTACCATTATACTTAAAACCGATTGTTGGATTGAACATGTTGCACTTTGTACAATGTCTTCTAATAGAGCTACACAATTTCCACTGTGGCAAGGGTGGGCATAGTCTAGCGAAGTCTGTGACAGGAGAGAGGATCGGGAGACTGGTGGACCGTAATTGGGTGCAAATGACAAACACCTGTGTCTTGTTTCAGTGGAGAGAACGCATATAAGTGACTGGGAAACATCATTCAACAAAAAGACAGCTGGGGGACCTGTGGATGAGCGTGCATGAAGCGGCACGAAAAGAATTGTATCTAGTGAGAGAGAAAAGCAAGAGTGTGGGAGCACAAACTGTGTTGAATGAATTAACACTTTGTGAGTTGATGTTGTAGCACTGCATGCACACCTTTTCTTTGTTCTTTTATTGTATTAGAATAAAACCCACAGTCTCCCCAAGCTGACCTACTCCCACTTCATCCAGACGCCTTGCTACTGCATGGCCACTGCTTCCTCGACTGAAGCTCGTACCTCCCCCTGTACCAGCCTCTGCCTCTCCTTTCCGCTGACAGAGTCATATTTGGTCGCTGTTTGGCTCCCAGATACGGCTCTGCCTTGCGCCACTGTTCCAAGGATGGCCTTGTGCTTCAGCCATGTTTCTGCCTGCTGGACTGCCTCGGCTGCCCTCCACTTCCTCCCTGTCCTAACAATAATCCCTGTGCCGGACACATTGGCATCTCTGGATCCAAAGTACTGCAGGTGTTCCTGTGCCCATGCAATGATGAACTCCTCCCTGACTGAGCTAAAAGAGAGCATGAGCTTGTTGGTGTTTCCATATTGTCCAATGTTACTTAGGCTACTCGGCATTACCTTTTTTCTCAAAACCTTCCACCACTGTCATGGGGACCTTATAGATAAGCAGAGGCTAGATGATTCTTGGGAGGATTCCGTACTGGTAGACCCAGGCCTTGAATCTTCCAGGGAGCCCAGACTTATCCACTGTTTTTAACCGTCCCTCCAGGTCAAGCACAGGTTGCCTTGAAGTCTCTATTGTTCAGGCTGCTGTTGAAGACTTTCCTAATGGCTCTTTCAGACTGCACGATTTTCAAAGTAGTCAGGTCGCTGCTCTTTTCACACTGCATGACTATCTTGGCCAGCATTCAGTCGCTGCTGTGTTCACACTGGACGATGGATCGGCGACAGAAGGTTTCACACTGCATGACTTTAGAAAAATCGCCGACAGACTCTGTCTAGCACGCTGCACGCAAACTACATTTCACAACAAACACGCGTGAGATATGAAAAGGAAACAACGCGCGACACCACACGTGCAAGACCGGAGTTCTCACGTGAGACTTTTTTTCGACCCGGTTGTGGTACAGCTGGTGAAACAGACACGAGTGCTCCTGCCAAATTTCTACTAATTTTTCTTCCATTTATTGTGTCCAAATAAACCGAGAAGAAGCTTTTTTTGTTGAAACAATGCCATATCATGTTGATATGTGATCTATAACTCCTCCCCGAACTCCCTGCTGCTCTGTATCTTGCTCTCTCACTGGCTGCCGGTGATCGCCGATGTAGTTTTCAGTCAAAACACTTTTCACACAGCAGGATTTTGAATCGCCGACAGGTCCAGATATTTAGCATGCCAAATATCTCACGGGCGTCGGCGACTCGTCGGTGATTCTCTCAGTTCGCGTCTTTGTTCATTCACACTGCGTGATTGTCACTTGCGTGAACGAGCGCCGATTTGCCTGTGATTTCGGGCATTTGTCGGCGATTTCTCAAAACCTGTCGGCGAGCCAAAATCGTGGCTAAAATCATGCAGTCTGAACTCGGCATAAGGCTCTTCACTGGTCTCTCAATGACTGATGACATCTGGTGTTCTCCCACCCTGAAAATGAATTTGTCTGTAACCTTCCCCTTATTTAGGACCAGAGACCTGGACTTTTCAGGTTTTAAGCTCATGCGTGCCCATGCCATGAGTCTCTCCATACCCTGGAGGATCCACCTGGCTACTTGTACCACCGTTGTTGTCACTGTGAGGTCGTCCATGCATGCTCTTCTGGGAGGTTGCCTTACTCCAGCCCTGAGGGGGCCAATGTGCTCTGTTGCAGCTGCCTTGACCATCATGTTCATTGCCAGCGCAAAGAGGGTCACTGAGATGGAAAAGACAGAGATTATCCCCACCTCCAGCTAGTGCCAGTCAGATGTTAGCTGGGCAATGAAGACTCTCAAGCTGAACTTGCTGTAATAGTTCAGGAAGAGATCTTTCACCTTCCATGGTACATGGCGTTTCTCCAGTGAGACCTCCATCAGCTTGTGGGGTATTGAGCCATAGGTATTGGTGAGGTCCAGTTACAGTACAGCCAGGTCCCCCTCTGCCTTCTCTTGCTTCCCTGATAAGCTGGGCTACCTTCAGAGCGTTGCACATTCTCCGTGGTCCTTCCGGAGTGTACAGAGGTGCTGCGAATTTAAAGGTCCCTTGGAAGGTGAAGTTACTCAAAGAAAAATAGTTCAGGCTAAGTTCATTTCACTCCTCTGAGAAAATGAACCAAGTAGAATACCAAACAGGAAAACAAAGAAAACAAAACAAAACTAAACTAAACGGACTGAAGAGAAGATCTGGAATTTATAGATGTTAAAGAGAGGAGTTGAAGAGATAAAGAAAGGGACGAAGAGAGGGATGAACTGGCGTTCCATCCTTTTGAGGACAATGGAGTTCAGCCAATCATCTTCGAGAGAGTGAATGGGAAAGATGTTCCTTTGTCCTGTCAGGGCAACTCATCTGCATAGTTTATGACATTGTTAAAAGATGTAGTTTATAGCCAGATAGCTTGTTGCACATAGAATAATACATTTTAGTGTAATTTCCTATATGTGTCTGTAGCAAGGTTCCGGGAAGAAGAAGGCATGAACCGGATATCCATCAAAAAATAAAACTTTATTTGAATGAAATAAACAAACAAAATACCTGCCAGCTGTCCCTCACGGAACTGCTGGCTACCCAAAATAAAACACAACTACCGGCCCGCAGCCCCTCGCGGACGACTGCTGGCTTACCTAAATAAAATATAAAACACAAACAAAACAGGCTCGTTCCTCTCTCGATCATCCACTCCGTCGCTCCCCCTTTATGGCTCCGCTCCTCCGTGAATGATGCGAGACCGGTGTGCTTCACAGGTACTGCTCATTAGCACTCGCACCACCGGCCTCGCGACTTTCTTTCACGTCCCTCGGCCGTCCTGCTCACCACAGTGTCTAACTCTGTGAGACCGAGAGAATCAAGATGGTACCAAATAAGGTATGTGAATAATAGGAATACATTGTATATGGGGAACACTGGGCTGTCCAGCCTGAAGGGTGGAGTATTTCAACCCCATGGGGTGGTAGAGTGGCTTGCCAGGGGAGAGAAACATGCTCATGTAACGGAGGCCAGCTAGTAGTTTCTGTGCGAGTAAACCTCACTCCCCTGATCTCAATAGGCGCTCTAGCGACAGACGTTAGTCTTTAGCCTCCTTGTTAGAGCGCCTGACTCTCATGCCGGAGACCCGGGTTCGAGGCCCGTGGGACCCGGGTGTAGGGGTTACATTGGTGCCGTGATGAGAGTGAGGTTTAGGGGGGTGAGTGTAACGGAGGCCAGATAGTAGTTGCTGTGCGAGTAAACCTCACTCCCCTGATCTCAATAGGCGCTCTAGCGACAGACATTAGAGGCTGCAGTCTTTAGCCTCCTTGTTAGAGCGCCTGACTCTCATGCCGGAGACCCGGGTTGGAGGCCCGCTCGGAGCGGGTCGAGTGGGACCCGGGTGTAGGGGTTACACTCAAAGAGGCTTACAGTAGAAATACACATGTGGGAACCCAGAAGGGAATAATGCATATGGCGGCACCTAGCCAATCACGAAAGCTGCCGGAGGCATAACTCTGGGGTTTATGTCAACAGCACTGGAGGAACTCACATTTCGATAGTTTTTATACAATGGTTTTTATTTATTCTAACAATTAACTGGGTGGAAAACTTAGAAACCCCCAAACCTGTAACGTTAAACTATGAGAGTTCAGTCATACTTGTTGTTTCAAGCCTCATTCGTATATGTGGAAATACATTTTTACGTCATTAAAAAAAGTTTCTTTTTAAAACCTTTCGCAGTACAGATATATCTATAACAAATTAAACAACTCTAGTTGTAGAGTAATTTCATTCGTTTGTGTTAAAAGGTGAACTGTGCTGAAATGTGATCCTTTTGAAATCATGCTTTGCTGGCTGTTGCTGCTGTCAGTTTATTGACAAGCAGTTTCTCTAAATAAAACTGGCTAGCATTATTATTTGGTCTCTCCCGACAGAACCCATTTAATTTCCTTCTCCATATCTTACAAAGAAACTGCGACATTTCGCTATAATGTAAACGAATACTAAGCTGCGCTGTCCCTCTTTCACTATTTCTGGAATGTCGTGCCTCTGTGTAGTTATGAAGGCATTGCCCCTGGCAACCGATAGCCCCTCCTAACATCATGGCCGACCGGCTCAGACCCCGCCCAAATCGGCACATGACTCCTCACTCTCAATAGTCACATATTCACATTCAAATTGGTGAATCACTACCATTATTGGCAAATTAGCATTGATTAATGCTTCCTAGTAAGATTAGATACTCCAGTGTGATTGATATCTTTTGCGCTGGATTTATGAAAGTGCTTGATGTCACAACTAAGTGCATTATATAGCTTTGTTTTGCTTGCATCTGCTTGCAATCAGCTCTCTCCGGTATCCTCAGGTTCTCCGGCACTAATTTAAAGTCAAAGTGCAGAACTCCTGAGCAGGAGGTGAATGATTATGTCTCATTGGCTCGACTGAGACAAACGACTCCAGTGCGCTAGGCGCCATGAGACGTAAAGAGAAGCTTTGCAGACTGGAATGTCAAATAGCCGCGGAGACTTAAAGGGCCTCGGACCCGAGGAAAGAATGGACAGCACACTGTGGAGCACAGAGAAATGCAGAGGGCAATGATGTCTATGACCCCTGAAAACAGAGTATGTGATGAGCTCATTATCACACCGAGAGCAGGAAAGCTAGGGAACGAATAAAATGCAGCTCTCCCCTGATCCCGTCACAGAGTCCCACTGAGAGATGAAGTACAGACTAATGAAGAGTGAAGAACAAGGCCAAACTTCTCACCTGGACCGCTCCATCCCATGAGTATTGAGGAGGTGGGATAAAACCGACAACACCAGTGGACAATATCACACCTGTTTAAAGGGTGGCAATTCAACCTACTAATGGGTCAGATGTCAAATAGCACAAATTTAAATTCCTATCACGTGTACTGTACATCAAGCATTTTTTTTTTTTTGTCTAGCTACAATTTGTCCCTTTTTTATCTCCAACACGTGACAACTGGCCGATACCTATAGCCTTTCTTTGTAATATGATGTAAGCAAAAGGAAGTTGCTCTCACCCTTACGTGGTCTCCCAGAGCCTGATAGAGATATCATTTCATTCCAGCGATGTACCTCTGTCAAATATTCTATCTCAGGGGTATTCTTTCCCACAGAAGAAGAAATTGAAATTCAATAGATTTCCCACCTCCAAAAGGTTGAAGAGAGCATGTTAGAGAGAGAGAGAGAGAGATGCCCAGCGGGGGAGCTGTCATGCAGAGAAAGATGGTTCCCGACATTTAGTTATGCATTCCTATCTATTTTCACCCACAAAATTAGACCTATTTGCCAGCCGCCGTCCGTCTCATGTTACTGTGAGGAACATTTTTCCCCACCTTTAGCTTTTGCCCCGTAAATTCAGTCTGCATGTGGTGTTGGTGGAAAGTGTCTTTATGGAAAATACCATCTCAGGCAATCTAGTTTATGTTTATTATGCTCAACAAAATAGTATTTTGGGTTCAGGAGAAGTCATAGCACTGTTGTTTTTACGCTTTATTTGTCTCCATAAACGCGGATGGAAAATACAAAACGGAATAGTCTGGTTAGTGTGCATTTTGATGTACACGATTGAGCATTTAGTTTAAATGTTTGATGGATTTTATGTTAGACATTTTTCATACTATTAAGACGTTTCAGAAGCCAAAACATGACAATGCCAACAGCTCGTTTACGTCGGTGTTCCATAATGGTGCACACCGGACAGTCTAATTTGTCATTTCAGACATGTTCAGGATAATATAATAGAGTAGCTACATTTCCCTTGAGACAAACTTCAACAATGAAAAACACGAATGAGCAGTTAAATTATCTTTTTCATGAAGTCGAAATTAATCACATTGCATTACAGCCCTATATAAGGATTATTTATACAGCCATTTTGTTTTGAAGGAGCAGTCATGGACGGCTCTTTAGCTCTTTGCTTTTTATTGAGTCATTAAAACAAACCTGCATAAACTAGCTTCTCACATAATGGTGCCAGTCTCTGTTCTTGAGGCACCTAAGATAATAGTAATGTAATAATTAAAATAATAATAATAATAATGTCAGCTAAAAAAGCCACCATCATTGATCAAAACCACATTGTAATGTAAACTGGATGATTTTGGACTGAATCACGTTTATGAAATGTACAGCCTTTATTTTGCTTTCGATTGTACTCAAGTCTGCTCTTTGACAGCCAAGGACATATGATCTCTTTTGAAGCCGTCTAATGTATCTTTTTTTCCTGTATATCTGGTAGTTTCCCTGTTGAGTGGTGGATGTTTATCAAAGTTATAAATCTTTTGAGAACTGAGGTGGACTTTGGCTGAATTAGACCATCTTTCCCTCTCCATTTTCTGGATTGACGTTTCTGGCTGATCGAAAGCACAGTTCCACAATGTAATTTATAGACCTGTTGTTAAATTGATTCGCCACAGTGGGTGTAATAAATCTGATACACGAAAGGTTTTGCTACTAATTTAAGGCACAAAACTTTTGGTACCAGAGACAAGACATCAACTTTTCTTTTTATTGAGTCATTAAAACAAACCTGCATAGCTTCTCACATACTGGAGCCAGTACCTTCTTTGAGGCACCTATATGCATAATAATGCCACCAACATTGATCAAAACCAAATTATAATGTAAACTTGATGATTTTGGACTGAATCATTTTTATGAAATGTAGAGCCTTTATTTTGCTGGTGCACACAATCAATATGCAGCTAACATTTGCACAGAGCCTTTCACCATAAGGGTGAAACGGATGACTGTAGACTGTGCTTTTCAATGGCACACTCCAGTTTTCTCACTAGGGACCCTTCGAAACCTAACCTCTTGATTTTGGCAGACTGGATCAGAAGGTAGCCTGTGTCCTCAGGCTAAGCCTTAAATGGAAACACACTCTCTGTGCTTAAAAAAAAAAAAAAAAAAAAAAAAAAAAAAAACATTGTCAGCGAAATGAATGTTAATATGGTACTTCAAAGCCCTTTTGGGGACAATGTTAAAGCCCGTAAGATCACAATGTGTCTGTGTGTGTGATAGAAAATGGGTTTGTATCAAATGGCCCATCAAAATACTTCAAAAAAAAAAAAAAAATAACAGTATGAGATCAAATGTCTCCAAATTTTTTATTTTTATTATTATTTTTACAATTTTGGACGATTTACTGTATAGGTTGGTACCAGGGTCTAGGTTACATTCCTTAAATATAATTCTAGAACAAGTGCCCATGTCTTGCAAAGTCAGCACATAACACAAGCAGCTTAAACGACTGATCTGACCTTCAAACACAAAAAAAGAATTTGAATTGTTTCCAACAGAGATAAAAGATAAACGTCTGAATTTTTTATGTTTTCGATTCAAGGCCCTGTGTTTTTTCTTTGATGGGCAGCTATGTTAAAATCCCAGCAGACTTTTCCGATTGTACTCAAGTCTGTTCTTTGACAGCCAAGGACTTTGAAGCCGTCTAATGTATCTTTTTCCTGTATATATATGGTAGTTTCCCTGCTGAGTGGTGGATGTTTATCAAAGTTATAAATCTTTTGAGAGCTGAGGTGGACCTCTGCTGAATTAGACCACCTTTCCCCCTCCATTTTCCGGAGTGACGTTTCTGGCTGATCGAAAGCGTGGTTCCACAATGTAATTTATAGACCTGTTGTTAAATTGATTCGCCACAATGGGTGTAATAAATCTGATACACAAAAAGTTTTGCTACTAATTTAAGGCACAAAACTTTTGGTACCAAAGACTTTTATTCTCTTGGCGGAGTGAATCAAAGAAAACCAATGAGTGATTCAATGAATCCATCCATTCATTCATCCATCCATCCATCCATCCATCGTCCAATCCCAAAAATAAAAGTTTTTTTAAATAAACAATCAAATCAGTCAAATATGCATAAAAATAAATAAAATAGCTAGTTTGCTAACATAAAATAAATATTGTATATAAAACAATTCATGATCCAAAATTATTGTTCATAATTGAAATTGAACACTGTAGTCTGAAGTAAACATTGATTCATTCATTCATTTATGAATTCAGTTCATTCTGTCTGTCATTTATTTAGTAGGCCTACAACAAACACACACACACACGCACGCACGCACCAACGGATTCACATCCCAAGGCGTCATGTACAACGCTTTTGCCAAAGCGTAGACATTCAACGCACATGGCACGTTTTAGCGTCAATATAACACACACAGAGTATGGGTAGGTTTAGGTCTGGGGTAGGGCTAGGGTTAGACCACTAGGAGGCGCCTTCTGCCCCATATATATCTGCGTCTCATATTGACACTAAAGGGTGCCATGTGCGTTGGATGTCTACGCTTTGGCAAAAGTGTCGTATATGACGCCTTCGGATGACACACACACGCGCACACACAAACACCAACACATTCTCATCCCAAACCGTCATCTAACTGACAATTTTGACCATGCTTCAATATCTGACGCTTTAGGCACCCGTCAGTTACATGATGTGATCCTAGGGCGTCATCTAATTGACACTAAACGTAAAGCGTCAGTTAGATGACACGGGTAGGTTTAGGTCTGGGGTAGGGTAAGGGTTAGACGCGATCCTAGGGCGTCATCTAACTGAACGGGCTGCAAACACACACAGTCCACGATTCATTCAATACAATACACACATACATGCATACATACAAATGATCAACTAAAGTAACCTCGAAGTATTTGATTCAGATTCTTATCTCTAGTCATGTGATGTGCACTGTCACTCCTCTCTCCCCTTGTTTGAGGACCATTGCTATGCTGTCTAAAACTCAGTCGGGAGATTTATTTTTGATTGAAGTTGAACCTGGGTGTTCTTTTCCAGCAGGCTCTGGACGGCTCTCACGCTGTCCTTTTCCTTATCACTGCACATGCAGGCAGCTGCAGCATCCATTTGAACGGCAACTGTCTGGTTTATCCTCGGCTTTTATCTCTTGCTGTAGACCTGTGCTCAAAGAACTGCAGAAGCAGCACCGATCCAGCCCACTCGCCTCATCTCGGAGGCACAGATGCTCTGCTGCCAGGGAAATCAAATCTCCGTCATATATTGTTAATGACGTGTGCATTTAATCTCGGGTTGTTGATTGACACTTCTTTAATCGGCTTGCCTCAGTGTTCCCCGGTTCTAAATCAATCCGAAATATCACCAAATCTAGATCTGTGTTCTTGTGCAATGAAGCAAAGCTTTCTTGTCTCTACAGACTAGACCTGTGAAACATTAGTGTTGTGCCGGCAGTATATTTGCTAGATGGGAATTTTAGATGCGTTCCGTGAAGTATTGTGTCGAGCAGTGTCCGGTTAACAAGCGTGAGAGGAAATCCCTGTTCCCAGTCAAGAGGGATTAAGTAGGGCTCCATTCTCTCTGCTCTCGGCAGTCATTTCATCTGTTCAGCGTAGAAAACATGGTGATGTGAATAGACCCCAGCCATGTACACCGGAACCGTAACACCTGGTAGAAAGGTTGCGGAATGAAGGGCTGTGCAGAACAGCTGTGGAATCGCTCACCCCTCCAGATTTTGTGAGTGTCTGTGAGGTCTTGCATCCATTAACATTTCTTTTTTATTGATGTTAACTCTTTGGTAACTACACTGGCACATTCCCAATTACATAAATATGACCTTCTTCTACCCAGGCGTTATGAAATCGCTCAAGCCCTTTGTGAAATGATTTATGAATTCGTACAGTCTGTCAAGGCCTATTTCCACTTCAAAGGCCTGTCTAATGAACAACGTTTGTGTTTCGCCCTGGGTCCATGTGATGATTTTCTGATATATGAATCAAAGTCTTACTGAGAATTGCCACAGTTTAATTTACTGTTTATATTTAAGTAGATTTCTTGGATTTCTTCTAGATTTTTAGATGCCTGCTTAATATTTTATCTTTAACAGTTATCTGCATATTTATTTCTCTGCATTGTGTAGGCAATATATATATATAATGCTTGTGATAGTCCAGATATTATATTTTCAAGATATGTACTTCTGTTTAGAACAAATCACTCAAATTACACATTACATAAAAAAGAAAAAAAAAAAGAAAGTGCAGTGATATTAATATTGGTTCATATGAAACCAGAAAGTGTCTCTGCGGTGACATCCATCTTAATCTTAACATACCTGTAAGCGTTGAATTATGATTTTTATGTACAAGGCTTCCATTGGAAAAACAATCCATAATATTGATTGATGTTGCAAATGTATAGGCTATGGTTTGTAGCACCTTTTACTGGTTTTAACCAATTCACCTTTGGCTAAGCCACGCCCTAGAATGTAGATTGACCAATCACAGCCCAGCCAAGAACAAGCTCCCACAGAGGTCCGACACTTTTTCACAGCGCTCCATTGACTTTCAACACGGGCGTCTCATATTTTTGGTCTCAGCAGGCTATTACCATCATAGTTTTATCCAAAATATGGTTAAACGTTGTGCCTCGGGCATTTGTAACACAGATACGCGTTTCCCAGACAGGTTGGAGGGGGGTGTCCGTTTTTTTCCCTTCCCAAAACCGAAGTCAAATCCTGACAGTGACAAGTGTCGTGTTTGGATTAAACTGTGTGGATGTCCTCAGTCAGCTAAACCCCGCAAATATCAACAAGCATATCTATTTTTATTTCTAACCTTACTGTGAGTGTGAAGTTATACTAGTTAGACCGTTTTATAATGTTTTAGGTTATGATTTCGGTTCTCATACCGGTTGTTGATACGCTAGCACACACTGCTAATAAATACAACGTTATACTCGTGTAGTTTTGCTTTGTAATAACGATAATAGAAGTGAATAGAGACCTACCCAGCTTTACATGAACAGTGTTGCTCCCTGATATTGTTAGTCCCAGCCTCCGTCTCGATTAGTAGGAAATGTGGTGGTTCATTTTTTGACTGTGACCGGTAACGTTATGCTTTTGACTCAATTTGGATGCCTTGTTGTTTCTTGCGTTTCACCTGTATGTCTTGAATATAGCCTTCGAACGCATATTGCAGCCCCTTTTGCCTACTTCTATCGGACACTTTATTTGCTGCTTTATAAAAGTTTGATAACATTTCAGCAGGAAGAGCTGTTACAGCATAAGCCATGCAGAGCGCAGATGAAGTTTGACAGATGTAGCAACAGTAACTAAGGGGGGCGGGGCTTAGCCAATGGTGAATTGCTGCACAATGTTATTCTTTTAGTTATTTAACAATAGCTTGGACATTCACATGAAATAGCTTACTCGCATTGAAAAATAAGGTGGATGGAAAGTGCATTCATACTGTAAAACCATTCACGTCTTTGTTCCACCTAACCACTGCGACATCATGTGAAAACACTGATTATAAATGTAGTTTAGTGCATGCAGGATTTTATTTGTAATATGTTTATAGAAAAATCTGATAATTAATGAAATACATAGACAGTTTACTGTAGCTATAGCACATAGTTTTTGAGTAGTAACATTACTATATATTGTGGTTTTATCCATTGATTACTCAAATTACACTGATTCATTGTGTCATTAAATGTGTTGCTGTACAAAGGCATAATTTCTAGACTGAGAAACATCTAGGTCGTCATCAGAGGTATAGGCCTAAAGTCGAGGGGTCAGAAAGTAAAAGTCCTGCCATGTTTATTCCACCCATGAACTCAGCCAAGCTGATTCCACTAATTAGTTATTTCTCCCTGCTGAAAAAAAACATACACAGTAAAAGAAATGGACAAAGCGATCTCATTGGAACTCCATTGAGACCATTGAAGCCCGTTTTTGGCGATTTTTTTTAGCACTTCCGTCCCTGACGCGCAGACTCAAACAGAGCTTGACTACGTAGTGGGACGTGAGTGACCCGTCTGTCTTCTAGTGCTGTGTCATGAGAAATCTGAATCATTCCCTTCCGAAACATGCAGAGGTGGAGAGTGTGAATAGGAGCTGTCCATGAGCTAGGAGAAGGAGACAATTTTGCAAGATATTCTGATTAATTATTTTGTCATTTTGCCTCCACGTTTCCCTGATTGCGCGCAAGCTTCTTCTCATGTCCATACGGTAATCTCTCTACGTGCGACAGAGAGTTGCGTGGGTATGACGCAATCGTTAGCCTACTTTCAGTAAAACTGCTTCTACGGGGCCATAATATAGGTAATGGAGCTATTTATACATTGTCGTGTTTCTTTAGAAATACATAAAGGACAAATGGGGTCTTCAAACGCCTCTGATGTAAAGTTATTCACTGTCAAAGTGACACCAAAATGAATGGGAGTCAATGGGAATGCTAACGCAAGTGAAGTTCTGCTACAAGATGTCAGCTCCCGCGAGGCTTCAACTTCCGGTCGATGGATTACCCCCTTGGAAAAAAACTGTGCTAATTAGCAAATCCAGGTGATTGCAACAAAATACTGAGGAGGACTTTTACTTTCTGAACTTGAACTTTACACCTCTGGTCATCATCTTGTAATTACGAAAGAGCATGAATCCAGTAAGTGGGATTAAAAGGATAGTTCACCCAAAAATGAAAATTCTTTAATGATTTACTAACCCCAAGCTGTATGAGTTTCTTTCTTCTGTTCAACACAAATGAAGAAAGAAGAAAGAAACTCATACAGGTTTGGAACTTGAGGGTGAGTAAGTAATGTCAACATTAAAATTTTTGGGGTGAACTATCCCTTTAAGCAGACAATCAGACAGGATCTTTATTTTTCCGTAGCAGATGTGAACGTATAGTTTCATCATGTGATATATCGATGTAAACCTTTTTTCCTGATGCCGTTTGCAGTGCCTTTCAAACTGAACATTAACTGTACACTTTCTTCGGATTGGAGTCTAACTTAATAACGGAATTATCTGTGAATTTCCAAGGAACGCACAAGTACTCAGAGCAGCGCCCAAAATTGTATAAAGCTCCTAATCACTTATAATTTTCATGTTGACTGGATTTTTTTGTCTCTTGAAATTGCTTGGAAAGATATGTTTGCAGCGTTTCATCTTCAGAGAAATCCAAAAACACATTAAATAACAGTACAGCCCACTGAAGAGATATAGCCTATGGGTCCAAAATCGCATACTCTCTTGAGGTACTTATTTTGAATAAGTAATAACAACCACTAAAAAAAATATGTTCTACATATGAATGTAATCCATACGCATTACATATGCAATCATTATCATGTGACTTACTAGCGTCAGTTGCATCGCTTGACTGCCATTTGCAAATCCTCTCCCGTGGCATTATGGGAAAGTGTCCATTATATGCAAACTTCAGAATCTCCTCGGAAGTAATAGGTAATCCACTTTACTTCCTGCCTACTCAAGAGGACATAGTTTGTCACATACTTTGGATACTATATAGTAGGGAAGTATGCGCTAAGTCTCTCCCTCACAGACTCACTGCCATCCCCGTAACAAATCAAGATGGCCCTGCTGTGAATAAGGTCTATGGATGACACTTTCTCTTGTTTTGGGTTGTTATATCCTTTATAGGCTGTCAGGACAACTGACATATATCAGTGTGTGTTTGTTTACATGCACAAAAAGCTGTCTGTGTTTTTACTCACAACTCCACACCCCCCTAAAATCCTTCAAATGTACGCTCTTAGGCAAACAATGTGTCTGTTTCTCCTCAGATGAACACTCATTTGTCACATTTCACAATTAGCTGCAGGCATGGCATTTAGCTCATTGCGTTGTGATTAGAATAACTTATTATGCTTGTCCTCCACGGCATCTGCACACATGACTGCTGAATATTAGCATGCCCATTATTTGTCACTTCATCAGTTTAAACTGATGCTGAATACATTTGATGGAAACTATATTTGCGTTGTGATTTTGTGCGTGGCTGTCATCCAATATTCATCCCAACCATTTATTTATGTCACTTGCTTTGTGGTGCATTAATTTTGCGGGCAACACAGTTTACTTGGGGATCTGGTAGGCTGGTTGATGGCTTGGAATTAATAATTATTTTTTTTAAGGGACACAGAGTCAGTCAAACTCACAGTTACAGAGTAGAATAAAAAACAAAAGCTCATACCCAGAGGGCTGTTGAGTCAAATCCTGTGAAATGACAGTTACAGTGTAAAGCAAATGTAAGACCTTGGCATTTGACCCCAATTTTCTCCAGGGGAAATCTTGTAGCAGACCCTTTTGGGGGTTGACCTCAGCTAACAACACTCCCTGTAAACAGCCAATTGTGGCTTTGAGAGGCTGACTATATTTAATGTCACAAATTGTCACATATATACTGAAATTACTCATTATTAAATTATCAAGTCCAGCTGATGCATTTTTACATTGTCATGTGTTGATCCCTTAACACCTTTCAGTTAAATTTTGGTTCATTCTTGTATGAGTCACTGTCTAGAGGTGTTTTTTTTTTTTTTTTGCAATAGATAACCCCGTTAAACTGGTTTCTTTCTTTATAAATTTCGATTTTTGTAAGGTGTACAAGAGAGTAACATTGTCTCTAGAAGTGGAGGAATTGTGTCTATCATAGTTCATAAAACAAGAAATACATTGCTTTTTATTACAAGGAATTTTTTATTGCTGAAACAATATGAAAAAAGGTAATTGCATTCTTGTTTTCTATCAGAACAACAGTATGGTGATATTATTACACTTCTCACTTTGTGAGCATCTTTTCCCCCTCTCTTTCAAAGCCACAGGTAGAATGTAATTCATGTGGAAGATTGAGATGGCTCATTTTTCTTTGTCACAGTCAATATACTGCCTCAAATGGTTTGACTGATGTGCTGCACTGTAAAATTAAGTCATAGCAGGACATAGCAATTTTTTTGCCACAAACTAATGAATTTCTAGTGTAAGGGATGCCTAATGCCCTGGGAAAATGTGTGCCATTGTGTCTTTTCAGGTATTTTATTTTCTTTTACGAACAGAGGTAGATTAAGTTCTGAATAGAGAGGCAGAGTCATGTTTTCACATTGCCTCTTAGCTTAACTTCCTTTTTTTTCCCTGTGCTTGGAAATCGCTATCCATGGTGCTGAAGCAAACAGACTGAAGCCTTGCTTGAATGGAGTAGTGCAAATGCAGCATACATACATACCATGTTGCTTCTGAAGCATTGAAATGTGAATTGCATTTCTGCAGGACATTATATGTATATATATATATATATATATATGAAGAGTTCAGATGCAAAAGCCTCTAAGTGCCATTTGAATTTTTCTTCTAGAATGATCATTTTTTATCAAGCTTGTATATTTAAGTTCAGTGATTTCACTTAAATGGCAATGAAGATTACCTATTAATTGTCATTTAAGTGAAATTACTGAACTTAAATATACAAGCTTGATAAAAATGATCATTCTAGAAGAAAAATTCAAATGGCACTTAGAGGCTTTTGCATCTGAACTCTTCATATATATATATATATATATATATATATATATATATATATATATATATATATATATTGTCAGAGCAGGCTGTGCCTAATGGCCCCCTCTGTTGGCAGTGTTAGACATTCAAACTGAACCAGCACAAAGTTTCTTTTTGTATATTTTATTTATACAAATAAATTTTGGTTAGATTGTGTATCAATATTCACGACCAGATCCAACCTGGAACTGACAAAATTCATGAAGTTCTGCAATTCACTTAGAAGCATCAGGTGATCCCTTGTGTATGCTGTTTCCGTATGCTGTGCTGCAGTTGCCTTTGGCATAACCCCCACCCCCATCTGTCTCCCTTTCACTCCCATCAAGTATAGGAGCATTCAAGAATAAATAAACAACTTCATACGAGTATATATCATTAATAGTATAACAATATAGTATCATTAACTAATACAGTGGTAATATATTAGCTGCACATCTAAAAACCTTTTACCTTTAAAATGTATCGACCCAAAAATCAACTCAGACTCCAGAAAGTTGAAATTTATTAACATTTTTTGTATCACTTTGGTTTAGGCTCCAATTTTCACTACTAACTATTAACTATGACTTTTTCCTCAATCAACTCATAATTACTACATTTAGTTGTTTAGTTGAGATATTGGGTAGGATTAAGGGATGTAGAATATGTAGAACATACAGAATAAGCCATTAATAACGTTATGTGCTTTATAAGTAAAACAACCAATATGCTAGTAATATGCATGTTAATTAGAAACGAGTAAATAGTGAAAACTGGACCCTAAATTATAGTGTTACAATTTTTTCAGGAGAAATAAAAGCAGTTAATGAACATGTGTAGACATGTTCAGTGTCTATGCGTCAAACACACACACAAATAATGTGTAACACTTTAAAATACGTTTTCGGTTAAAATTAGATAACAATTTTTGTTAAAAAAATAACAATACTTCTACAGCATTTAGTAATCGTAGATAATATTAATTTCAACACTTACTAATTATTAAAATCAAAAGTTGTATTTGTTTATGTTAGTTAGTGCACTCTGTACCAACATGAACAAACAATGAAAAGCTGGATTTTTATTGACTAACATTAACAAAGATTAATACTGTAACAAATGTATTACTCATTGTTCTTGTTAGTTAATACATAAACTAATGTTAACACACTGTAAAGTGTTATCAAATAATGCAAAACATATTTACTAGATTACTTAAAAATAAAAGACCATAATAATGTGCATATATCATGACAAAAAAAAAGTGTGATGCATCACATGTCAGATGCATTACTTCTGGGGACTTATTTCTTTCAAAGGTAAAACAAATAAAATAAATAAAACTGTTTATTATTATTATTATTATTATTATAGAAGTAGCTGAAATGGCCACACTTTAGATTAGGGTCCAATTCTCAACATTTACCAACTAGCCTATTAACTAACTTTTGGCTAAATAAACTCCTAATTACTGCTTTTTAATAGTTAGTTAGGTAGTTGTTACGTTTAGGTATAGCCTAGGATTAGAGATTATGTCATGCAGAAGAATTAATAGCCTACCTTCTTTATCAGTGCTAATAAACAGTCAATATCATAGTAATATGCATGCTAATAATCAAGAACTGGACCCTAAACTAAATGTGTTACCGCTTTAATAATGTCACCAGTGTTTTTTTTTTTTTTTAAACTTGAACTTACGAAAACAATTGGGTCCAAAGAAGCAGAGCTGCAGCTCAACAGCTCAAACCAAATCCAAGAACCCCTCACCTCTTTACTCTGTGAGCTCGTATTTGGCGAAAAGACTGCCTCTACACAGTGCTGTCCCACACATCGGAAAGCATCGCCCGGCTGCGAGGATGTTTTCATATGAATGCGCAGCACACGTGGTTTAAAACCGCAATATCTAAAAGCTGAGGGCATTGAGAAGTCGCCTAAGGAGGAAAGAGGAAAAATAAAAATCGGTAAACCTTTAGTAGGTGTTACGCGGCGCGCGCGTGGGTTTTAATGAAGAGCACGAGACGATTTCAAATTTGATCTCGAGCGCATTGCCACAGATATAAACGCAGCGCTCGTCGTTATTCAGCAATTATCGTACTCGGAAACGTTCCCCTTGCGTGTCTTCAACAAAGGAGAGGGGATGCCGAGCAACATTTATGTCTCAACATGCAAATAACCCTCTACTGTAAGTCCTTTTCATATTGCTTTCGCTCGTTGCGTCTCGCGGGAATGATAAAAGCAGGCTTGTGCAGTTTTGTTTTAGCGATAGTGGCTGTTACAGAATTGTCTCAATTATTGATAATATATGCTTGTTATATAGAGTGTTCAGTTAATGTTTGCTTAATTGCCTATGTCAGTTAAGAGATAGCTAGTGTTGCTCACGAGCCAGAGATTATTGTGCGTAATAAGACGCTATGTTGCTTCGTTTCATTTTGGAGTGTTTGTTTATGACGCGGCGACTCTGTCTACCTTACAGGTGAAAGTTTGTCGTCTTCTGCGAGGGGAGATACGGAGCTTGAGTCCACAAACGGCATACTCGCGTCTATCTAGCGCTGGATTTTGCGTCTTCAAAATGAAGAGAAGGCAAAAGCGCGTTCTGCAGATGGCATTTCTTTTCATGGTAGCTTTAATTTTTCTGCCAAATGTCGGCCTTTGGTCAATGTACAGAGAGAAGAACCTTATGAAGTCGCATGAGCCTGGAGAACAGGTGAGCACACACCTTTGATATATATATATGTGAGTCTAGCCTTATAAGCTAAGTTATTACTGTCAATCAGCACTGGTGCATGCAGCATAACCTGTAAATAACAAGTCTGGATAAGTCATAGCTCAACTGGACTAGTACTGTGCTGAAAAACATTATTTAAAAATAAAAAAAAAAAATCAGAAAGTTCATGCCAGACTTGCTATCTTTACTTTCAAAATATATGTAACTGGAAGTGCAGTAAGTCATAGTAGTGCTCATCTCTGAATAAATGTTATAAAGTGTTACAATTTTTATAATTTCTGTATTAAACACATCACTAATGTCTTAAAATTGCTTTTAGGATTAATTCTACCTCACATTATTTTCTCTGTTTGCAAAATAATGTAGCCTATTCTACTCATTATTTAAAGAGTTAAAAAAAATTACAAAAAAATATCTACTTTTTGCGTTTGGCCAATTCACATTATAGTGTTGAAAATGTTTATCATCACCACTTTAATCAAAGTTGTTAATTACCAATCTAAGAGTACCAATCTGGAAAATGTGGCTTTTGACATCCCATCTTCTCTAACTAACCTAACAGTACTCTAATTAAACTTTTAGAATACAAAAACACTTTATGCGCCTTGTTCAGCTCTTAATGAATAGTTAACATACCATTATTGTGTGTTTATCTCCCACAAGATTATGCATTTAGGAGAATTTAAGAAGTCAGCAGTTTTGCCTTGAGGGAAACATAAATCAAGAGTCAAAAAATAAAAACATTTTCTTGCAAGGCGTGCAGAAATGAAAAGGATCAAGATGCTAATATTGAATATTTATTGTTGATCTTCTGGTAATACTCTCAAAGAGACGGAGAGAACAGTTCAACCTACTGAATGTTTTATCTTCAAGAGATTTGGGATTATTGCATCATTTTCATAGGTTGAATTCCTTAATCATGTTTAGCTCTCAGAGAACAACATTCATAAGCTCATTTGCTCTGTAACTGGCTGCTGCTTGTGATGAGAGTGCAATCAGTGATTCTCTCAGTCTGTTGCCATTGTGACATATTTAGTCCTCTAAAAGCATCTTGCATGTGGAAAATCGCTTGGGCTGGGATGGGTGCACTCACTTTCATACATCAGTACTAGATGACATACATCTCAACATTACAGGACTAGCGTTCCCATCTACTGAATTCCTTTCCTCCACATATGCGTGTAACCCCTCAACGCCTGCCGAGGGGTGCTGTTGGTTAATTTGATTCCACCCTTGGGTACCTGGTTGCTTTCGTTTTTTGCAACTCTGATGTAGTTCTAACGCTCAAGGGAAAATGCTGAGTCTGTTTATCGCGTCTTGTAATTGCTCCTTTATCATTTGTTTTGCCGGGGTTGCATGACTTTTGCCTTGGGCGAGCACAACTGCACAAATCCAGTCTCTCCATTGAAATTAAACCACAATATTGACAGGGCCAAAAATATGAGAGCACCTAATTCAGGGTGCTGTCCTTTCGCTCTCTCTGCTGACCTCCACTTTCTGATTTCATGAAAGAGGCATTCTCCAGGCAAAACAACCTCGCTTGGCTCTGTGGGAACTTCGTAGATGTGAAAAGTGGGCCTTTGCTCAGAGGCTTGGTGAAACATTCTACAAGTGTCTCAGATAGAGGACTCAATATGTAGACTCTGTCGTCTGAATATTTATTGCCATCTAATGAAGTAAATCAGGCGGACTATTGATTCCTCAGCAGTTTTTAAGAGAATATGATTAGTGGAATGAGAGCGTATATTCCATTAGAAAAAAGGATGGGGAGGGCAGCGCAGGGATGAGAGCACACTCTAAAAAATGCTGGGTTGTTTTAACCCAATTTTGGGTCAAATATGGACAAACCCGAAATGTTGGGTTAAAAATGTAATGTAAAAATTTAACCCAACGGCTGGGTTAGTCCATATTTGACCCAAAGTTGGGTTAAAACAACCCAGCATTTTTTAGAGTGCAGTCTGGAATCAGTCTCTCAATCCCCTCATGTCACACACTTTCCGAACTCAAAAGAAGCTTGAGTTTACCAGCTCAATAGAAATATCCCAGTGCCTGTTATTGTGTACCTGTCAGAGCGGGAGAGATAATTGACAGCAGAGATATTGTGTGAATAAGCCCCCAAGAATCCCAGCGAACAAACCCACCTTGTGTGTCCTCTTTTATTATCCGATAGCAATTACCCATGATTGAATCAGCCCTCGAATCCCCCCCAAAAATCCTCCCTCAGTGATGTTAACCGAGGTTTAACAAAATAGCGACGGGAAGCGTAGACTCAATGCACCGGCTCCCTTTCTTCTGGGAAGACGTGCTTTGAGCGCTGTCCCTCCTTCCCCGTCAAAATCTCGGCTTTCTGTCCTTTGGGAGACAATCATGTTGAATTAGCTGTGGCGGCCCACTCCTGGCGCAGGTAAACAGCATCTGTGTACTTCGGTGGGTGGTGCGCACAGCGCCAGTGCTACGAGATGGATGTGTGCTGATAAGCGTGTGTCAGGACTGATAACCTTCCCTCAGCTCCTAACAAGAGCCCTCCGTTGAGCATGACATTGCCCACGAGCGTTATGAAGAGAGTGTCTATGCAATTCTATCTCGACGCGCTACTGCACGCCGGTGTGTTGACAACGGCGGGCGTGCAACACTGTCACCGATAGCACGGTGGATAACAAGAGCTGTGGCATTGTTAACTACCTGGGGTGGAAGGCGCACAACAGAGGTGAAGGGCAAGCTGACCTCAGAATCTTTAAGCTTTCCAGTTTTTAAGCTGACCATGTTTATGTCACTCTAGACGCAGTAATATTATTGTCGCTTTCCATTTGCCAGCAAAGTGACAAGGGGAAGAGAGATGTAGTAATTGCAATTACCCTCAGTGTCATACTGGAGAGATACATTATGGTAATGTACACGTCAAGCTGACAGTGAGAGCATGGGTGAAGAGTGCACAAGATGATTTGAACTGAAATGTGGTCTGGGGTCACTCAAGGATCAAACTAAATAGTATTGTAGAGAGGCTTGGGTAACCAAAAGATGGAAATTGTTGGAGATTTTGTCAGGAAGCATTGAGAGGATTCCGCAATAAGCAGCACCATTCGGTGTGATGGAGGTAGGGCTGGGCGATATGGCCAAAAAATCATATCTCGATATTTTTTGGTCAAATGGCGATATACGATATATATCTCGATACTTTCTACGTTTTCTATTTAGATAAAGAAAAAAAAAAGAAAAAAAAAAAAAAAAATATATATATATATATATATATATATATATATATATTCACATTCGGCCCAATGATATCCTACAAACAATGTTGATATTGAAGGATATGGAAACAAATATAATATAGGCTATGCAATATATTATGTGCAAAAAGCTTTTGTTTTTATATTGACTAAAAGCTAAACTAAAAATGAAAATAAAAACAAAAACAAACGCACAAACTAATTATATTAGCCTGCATTTGATTACCCCATTATAATCACTTTCACTTTCATTAAAAATATATACTTGTAGGTAGGGGTGTAACGGTACACAAAAATCACGGTTCGGTACGTACCTCGGTTTTAAAGTCACGGTTCGGTACGTTTTCGATACAGCAAAAAGAAAGAAATGCCAGAGAAATTTCCTATTTGTTTAAAGAAAAAATATTTTTAAATAAGTGTGAGTTTTCCTAGATCTTGAAACTTTTAGGTTTATAAATGGGGGTCATCTTTGAAGGATGAACAAATAATGTTTTGGTCATCACATTAAAAATAACATTTAAATATATATTTATTTATATAATATTTGAATTTTGAAGAGCTGGAAAAAGATGTGTGAAGTACTTGAAAGCATTTCACCATTCCAGCCAAACTGGTTCCAGTTAGTGTTACTATATTAAATCCATGGTGAATGTTGCTGGTCTGTGGACGAAAGTATTACTAGTTCATTCACGGCACAATGTTTCTCCTGGTTTCCATGACAGCGCTGTTTGATCTAATAGAGATCTACGGTTAATAACGGAGAAATGTGAATGCATCTCACTAGATCTCGCAGCGATGTTATTACCTCAGTGGCGAATTCAAATGTGTTCTTTACCGGATCTCTTAGCGCTGTGTAGTAACAGTGTCACTTGATCGAGATCGGCTCGCGCTGCACAGATGTTGCTGGTCCGAACTGATAAACGATCCGTGAAGCACATAACGAGTAGCGCAGTTTCGTTCTGCTTTCATTACACTTGCCATTTGATGTTGCGCAACGTTGTGTTGGCCGCGTCAGCACGAATTTTGCCGGCAGGGAAAAATGGTCCAAGCAATCGTTCGGTTTGTATGCGTACCGAACCGGAAGCCTCGAACCGAAACGGTTCAATACGAATACATGTACCGTTACACCCCTACTTGTAGGTTTAAAATTCCACATATGGCACATTTATTTTCTCCAACAACAAATATTTTAGCAATATGTTTATTTTAGTCAGAATTATTGCGTACTACGTAGTACTATTCACGCGCATGCGCGCGCCGGCGCTCGTTCAAGGAAGCATGAATTTTAGCGGAGATTCACTTGCAGAAGCTCGTCCTCTTCTGACATGGACATATTTGTTGTGAAATGGACATATTTGCTTTACTTTCTAACATTTACAGATGGAGAATATACCTGTGAAATGTAAGTTGAGCACTGAGGAAAGCACCACATCTCAAACGCATTAAACAGCGCAAGTATATCTGTCAGTCAGCAACAGTGTCTGTCAGAGCATTTGACCGGGCGGCAAGCTGCCTTAAACTTGTTAACTATATCAAAGTGATTTTGACGCAATTAATATAAGCTTGTGTCATGTTTAGGACAAATTGTACTACGTAGCCTAGCTACTTTCACTGCAGCAGCTCACATTGCAACCTCCGCTATTTTTCAGATGTGCTCATATCAAACTACTGTATCGATATAAACGGTATTCCCTCATTCCATATCGTTTCAAAAAATATAACGATACATCGTACATACTCGATATATCGCCCAGCCCTAGATGGAGGGCAAGGTTCAATTTGGAAATGGAATGGATTTGATGATATCCAAGTTAATGCTGACCATGTTGGCTTGAAAAAGGACAGGTGTTTTTCTCTTCATCATTTCCATTGCACAGAATATAAATTAAATTGTGCTGTCAACTAGGTAGGGGGGCAGCCAAGTGATCAGTCCCAGGAGATATGATGTAATTGAATATTCCACTTTGCATTGATAGTGTCCGGTCCTCAAATCTCAGAAAAATATATCCATTTTCCACGATCCCATGGCATTCTGTTATCGAAAGTCATCAGCGTCACATTGTCTTCCTGTAATTGCGTTCTTCCCAGGAAAAAGGTTAAAGATAATTGGATTTCTGCCTGCCTCTTTTTTGTTTGGTGTATGTAGAACATCACCACAACATGTGAAACAGTGTTGTAGTCTTCAAGTCTGATTCCAAGACAACATTTTCAGGAGCATTTGGACTCGGATTCGAAAAAGCTAGTCTCAACTGTTCATAGAAAATATGGTTTTGGACTCGGACTTGAGACTTGAGGCCAAGTCCGGCTTGTCCTTGTACTACATCACTAAGGCACAGACCCACCTTCCCTCATACATTCACTTTGGTTTCATGTTAAACATTCCGCTCTCCGTCATTACCACCTGGAGTCGCACTTGATGGCCCATGCCCCTAATATGAACAGCAGCGTGACTCTCTCGAGAAAGAGACAATTTGAACTTGATTACTCTGATGTGCCTCATGAGGTGAGGATGGAGCAATGTCTCGGGCTGTTCACCGTGGCTCCCAAGTGTAATGCGCATTTCATATTGAGCGGCGGCCATATAGCAGAGCAGGGTAATATAAAACCACTTACTCTCAGGCTCACAAAACAAAGGGACACGGACCTTTCCAGTCTTGTGTGTTTGGCACCTCCATTAAGATAATAACACTATTACAAGAGATTGAAAGCCTCTGAAGGGCTCTTACTTTCTCTCTTGGTCTTTAGCCATGAGAGTGACACACGCACGCACGCTCACACACACACACTCACACACACAAACAGACGCTTGTAATGGCCTTCTGCATTATTGTTCAGTGTGTACTGATTAGAATGAATTGAATTAATGTACATTTTCATAGTTTTTTAGCTAACTTTTTCTGCTCTTAAATGGCCCTTGTTCTTCCTTGATGGTGAATAGTTCTGAAATATATATATATATATATATATATATTAGCATTAATCAACATTTTATTCATGACTATGCTGTCCAAAGGTATATCGTAGGAGGCAGCAAAATAAGTCGTTTGGGTGCTTACAGTAAGGACTCTTTAAACTACTACCTATGTATGCAGCACATACTTTAAATGAGAACCTTTAGCTCATACAGATCAGACCAAAGAGATATTTGTATTTACTGCATGTGAAATTTTCAAAATCAAATTGCAATAAATAATCATGATATAATTAAATCTACCTTTCACGCAAATTAAGTAGCCATTGTTCACAAAATAAGCATGCATACTAAACATAGACTTCTGGATGGTAGTTAATGAGTAATTGTAATAGTATTATGTATTATCATTATGTATGCCAATGCTGTTGTATTTTATGTAAGCTTCCGTATTCAGCGTGTGTTAATCTTCTCTTTATTTGTCCCGAGGTGATCTGAAAGCTCTTTGCATTGAATTATGGCCATTTGAACTGGCAGATTTCACTGACTCCTCCACCCGAGTGATTGTTATCTAAGAAAAGTGAGGTCTGTTATATTTTATGGCTCCTCTATGAGCATGTAGAGATTTATGGCTTTAAAATCTGCAGTGCAAGGTGATATTTGTCTTTGGCAAAAGAATACAGTAAAATTGGGCGGCCAGTTTATTGGTGTAGCCCAATAAAGGATGTTATCATCAGACCTGAGGGGTAGTGGGTGGTTATGCAAAATGTGTGGCGAATACACAATTTAGAATCACTGCACAGATTTTTTTTTTTTTTACAAATCGTTTTACAAAAAAAAAAATTGCGTTCCCCTGAGAAATTTTGCATTCCCTCACAAAGATATTTGTGTTCCCACGCAGAAGTTTTGCGTCTCCTCGCAAAGATATTTGGGTTCCCACGCAAAACCTGTTGGGTGCTCGGACAGACACTTCATGTTTAATGCCCCGCTGGCAGTGTTTCGGAGCTCCATAGTGTTTGAACTTGGACTCAAATATAAAGAAATCGGGTCAGTGCTCAACTCAAGTTCAGTGAAGTTGGCCATATATTCACATCCTGGATCAATATTCTTGTGCTAAACGTTGTTAAAACACAAACGACACCCATTTACAATCACAGTAACCTAGACAATGAGCTACAAACCAATTCAGGTCAAAACAAGCTTTATAATAGGCTATAGGCTAAATGTGCTGGCGGCTGAGGGACAAGTCCGAAGGGACCATCTGCAAAGTGCAACTACATCATCAATTCATAGTCAAAAATATAAAAATAGCCATTAACTGCAATGTTACAAACCACCCAGTTCAGTTTACATATCAATGGTGAGTGACCCACCGGTCATACTACACTGCTTTTGCACATTTTAAATTATAATATATATATATATATATATGAAGAGTTCAGATGCAAAAGCCTCTAAATGCCATTTGAAATTTTCTTCTTTAATGATGATTTTTATCAAACTTGTATATTTAAGTTCAGTAATTTCACTTAAATAACAATTAATAGGTAATTATCATTGCCATTTAAGTGAAATCACTGAACTTAAATATACAAGCTTGATAAAAATGATCATTCTAGCAGAAAATTTCAAATGGCACTTAAAGGGCTTTTGCATCTGAACTCTTCATATATATATATATATATATATATATATACATATATAAAAACTTGACTGTAACACACCAAATTTAGATTTTAATTGCTCTAATGTTGGTTTTGGGAAGTAATTGGAAAAAAAATATGTATAGGCCTATTCTTTACACAAATTTATATTGGTACCATACGCAGCAAACATAATAGTTACAACCATTATATTTGCTTACTGAATTTGATGCCATTACACTGTATAACCGTATGAAGTTACTGTTTTTTTTTTCTAAAAAGTGTAAAGTTATTGATTTTATTTCATAATAAATAGTCATAAAAATTATGCATTTTTATCAAATTAAGTATTGTAGTATAACCAGCAGGAGAGCAGTGATGTGTCAACTGAATTTGGTCATGCATACAGTGTATCACAGTGAATCTATTGAATATGTTAAATAATATAAAATGTGCAAAAAGGTTTGGGGATTTGCTCTTTGCAGACGGTTCCTTATTCGGACATGCCTCTCAATCGGCTGTTTAAAGACAAATTTAGATTATAAAGCTCGTTTTGAAGAGAATTGGGTAGTAGCTCATTGTCTAGGTTACTGTGATCATAAATAGGTGTTTGTGTTTTAACAGCGTTTAGCTCAAGAATATTGATCCTGGAAGTTCGAATAGCCTATGTGAATATACTGTATGGTCAACTTCACTGAACTCCTTGAGTTAAGCAATGACTGCATTTCTTTATATCCAAGTCCAAGTTCAAACACTATGAAACGCTCCTTTAACGTACGGAGCTCTGAAACACTGCCAGCAGGACATTAAAGATGGTGTCTGTCCGAGCGAGCTCCCAATAGGTTTTGCGTGGGAACCCTAAAAATTTTTACACCACCACTTCCCTTTAGGGGCTCCGTAGAAAGCAGTCAGTTACGTGTACAGACAGAAATTTATAAAAGCTTTTCATAACCTGAATGTGGAAGTTGGACTCAAGGTTATGTCATTTTTTTAAATGATTTGTGTGCTTGCTATTTATTCATCATCCAAGCCCCCACCCCTCTCTCAAGGATAAGGCGGAAAAGGTCATGCGAAGCAATCCAGTTTTTCTATTGTTAGAAGTGATGATTTACAATCAATCTCATCTTGTGTATTTAATCGACTTACATGCTCTCTTGAGCTTTCATTTTTGTTGAGTAATCATATCAATCCTATGTTTTCTCACCTCATAATGACATTGAGTTCAATGGATTCTCAACTTAAATGGCTCACATTGTCTCAGTAAAATAAAACAATATTCACTAACTAAAACAGACTGTTATAACTGTTATTTTATATTTGTCAATATAAATATATTTACTAAGGTTATAACAATATAATATAATATAATATCGAATATCATATCATATCATATAATAACATACTATAATGATTGCAAGTAACTGTTAAAAAAATGAGTGCAATAAAATGGAACTGTGGATAGTTTAATCCACAGTGGACCGGTGGGAAAAGGTTCAGTTTTTCTCTGAGTATTGGTATTTCCAGATCGTATTTCAACAGCTAGAGACTATTTAAAAGTAATTTTATTACTCCAGTGAATATTTTACCTTCTTACCATTTCAAATGAACTTGATTGGTATCTTTTAATATTGCGGAAAATCCTCCAGGCTTGTTAGAGGGTCTCAAAAATACATTTTCAAATTCATTTATTCTCCTTTAAAAATGAACTCATTTTACTCTCTGCCTTTGTCTCTATCTCCCTCTCCCTTTAATTTATTGGCACAGACCGAAAAAAAAAGAGAAAAAGTCAGCTGGGCCCACTAACAAGGAAGACCGTGATGCTTATTAGGATATTTTTGAGTCATTTTGAAACATTATCCAATTTAATTAACGCCCCACAGAATATCTTTGATCTCTTAATGGGGGAAATAGGCACTGACTATGATGAATGTTTGCTAGGTGATGTCAATGAATCTTTATTAGAGGCTGAATGTGTTTTTTCCATTTTGCTCGATGCTGAATTCATCAGAAGGACGAGCACAGGTTCGGTTGTCATACTGCACAGCCAGACAGATGATAGAACTAGCAGGGGAACAGCTTGAGACCAATCACACCACTGTAGGGACAACTAAGACAGATACTAGTCTGTAAAGTTAGGAGCAACTTGCTGCCCACCCACCAGTTTATCTTGACATTAGGCCAATGTATGTGCTGTGGAGGAATGGATAGGGTGGACTGAAAGAGGGGAGGTATAGTACAGCAAGATATGTGACAAACAGCTATTTGTGGCATCATCACTCTCAAAGTCTTGTAAATGTGCTCACTTGTTTGATGGGGAGTTTTTTGTCTTAAAGGAGTAGTACACACAACAAAATGAAACTTTTGCCAAGTAAAATGTAGCCTAAATATAAAAAACTTAATTTTTCCCCAAATTATATCCCATGTTTAACCTCTATCTACATAAGAGCCAATGGCAAATTGCCAAAGGATTGGCCGACACGTGGTATATGAGTTCTGAAAGGCCGCTGACAGTCTGGAGCTTGCAAGCACGCATCTGCAAAAGTGTCTCCACAGATTGTAAAATAGGCACTATGATTATATATTAGTCACATATCTGAAGTCTAAATGAATACATTCCTCTTAAAACTATTATAACATTTAGTTTTTAACATAACATTCTAACATTTCGTGACACAACAACAGTAGTATTTTTTTTTTAAATATGGTGGATTTGCTCGAACGCCTTGACAATAGCCGCAAGCGGAGTGAAACGAGTGCTTAGAGTGCTGTTACTGGGTGAATATTGCACAGCTTTCAAGAACCAGAAAGAACTGTTGTATAGAAATATATACATATGTTTTACATTTGATTACTTTATTCAATTTCTTACCTGAAATACACCGACCATTGACAGGCAAAATGTTGTCATTTATATCTAAAAATGTCATAGAAACTTCTTTTATGGTATTTGTTGTCCTTTTTTGAAGCATGACAGAAGTGTTCGCTAGAAATGTAGTTGTCAAATAACAGCAGATGGGTTTGGAATGGCAAGAAATAATGGCAGAATTTTCATTTGCTTTGTTAAATGACCCTGGTTCATCGGTGCATGTTATTTAAAAAAATAAAAGTTCTTAAACCTTTTTTTTTTTTTTTTGGCTTCTGAAATGATTGATGACATTCCAACATATCAAATGCATTGCTGATGCCATTTCAAGTCAAGCTTCTTTAATCTTGGTTTGCTGTTGACTATCTGGTATCAGTGTCAGCCAGGTATGCTAGTGCTGTAACTGCCTTGAAGCCACATGCAGCACCAGCAATTGATCCTTTAGAGAATGTGGCTTTGTGCTACTCCAATTACACTTCAGCTCTCTATTGATCGGAATGCTGGCTGCAGCCTTCGCGTCGCGTAGGTTTGTTATTAAGCTAATTTATCCTTGAAATCAGTAGAAAGTTGAATTAAGTGTGCCGTGCAGTTAAATTACCTTTCTTGTACTCAATAGCTTATCCATAAATATTTCGCCACAGAAGCTCTCTGCTGGGCTACATCTGCCGTGTTGCCAACTGTTCATTATGTAGAAATAAAGCACAGCAGACACATGCATCAAGCCCTCATTGACACCTGGCTGTTCTCACAAGCTCTCCGGGTCATTAGAAGACAAGCTTCTCTCTCCTCAGGCTGCTGCTCCTCTCCTCTCCTTTTATTTATGACATCACGTGAACTCATAAAGTCCATCCTAATTACACTTCACTCTTAAGATTAATGGGCGATCTCAGCCACATGCATCTGCCAAGCTTACCTTTTTTTCCCACCCGACTGATGGATGTTTCTGTGGCTCCTCGAGATTCCCTGTTGCCACTGGACGCTAGTTTATTAGCTAAAGAATTGGAAAGGGCGCAAACACCCTCATTCGACCTGCACAACACGTGTGGACCTACTTGAAAGCAATTTCTGGGCTGAAGCCAAATTGATTTGTCTCACCTATTTGTCCCAAATTAATTTCCTTTCACTCGGTTCGCTCACGATGATCATCGTCTGTTCCTGTGTCTGCTAAAAGTAGTAGTTGCCTTTCTTTTAACGCTGCTCTCTGAGGGCATTTCTTATGCTTTTCATGTCTTATTTTAAAGGGAGATTTCATCTTAAAGGTTACATCTCAAGGGGGTTGTTAAACTTGGGTGAAAAACTTTCAACTGTACAGTTCTCTTCAGCACTAATGGTGACATGAGCTGATAATTTCTTAATGAATGTATTTAATGTTCTCCTGATGTAACCTCTTTGCTCATGTATCGCTATTGAGATGGCAGATCTCTTCTTTCCCCCCTTCACTTCCAAACCTTGGTTGATGCTTTGATGTTGCAGCTTATTGATATAAATCTTTGTTGTTGCTGCTCAGTTCTGCTTCGAGCTAATACTGAATACAACTTTTTTTGCCCTCATGTTTTATCCTTGACTGTAAAATCACTGAATTGTGACCTAACGACGAGACCATGAATAATAAATAAAAGACAATAAAAGGCACGTTTACAAGGCTGTACAATACTCTTGAGCGGAGAATAAAGATGTTAAAGATGTTGGATGTTTATTAAGTTTCTTGTTGTTTTAGACAGAACCACCCTTAAGTCAGTGGCATTCTGAAATAAGGAGGCCTCAGTTTTTTTTTGTTTTTTTTGTGTGTGTGTGTGTGTGTGTGTTTGTGTGTGTGTTTTTTAATTCATGTCCCATTTGACACATTTGCCTGGTTAAATAAACACTACATTACATTACATTGGATTGTATTACATTAATTAATGAATGCATGAATGAATAAATAAATATGATAAAAATGAATTAAAAATACAATTCTATTTAGTATTTTTACAATAACAATTTTATCAATGTTCCATCTATTAAAACCAAGTATAAATCTCATCGCAGTCTTCACATAACAACATTCTGAAACACGGGCAACTAAAGCACAATGAATTCACATGATCTCATTATAATGTTATGTTTATGGCAGATTGACACTGCACATCTTGCACCTAACTGTATTTGTATGATCAAAGATGATTCCAGGCTTCACTGCGCACTTGTACATTTTACAATCTGGGCGGGACCTGGTGGCCATCTTGTCACAGGCAGTTCACTCACTCGTAACATTGTGTTTTAATGGTGCGTGTACTTTTTAAATAACCATAACTTACTTAATTTTATACCGATTTTCAAATGGTTTGATTTGTTATAAACGTCAGAGATTTAGTTATGATACTGCATACTTATGAGTAATAAGTGTATAAATAAATAATCAATCAGAATTATAGCCACGTGAATAACGTTTGCAAGAGACCAAACCGTTAGTAAATCCGTCAAGGTGTTTCTGTGTTTGACCCCCTTTTACCTTCAGAACGGCCTTAATTCTACATGGCATTGATTCAACAAGGTGCTGAAAGAATTATTTAGAAATGTTGGCCCATTTGACAGGATAGCATCCTACAGTTGATGGAGATTTGTGGGATACACACCCAGGGCACAAAACTCCCATTCCACCACATCCCAAAGATGCTCTATTGGGTTGAGATCTGGTGACTGTGGGGGCCATTTTAGTTCATGTTCAAGAAACCAATTTGAAATAATTCGAGCTTTGTGACATGGTACAGTACATTATCCTGCTGGAAGTAGCCATCAGAGGATAGGTACATGGTGTCCATAAAGGGATGGACATGGTCAGAAACAATGCTCAGGCAGGCTGTGGCATTTAAACGATGCCCAACTGGCACTAAGGGGCCTAAAGTGTGCCAAGAAAATATCCCCCATACCATTACACCACCACCACCAGCCTGCACAGTGGTAACAAGGCATGATGGATCCATGTTCTTATTCTGTTTATGCCAAATTCTGACTCTACCATCTGAAAGTCTCAACAGACATCGAGACTCATCAGACCATGAAACATTTTTCCAGTCTTCAACTTTCGAATTTTGGTGAGCTCTTGCAAATTGTAGCCTCCTTTTCCTATTGTAGTGGAGATAAGTGGTACCCGGTGGGGTCTTCTGTTGTTGTAGCCCATCCACCTCAAGGTTTTGCGTTTTGTGGCTTCCCAAATGCTTTGCTGCATACCTCGGTTGTAACAAGTGATTATTTCAGTCAAAGTTGCTCTTCTATTAGCTTGAATCAGTCTGTTTTTCGGTTCTTTTCCACTGTTGCCTTTGGCTTGCTCAGTTGGGGATATTCAAATTAATTAACCAATCAGTAATACCCTTGATCAGCTCTACCAAACATGGATGTTTTTCCACTAAGAAACGGACATTGTTATTATGTTTTGATTGATACTGTGAAGCTGATTTGATGGAATCTATATTGTGAAAAGCGCTATATAAATATACTTGACTTGACTTGACTTGTAGTCACCCCACAGATTTTTCTTAAAAGATTCGTTTTTTTTTTTTTTTGTCAGATTTATTCCGATAAACTTTTGCTCCATAGAAATAAGCCTAAATGCATTTTGCCCATTTGCACAATATCAGCTTACTGTGCATCGTAGGAGTTGACCGGAGAGTTTATTGCATTTTCCCAGTGATGAGCTCTGATGGAGGTGGACAACAACCTACAACTTTCAAACCGTGCCATTGATGTAGAGTTTTGATGCCTGAAGGTTCCTTATTTAATCACATGAAATGCTCCTGTCCATAAGATCTGGAATCTAAAAAACATAACAAAGGCAAACCATGACAGGCTTTTCATCATCCTCCTCCAAATAAAATAAATAAATACAATCAGGACAAATACAGCAGCGTTGCATTCCTGTCATCCGCTCTTCAAATCAGCATGACACCACCCGCACTTGATGCAATCCTCTCTGCTGAGTCTGGCAGCCACTTTGTGACTTATTTGTTTACATGTGTTATTGTTTCTATTCCTCCCTTTGATGTTATTTGCATTGCATTGTGTTCTCCAAATTTCCAGGCAGTCTCTGTAAGTGACACCACGGCAAACACAATCGAGTCTTGAACGCCTCGTTCAAGACCACTGTCATCTCCCTGATGTCTCATGTCAGATGACAGATGAGAGATGATCAGTGACGCCAAGCATGTGTGGGATTAAACAGTAACTTTTTGTGGTTGGTTAAGAAATGTTGGACCCCTAATGAGTACCACTGCTGTTTGAGTTTGTTTCGCTTCACTAACTGTTGCTACACATCTCAAGCATACAGTCGGCTTGATGTTACACCAAGCGTGAACGCCTTTATTGAATCCTCGCCTGAATAACATGTTTTAGGTAAGATTTTCTTCTTATTTTCATCTTTGAGAAGTTTTGTGCCCTGAATATGGCGTTTACAAGTCAGAAGTTGTTCATAACTTAAGCTCTGCCGCTTCTCGTCACATGTCTCTTGTTCTTTTGCGAAGATTCACAAAGCAAGAAAGTGAAATTGTATGGCACGAGGCTGACAATCAGAGACCCAGAGCAGCGTACCTCCTTAGAAGCACACATCACCGGGAATGACAATCGAGGTAGATTTTGTAGAAAAGCCTCATTTGGCTGCTCCTTTTGTGAGCTTCGAGATTCCAATCACTGACATTCAAAGAGTAGATTGGCACAGCTGTCTCTTTGCGGTGACACGGCCCTCTGTGTGTCCCGGGTTGATTGACAGCTCCCTTGCTCTGTTGTCTCCACTCTCCCGGTCTGCAGAGAATCGCCCAGCACCACCAGAAGTCAAACTTGGAAACAGTATGCACTTTTTTGGGTGTTAAATTATACAACAAGCCCATGCTGAACTTCAAGGCAATGTTGTGTTTTTTAATAATTAATTCTTTTTCTCTGGAAAACTAAACAAAATGCATTCTCTCTTTGTTTCGTAATTCTACAAGCTTTCACTGGCATTTTAAAGGGTTAGTTCACCCAAAAATGAAAATTAAGTCATTAATTACTCACCCCCATGCTGTACCAACCCCGTAAGACCTTCGTTCGTCTTCGGAACACAAATGAAGATATTTTTGATTAAATTTGAGAGCTGTATAACTACCACATTGGCTCCTAAGGGACTGCCTCTTGACGGCCCAGAAAGTCAATGAAGAAAATGTTTAAATATCCCAAGTGACTACCGTGGCTCAACTATATGTTTATCAAGCGACGCGAATACTTTTTGTGCGAAAAAAAAAACAAAAATAACGAGTTTATTCGACTATTTCTTTTCTTCCTTGTAGGCCAGAACGAGACTTCCTTAGATTTCCACGACGCATGCGCGAGATTTGCGATCTGCTCACATCAGCTTACACCACTTCAGATCGCAATTCTCGCGCATGCGTCGTGGAAATCTAAGGAAGTCTCGTTCTGGCCTACAAGGAAGAAAAGAAATAGTCGAATAAACTTGTTATTTTTGTTTGTTTTTTCGCACAAAAAGTATTCGCGTCGCTTGATAAACATATAGTTGAGCCACGGTAGTCACTTGGGATATTTAAACATTTTCTTCATTGACTTTCTGGGCCGTCAAGAGGCAGTCCTTTAGGAGCCAATGTGGTAGTTATACAGCTCTCAAATTTAATCAAAAATATCTTTATTTGTGTTCCGAAGACGAACGAAGGTCTTACGGGGTTGGTACAGCATGGGGGTGAGTAATTAATGACTTAATTTTCATTTTTGGGTGAACTAACCCTTTAAAGCAACAAGACTTTTATTCGCAGGTTGAATACATGAGGTCATGATCAGTCTCGTTAGTTGCTAAAACATTTCATTTTTTAGAATTACTTGAAATCCATTGTGGTAAAAAATGTTAATGAACATACTTTTGTTTTTAGGGGGGGGGGGGGGGGGGGGGGGTTGACTGCGATTTCACTTTTTTTCATTTTAAATAGTGTGTAATGTTGCTGTTGGTGCATTAACAGTATGTGCAAAGTTGCAGCGCTGAAAGTTTAGTGTAAGCAGAGATATAGTCTTTTAAAAATCAGGAAGTGTATTGCCTACAAAAATGACTCGATTGGGACTACAGCTGGGTTATGGTACGTCACTAACCCACAGTTTGCATCAACCCCTCAACCCCTAGTAGCCAGTCAGTTGCTATTGTTGCCAGTCAGATGCTATTGTGTAAAACAAATGTGTATAAAGTTAAAAGAATGTAGCAAATTATCATTCAGAAACGTTTAGTAAGAGCCGTGTGTGGTGAGGTTCTGTTTGACTCTCTTCATCGCGGCTTTCTCGGTCTGATTCTGCCTCAAACTGATACTGCAGTTCGACACATATTTACATCTGGACCTGAGCTCATGACATGCACGTTTCCCTTGTAAAGGTAATGGGCGTTAACCTTCCGGACAACGTGAGCGACAGTTTAGACAATCACAACACACCGGGCCAAACTAACCAATCTGAGCCCACTGCCTGTTTCCGAGGGAGTGGTTTCATAGACTCAGGAAGTCGAGAATAAAGGTGAAGTTTATGAAAAAATAAGACTTTTTTTAAAAAGAACAACCACGAATACATGTTATATTGCACCCCATAAACACAATCATGCAAAGAAAAAAAAAAAGTAAATTTATAATAATAATACAAATATGGCAAGAATCCACCACAGTAAGATTCAATAGGTTGATGCTAATGCTCCATATACTAATACTAACATTTTAGCATTTCAAGTTGTATAGATCAGCATTGATTTATGAACAAATCAATAAATTAACATTACATTAACGTTTTATTAGTGATAAAAAAAAACATTTCTTAATAAAACAAAGCATTACCTAATGTTAATGCATTTTTTGCTAAAAATAAAGTATTACCATAATATTTATGTTTTAATTTGAGTTCAGCATTATCAAAAGATATGCAGCCTTTAAGCATAAACAATATTGGTTCATCAACCTAATATTTTTTCAACAGACATACAGTCAGTAAATTGTAGTAAAGAACACATAAATAAATAAGGAGCAGTTAGTATTTCCTTACTTGTTTATATTGTTGTTTAATCAAATATTATTGACATAATACAGTGGCAGATATATTAGGCTGCATTTGCGCTGCAAAGTCTAATCATAGACTGTAAAAAAAAAAAGTTGGACGATGCCCCTTCACTCTTTTCCATCAGAGAGTACTGAAGCCGCCAATGTCCCGATATGGCGCTGACATCTTGGAACTTGAGTCTGCACACTTGCGTTTTCGGGACCAGACATGCACAGTCGTGAGCAGGTTGATCCCTGTATGACTAACCAAAATGGTTTGATAACCAACATTCTTCAACATTGTTTTCCACAGAATCACGCCAAAGCATTTTTTTTCTAAGACATATTTACAAATACATTCAGTCATTCATGTGTGCTGCCGCATAACCACAAAGAACAACCAAACTCTTCACAGAGAACATATGAAAACATGCATGTGATCATTTGAAAGCAGTCACCTGTCAGTCAGACAGTCGACGTGTACCAAATTAAATTGGTATTCAAATCTGCATATACTGTAGAAAGATTTTTTTTTTTTAAGTCTTAATGCCGACTTGGTCAGAAAAACCTAAATACTTTTGCTATCTTTCTGTAAGAAGATGCCTGTTACCAGAGAAGCTGTAATGCTAAGCAGACCCTCAAATGATGTGCATTTGTTGATGTCACCAAATTATCATTTATTTGCATGTTTGTGCTGCTCTCTTATGGATGACTCCCCCAGTAGCTATATTAATATAGACACAGCACCCGTGTTTATCTTTCCTGCACAGGGTTTCCAAATGTAATTATGGCTCAGGCGCTGACATTTTTTGTCATTTTGCCTCTGAGTGGCTGATAGCATAATGAACAAGCTAAGATTATCTCAAGGCTTTTCACCAAATCTGCGGGCCCATTGTATACAGTGTACATTTTCATATTAAACAAACTCAAATATGTCAAGCAAATGTGCTAAATTCGTAAAAGTTCTAAAATGCAGTTTCTTGTTATATAATAAAATGAAAGGTAACCTGGATATCTCGATAGAACAGCATATGACACCTTGCCTTGAACCTCATCAAAGGATTTAAACTTACTGTATGTGACCCTGGATCACAAAACCAGTCACATGTCACATGGGTACAGTATATTTGTGGCAATACATTGTATGGGTCAAAACTATCATTTTTTCTTTATGGCAAAGATTATTAGGATAATAAGTAAAGATCATGTTCCATGAATATATTTTGTAAATATCCTACCGTAAATATATAAAGCTTTTGTATTTGTGAGTGAATGCAGCACAATCGCGAACATAAATGAACAACTTTAAAGGCGATGTTCTATTTTTTTTTTTACACCCTCAGATTTCAGATTCTGAGATCTCTACCAAATATACTGTACTATTTTATGTATAAATCTCAATTTCAAAAAAATGTACCCATGTGATTGATTTTGTGGTCCAGGGCTACATATAACATTCTGGAAATGATCTTTATAAAGGCAAATACTTATTTCGTGCACCTAAACTACACTCTTAGACTACGACTTTATGTGAATCCTTCGAATCTTGAGATGGCCACATAGCATGTGGACAGTAATCGGACAATCTGAAATGCTTTTCAGGTGGTCAAATCTTAGTTGTTTTACATTAAACAAGACCATAACACTCCACCTGTGGGATAGGACACCTAAAAATTTAAATGGTCATACTTTACTCTCCTTCATGTCAAACCAAACATGTATGACTTTCTTCTTCTCAGGTTGTTAAAGTCATGCGAGTGAGTTAATGATGGCAGAATTGTATTATCAGACATTTTTACTAAAAATACAATCAGGCGTTGCCCCGTTTCCAAGGAGCAAGATTGAAAAATTTAGCTGTAGAAATATTTCTTTGTCTTAGCCCGTCTAACGGAGAGCCATGGCACTTCCTATTAGCCCCATTGTGTATCATCTTGGTTGCAGTTCCATTAGAATTCCACTGGAGGTGATCACGGGCAAGTGCTGAATAAATGGGAGTCTATGGAGCTAAACGTCTAAATGTGTCTCTTCCTCCTGCTTGTCATTGAATCAACATTGATTTTATTGTCGATTCCGCAAGTTCAATATAGATTATAGGCCGAAAGTCGAATGAACGAGTACTTATGTCCTTTCGATGTCTTACAGGTTAGGCCGTTGTTGGCCGGAACATTCTGCTATTGTGTGACGTCATCACATCTTTGAACGGATTTTTAGAACAGATAAGTGAACTTAAAAATGCAATTTTCAGCTGAGTGTATTATCTTAGCCCTCCCTTTTGAATGCAACTTTCAAATTACTTGACAAAACATTACATCCTGGAAAAGTGGATTTCTGGGTTACTCCCATTCATTCTGCACTCGACCGCGAGCACCGAGACGTGTTACTGCATCCAGTCCAGAAACCGGAAGTAACCAGCCAGTGCCAATTCTCTTCAATTAGACATTCTCTGTTAGTACTGACATCGCTGATAAAATGCCCTTTTCACTCAACCCATTGCAGGTTGTAGAGCAGAACCCTTTGGTTACTTTGAAAGTTGTATGATGAAAGCATATCCCAAGGAATCAGCTTCCACATTGACCACCGCTAAACCTTTCTCTTCACAATCTGGTCGAACTTTCTTCCAACCACGTTCTATTCCAATGTCATTTGAAGAAACATCGAGCCACCCCCCTCCGTTCCCCTCTTTGAACTAAAGCCCTGTTTCCTGAAAGTGTATGACCCAGATTCATCCCTCTCATTTCCATATCTCTGATGTTTTTGTAGCATGCCAAGCCCATGTACAGGCAGTTGTTGTTTCTAATGTTTCAAGGCAACAGGGGAGTCCCTTGAGCATAGAGTCATTTACTTTAAAAATGTATCCTCTAAGCAGAGAGGAACTCAAAGGCAGGCTAATAAGTGCGGCGTGCCTCCCTCACCATGTGCCGATATTTAATCAGCATCAACAGGCTGCTGAAAGCACTCCACCGAAGTAAGTGCCCTCGGAATTTATTTGTTTCTTAAATTGGATGGGTCCTAAGTGTCTGTGGTTTAACATCATAACTAATTGGCCCCGGTGGTTTATCGCATACGCTCCTGTCTCTGATTTAAACGCGGGCCCAGATTAGTGACTCTTACAGAGTGGCTGCAGCCCCATTAGAAAACATCTCTATCCATGATCAGGGTGAAAAAAAAATATATCGATGCTTGAACACGTTTGTTAAATCCTGCTTTATTTGTGTTTGCTGCTTTCGTTTACCACCCTATCATTTTGCCTGCTTCTCACATGGTGTCGGGGGACGTATAATCTCAGGAGTGGGCATTAATGTCCTTAGGTGTCGACCCCTTTCCACCGGTTTAACCCGCTCTCCTCCACCTCTCCACTGGAAGCTCGCCAGCCATTAATTAAAGGCCCTCATTAAAGCTCTGCAGTCCTCTAACTGGTTGTGTGAGTGATCACCCTCAGCCTGGGGTCATTTCTTTGCCTCTGTGTGGGGGAATATATTTAGAATTGTGCTGAGTCAAAGCCGTCAGGAGGAAGTGGTTTAATACGATCAGGAAATGAGCCCTACAGCGTCTAGAAGCGAATCGGCTCTCCTTATTAACGGAGGACCAGATCAGCGCAGGGGTGCGGAACGCCCGGCGGTCACACTCGTGAATGTGGACATTAGTATGCGTGTAGGAATCAGTGCAGAATTTCCTGAAAGCGCTCTTCATTTGTTAATATCAGTAAGACCCCGGAAAGCATGCATAATCCACCCTCAAAGAATCCTCTTCTCATATATATTTTTAGGTAAACTTAAACGAACTTAAACAACACAAAAGAATCATCATTGCTGTAAAATGTCCACAGCTGGGAAGTTGGCAAGAAGTCTTAAACTTTGTGATCGTAGATCAGAGACCAAAAGGAACGTACTTTGTATTCAATTTCTGCTTCAGATTTGTGTTTTATAGGCATTGTAAAGCTTTAGGGGAAATTGAATTACATGGAATAACAACAGTAAAACTGGATGGGTTTTTTATCTTCAGCACGATTATTATCTTTCTACAGAAGATCTGCCACAAGTACAACACTGCCATTGGCTGTAATTGTTTTAGGGTGCATGCGATTGCGATACGAGATAAATTCAATCAATTATAACAATGGCCATAAAAATGTTCTTGCTTTTTCTAAAAAACAAAAAACAAAAAAAAAAAGTCTGTTTGAACCTGAATTCACATATTAGTAAATATGACCTCTTTTTTCAGTATGAAATTGTGAGGCGGACATCTGAAAAGGGCACTGTTCTGTAACAAGCACTATTCAGAATAGGGACAATAACCTTGGGAAAGACTTTAAGGCCTAAAGATGGGATGTCGTTATAGTAAGGCCAAGCAAGGTGTCATTAATCACAGGGTCTCAAGTCCTACGAGCATTGTGCATTTCTCAGGTTGAGTTATTAAAGAAGATAACAGGGGTGAGTGCTTTCTCTACCTCAGGGTTTTGTCCTATTTCTGGATTTTAAATTCTCACTTTTAGTTTGATGCTGTAATATGGAGGAGTTACATTAAATATTAGAGAAATGAAAGTGTCTCAGATTTTGAAATTGCATTGTCTTAATAGTAAAATATGAAGGTTATGGTAACAGTTAATCCAATTATTTCATCTTAAATTGTATTGGCAATGAAGAATTCTTTATGAAATGCCTCCCCCAGTTTCTTAAATGCATGTTTGAGCTGTTTAACTGAAAGCAACTTACACTGACATATCTTAAAATATGTCGGTGAGATTGTTTTGTCTCAAGATGCACATCAGTAATGTTTTTTTTTGTTTTGTTTTTTTATAAGGCATGTTTCTAAAAAAATAATAATAATAAAATAACCAAGGCCCAATCCTGGCCATGCTGTGAAACCGGACCATAGAGTGTACAGCATATTTACAATAAAAGTAATGCGAGTTTTGTCAATACACATTATGATTGTGCAATAAGCACACTAAAGACCTCTATCAGTATCAGAGTATATGCTGTAATGGTAAAATTCATTTTTGAATGGTATTGATTAATAGAGAAATGTAGTAAATTTTATTTCATGAAGATGTATTGTTTCAGAAAAAAATGTAAGCCTGCAGCATGAACTGAATAACAAGTATGTGACAGGATTGAATTGGTTGCGTTTCTTAAAGGCCTTTGGGCACCGACCTTCAACAAATGGAGGCGATATTGTGTAAACATTAATGCTGGCAACCAGGAAAAGGAATCAATCCGTTTTGACATGGATCTTTTGATTAGAAACTGCTGAGGACCTTTCAGAATTGTTGAAAAAAAAAAAAAAAAAGTAATAAGGTGCAATTTGATGTAAAATAATATGAATGAGGCCATAGGTAAAGGGCATTTTGCATACTATTTGTTGCTAAATGCACTGACTATAATCAGTATTTACAGTATAATCTATTTATTAGAGGGCACACAGCACTATACTTTTACACTTTCAAGCCAATTATTAAGATTCAATCTCTACTGTAAGTGGTGTTGTCATTCTTGATGCGGAATCACTTTTCGGCATTGATTTAAAGCTTGCATTCTGTAGCTGTGGGTAGAATAGAGTTCTCATTATAGATCAGTGTTTTTTTCTTATTGTGGCTGTATTGACAGGTAAGCCAACATCACAATTGATAAAATCAACAAATACACATTTGAAATGTTTTATTTTAAACATTCAACATCTTTTAATTTTCTAACAATACAGAGCTGTTAGGGATCACTATCCACCTTATTCTGCTCTAAACAATGCGTGCTGCCATAATGACTACTCAGGTTGCCAACTTCTGGTTCGAAACTGGTCTATGCGTTTTTGCTATGTGTTTCAGATTGTGTCATCCACACATCGCAAAACTAAATCAAAAAACAAAATAAACAAACAAACTAAAAACATTCATCAAATGTGATCTGATCACGTTATTTTTTATAAAATCAGAGATCAGGGAACTTTTTTTATTTTCTTCATAACTTCCAAACAATAGCTGATGCATGTTTTAAAGTCGCTTTTAGAGTTAGTAGTACTTCATCCGGTTAGTAGGCTATTACTTTTGTTTTGCGCAGTGTAATTCATAGAATTACTAAAAAATATTTTGCCACCTAAAAGTTAAAGATTTGTTGTGTTATGTATATTTTTCTCATATTAAATATAAAACGCATGTGTAGACAAAGCATGCCGCACCACCCCTTAAACGTGAAGCCAAAACGTCTTGATCGCCCCCCCCCAGTGACCGGTCCTAGTATAGGTCATAAACCCCGCCTCCCCGTGTTATTCGATGGGACGTGAGAACAACTAAACAATTAAATTACACTTCACATATCCTTTTTCCAAAGATAGTTTCTGTCATTTATTGTAGTTTCTATCGCTTTAATGTAATTTCAAGTGTTTGTTTTTAAAATAAGTTTGTTTTTAGTTAGTGATTTGATGCTACTGTATAAAAACAGTGCTGTGACATCATGATTGACAGCTGTGATTGACAGGTTCTCTGTACAAAGTAGTCACTGAAGCACCAGCTGACTTTTTTCATAATGTTGACATCAGTTTTCTCTGATGGAAAAGAGCGAAGGGGCGTTGTCCATCTTTTTGGTGTAGACTGATATTTTTCTAAAGTCTGGACTAGAGTTCTAGCATTCTATGTAAACAAATACTTCAACCGGAAGTAGAAAACCGTTTAGTCAGTTGAACCTGCAATGAATCATGGGAAATAGAACTGGCGCAGAAGAAGTTGGATAGGTTCATGGCTGGGTTTTTTTTTTTTTTTTTTTTTTTTGGTGTGTGCTTTTTGCTTGCTTTGGCGTCCTGGAGTAGGTCAGATAAGTTCAAGGCCTACAAACACTAGTAATTTTCCCAGTTAGATTTGATGGTCTCTTTTGACAGGCCAGGACAGCTGGAGTGCTGGGACAGGTATCAAGCTGACCTGTATATGCCACTGCTACATCACTCATAGTTTGTCACCTGTGGTGTAAATACCCTTTTAGACTGGGTAGGAGGTTTCACACTGACTGATTGTCCTCAGATTCACTCGCACAAATGGGTGTCTTCACTAAAAGGATTTCAAATCCTGACCTGGATGCTGTAATTACTGTATCACAATGCATTTAAGTAATTTTAGGTTGTTTGGGTAATGCTGTCATTATTTATGATTTAGTCAAATCTCTCTTTTTGTAACATTTGTTTACAAATTTTCACTACTTTTTTATTTTTATTTCATTTTGTTTTTCTGTTTAGTAGGGCTGGGTAATAAATATTGATTTCTCGATATTAATCGATTCTCATTTTTACGAACCGATATCGATTCTTAAGTCTCAAGAATCGATTATTCATCCTGTTTCATTTGAATGAATGGGATATTGTATCGCAGCTGCGCGCATCAAAAAAAAATCGCAATAATCTTTGTCCTTTGTTACTATTGATATGAAGCAAAGTCTCAATTTTCTTTAGATATTCAAAAACATAAATAGAGTTTTGGCGCTGTGGCGTGAGATCGCTCTGGCGCAGCTGATGAGAAGCAGCAGCGCTGATCTCTCTTCCGGCTTAATAATACCAGTCACAGCGCGAAATAAACATGAATGAGCGTCTGAAAGTGTGTTAAAAGATAGAGTACAACTTATCGAAATTCGTATCATGTCACATTGATTCGCTCAATCAGCGTTTCAACCGTGGAAAGACGTCAGTTAAACAGCTTCTAATCAATGTATCAATCATATTTACGTCAGTAAAAACCCACATCAACACGTTAGTCAGCTAGGAAAAAATAACTACAGAGAGGAGCATTTTGCTAAATATATAGCCAACATTTAAATGTTTATATTTCATATAATCTTCTTAATATAAAAAATAAATAAAAGTGTAATTTAAGTGATTCATTCATTATTACCTTCATATTTGAATAAATCTGGCAAGTTTTTTTATGACAGCCACCATTTAAATGTTTATATTTCATATAATCTTCTTATTATAAAAATAAATAAAAGTGTAATTTAAGTGATTCATTCATTATTACCTTCATATTAGGCTAATGAAGCCTAGTAGGCTACAACTAGACTCCCATAGTTTACAGCATTAGTTAAGAGATTTGATTCCCTTGAGAAAAAATGCCATTTATTGTAACTGATATCCAAAATAATCGATATTGAATCGAATCGAAATCGAATCGAATTGCAAGCTTGTGAATCGAAATCGAATCGAATTGTGAAATTTGTCTCAATACCCAGCCCTACTGTTTAGTTTTAGTCAGTTTTAATGGTGCATAAACAACAGTCAACTAACACTCTTGGCGGTTGACGTAGTTGCAAAGTTGCAAAGATAGTAGAATGTCTAAAGTGGTCTGTCGTAATAAAGTGTTAGGAAAATGCTGTTCCTGACGTCTTAAAAAATCAGAGTGAACCCAGACCTTTGAAAAGTAGTGCAAATAAAAAGGCCACATATGAAGGATGAAACTGTAGTACTGTAACTATAACACCTATAACACCTCTGAATCCATGAGAGTGTGTTTCCTTACTAATCATTATGGACAACACTCCTGTAGCCTTGCCATAAGCACAAAGCTGTGGTACGGGACTAGTTAAAAAGATGTTAAAGTAAAGCAAGTTTTTTTACTCTGAACTCGGGAACAGAAACTAGCACCTCACACAGACACTGAAGGTGAGACATAAGAGAAAATCTGTAAATTGGGTGATATCCAGCATAACAATTTCCAAGACAGAGTTGCGTTTGTGTTAACAACTTTGTACTTTTAAACATCTCACAAACTTATCAAACACTTTTCATACAGATAGCTGGTATCAGAGAGTGGAAGCTGTTCTTATTTGTGGAAAGTTTCCTTCCCGCTTGCATGAGATAACCCTGTATTCCTATTCAATAATAGATAAAACAAACAGACATACACAAACAAACCTTTTCTGCTTACTGTATGATGGTTAAGTGTCAAGGTTTGTTTTGTGTTTGTTTTTCTACCACATCCGGTGCTTTGAAGCATCAAAAGCTTATATGACGTGCTCCTTTTTCACAAGACTGGAGTGTTAGCAAAGTGTCTGAGCAAACAGGAACCAGCTCAAACTGAGACAAAGTGTCTTACTAACACTGCTTTGATCTCCCTTTAATAACCTTCACTTGTCCTTTCAATGTTCCATTGCGCTGGAACAAAGGCTCTACACACTGTCATAAATATATGTGTATTTACAGTGAGGTCCGACATTCGGAGATCACTTTGGCAATCTTTTTGCTGTGTCCGAAATCACCCATTACTCACTATACGTATAGTGGACTATATAGTGAGCTCGCCATTTTATAGTGCTGTCCGAATGTATTCACAAGTTTCCTACGCCCCATGAGGCCTTGCGTCAAAAGTGGGCGCGACTTCCGGTTGGAAGTAAACAAAGCGCGATTTGACATACTTCATACTCGTTCATTCAACAGTTGACAGTCATTCAAGTTATAGCGATCCAAACTAGCTAACGATGTGGGAACATAACCTCAACGAAATTCAAAAGGGTGAAATAACAGTACCTTTACCCTCCGCAGTAGTTGATTGGGAGTATTATGATAACATTATTAATAATCAATACTCATCAAGGCATGGTGACAGACAGTTGTGCGAGCTGACAAACAATTAAAATAAAAAATACACACTTAGTCATTGTGCTTTGGAGTTTATTCAAAATTATAAATGAATGTGCTGCTTGAATACATTAACTGGCACATTTGGTATTCTGTCAACACAGGCTTGATCCTGAGTTTAGCTGTAACATCAGTAGCGAACAGCCAATCACATGCTGATAGAGTTTATAGAATATTAAGAATTTAAACAAATGTACACAGGAAGATTCGTCGTCTTTTGGGAGGTGATAGAAAACTACAGTAGTTGGCAGGATCAGAGACGGACTCTGGCAGGATCACTCTGATTTCGTTTTCAGCTTATGTTCAAAACAATCACGTTTAAGCCACTGAACTAGTTTAATCCGGTTATACATACAACCGCGAACAGCACATGTTGTCCATGAACTCCGTAACACCATCTCTCATAAAGATTTGCGTCTTTAAATAGTAAAATAATTATCCAAGAAACAGCTAGCCTCTTCGCTAACTAACACACAAAATACCATTGGAATGCTACTTCCGCCGCCTCACCGGAAGTTTCACCCACTTTATTTTTTTTACAGGAGCGCCCCTCGGAAACTTGTGGATAGTGATGATTATTATACCCTATAGTCCACTCAATGTATCCCAGAATGCATTTTGAAAAGTAGTGTACAACCGATGGTCACTAACCTAAGCCCTACATACCATCATGCATTGCGCTGATCGTAAAAATAAGTTATAATCATGTGTGGAGTAGCGCATTATAACAAAAACGGCCAGAAATGACTTTTAGTTTTTAAATTTTGGAGAAATAAGCTCAATATAATGTAATGTATTTATTTTGAAAAAATATATTTAGCCCAGAGCCGGCGGCACCAGCTGACAGATGATGTAATCAATGGCGCCGAGAGAAGATCGAGTAGTGTCCGAAAGTGGTGTTTCTATTATGCTGGTGAGCTCACTATATAGTGCTCTACTCTCTACCCCCTACATAGGGGGTAGGGAGTAGTGCTTTGAGTGGAGATTTCGGACACAGCAAGGGTTTAGTAATTAAATTTAAACATGGAAATAAATAAATAAATTTACTTACTATACTTTACCGTTCAAACGTTTGTGGTCAAATTTTTATTTTATTTATTTATTTATTTATTTATTTTTATGCCTGCTACCCCTCCTGGGGCATATGCCGCCGACAAGATTTCTCCAGGCATCCCTTTCTTCGGCTTTTCTCTCCAGCTGGCTTCAGGTGTATCCAAGGCTATCAGCTGCTCTTTTCCCTTTTTCCGTGGGGATTCCAGGTGAGTGCTTGCCTGGTGATGTTGGAAGCTGGCTTGCGGAGCGTGTGGCCAATCCATCTCCAGCATCGTTTCAGAATCTCATCTTCAGCAGGAAGCTGATTGGTTCTCTGCCAAAAGTCCTGTTTGCTGATGGTGTTTGGCCAGCAGATCTGGAGGATTCTTTGCAGCCAGGAGTTGATGAAGGGGTGAGCTTTCTTCATCGTTGCCACTGTTTTCCTCCATGTCTCTTTGTCTCTTGACCTTTGTCCTTAGGCCCAGCTCCTTCGAGCTGCAGATGTTCCTCAGTTGTAGCAAGGCTGCTCTTGCTTTAAATATTCGTGCCTTGATGTCTGTAGAGGGCAGTGTAGTGTGGTGACTGGGCAGGAACCATTTAGAGGGTTTGTTTCCAAGGGGGCACAATAAAGTGGTGCACCACAAGAGCACATGCAGGTGAAAAGTTTGGAGAAGATCTCTTGCTGGACTTGCAACGAATTTCACCCACATTCAGTTAAAACTAATTCAAACTTGAGGACGCAACTGGTATGAACATGAATTTATTTATTTATTTTTGATGTAATCTATAAGTTGTAAGAGATCAGTATTGTGTTTTAGTAATTTGATGGATTTTACTAGTTTGCTTGCTACATTACTGATTGATGCTAAGATTTTGTATGATTTGGTGTGATTTGAGGGAAAGGTGTTTAAGTTTGTTAACATTTATTTTTTCTTGTCAAAGTATTTTGATTTAGTTGATTTATATTGAAGGTAAATTAGTCGTTAAATGTTAGTTCAAGTAACATCTTTGTTATATTAATGTGTGTTTTTCTTTTGTCTATTTTTATCTTTAAAAATTATCAACCTATTGCTGACTACTGCTTCTGCAAATACCTCTGCAATCCCAGAAAATAAACAGTCAAGTCAATGAGTTGCTTTCTATTGCGTCCTTCAATGTTTGAACGCCATATCAAGTTTGGGCAGAGCTGAATAAAAAAGTGGGAAACTTGACAATGTCCGCTCTCTTCCACTCTGCTTGTCAATGACACTGCCCAGGTAGGTGAAGGCCTCCACTTCTTCTAACGCCTTTCTATCCAACTGGACTGGGTCGTTGTTGGTGTTATTCACCTTGAGGATCTTTGTCTTCTGCTTGTTGATGTTCAGATCTACTTGAGCAGACTCTACTTCTTCTCCTGCATCTGCTGTCGGGTGTCAGATAGCATGGCCAAATCATCTGCAAAGTCCAGGTCGATTCCTGGATTCCTGTTCTTGTACGTGCCATTTTAGTCTTCATTATCCAAACAATGGCTAGCAAGAAGAGAAAGGGTGAGAGCAGGCATCTCTGATGGCATCCTCATTTCGAAGGTCTCCTTAAGCTTCCCTCCATGGACCACTCCGCTGGTCTACCATCTTACGAGTTTCGGTTGATGTTGACGATCTTGGCTGGCACACCCTAATGCTGGAGAAGGTTCCAAAGGGCACTCCTATCTAGGCTGTCAAAGGCCTGCTTGTAGTCTACGAAGGTGATGTAGGGAGAAGAGTTCCACTCCAGTGACCGTTCAACAATGATACGCAGGGTTAGCCAACTATGGTCGCAGGTTGGTCGCAATTTCCATTGAACTCTATTGGTAACGACGGAACTTGCGACCATAGTTGGCTAACGATGCTTTCGGGAAACGCACCCCAAATCCGTACAGGATCTGTCTTTCTGGAAGCCTGCCTGCTGGTCATGGAGTTGGGTATCCACCTGATCCTTCATTCTAGTCAGGATGATTCTATTGAACTCTTTCCCTGGAATGGACAGTAGTGTAGTCCCTTAGTAGTTGTCACACTTGCTGAGGTTGCCCTTCTTAGGTAGCTTTATAATTTATCCCTCCTTCCACTCCGTGGTGACCTGTTTCTCCTCCCAGGTTTTCTTGAACAATGGGAACAGTATCTCTACCATTGTTTCCAGGTCCGCCTTCAATGCTTCTGCTGGTATGCTGTCTGGACCTGTTGGCTTGCCATTCCTCTTCTGGCTTACTGCCTTGCATATCTCTTCTATGCACATATGCAGTCTATTGTTAGATCCTCTGCTGATGGATTGATGGTTGGCGGGTTTGCTGGCATTTTTTTTTTTTGCTAGCCCCTCGACTAACCCTCCTCCTTTCTCAGACCGGGCTTGGTGAAGTTTTGTGGTCAAATATCTGTATTCATTTGATCAAAAAAAAAAAAAATCAGAAGCCATTAATCATTTCTGAATTAAATGGTCTAACAGTAATATTGTGAAAATGTAATGTTATTACAATAACTGTTTTCTATTTTAATACATTTGGGGTGAGCAGGACGAGGCCGAGGGCCGTGAGAGAGCGGCGCGAGGCCGGTGGCGTGATTGCTGATGAATGACACCTGTGAGATGCACCAGTCTCGTATCTCTCGCCATCTCCACTGTCGTCGCTCCTCCTTTATGCCTCCGCTCCTCCGTTCGAGATACGAGACCGGTCCGTCTCACAGGTGTCGCTCATCAGCAATCTCTCTCACGGACCTCGGCCTCGTCCTGCTCACCACAACATTTTAAAATGCTATTTATTTATTTCATGGCAAAGTTGAATTTTCAACATCATTACCCTAGTATACATAATATTTCAGAAATCATTCTAATATGCTGATTTGCTGCTCAAAAAACATTTCTTATTATTATCTATTTTGAAAACAGTTGTCTGAAAGTGTTTTGTGGAAACCATGCTAAATATTTTAGGATCCTTTGATTTTCCTTTGATATCTTTTGATACTCTGATTTTAGAAGAGTTTCACCATAATTGCTATTGGTGGTTAGTTTGATTGTAAGTGTACATGTTCTGTGGGATGGTCAAATGAGGTGATTTTAGGTGCTGCTGGTACTGTACATTTAGAGAGTCCAAAGCCACTACAGAGTGTGCTCATTACTGAGTGTGCCCTGTGGTGACCCTTACTGCCTGCTGTGTATGAGGGCTTCTCTTTTTCTCTTTGATAGTAGAGATGCACTGGTCCTCATTGTGCCGATCTCCTGCTGAGTTGCTTTATTCGGCTAAGGCCATACACATGTCCCTGAGAGCCACACAACTATGCACAAAAATCTCTCTCTCCTTTTTTTCGTATACAAAAAAGTGTTTGTATGTACAAAGTATGTATGCATGTTTTTCTATTTCATTAATGGATAAACATTCTAAACCGGGAATGAAAAAAAAAAAATCTTTTGGTCTTTTAAACCTCTTAATCAGATTAGTTTTGAATTAATCTGCAGAATTCAGCCCCATTTCTCTCATTTCCCCACTCCCTGATTCATGTTAACTGTGACGTTAAAGGGTAGCACATGAAAAGGCAAATTTTCTAAGAATTTACTTTTCAAAAATTTAATTAAAAATGCCATTTTTGCTTCTTTTTTTCTTTCACTCAGCCAGCCATTACACCCAGCCAGTGAAAACTTATTTTTAATAATATTTTGAATTTAAAATGTGTTAATGTTTAGTAATTTCACTCTATGCTTTTTGTCATTTTATATTTTTTTTAAAGAGTGCTATTTAGGTTTAATTTATTTCTGTTTGTTTATAATTGTAGTGCTTCAACTTATTTTTATTTCAGTTTACAGAGCGTAGTTTAGCTAGTTCTGGTTTAGTTAATAATAACCCTGCACCCAGCAGAAAAAATAAAACAAATAAACCACTTAGGCCCTCAAGGTTTTCGCATCTGTGTGCATAGAAGTGGTTGTCTGTCACTTGGAGAGTCACACCTTTTATAGTTGTCAATCCCAAACACTGACTGAATGAACATAGCCTATGTTTGCTGGTGTTGCTCTGCATTTACGAATGCTTGAGAGTGTCTGTATATATACAATTTTTGAAATCCTGAATATGAATTATGCATTAGAAAGGAAAGCAATTATAAACCAGTTTTATTTTGTAATAAAACACTGTTTAGATATAATGAATGCACTTTCATTTCTGAGCTGCCAAAGGTGGTCTTGGCAAAAAGCTGTTATTTGTGGGGAAAGGCTTTTTAGAAATAAAAATCAAGCTGCAGAAAGTAATTAAGTGCACTATAGTAATAAGAAAACACCATATTAGGGCCCGTGCTCAGACCGCAGATGCAATGCAGCTTGAAGCCAAAGGAGTTGGAACAGCGAGACACTTAAATGGTAAATTCGAGAAGAGGCTGAGCACAGCGTGTTTAAATGCGCTGAAAAAAAAAAAAAAGCTTTTCAGCTGTTGTTGAACTCCACATTCAGTTGGGCTAATTAGATTTTCAAAGCTCACAGTGTGGCATATTTGCCTCTAATCAAAATCATTCAACATATCAGTCTATGTTGATATTCTATGCTGCAGCCATTACTGTCAGAGGTAATGATGTGATCACAGAGAGTGGAGTCAGGGAAGGCGCGCTCACTGTCTTCTGCATGTATCCCATTTTTAACCAATACGACTCTCATTGAATTAAATTGCTGATCTGAAGCCAGCCACCTCACTTCATTTTTGTCAAAGAAATAGCAGCATTGGTCTCTAATCAGCCAGTTTGACTGTTGCCTTACAGTCTGGTCGACATTACAGTATATTCTTTCCCAAAACTTCCCAATTAGGAAGGATTATTTTGTTTTACTGGACATTTTAGAGGCATGCAATTCTGAAATTGATGATACTACAATAACAAAACCATTGTGCAGAAAACTGGTACCCCAAATGTCTCCTCAAAACCTGGAAAGGCAACACCAACAAAATATGCGGTGCAAAAGATGATTATCTACAGAAAATCTAATTTTTTGTAATGCTGGTTGAAAGTCTCCTCATATCCCGATAGCCATCACTATTTGAAGCAGTCTAAATGTGTTTTTATAAATATGTGATGCGATCTGGGAAAACCCGTCGGATGTAGCGCTGGTACGTTTTCAGTAGAGTCTAAATATAGATTGAATGTCAGTTTTTTGTCAAAATTGGGTTTTTATTAAATTATTATTCTATAACATCTTGTGTATCATCTCTGAATATATCTTGGGGAAATTCACTTGTTTAGTGCAGGGAAATAGCAATTTATAATGTCCAGCTGAAAAACGGCGGAGCGGAGGAGCAAAGAAAAAAAAAAAAAAAACGGACCTACTTTATATTAAGTGGCTTTTCCACATAACAGAATAAAGTCCAGTCCTGGGTGAACTACAAAAGCCCGCAAGTTTTTATTTATTTATTTTTTTATCCAGCATTATCGTGTTGTGTGATGCAGAGCAGAAGAGAACAATAGAGTTTGAAGCTGCTCGTATAAAAGACCTTGCTCACCTCTCAATCGTCCAGTTTCAAAACGGTTTTCACAGGTTAAATTTTAAGTTTGTAAGCTTTCGAATGATACCTAATCTATGATGATTACTAAAATATGTGATATGAAAAAAGGCAATAAAAAGGAGCACCAGTCGTCGCGCTAGCAGGACGTGACCGTTAATTAAACCTGTTTTTCTCAAAATTCCGTTTCTGAAAATCATAGCGATCAGCCGACTTCAGATAACCATAGCTTCAATCATGTCATCAGTTCATTAGAGTTATTTCATACGAATGAAATGATACAATGCATTCCATGTCAGTCAATGTGTGTTTACATATCACTGTGCAGCCTGTTCACTCAGACATCTTACATCATCAGCGTTTCACTTACATTAAGTAAGAATGGCAGGCAAACAGCAACAACCTAACTTTCCTTGACAATCTACATTTCAGGTTTGACAGGACAGTTATATGTACTGCTGACTTATATGCAGATAATTCAATGAGATGTGTTGCCACTATGTCCTAAAACTGCACATGAATAAAGTTGAAATACAGTGCATTTTTTCCTTTGTCAACAACAACTTGCTTTCAATGCTAGCAGGTTAAATTAGCATTTCCCTATCACCTATTGCACCTTTAAAATTACTTTTTTGAGCTTTTTTCATCAAAGAATCCTAAAATAAAATAAAATAAAATAAAATAAAACAATCACAACAAATGTATCAAAAAAATATTAAGCAGCACAGCTATCTTCAATATAATAATAATAAATGCTTCCTGAGTACCAAATAATTTCTGAAGTATCATGTGACACTGAAGACTGAAGTTATGGTTACTGAAAATTCAGTTTTGCCATCACATGTTTTTATTTTTATATTCAAACAGAAAGGTTATTATAAATTGTAATATATCACAATCACAATATTACTGGTATCAAATAATGCATTGGTGAGCATAAAATACTTCTTACCCTTTTTAACAAAAATATTAAAAGAAAATCTTACCGACCCCAAACGTTAGAACCTTAGAGTACATTCAACATTTTGAATTTTACTGGTAACCATGGATTAATTAAAATGACAAACAAATAAAAAATCACCCATTTAGGCCGTTGAGAGCGTATGCATGGAGCTATAAATCGAATATCATAAAAAGGCTAAAGAATATCATATTTTTTTAGATTGTCTTTTTTTATTCCAGCTACTAATTTCAGCCAACACTTGCCATTTATGTATCAGACAGTATGTATCAGACAGTTTGTGAATAGTTCATGCTTGCTCTCTTTCTCTCTCTCTCTCTCTCTCTCTCTGTGTGTGTGTGTGTGAGAGAGAGAGAGAGAGAGAGAGAGAGAGAGAGAGAGAGAGAGAGAGAAGCCGGAGACTTCTAAATTCTACTCTTTTATCTCATTCATAGTACATATTGTTTTCTGAGGTTTCATAAATTCATAAAATCCTCCTTGTTCCCAGTTATTCAATATAGGTATTACTGTCTCTAATACCCCCCTTACAGAGGGTTAGAACAGTGTAGTGAGAGAGAGAAAGAGAGGCGACAGTGGAAAGAAAAAAGAAAAATATAGAGTTTTTAATTTCATCTGTGTGTGAGAGAGAGAGAGAGAGAGAGAGAGAGAGAGAGAGAGAGAGAGAGAGAGAGAGAGAGAGAGAGAGAGAGAGAGAGAGAGAGAGAGAGAGAGAGAGAGAGAGAGAGAATCACGGTGGCTACTTCTCTGCTCTCCTGTAATTTCAGCAGATGTTTAATCTCTCTCCAGAGCAGATGAATGTTGCCCATGCTGAACAGTTTAGATCTGGAGTCTCTCTCCCTACAGGCCACTGGAGGTTAATGTAAATATCAAACTCAGCAGCGTGTGACTTTTAGAGCATCACTGCATTTCTCAGCACCATTTCTTTTACACAGATGCCCTGAATATCCATCCAAACATTTAAAACAGCACTGTTTAAAGGTGCAGTGTGTAATTTTTAGTGACATCTAGCGGTTTGGTTGTGAGTTTGCACTAAGGACTCTGCCCACTGCTCACCCCTCCCTTTCGAAGACGCTACGGTGGCTAAAATGGGACAAACATATCGTCGTCTGAGACAGCAGAGAATAGCCAGAGTAAGCCAAGGAGTGTGTAACATTGTCACTGTTTCTGTGCCACAGACCATTATAAACAACATCATGGATAAAGTTTACAAAGCCATAGTCAGGTGAGGATCGAGGGTCTTAATACATAATATAATAACAGTAATCAGCTGATTGTCTCACAAACGTAACCAGCACATTTCTCTCCACATAGCTAAAGGCTCTTTCAGACTGCACGATTTTCAAAGTAGTCAGGTCGCTGCTCTTTTCACACTGCATGACTATCTTGGCCAGCATTCAGTCGCTGCTGTGTTCACACTGGACGATGGATCGGCGACAGTAGGTTTCACACTGCATGACTTTAGAAAAATCGCCGACAGACTCTGTCTAGCACGCTGCGCGCAAACTACATTTCACAACAAACACGCGTGAGATATGAAAAGGAAACAACGCGCGACACCACACGTGCAAGACCGGAGTTCTCACGTGAGACTTTTTTTTTCGACCCGGTTGTGGTACAGCTGGTGAAACAGACACGAGTGCTCCTGCCAAATTTCTACTAATTTTTCTTCCATTTATTGTGTCCAAATAGACCCAGAAGAAGCTTTTTTTGTTGAAACAATGCCATATCATGTTGGTATGTGATCTATAACTCCTCCCCGAACTCCCTGCTGCTCTGTATCTTGCTCTCTCACTGGCTGCCGGTGATCGCCGATGTAGTTTTCAGTCAAAACTTTTCACACAGCAGGATTTTGAATCGCCGACAGGTCCAGATATTTAGCATGCCAAATATCTCACGGGCGTCGGCGACTCGTCGGTGATTCTCTCAGTTCGCGTCTTTGTTCATTCACACTGCGTGATTGTCACTCGCGTGAACGAGCGCCGATTTGCCTGTGATTTCGGGCATTTGTCGGCGATTTCTCAAAACCTGTCGGCGAGCCAAAATCGTGGCTAAAATCATGCAGTCTGAACTCGGCATAACCCATAATACAGTGTACATAATACAGAAGAACCACATGGAACTATGCAATATATTTTTTTTTTCTAACAGGGTAGTAAAAGTTTAGCTGGCTAAATGTGAGCTATATTGTGGCTGAGCTGGTTAAAGCATAAAGGTTTGTTTAAACTTGACGCGTCCGCATGAGCCCAAAGGTGTGACATGATTGTAACAGCGTGCACGCCACCGCATCCCCCAGACACCATTTACTACACACAATAGGCTTTTTTTTTCTCTGATTTTGACAACTCTTCGCGATCGAATTAAAATGCTTCCAAGATCGACTTGTCGACCGCGATTGATGGGTTGGTGATTCCTGTAACAAACTGTTTTACAGTCAATGACAAGTGTAAATACTAATCAGCTGTCTCATAAACGTAACCATCACATTTATCCCCACATAGCAAAGCCATAACACAGCAAGGGAGAACTAAGTTAAATGAAACAATCCAACTACATATTTTACACCACTGACAAGGGAAAAGTCACTACTCACTGTGTCTATGGCTAGCTTCTAGCTTTCTGTGGCTTCTCTTTCAAGGTAGTGAGGAAACACGCTCTGTAGCGCTGTTTGTTTGCTGTCGGCTACGGTAGAAACATGACGTCATGTCGACCAATATGTCGACCTTCTTAGAAGGGAGTGCCCGCGGTTATGTAGATATAAATGCCTCATTCTAAGGTAATAAAAAACATTATGGTTTATTAAGTTCTTTATACACCACTGAAAACATTATGGATGTCATATGTGATGCGATCTGGGAAAACCCGTCGGATGTCACGCTGGTACGTTTTCAGTAAGGTCTAAATATAGATTGAATGTCAGATTTTTGTCAAAATTGGGTTTTTATTAAATTATTATTCAATAACATCTTGTTTATCATCTCTGAATATATCTTGGGAAAATGCACTAGTTTAGTGCAGAAAAATAGAAATTTATAATGTCCAGCTGAAAAGACTGTGTTTCTCTTTAAGAACATGCAGGCGGAGCGGAGGAGCAAAAAAACAATATCTCCCGTTTAGCTCTCCTTCTCTTAACACTACAAAGACAGTTCACCTATGAAAATAAACCACATAACAGAATAAAGTCCAGTCCTGGGTGAACTACAACGGCACGCAAGTTTTTATTTATTTATTTATTTTTATCCAGCATAATTGTGTTGTGTGATGCGGAACACAAGAGAACAACAGAGTTTGAAGCTGCTCGTTTAAAAGACCTTGCTCTCCTCTCAATCATCCAATTTCAAAACGGTTTTCACAGGTAAAATTTTGTGTTTGTAAGCTTTCAAATGATACCTAATCTGTGATGATTACTAAAATATGTGATATGAAAAAAGTCAATAAAAAAGGAGCGCGAGTCGTCCCGCTAGCAGGACGTGACCGTTAATTAAACCTGTTTTTCTCAAAATTCTGTTTCTGAAAATCATAGCGATCAGCCGACTTCAGATAACCATAACTTTTGTTACAGACACACTATAAAATAAATAAAAACAGATTTGGAAAGGGCTCGAACCCAGCTTTAATATTGGTCTCAAAACCTGTAATATGTCAAATTTCACCATGTGATGGGTTTTCCCAGATCACATCACATGTTGTCAATATCTGATTGCACCTTTAAAAGGTTAAGGTCTGTTTTATTTATGTTTTTGAAAAAAGTTTCTTATGCTCAATCAGACTGCATTTATTAACTGTTTTCTATTTTGTTATGTTTTAAAATGTAACGTATTCCTATGATGACAAAGCTTGTGCGTGAGAAAAATTTCTTATCAAGAAGTTGAAACAAAAGTTGCTGCTATGTTTTTTTGTGGAAACCATGAAACAATTTTTTTTTCAAAAGTTATTTAGTGGAAATCTTTTATGAAATTAGAAATGCATTTATAGTATGGGTGCTCCGATCAGGATTTTTGGGGCCTATCACTGATCCCCAATTACTTAAAGCTGTCTCACCTGATACCGATCACCGATTACAGGGTCTATTCGAAGATTTCTATTTATCATGCAGCATTAGTTATTAAACTATATTTAACAACAATGTACATTAAGTATTACATTTAAGAGAAGACAATGCATGATGAATTGACACCTCCGTATTTATTTGCAAGCAACATGTCCAACATATTAACTTAGCAGCTTGGTTATTGGGAGCAGCTTAGGGCTTAACATATAACTTTACTGTAGAATATAAAATAAAATAAATAAAAGACAGAACAACTGAGTCTTTAAATTCAGCTTTAGACTTAAACTAAAAACAGCAACAAAAAGGCGATAGCCATCAGGCATCGGTTTTTCTAATACACTTAAAAGGACCACAGGTAAGTGCACAACTTCCACATAGGCTATCTATAACTTTGCTTTTTTGGGGAAGCTTAGTCAGATTTTGTGGGCATTTAGAGAGGAAGAGAAAGGTAGATAAAGAGAGAGGAGGGATAGAAATTATTAAATTTATTTCTCTCAATTTCTTTCTTCTTTTTTTTTTTTTTTTTTTTTTTTTGCAAGAACCCTTGCAAAATTATTTTAAACAGATTAAGAAAGGCACCACTACTGGTCACATCTATATGGTTAGATTGATTTGTTTAGATCCAGTGAAGTCTGTCCCACCATGTACCTACTGTAATATAAATAAATAAAACATCTGTAGTTAACTAGCAGAGCATTCATTTAGTTTGCTATTAAGAAATCTAGCGCTAAATGTGTTTTTAAACTCAAGCTGCGTGCTCGTTGCCACAGCGATTATCAGTGGATACAGTGTTCTCTGTGCCCCGCACAGTCTTAACTCGGCTACAATCTATCGCTTCAATCTATCGCCATTGCGGACTCTATTCATTCTGGTGAAATCGTAAAATAAAACACAAACTTGTCCCTGCTTGATTTAGGCTGTAACCACTGATGAACATATTCAGTTTTGATGAGAATATATATATATATATATATATACTGTATATACAACGCGTTCTCATCCCAAAGCGCCATATAGGACGCTTTTGCAAAAGCGTAAATATCCAACGCACATGGCACCCTTTAACGTCTAATGAGACGCTTCGGTTAATGGTTAAGTTTAGGTATGGTGTAGGGTAAGGGTTAGACCACTAGGGGGCGCCTTCTGCCCAAATATATCTGCGTCTCATTTCACGTTAAAGGGTGCCATGTGCGTTGGATATTTACGCTTTTGCAAAAGCGTCTTATATGGCGTTTTTGGGATGAGAACGGGCTCGTATATACGAGTGCGGATTAGAATCCGTAACCTTGGAAACGCTTGTCAAAAGATCTCCCACTAGGCCATTTAATAACTCAAACGTAATTTGCGGATCGATGGATATATTTACGGGTTGAGCAAAGAGGCTGCACAGTTTGACAAGCGGCCGTAGCATGGTACACACATTGCAGGTTGCTAATGAATTGTCTTTTTCACACACCTTGTAGAATTGCCATACCGGTGAAGCCATTTTTATCATGGTGTAAAAAAATTATCTCGCGAGTTTTGCCTTATCTGATCGGGTTTTATGGATCGGCTTTTATAGAGATCGCCGATCACACATCCTCATGCAATTATCAGCCGATTGTGATCGGTGACTGATCAATCGGAGAACCCTTAATTTATAGTAATGATCAGTTTACACTAATAAAAGTTTTTTGTTTTTTTTAATCATACTCCAAACTTTAGAATGGTGTTAAGGAAGAACACTTATACAGTACATCATTACTGAAGCTCTTGCTTTTATCATTCAGCCTGTTCATGACCCTTTTATGACTAGAACTGTTGTCAGATTCGACACAGATTTCCAATATTGCCATCATCTCTGTGTGCATCATTGTCATGGGGCTTATTTATTTCACAGGTGCTCGAGATGTGTTCTCTGATCTTCAGCACCAGACACAGGTCAAATGATGTGGTTGATCAGAACACAATGGTTCCTGCTCTGTCGGATGTGTGTGTGTGTGTGTTTTTTTTTTCCCTGCATCGTTTGAACTCATCACGGGTCGTACGGTCGCAGTCGGCTCTATGTTCCGTTTGTGATGTGAAGAAATGCTCTGATGTGCAGATGTCCTCATTAACTGCACCTACTGTAGATCCCGTATTCTCAGATAATGATGTATCCTGCAGTGGACATCCAATGTTATTAGGTCGATAGTTCTTCTTCCTTTTGTTACTATTGTTCTCATCCCTTAGAAACAACCTTGGAGAACTGAAATCTCAATGCATAGAACATGTTACTTTGACTCTGTTGATGATACTTGGACTCATGTCTTGAGTGTATGTGATGTTTAGATACGTGCACTTCTGACATCAACACCTATACGCATTCGCTCACACATGTCAGCCAGATTGATCGAATAGCTCCTGACAGCTTCACAGAAGGCTAATTCAAAACGTCCTTGTCCTCGCAGTAGCGCCTGTTTATGGAACCTTGATTAGTTCAGTCTCACCTTTGCTGACACCTACAGTAGGCCATTCAGAGAAGGATTCTATTTAACAAACAAAGCGTAGCACCAGCAATCACAATGCCAGCAGAGGAGCCGCGGCTGACAGACAGGACTTAGGACATTGAAAACCAGCTCTGAGGGGGAAGCTGTGAAAAAGAGCTCCGGCAATTGAGATTTTGGACAGCACTGCTAAACGATATAATTAGATAGTGGGGCCGGGAGTGTATAAAACATCTGCTTTCTTATCTGTAGAAAAAAAAGGGAGGGGGAAAACAGCAGAGAATCACAACGAGAACAAGCCCGCCAAATGTGAGGTTGAAAGAAAGGCCCAAACCTCAATTAAGAGTATATCCAGTCTACAGTTGCTTTCCTACTGATCTCATTGTTTTGTAGTCCATTCTGTTTCTCCTTCAGATAGGGCTGGGCGATATGTCAAAACATATTATCACAATATTTGTTTTCCATGTCAGTCGGTATTGATTTATCACTATACTTTTATCATTAATGGGGAAGGAAATGTATTCCACATATTTGTTATACCTTGTTATAAAACTGCTAGTTCCAATCCTGGATTCTTATTTTGATTCATATTCATGATAAAACACGCAACGCTTCTATTTATCACTGCACAACACTGCAGTTCCTATGTTGTTTTTATTTGAGATTTCATTCATATTGGAACATTGTTGGTGTTCACGGCCAGGGACTATTTATTTTTTTTTTTTTCTAGCAGAAAGAAGGCTTATGTGTTGATTTTACTTCATGAAAGTTGCACTAATACATACATATACCAACACAGCACAGTCTCTCGTACCTTATTGCTTAGAAAATGAATGTAAATAACTTGTTTGATCTCAATGAAATCTCCACAGAGTAAGTTACCTTTTAATTTAGGGCCCCATGAATCCATTTTATTTTCCTAAATTCTATTATTTATTTATTTATTTTTATTTTTTTCATTTTTTTTTTCTGGATTCTGTTTCATGATTTTATACAAATGTCTCATAACATTTGTGTCTAAATTAATTAATTAAATTTAAGTATTACATTTTAGTATAAAATAATAATATTTCTGTCATAATTTCTTCAAGTTAAACCAGACGTGTTTATTTTGATGTGTGAAGATCTTTTAGTTTCAATTTCAGTATTTGATGGTAGTTTTTTTTTTTTTTTTTCTCAAATGAAATGGTAAGGGAATTTTTCTTTACCAATGGCGTAACTCACTGCTTCATTACCATAGTATGATGCGTCATTGAATAAATCAACTTGCTAGTCACGACTGTTTCCTGAAACCATTTTGCAAACATGTCGCAAAGTGGTCGTTCAACCCTGTGACATCACGCACGTGGTGGAGTAATAACTAATTTTAATGAAACAGTTTGAGATCGAATTTACAGTGCAGTCTCATCCCAAGACGTCTTGGGACGTCTTTTGACCATACGTCAACATCCGCCTTTTTAGGATACCCTTAAACGTCGGTTAGATGACGTTATCGGATCCTAACCCTACCCCAGACCTAAACCTACCCCTAAACCTACCCAACGTCACCTAACTAACGTTAAAGGTAAAGCGTCAGTTGTATGACGGCCCAGGATCGTCATCTAACCAACGTTTAAGGGCACACTAAAAAGGTGGATGTTGACGTATGGTCAAAAGACGTCCCAAGACGTCAGTTATATGACGTCTTGGGATGAGACTGTGTTAGAATTAACACTAAAACTATTTCTCTTTTTTTTTTTTTTTTTTTTTTTTTTTCTTCTGGAAACACTGACTTTTTGAACTATGCTGATAATGTATGCTGGAACTTGCAAACAGGAAAATCGGCAACTGCATTGGAAACTATTATTTTATTATTATTTTTTTTTTTGCATTTACAGTTTATCACCACTGTATCTATTTTTACATCCCACCCCGCACCCGCGACCATTAAATAGACATACTAGGTATTGTAATGTAAATGAAAAGAGCCTTTTCCTATTTCAGCCTGAAAGTGTTTGGAAACATTGTCCTTTAAACTGGCAACAACAGACTATTATGAATACTATTATGAACCATAAATAAGGTCATTTTAATAAGATAATTAGATTAGATTTTTTTTTAAAAGTGTCAGAGCGTGTGCTTGAGGTTGATTCTGTTAGGGTGAGGACGGGGCCTTGATTTTGCAGCTTTACTTCCTGCTCACAACTGTGAATGTCTGGTCCCAAAATCGCTACTGCGCAGACTCAAGTTCCAAGATGTCAGCACCATATCGGGATACTGGCTGCTTCAGTTCTGACCAATAGAAGAGAGCGAAGGGGCATCATCCATCTTTTTTTACAGCCTATGGTCCCAACCTGGGGTGCGTTTCCCGTACAACAACGTAGTTCACTGTTTCACTACCATAGTACGATGCATCGTTGGAGAAATCAACTAGCTAGTCACGACTGTTTCCCGAAACCCATACAATATAGAAACGATGCCTCTAACCACAGGTTGAGAGCTGTCGTTCAAACCACACAACTTTGCGATGCTGTTTGCGAATGTCCGTTGGAACGATGGTTTCGGGAAACACCGACTCTTTAAACTATGCAGATAACGACGGAACTTGCGACCAAAGTTGGCTAACGATGCTTTCGGGAAACGCACCCCTGCCCCGCAAATAAAATGACAATTTATTTCCTACCCCAACCCCACCCGCAGGGTCCGCGGGTTATGAGACGACCCGCACATCACTATTACCTGCCACGTGTTAAAGTCGATCATTCTTTAAAGAAGGTGCGGTATGTTAGGACCCAGACATACCTAATACGTGGCTGCTGCCAAGTAGAAGGAGCTTTCCTTGCCATTAATGCTTGGAAAATATGGCTACGTCTTCTTCGATTAAAAATAATGGCTAGTGTGCTGCCTACAATATATGTAAACCTATCAATATCCATTGCTATGATTTTTTGAATGACTTATCGCAAGAGAAAAAAAAATACATTTTATTATCGGTTAATAAAAATGCCGTCATTTTGTAATGTTTTTTTATTGACATTTAAAAAATGTCACAAAAGTTATGCACAATCTATAATGGACACGCAGCTACTATTTTGGAACACAGGAAGAATATTGAAAACATTGGATTGCTGTGCTGTTTTCTAAATCCGTCCGTTGTCTTTCTATGTTTTTTAATGTCTAGTTCTTGAGAACAAACAACTTCATACAGCTCAAGATGTACGCCATCATAAATGAGGAATGTAACTGAAAACTGTCGTTTTGAAAGGGTGAGTTATATGGACAAATAAGTAGCTGTGGACTTAGCAAAGCGAAACTGAGGCATTCAGCTTTTCTTGGGTTTTATATATTTTCTTGACTGTGAATTGTAGTTCTTTTCAAAAACCAACTTGAACCAATTTATTCCATCACTTCCAGTAATCATGCAGTTAAACGTGCCCTTCAAACAAACGTATGTGTGATTTCATTACAATTATGTGACTAAATGATGACTTCGGTGATAATATATATATATATATATATATATATATATATATATATATATATATATTTTTTTTTTACTGTCATTTGACAGATAATTTCTTAGTCACCAATTATTAATTTAAACTCTGATAAAAATGACTAATTTATAAAATAAAATAATTGGCACAGATAATTGGTTAATCTGCAGGGTTTTTTTTGCAATGCACTTTTTTCGCCACTTTCCACCTAGCAGACCACAATCTGATCTATGCAGCTGTTTATGCTGGTTTGATTTAACTTTTACAATGGAAAAACCTCAAGGGCTGAGGGTGTCATTTGTGACAAGGCCTACATGTAAATGACTTACAGCAAACTTAAGTCAACCATCACATTAATAACCTAGGCAAGCTCCACCTGTGTTCCGCCACAAAGTCTTGGCATCAGAAGCCTCTGTATTCCTATGGGTGAGTGATATCCAAGATTGCTGCCAGCAGTTCTCTTTTTGCGATTGTCAAGTTGATGTCACATTCTTCTAGGGAAATTCCCCTCTGCCAAGCTTGAATGTGCTTGCATTATTATTTTTTCTGTTTCTCAGAAACTCTCTAAGGCCTTAATAAAGCAATGCTTTTGTTTTTAAATTATTCACAAACCATAGAAAAAAAAAAGCCATAGAAATCCTCAGAGCTGCTTCTGGAATCCAAACACCTGCCTCCCATAATCCACTTTGCTAAGTAGCACTCTAAATCATTTCCTTAAAAATCTCTGTGTCTTTTTCACCAGATTAATTTTCAGTGAATAGCCTCTGTCATTTCCAATTTGCTCACCTGAAGCATTTCCGTGGTGAAGCTTGCACAAAATACAAAGCACTAAAAGGCATGACTTATTCTGGATTTATGTTTGAAGCATGGCAACCTGAATCCTTCTCTCAGAGCTTTCATCAAAACCATTCCTGCTAGTATGTCCACTGCATTAGCACCCACCACCAGTGAAAAGAGCTGTTATCAGGGGTCTATCTGTGAGAATGGATAAATTGTAGATCAAATGGAGCCTCTTAAACCTTCTAGAGTTCCACTTTTTACATCCTGCAAATACCCAGTGCCAAAATAGAAGAGGCGTCAGAAACACAGAGGAGCGCATAGTTGCACTTAAACAGACGCTGTCCACTCCACACCTCTTACCGTTCTGCGTGATCATTTTGAGATGCTTTTTTATTCTCAAAATTAGAAAAAATCACCAAATTTTGACATGCTGTTCTGGCATGATGGAATTGATGATTTACACCATTTCTGCTTTCCCGGATTTGAAAAATCCCAGACTGATGTCCAACCAGGACGGCAAATACTTGCGTGTGTTTACTAAAATGATTATGTGTTCTAAAGGAGTATCTAAAGGAAAAATGTACTTTTGGCTAAAATGTTATGTGTAATGTTTATGGATCAGATTGGAAAGCTTTCTGTTTGTTGCTGGCTACAGTGATTTCAGCCAATTGAATGTGTGTTCAAACAACAGCTACTGTATGATAAAATTTTGATCATTGCATTATACTGTAGGACAAATTAGGCCTAAATAATTTACCTTGAAGAGTTCTTGAAAATGTTTCATTTTGAAGTTAAATTACCTCTTATAATGATGTTGTTATTGTTGTTTTTCGTTGAATTTTTTAACTTATTTGAGATCTAACTTTAACCAGATCTTTTGAGATGCATTTTGTGTGGAAGTGTCCAAAAAATAAAATAAAATAATACATAAAAATAATAATAAAAAACTTTTTATCTGAATACAATTATATTTCAATTTAAAATGTTTCTCTTTCTCCACAGGGCTTCCCACTGGGCTTAAATGATGGTCACATTTATACCTGGACAGATGGTTTGAGAAGAAGAGACTGGCATGACAATGAGAGCATCAGGAAAGACGAACAACGTGTCGGTATGTACGCTAAATCCTTGAATATTTCAGATTAGACCTTTTCTTTCTTATGATTGATTGTTCCTTTCAAAGCATATGCAAACCTCACATTATCACAGCATAAATGACATCAACCGGACTAAAGGGGGATGATTTGATGATGATGACGTTTTCTTTATGGCTTTCATTTAGGGTAAGACATTATTTTAGAATCCCTGCCAAGCTGTCTCTGTAAATCAACTGGTTGCCCCTGTGGCTAAAGAGACTTTATTGATCCATCGGAATTTATGGCTGGTTAATAATGTAAGGGTGTCTTTTTGCTGTGTTAAATTTTAGCTGCATTATGTCCTCGGCAGTTAGGGATATAAATGGCTGCCAAGGTGCTTACTTTGGTGTTTTTTTTTTTTTTATTTATCCAGTGATTTTCGTACGTTTTTTTAAGGATGACCCTCTTTAAATACCCTCTATTTTCCAAGTGCCTGCATTTCCTTTTGGGTGAATGCACTTTGACATAGCAGTCCTTTTAAATTAGAAATAATTTTTAACTGCAGACAAATAAAAATACTCTTAAATCCCCAATTCTAAATGCAAGTGCTCAGGTTAAAGTTATTTGTCTGCAGATTAATATGTATAAAAAGAGGTCCCCAGAAAGAGGCTTGTTTTATAGCCCTTTGGAATAGAAAAAAGTCACTGTATTAGGCAGGGAGATTTGTCAGATTAGAGGGAGGATGGCTTTCCTGGCGCCTGTTGGCAGGACCATGTCCTTCTGCATATGGCCCACTCTGCCCAACTGTTCTGTGTTGACCCTCCACGTTAGAGCGTGATGCACTTCTATCAGAGGGCTTTCAGTGCACACCATCTGTTGTGACTAAGCTTATGATTGCATCATCAGTTATACAAATCCACCCTCTAATTTTTCATGAATCTAGTTCATTGGAGATGGTTGTACATGAATGGCAGTGAAGAGTAAAGGATCTTCCCAGATCAATTTGTACATGGACAACAAATTATAATGCTAGTATTGGTGAGGATCTGTGTATTAAAGCTGCCAACTCCAAACTTGATCTATTTATTTATTTAAATTACTGCTGAAACATATAGTACATGTAGGTTGCAAGGTGGAGCTGCCGTGGATCTATAACTTGTTGGTCCAGCACATTCCACAGTTGCTCAATTAGATTTAGATCTGGGCATTTTGGAGGCCAGGACAACACCTTTAGCTCTTTATCGTGTTCCTCAAACCATTCCCGAACAATGTGTGCAGTGTGGCAGGGTGCATTGTCCTGCTGAAAGAGGCCAAATCCACCAGGGAACACCAAGGGTGCACCTGGTCTGCAACAATGTATGTGGCGCATGTCAAATTCACTTCCACATAAATGGTCAGACCCAGGATGTACCGCCAGAACGTTGTTGTTGTTGTCCCACAGTGCATCTTGGTGCCATCGCTTCCCCAGGTAAAAGGTGTACACGTACACAGCTGTCCACATGATGTAAAACAAAACGGGACTCATCAGACCTAACAAACTTCTTCCGCTGCTCCAAGGTCCAGTTCATATGTGGTATGCCCATTGGTGCTTTTGATGGTGGATAGGGATTATCATAGTTACACTGATTGATCTGAGGCTGTATCATTAACATTTTGTGTGCATTGTACCACAGTAGACCTTCTTTTTATTTAGACCAGATGACATAGCCTTCATTGCCCTCATGCATTGATAAGTCTTGGCCACACAACAATCTGTCGCTAGTTTGTGGTTTGGTTTGACCCTTCTCAGACCACTTTAGGTACCCCACTGTTGAGATACTCTGACCCAGTCGCTTTGCCATAACAAAATCGGCCCTTGTCAAATATATATTATAAGTGCGCTAAATTATTTTACACTTTGAAGAAGCAACATACAGGGAAATCTACATCTAACAGACAATTCACAATGACAGTGACATTCAATAATAAGTGTGTACTGTAGATCCTGGTGTTTAAAATTGTTATATACATCTCATTGTGAAATTTGCAAGTAGATGTAGAACAGAGGTCTAGCTAATCCAATACAGATAAAGAATGTGTCAGATAAAATGCTGGTTATGCAATTACACTAGCTGAAAAAAAAAATATATATATATATATTTTGCTTCTGTTATGCACACTGCCTGTCAGTGATCAAACTCAAAAATGCTGAAGCTTTGCCCCACAAGTTCTGATAACAATAATAAACACTGCATGGAGCTGTTGTACAACGCTTTTAAGAGGCAAACACATGTACACACTGAGAGCTTGTGCGTAGGAGTATTAAAATCTGTAATTTTGCATTATGATTTAAATGTTCTGTTTAACTCTGTTATCATGGCAGAAAATGCCAGAGGAGTGGGTGTGAGGTTATTGTAATTATTCACGTCACAGTGAGATGAATTTGTGCTGAACTGTACAAAGAGATACATTAAATGAAAGTTTGCATATGGAAAGTTTATATACAGTATGTAGTATGAGTTGTGGTTCAGTATTATTTATGCTCTTGGTATATGACCAAAGATGTCTATAAAAATATATCTGCATTGCCTATGCTTTTGATCTTTCATTAAAAAATAATAATAATAATAATAAAACATAAAAAAACAAACCTTTCATTGACGTAAAATAATCGGAAGTGGGAGGTAAATCACATTATGAAATAATGTCTCGGGTTAGGCATGTAACCATAGTTCCCTGAGAATAGGGAATGAGACGCAGCGTCCTCTAGGGGTCGCAATGGGGAATGCCTCCAGCCTGACAGGTGTCTGAAGCATGAGTCTAAAGATGACAATGAACTTGACATTGGCAGGCAGCAGCCTATGACATCTCTGGGTTAGTTATACACTCACCTACAAAGGGCATTAGTGTAAACGTTATTCTTGTCTGAAGGACACATGTGCAGGAATACCGAAAGTATGGCATAGGGATGCAGTGTCTCGTTGCCTATTCTCAGAGAAACATAGTTACATGCGTAACATGAGACTTTCCCTTTCTAAAGGGAACTCGTGCTGCGTCCCCTAAGGATTGCTATGGGGAACAGAATGCCCACGCTGCCATGCTGAAGGGATGAGGACCCTAATGGCTTAGCTAAGTCAAAGGACTCAAAGTCCTCAGCCCTAAGGTGCACGCCAGCAGGATAATCATACGAGAATCAGCTTCTCAAAAACTGAGGCCTCAACAGGGTGAGTCCAAAGAGAGGAAGCCTAACTACGTATTCAGGCCAGCGTCAAAAGAGGCTCACAGAGAGCCTAAATTTCTGAATTTCAATCAGATAGAGTGGAGGTATCAAACAAGAGGCCTAGAAACTCTCTAACCCAAAGCAGGGAAAAGCTTAGAAGAGCTAAAGAAGATACTTAATAGTAGTGTACTACCCTTCCACCTAGCCTAGCTCTTGGAGCAGAGGTCTCAGCATGACAACTCTCAAAACAAGAGGATATCTAACAACACCCTACATTCAGGATACCTTGTAACAAGGCTCAAAGTGGCCCTACAAGTCACAAACGGCTATCCTAGTGGAGCTCTGGGGACTGGAGGCCTCAACAAGATAACTATCTCTAGCAAGAAGAGGCTGAACAACGCTTATCATAGCCAAGGAAGATCACAGAGAGCCTAATGACTTAGTAAACAGACTGCCCATGCTCTAGGAGCTGAGGTCTCAGCAAGACGACTCTCTAAAACGAAAGGGAGACCTTAAAATGCCCCACACTCAAAATATCTTGTAAGGAGGCTCACAGAGAGCCTATAACTCAATATCGCTATCGTAACGGAGCTTTGGGGAGCAGAGGCCTCAATGAGAACTCTCTCAGCGAGAAGAGGCTGGCCAAGCCAAGGAGTGGAGGTCTCAGCATGACGTCTCTCTAAATCGAGAAGAGACCTAATAATGCATGGGACTCAGGACATATTGCAAGAAGGCTCACAGAGAGCCTAAAATTGGCAGTTACTATCCTAGCAGAACCTGGCTGCCTTGTCAAGCTCTGAGGATGAAGGCCTCAACATGATGACTCTCAATTTGAGAGGAGGCCTACTTATGTCCAACACCTATTACATCTTATCAAGGAGGCTCACAGTGAGCCTAGCTACTTGATATTGCTATCCATGCGGAGCTCTGGGGAGCGGAGGCCTTTAAAATCGACTCCCTAGTGGGATGAGGCCTAACAACATTCCATAGTGTAGGCAGTAACCAAGGAGGCTCAGAGTCTCACCTGGAGTTTAGGTATTTAGAACTGTTATCCCGGCTGAGCTATTTAAGTGCAGTGACCAAGGAGGCTCACAGATAGCCTAACAACATGGCCGTTTACTGAGCTCACAGGACTGAGGCCTCAGCACAACGCCCTACTCAGCGCTCCATTCAAAGCCTGTCAAGTTGGCTGAAAACATGCTTAGCATTTGACATCTGTAAGCAGGTAGAGCTCAGGGGAGCAAAGCCGGACAACGCTCCCATTCCAGGAGCACCAATGAGGTCCAAGTGCGCCTGCTACCCGTACTACAGGTTTCCGAGCACTAAGAACTGAAGCGAGAGGGTGTTCACGCATTAGACAGCCCCCAAGGAGGCTCACAAGAGCCTATGACTCATGGCGCTGGCGAGAGGAGGCTTGGCAATGCTCCAATTAGCGATAGTAGCCAGGGAGGCTCACCGAGAGCCTAGTAACCTAACACAACATTGATGCATACCCATATTTCTGCATCCCCTCCACATCAGTTTACATGTGAATGATGGACGCTTGCAGAATATGGTTTTCCCCAAGATGTCCACACCTCAGTTTGAAGATCTTGGAGAAAGGGAAGAGTCATACGATCTGGTGGGTTTGTCCCTTCAGGAAGTGTTCATCAAGGTGGCTGCGAGAGAGCTTGCACTTCTCGCGCTTCCAAGGACAGATCTAATCTCTCCATAGCGCGAGACATAACGTCCAACAGCTCGTCAAATGCGGGGCAGGAACATCAGAAACCTTGTCAATCTCAACCGCCACATCCTGGTCGTCTTGGCTCCTTGAATCGGATGTCGCTAGAGGAATCGATTCATCCTCCAGTAGCTTGCTCTCGTCAGCTGCTTACGTGCAAGAGATACTCAAAACCTGAAATCTGTGAGCCCCAATAATTGTGGCCAACATGCAATGGAGGAAAACATGTATTTCATAATGTCAGTTTCCCACCACTTACAATTGTTTTACTTCAATGAAAGGTTCGATGTCTGCAAACTTTTTCAATGAAAGATCAAAAGGATAAACAATGGAGATTTATTCGTACAGCCATCTTTGATCTTTGAGCCATATTTACCAGGGCTGCAAATAATTCTGAACACAACTGTATGTTTTTTAAAAATACATGCATGCATACGTACAAACTTACACAGACAATTATTTGTTTTCCAGGATTATTCTCTTAATGTTTCCAAGAGCTGGTAAAAGCAGAAAGTAGGTGTTAATAATAACATAATTTCAAAGGTTTGGAGTTACCATTCTTATAGTTCTACCAGAAAGACTCAGGAGATAGAGTAATGTACAAAGCATTCATTTATTGACAGCCCAGCTTGCAACCATTTATAAAGTTCTTTGTCGATGGCTCCATCCGTAGTGCATAATCCAAGGGTAGCGGATTTGCATTTCCTTCCTGAAAACGAAGGCAGGGACACAGCCGACCCCCGGGGAGGTATGGACAGGACCATCCTGTTAGTGGCGGGGAGGGTGGGGGTAATCATTTGCGTCAGCATCTGCAAATTCAAACGTGTAAGTGCTGATATTTTATACAACAAGTATTAGGACATGATTGGATAGATGTGAAGGTAATAAGTGATGTAGTAATTAAGTCTTCCTATCAGAACTTATGCTAAACTTTCATTTCTCACTTGAATTAATAGTCATTAAATGGTGAGTTTTCTCTAATTCTGGGAAAATTGCATGTAGTTTAAAGAATAATAACATTACACATGCATACCATTTGTGCCACTGAGTTTTTGTGTGCCATTGATTATTTTTGTTTTGTTTGTCATGTAACATCAAAATATGAAAAAATCTAGATGCATTTGATAAAAAAGACAAAGTTGTTTTGTTTTTGAAACGTTCTATAATTTCTACTTAGTACACATCAAAGAGGATGTCTTGCATTGAATTTTCTGTTCTCAGAAAGATATCAGACAAAAGATCTGTCGGAATGCATTAATTACACTGATAGGATGATGGTTTTGCTTTGACTTCATACTGTCATGAAGAAATTCCCCATAGGACTATGAAACTCAAAGGTGAAATGTTGGAAAAAACAATTCTCTCTGTATACATATCCTATTTTCAGTTATGAAGTTTGGTTAAAGCAGCAGCATGAAAAGTAATTAACATTTTGATCAGTTTCAAATCTCCCGTACAGATAGATGAGAGAATATTGCTACCAGTACTCTGTTGTAAAACCGTTTAGCTTAGATGTAGAATATTAGTTTGTCAATGAGTCCTTTAATTGGTTCCAAGTAAATTAAAAACGTCTCAGGTTACGTATGCAACTCTGGTTCCCTGATAGGGAATGAGACGCTGCGAAACGCTCTGGGGGAACTCCGTCCATACCCACTACGTCACAATGAGAAATGCCTGTTCTATGTGAAGTCATTGCGCACACTAAGAAGCAAGCAACCTAGCCCCAGGAGTGAAGAGGTCTAGGTCATAAAACCTGACAAATGTATGCGGAGAGGACCATCCTGCCGCATTACAAACGTCACGAAGGGAAACACCCGAATTTAAAGCCGTAGAGGTGACGGCTGTTCGGCTGTTTCATAAGCCAATGAGATAGCCTCAACTATCCATTGCTCATTATCTGTTTAGATTCAGGGCACCCTCTCTTGAGTGACCCAAAGCAGACAAATAACTGCTCAGACTTAAGTCAAAGGGCAGCTCTGTGAACGTAGGCATTCAATGCCCGAACTGGACATAACAGATTAAATTGTTCCTGATCTGGGGTATTAAAAGGTGGGATACTAGGCCTGCAACCCCAACATTAGCTGGGACCTTAGGAATATAACCCGGATTCCGGGTAAAGAAATGCTTTCACCATAACTGGTGCAAATTCCAGGTATGAATGAGCAACCGACAGGGCATGCAAATCTCCAATTCTCTTCATAGAAGAAAGAGCAAGGAGAAATAAAGTTTTCAAAGTGAGGATTTTTCTGAAACCTCTTCAATGGGCTCGAAGGGAGCCAATGCCAGATCCCCAAGTACAATGGGCAAATCTCAAGCCAGTGCTCTAGAGTGCAGTGCAGGTCTCAACCTCAATGTACCATGGAGAAAACGAGTAATCAGAGGATCTCTCCCGATAGAAATACCCCCCAGAGGAGTGTGGAAGGCCGATGTAGCCGTCAAATACCTTTAAGGTAGAAGGAGATAATCCAGCAGAGAAACAGTCTTGCAAGAAATCAAGAACTGTACCAACAGGGCAGTTAACAGGATCTCGGTGATGTTCACCACACCAGGTGGAGAATAATTTCCATTTCAATATATATAGTTTTCTCGTGGAAGGAGCTCTGGATTGGAGAATAGTCTCAACGACCTCAGTCGAGAGACCGGATTCTATGAGCCGGGACCCCTCAGAGGCCAAGCCCACAGTATCCAAAACTCCAAATGAGGGTGAACTCCCGGGAGCAAAGATATCGGGAAATGTGTACAAACCACAATTTAGAGGGGAAAAAGGAAGAGTTGTGAGATAAAAGTCAAGTTCGTGTATACACAGCAGGAGAAAACAGTCTCGACAAGTCAAACCACGAAATCTGTACAGTTCAGAAGTTTGCTGAACTTCATACAGTTCAGCTCCCTTGGCACGTTGTTCGTGGTTCGACTTATCAAGACTGTTTTCCAAAGACAGCTCCTCCTGTGTATACACGAAGTGGACTCTTTATGAAGTATCGTTTTAATAAACGGTCTGTACACTTACAAAGTTCTCAATGCTTCATTTTGCATGTAGGGACCCTCATTATGTCACTGTGTTAGTGTGGGGCCTTGTTAGTGGTATTAACTAGCGATTTCTTTTTACTTATTAAATGCCCCATATACTAGTGTTATATGCTAAACAGTTTTTAGAGATTAAACTATTTACATTCGATTATCATGAAAACAAATCTCAGAGAACGGTTAACAAGGTACCAAGTTTTATTAGACCAAAGGTTCATTACACTGCCATCCTGTGGCGTCAGAGGAAAAAAAAAAAAAAAACATAAATAATTTAAAGAAAACAGGTCACATGTCACGCAGCCACCTAGACCAAAACGTTCACAAGGTAAAAAAAAAAAAAAAAAAAAAAATCTAATAACATTTCATTCTTGACTCTTGTTAAGTTAATATGCATAATAGTGTTGTATGATTAAAATGGCATGCACTTTTGACAAACTTTTGTAAAAATAAAGATTTACTATGCTGCTAAAGTTGATGTCCACATTTTTGGACAATGGGACTTAACTTTGTTGAAACTATATAAGATTTTAGCAAAAAAAAAAAGAAAAAAAAAAAGAAAATTTGTAGTTGCATTGAGCTTCGTGACGCACACTGGGTTACTCACTCGAGCACATACACATATCTCTCTCTCTTGCTCACTCGTTCGCGATCACACACACACTCTTACTCACTCCATTCAGAGCTCAGAGCTCCATGCTACTCAGACCTGGGAGGGTGGCCCGTACTGGGCCAGAGTCAGATTCGCCCGCCACCCCTGGAGCTCCATCTGGAGCAAAGACAGTCCTAAAAAAAACAGACCTTCGGGATTTTGTAGAGAAGGTGGAGCAGGAAACGAATCAAGCTAAAATGCTCATGGCTGGTTCGACTCTGGAGTCAAGCTTTTAAAAATGACACTTTTTGAAAGTCCAAAAAGTTGCGGTGGTCTCAAAGCTCCAGGGCCTTCAAGGCATTGACCTGAGCCTGAGAGAGTACAATCTGGTTGGTCTCCACCGTGGAGGAGCTCTGAAAATCATAAAACCTCAGGAAAAGATGGGCTGATTTTTCTGAAAAGAGCATCCCAGTCATGGCGCACCTCTCCTGGGCACGAATAAAGCCCCTGGTGGGTTCAGGGGCAACAGTTACAGTCTTTCACACCGGTTAAGTGTGATCCATTGTTCTCACATATAAAAAGAACATTCCTAGTTTGGAAAAAACAGACAGTTTTGGAGACAAAAAAGGAAGCAAAATTAAAAAAAATAAATAAATTGGATGTGTTTTTTTTTTTTTTTGGATATTATATATTATTATGGATATTATATATATTTTTTATTATTATTATTTATTTTGTTTTTCCATATCAATGTTATTGAAGTTATACATGCAAGAATAACAAAACATTTCCAGTCACAGTGCTGAGGCTGTAAATAAAATTTTTTTGGTGTCTGTGAATATAGACCCAGCGTCCACATATGTGGCCATATTTTTGTTTACAAAAAGTGCTTCATGTTCAAAGATAATATCTGGTTATTATATCTATTGGTCCCTCCTAACCCCAAAAAGCTAGAAGAAATCTAAAATGCATGCCAAACCAATACTCGGGTCTACCAATATCTCTCTGAACTTGATTACACATCAGAAATCACTGATCACAGATCAGGCATTGGAATAAATGGTTACTTATATTTTTGTGGCGTTGCTGGCAGATCCATAACGTAAAAGTCTGTTTGCAAAGCCTGCTTCGAAACTGTCACAATGCACTAACAGTCCAGTGAGCAGAGCTAAAAACTCAGTGATGTAGACGTAGGCGTTGATCTTCTGCAAAGCGGTAATTCGCTGCCCTGTGATTTCACAAATCTCCACTTTTGAGATTCTGACGTTTTCTGGCCGTGGTTTCAATAAAAGCAGTTTTTGGATTTCAGTTTTGGAAACTCACAGGGTATTTTTATAGTATAAAGAAGGCTTAACTTTCAAAAGATCTTTGAAAATTAATTTAATTCTCAGTTCATGTCCTCTTTGATTTGAAATCACTCTGTATATACATACACACACTTTTTTGTTCCTCGTCACAGTTCTAAAAATTATGCTCTTCTTTCTCACTTTAGTAGTAGTTGATTCATCCATTTGGCCAAGACTACAAGTTATAAAAACTAATTTATGGCTGTAGTTTCTAGACTTTTGTTGTAAGGAAAAGAGTAGCACATGGTGGTGAGCAGAGACTTTTTATATAACTTTAATGATAAGTAGGGTTTCCATCAACTCTGACGGGTAGACACAGAGGAAAGTGGCTGAGACCAGAATGTACACTGCAGAGCCAGCAACTCAGTCAGCATGTTAAGCCTTCATACTAGAGTATGTCTGGTCAGCATTCAGCAAAAGGCCAGGCTCATTGGTTAAGCTGCTTCAGCTGTTCAGTCATAAAATGATAATAATAATAATAAACTGTCAGTTCAGTGGCACTTTCTGTCTTTGGAGTGGTGATGTATGCCATTGTTAGAACACGCATGCTCACTTTGCCAATGTCCTGGTTGTGTTCAGCAAGGTTGCTGATGTCAGACTGCATCTGTTTCAGGAAAAGGGGAACATGGGAAACCATACCCACTCGTAGAGGACGAGTGTGATGACTCAGTATACAAAGAGAACGGCTTCAACATCTACGTCAGCAACAGTATTGCTCTGGACCGCTCCCTTCCTGACATCAGACATCCAAAGTAAGTATAGCTGATTCTCACAGCATGTTCACAGTAATCAGCCTCCAGAGATGCACAGCTTGAGCTAGACATCAGTGTTTTAACGATCCATGGCAGGCCATACTTATGCAATGTGTTTAATTAATGATTTTGTCCTAAATGAGGAATTAATTTAATTAGGATTGATTAAAATAATGATTTCAAGGCTTAGATAATTTTGTTAGTGTACCCTTTGCTGTAAAAATGCATGAAAACAAGGAAGAGCTGGCATAACCATAAGGTTTTTAGCTCATTTACCTATACAATTTGGAGGATAAAGCTTTGAGATTTTACCTCAAACATCTTTGACCATCAGTAGTCCCTGTCTATTATTGTCACAAACTGCTTTGACACAGTTGAGGATCCACATGTAGTTTTGTTAGGGTAATCCACAATCAAGTTCAAAATATACTGTAGGTGAGGGGTTAAAACCACGGAGCAAACTATCCAAACAATAACCAGCCAAAAAACACAGGCAAACAGGGAAATCCAGGCAGAAAGTCAAAACCATTACATGGGAAAATCGGAAAGAGTGCACAGTAATGTAATGGCAACACTAATAAGCAGTCCCTCCAGGATTTCACAATTTTTTGTGTGATTTTTGTCATCAAAATGACTGATTTTGTGGTGGTAATTTCCAGAAATTTGTGAAAAAATTGTGATTTTTATATTTTATAATTAACATAAACAAGCAGGTGAATTTGCTTACTGTCACTTACTTTAACTTTAATACTTTAATACCTACTACTGTAATGACATGCGCTTCAATCAGTTATTACTGTTTGCTTTACGTAAGTACTCGCCAAAATGAATATTTTGAAGTAATTTTAGCTATGTGTATTTTGTTGAAGCGCTATAAAGAGAATTCAATACTCTAACGCTGACAGGCGGTGACACGCAGTCAGTCAGTTACACACACACACACACACACACACACACACACTGCAGTCAGAGACAGACTGTCACTCGACTGGCTGAAGTTCATGGTACTGTATATGAGCTGCGCTTTTAATAATTCTTTTTAGTACCATCGAACATATCATATTTTTTGTGATGCCATTCATGTTAAACACATTAATAAGTTTGCCGTACCCTACTACCCAATGAAAACTGCCCAATGAAAACATTCGCCATGCCTCGGGGATGCCTGCTGAACAGTCCCTTCAGATGATAAGTGGATGACATGTTCTCCAGGCTTATATACTTCTATACCTAATATACTTCTGGGTCGTACTAGTGCTGATGTCATAGGCTGTTGCCGGCAAAGGATTGCCGTGATTAGATAAGTGTTTCAGACACCGGTTCTCACAGAGGCGTTCCCCATAGCGATCTGACGCAGTGTCTCGTTCCCTGTTCTCAGGGAACATAGGTTACAGTCGTAACCTGAGACGTTATGTATACTCAACTCCATTGAAGCATTTTTCTGTGTTGTGTAGTGGGTAGTGTTCCATATTCTTACTGGGCTACATGAACATTCATTTATAAGAACATTTTCTACCGCAGATAGCAATGAAAGGTTTTTCTTCTCCTTGCATTATCATTAGTATTAAAGAATACAGCCAAAAAAGAGCAAAAGTATTAGTGTGGTTTCACAGCCCATTTTCACCCCCAAGGCGTCACCAAGGCGTCACCATGCTTCAATATCTGACGCTTTAGGTGCCCTTTAGCGTCAGTTAGATGACGCCCTAGGATCGCGTGTAACCCTACCCCTACCCCAGACCTGCAGTAAACCTACCCGCGTCATTTAACTGACACTTTTCCTTTAGCGTTAGATGACGCCGTAGGATCGCGTCATGTAACTGACGTTAAAGGGCGCCTAAAGCGTCAAATATTGAATCATGGTCAAAGGTGACGCCTTGGGGGTGAGAATGCATTTCAGACTTCCAACTAAATGAGCTCCTTGATGGATTGATCGTTAATTGTTCTTAGAAGGCTCTGCACCATTACCTTCCTTTGAATGTCTTCACTGACATGGATTTTCCCTTGCCAACAAATTTCTCTATTACTCATGCACCAAAGAGTCAATGTCTGAAGGAGGACCAATTCGTTACAGGGTTGTCGATAACTAAAATATAATTAATTTTGCCTAAACGGGCTTAAGCATTTGCTACTGGCTTGCCAAGCTTCCAGGCTTTTATAATGTGAATGAATATGAAGTCCTTATAACTATATAAGTATTTTAGTGCCATTACAAGGTTAGATAATTCTCCCTACTCTACATCTTCTTGGAGTTTATCTTTTGCTTTCCTGCTGTTTGCTGTAAAGTTGTGTAAACCCCTTACAAGCACTGCAGACAGTGTTCCGGTGAAAAGCCTGGTGTGGGGCTTTTATTTGCATCCCCTATAAAAGCCTGTGGTGCTCAGTGTGAAACCTGCCAACAGACAGAATTTGAATAACTGTCTCAGTGCGAGAGCCAGCATGCCAGTGTATTCACTTTTAATGCAGGTAACAGTGAAACACACATATGCTGCTGCAGTGTAAGTGCTAAAAGCAAGCAGAAGGAATGAGACAGATTTCATGTTTTCTGAAGTGGCTGTGAGTGTAAAACACACACACACACACACACGCGCGCACACACACACACACACACACACACACGCACGCACACACACACACACACACACACGTTTTACAGACAGGTCTTAGATAAAGCCAATATTAGGCCTTAGTTCAGTTACATTTAAGTAGCTTTTATCAAGAAAAGAAAAGAAAAAAAAAACATTACTGGTGTGCATAGGTTAATATATGTAAGTGCAATTTGCTTTCAGGTAAAACAGCTCAAACTGGCATTTTAGTCTGGAAAAAAAATAATCTTTAGGTTTACACACCTTGTCTCTGAAACTAGGGGATAGTCTTTTGAATAAAGCAAAATAAAAGCAAACTACAATACCATTCAAAAATTTGGGGTCTGAAAGATTTTTTTTTCTATTTTTGATGGCTGCATTGTGAAATATTATTACAGTTTAAAATAACTGTTTTCTATTTAAATATAGCCTATTTAAAAATGTAATTTATTCATGGGAAAAGCTGAATTTTCAGTCTTATTACTTATTATTATCAATGTTCAAAACATATCAATGTTGTGAAGCTTAAAATTTTGTGGAAACTCTCATATATATATATATATATATATATATATATATATATATATATATATATATATATATATATATATATATATATATTTCTTTGATGAATAACAAGTTTAAAAGAACAGCATTTAAATTATATATATATATATATATATATATATATATATATATTATTTTTATTTTTTTATTGGAAATAAAAAAATAAGTTACAGTTACTACTTGCAACAAAAAATAATAAAAGAAATAAATAATTTTCCATAACAATAGTAAGCAGCACAACAGTTTTCAGTGACAATAATGAGAATTTTTTTCTTTACCACCAAATTAGCATATTAGAATGATTTTGATCAAATAAATGTGTGCCTTAAGAATAAGCAATTTCAAATTTAAATTCTATATATGAAGAGTTCAGATGCAAAAGCCTCTAAGTGCCATTTGAAATTTTCTTCTAGAATGATTATTTTTATCAAGCTTGTATATTTAAGTTCAGTGATTTCACTTAAATGGCAATGATAATGACCTATTAATTGTTATTTAAGTAAAATTACTGAACTTAAATATACAAGTTTGATAAAAAATCATCATTAAAGAAGAAAATTTCAAATGGCATTTAGAGGCTTTTGCGTCTGAACTCTTCATATATATATATATATATATATATATATTTAACTATATCCTATGGTGACATGCATTTCTGGCAAAGTTCAAATTCTAAAATATAGTGTTTTATCCAAATAAATTTTCTTTAATACCGATTCAGATCATTTGTGAGAGATACATGTTACAGCAGATGGTGGACGAAGTACACATACCATGTACTTGAGTAAAAGTAAAGATACTCAAGGTAAAATATTACTCAAGTAAAAGTTGAAGTGCTGCCTTTGAACATTCACTTGAGTAAACGTACAAAAGTATTTGCCTTCAAATGTACTTGAGTATCCAAGTACTTTTATTTTTTTTATGGCTATAATGTCCTATTGTAATTGTCACAAGACTCTTGCTTAACTCAATCTAAGTAAAGACTAATGACACTTTTGGCATAAAATCATCATATTAGAGTGATTTGTGAAGGATCATGTGACACTGAAGACTAGAGTAATGATGCTGAAAATTCTGCTTTTTTCAGAGGAATAAATTACATTTTAATATACAAACATAAAAAAGTCATTTTAAATTGTCATAATATTTCACAATATTACCGTGTTTTTTTGTTTTTTTTTTAATCAAATAATCAAAAGGCCTTGGTGAGCAGAGGAGACTTCTTTTAAAAACATAAAAAATCTTACCGATCTTAAACTTTTGACCGGTAGTGTGTGTATATATATATACAGTATATTCTATATTCTATGTTATGGGAGCAGCCAATTTCCCTCCAAAATTAAACACAAAAACGTATTAATGCAGTGTTTCTGCTAGGCTATTCCCCAGAAAAAAAGTTATTGTATGCAAGTCATTTTAGTGGCAACGTAAGCAATGTACATTATGAGTCAATACTTACCGATATTGCTCCAATAATACTGCTCTTTGTGCCGCTTAAAATCATTGTCAACGCGATTTGTTTGGAACTATTGAGAGCTACACGAATAACGTGGCCGCGTGGCGGCGAGATCACTGTCACAACCATCTATGTACGCAACTCTCATATTAAACGGCTCTGGTTTGCGCTTAGTAGTTAAAGCCAAGGCAAGTTCAAAACAAAGCGCATGTACTGTGATTGGTGGCTCGTTTGACCAGTTACGTTTTTATCCACTCATAAATAAAAAGGAACGACTGATTTTGAAAATGTAGTAGAGTAAAAAGTAAGATATTTGACTTTGAAATGTAGTGGAGTTAAAGTAAAAGTCTCCCAAAATTTAAATACTTGAGTAAAGTACAGAAACGCAAAAAAGCTACTTAAGTACAGTAACGAATTACATTTACTCCGTTACTGTCCACCACTGAGTAATACACATGACACTGTCTGGCTATTAGTATGCAAATGGAGCGCCTTTTTCTTCCTGAACTGTATTTCATTTGTAGACTGATCTGACAGGTCAGACAGGGCTGTTTCAGAATGCTGGCTCCTCTCCAGAATGCATTTGTGCACAATGCTGGATCTCTCTGTACTGTATTTTTGTTTTGTGTCATTTTTTTCCCCCACCACCATTGGAAGTGAAATGTTAATAAAACATGCAGCACACTGAGAATGATTATTATATGGAGGTATATGAATTAGGGCCAGCTTGTCAAGTTTGTCAGGGTGCTGAATTAGAGAGACCAGTGTGAGCCATAAAGTGCCACTTCATCTGTCGGTGCCGGCTTTGTTGGAGCTCAATTAGCATGCAGATTTCTGAATGCTTTATGAGAGCGCTGAGACTGAAGGACCTCTCAAAACATTGATTTATGATCTGAGCTCTGTCGCCGTTGCCTACGGCATTGGGGGCAGCCCGCAACCGGTGCTTTTGTTTTCAAATAATGTTTTTACAGTTTGACGAGATCTAGTGCAATAAGCGACAAGATTTATATTTCACAGATCATTGTTCCAAGGAGGCTTACGCGATGTTTGGAGTGTTTCTTAAGTGTCTTACAATATGGGATTATACGTTGATGCCCTGATTAAGCATTTGATGTAAAGCATAAGCAGTTCATATTTGCCTTCCTCGCTCTCAATCTCACTCTCATTCTTTCTTTTCTGTAGCTGTAAGCAGAAGCTGTATCTTGAAAACCTCCCAAACACCAGTATTATCATCCCATTCCATAACGAAGGCTGGTCCTCTCTGCTCAGAACCCTCCACAGCATCACCAACCGCACACCTGACCACCTGATCGCAGAGATCATACTGGTAGACGACTACAGTGACAGAGGTAAACGGAAGAGCATTTATTTGTCTCTCAGAGCTGGTTGACCTCAGGGCCATTGCTGGTGGCTTTCTGCATTAGCTAATCAAAGTAAATGTTGAACGAAGCTTTGATAGTACTAGGTCCTTGAGTCCGTCATTTATTGAAGTAGACAGGGCTTTGTCAATGACCACTGAGTGTCGATTATGTTACGTTATGATTGGTGTTTTATACATTTGAATGTACTTTTGACCTTGTAGTCTTAAAAGGGTCCAACATTGCATATACATCTTTCACAGGTTTTTTTTTGTTTTGTTTTTTTGTTTTTTTGTTTTTTTGTCTGTCATATAGTGGTGGACATTATATATTAAATATTTGTTGGACTCCTTTGTCTCAGTAAGACTAATTTAAATGTTAGCATTTTATGTTTTAGTACATTTACAGCACATTTAAACAGGGGTGGTTTCTTCTTTAGGGTCGACGCACCACCAGAGTGCCAAAGGGACAGGTTTTTTTTCAGTCACATCCACATTTAATCACAGAGTTATGCTAACCATCATTGGCTGTTTTTTCTGCCTCTGTATAGTCCAATCAGCGTCAAGTCACGTTCTGTGGAGTACCGCCTCTTTTTTTGGGCAATTTTACTCTGTTCCTATAGACTACCATACAGATTTTTTTATGTTTTATTTATTTATTTATTTTTGTCGAACTGCTGGCACTACAATGGATTCTCTATGGCAGGGATAGGCAACGTCGATCCTGGAGTGCCGCTGTCCTGCAGCGTTTAGCTCCAACCCTGCTATAAAATCACCTGCCTTTAGCATTAATAATCCTGAAGACATTGATTAGCTTTATCAGGTGTGTTTGATTAGGGTTGGAGCTTAACTCTGCAGGACAGCGCACTCCAGAATCGGTGTTACCTATTCCTGCTCAATGAGTTCCGGGAGGGCTCGCATCAACGGGCTTTAGTCATCAAATGATATTCGAATGATATTTACTGACATCAAATGATATTCAAATGATTTGAAAATATTCAAATGATATTTACTAGGATATTTTTTTGCCTATAAAATAGTGCTGTAGCGGCGCGTCGATGACGTCAAAATTGCGTCGACGTCATATTTTTGCGTCAACGCTTCTTTATTTATTTATTTTTTGCATGTTCCCGGCGGTACAGCTTGCCACACACACGTGGGAGACCGAAACATTGCAGAATAGAGGACGAAGACAACTAGAAATGAATGTGCTATCCATTAAATGAATCACACACAGTAAACAAACCCTTAAGAAAAAAAAAACTTCGCAATTTAGACGTGCAAACTGGGTGCCGGTGTGGTGAGACGTACAACCTCGGGCAGATTCGGCTTGAAGTCGTTCATCCCGGACGCGGCGCCGCGCGCGCTGTTACAAAAAAAGGTGTACACACAGCCAACCACAGTCTTCCTGGTCTTGCGCACCCAACGCGTCATTTTTGCCGCACGCAGGACGTTTCCCTCCTCAGCTGATATTAATATTTAAACATTCTCTATGATAAAAAAAATGTTTGTAAAAAAACATTTTAATAACACGGGTTTGGCGGTTGTAGAGTTATAATGATGGTGTTCAAATACATAACATTAGACTAACGTTAGCCAGCTTATAGTATCTTGATTCAGTATGCTAGTATTTATTTGAGATACATTGTTTTTATTAATTGAGCAGCAGAAAAATATTCTTTATATTAGTCGTCCAATTTGTCATTAGATTAGTCGACTAATCGATAAAATAATCGCCCAACTAATCGTTTAGTTAATAATCGTTTACCCCAGTCCTACTATAAAACTCTAGCATGCTCCTCACAGACAGTTACTTAAACAAATTTGTGAAAAAAAAAAGAAGGGTTCTAAATGATGCCACACCCGAGGGACAGATGTAATTTAGGTACTTTTATATCATTTTTACATAAATTACAACTATCCCTCAGGTGTGGCATAATTATTATTATTTTATTTATTTATTTTTTTTCTAAATGTGTGTATGTGTGTTTGTTTGTCTGTATTTTGAGCACATTCTGCTCATTGTAATACATTTGGTAGTGGCTTGGAGACACATAGCGCTTGGTTGAGCACTATAGCACCACATACTCCTCCTTTTAGAACAGCATCCCAATACCTTGCACAATAAATCAATAAGAACATCCCACTGCACAATAGCCCTCTGTACTACAAGACATCTCAGCCAATAGCGTTCCATCTCCCTACTGGGCATGCATCATTACTGTAGAGGAATAATGGTAGAGCACAATATTGAGTGTGTACTCCTCTCTATTCCCATTACAATACTCATGTCCAACTGAAATGACCTGCCATTAGACTGAGAGTCATCTTGCACCATTTGATTTTTTGATGATATGCAATGTTTTTCTTAAATAATTACAGAGATTGTTGTTTGTGTCAGCATGCAGCATTGTTGTTTGTGTCAGCAACATAATATAGTGTTTCCTAATTCATGTAAAGCCATCTGCAATGTTTAACATGTGTGTGTCTATGTGTATACTTTGTGTAAGAGACAAACTCTGCTATGCTAATTAACACAAGCCCATTGGTCAGTTCCCTTTGATGATGAGTTCATATGAGATGCAGATTCTCTCTCAACATATTTGCAACAGTAACTCTCAAAGCATAGAAAATGTACATTTTCAGGCATTTCATTGCAGTGATTTGAAAGCAGATCCACTGAAAAGGCACTAAATCTCCTGCACATTCATCAAGGGCCAGTATAAGTCATTTATGGGGTTTAGAGAGTTTAAAAATAATTTTAGCCAGATGCATTGCTTACTCTCTGTAACAAACATTTGTCAGTTTCTTCAGATTTCTAGCAATGAGAGGTAATTCCGCCAGCTAGTATGCAGAAAGAATGAATGAGCTTTCCAGTATACTGCACAAATGATTTGGTATAGTTAACGTTTCACTCAGACTAAAGATTGACCAATGATGTCCAAGTGCATTTGAGAGGAAATAAGCACCTGTCAGTAGAGTCATCGGTCACTCTAACTGCACTCTCTCTACACAAACACACAGAAGGTTGTGTGCAGCTGGTGGCCTTTTTGTCTGGACAGTCACTTTTGAAAACGTTCAGTACCATCAATCACAGCAGTCAAAAGCGAGAGCGAGATCTAATTAGCATAGACCAGAGGACAGTGCAGAATGACTGACAGAGAGCCACACTTCTGCCACTCATGATCACTGGCTCTAACCAAACCCAGATATGAAGTGGAAATAAAGTGGGCTGAACTTATTCCTCCCATCTCATTGTGTTCTCTTTAATACCACTCATGATATCCATTAGGGCTGGTTGATATAGAAATTTCAGTAGACTTAAAAAAAAATGTTTCATAATCTCATTATGCATGTACTTTCTAGTCCTTGAACCCTACTAACAGTCTACTATCGATCTACTACGACATCTACTAATGCTCTTATGAGAGTTAGCTGACATAGTTGACAAGTTAATAGTTAGTATGACTAAAGTAAACTGGACCATCAACATAAAATGCCACAATGAGATTTCTGTGAACATTTTAATGCCACTAAAGAATCATTGAATCATAGTTTTGAATTAATTCACTTAGTTTGAGCTGATTTACTGAAATGAGTCAAACTTACTGAATTAAAAAAATGTTCTAAAAATGTTCATGAAATATGTCTCGAAAGAAATATGTCATGAAATATGTCTCCAAAGTCAACCCCATGGTCAGATTTAGATAAGGGACAAAGCAATGGATGAAGACACAGCAGATCCATCCTGTGAATGTTTCAACCCAACTCACCTTGCCAGATGATTTCAATTTTCTGAATTTTCAGAAATTTTCTTAAATGTTAAATAAATCAACATGGTAAAATAATGAAAATGATTTGATTTTACTTTCAATTGCTTTTACATACTCCAATATATTAACATTAACATTTTTCATAACTCCATTTAGGACGCTTCTGTACACATAAGCACTGTGGCAGTAGTAATGCAATATTTAGAAAATGTACTCTTAAGTACTTTGAAAAACAAGTATTTCAGAACTTTTTCTTAAGTAGATATCTGACTGTGATGCATTTACTTGTACTTGAGTAAAATTTAGCAAGGGGTATCTGTACTTTTACTCTCAAGTAATAAAGCTGTGTACTCTGTCTGCCTCTGATTTGTAATATATGCAAGTAAAACCACGACTTTTAATGCTTCAGGCAAACACTTATCAAAGCAATTTACATTGCTTTCAAGATCCAAAATATACTGTGCAGTGAATGTCCTAATATTCATATAGAGTTAATTTTAAAACATCTACTTATGAATAGATGCACGTGAAAAGACCACAGTGTCACTCCTCACTTGTATTGTGTGATTAATTTTCATGAATATGTAGAGTGCTTGTGTTTCTTCGACTCTGCTTAAAGTAAAGTATTTTTAGAGCGTTGCTAAAGTGGAAGCTCTGCTGGTGTCTCTCTAGCTGCCAGCCTGGCTCTTATTGAAGATAAGCATTTTCACCATGTCTCACTCTGTGCAGAAGAGGCCTTGCTGGGCTCTCATTAATTGTGGGTACAAATTAAATTCATGGCATGCATTTAATTAATTGAGAAACGTCTTCGTCATGGAAGCTCACAGTGGCATTCAGTAGCGTGAAGGTGCTTCATCACTGAACAGTTTTGTTGTTCTTTTATTGGCCCGGATGACTCGTTAAGGCTTCCAGAATTTTTTTTTTTTTTTTTTTGCCTGTGTGTGTTTAGATAAGCTATAAAGTCAACTGCATGATTATTAAGTTCATATTCCTTTAGATAGTATTCAATTAGAACATGTAATTAAAGCTCCCTTCTAATAAACCAAAATTAAATGGCTTGCATGAAATATGACACTTGTGTAAAGGCAGATACAACATATGCAAGTCAGCATTCATTTTTTATGAAGGCTAATTAAACTGTCATTATCTTTTCATGGACGTGTTCATACAGTAAATCAGTATTCGTGACCATTACAGTTTATTGATACATGTAATACATCAGTTATACTTGCCATTTTTTCTATTTGAATAGGGGTGAAAGAGAAAGGGCATTTGAATTAATATTACTGTACGTTTTCAATATTTTTCAATATTTTAATTATAAGTTATAACGGCAGACTTAAACAACATGCATGTTGACATTATTTTAGTGTGATAAAATTGCAATACTAACATTTAATAATATGAATATATGTATATTCAGTTTTACAACTTTAATGTAATGTCAAAGCAATGCCATAATTAAAAAAAAAATATTTTATATATATATTACTGCATTAAAGCAGTATATTGTGAAATACACATTTCTTTGTGATATATTTTAAAATGTAATTTATTCATGTGATTGCAAAGGTTACTTTTACTCTTCATTGTCACATGATTCTACTTATGCAAATAAATACTCCTAGAGTTTTGCTTCAATTTTTATGAAAAATTATCCTGATCATCTTTAGGCCGCCACAGTTTTATGGAATCAATCACCTTTAGTTTCATTTTCATGGACTTTCAGTTTGTTTTCATCAGACACATTTTTTTAAATGTATTTATTTATTTATTTATTTTTACCTTCATACTGTTCATGTGGACACCAATCTTCCAAAGGTGTAAATCATTTAGTTCCCTAACTCTGTATATTTAGTTCCTCTGTGTTCAGTCTTCAGTTGTCGCTCAATGTTTGCATGTGAACCTTCGTTTCACGCACAATCTGTTCCTGAGTTTGTTGTATTATTAAATCACTTCAAATTGGATCATGTGTACCTTCATCTTCATCATCTTCAGTTTTGGGACACAGGCCTTGTCAACAAAAAGTTCTGGAATTCAAAAGTGGATTAGTCAAACCATTCTCGAATAATGCGCAAACAAATTAGACGAAAAGCATGCCAAAATAGACGTGAGGCTATACCTCCTCAATGCTAGCGTATTTAGACCAAACTTGGTTTGTGTTATGATAACCATGAGCTGAGGGTACGGCACAGTTTCAGGGCAGTGCCACCCAGTAGTCAGGAGATATGAAAAAAAATATTATTTTTGCTTCATTATCAGCCAAAAATCACAAGTTTCTTTAGGTTCTGTGCAGCATGCCGAGTTGAACAATGCCAAATGTATTTATTGGCCAATTTATCGACCATTTTGGGTGTTGGCCATTTTGAATTTTGTCATAAAATAGTATATTTTCGCAAGGTACTCAAAATGGTTCAAAGAGTCATCTTGTGGTCAAAAGTTACAATGAAATAATATATATATATATATATATATATATATATATATATATATATATATATATATATATATATATATAATAAAAGAAGTCCAATAGCCTTTTTGAATAGTTTAGGCTATTTTCATGAAACTGGTCTAGATAGATTTCTTGGGTCATGCCAAGCATATCGATACAAATATGGTGTCAGTGCCACCTATTGGTAAAAAAATAATTATTAGCAATTCAATTATATCACTAATGATTTTTTTTTTGATCATGCCATCATTTAATCCTTGTGTTCCAAACTTGTATGGCTTTTTTGGTCCGCAGAGTACAAAAGAATGAATGATTATATAAATTAGATTTTTTTTGGTTTGAACCCCTTCAAACTTGTACTGAACCGAGATTGTTAATTTAAGAGCAACAGTGTCACAGAAACACTTTTATGGTCCACCTGTGAGTACAATGTCACAACACAACCTTAACTTCCATAGCCTAATTTGTGTTTTTACCTGCTGAAAGCTAAAAGTGTGGCAATTACTGACCAGCCTCCATGTGACCTTTCAAAAGCTACAGCTGACACAATTAGTATGGTGTGAAGATAGTCTGGCTACTCTTGGACACACACAAACACACACACACACACACACACAGAAACAAACACAGACTCAGTTTTTGCTGGCTCACCTTGACAGTGAATGATTACTATGCTCTGTGTTTTGCGAATGATGAGGAACAACTCCTGCAAGCCAAATGTGTTTCCCTCCAAGAAAATGTCCTTGAACTCCTCCACAAAGTGATATAAAAAACCGAGTGATAAAATCTTTGCAGTAACATGCTGCAGCCTTTTCTGACATACTATTTGAGAAGCAGACCGTGGGATACTGGGCACTTTGCTAGCCAAGCCTCTCAGAGTCTTCTGCTAAGACAGCCCAATTATTACAATCACCTCACTTATTTTTTTTAGAGCAGACACATGCATGCCATGAACCAATTCACAAAGCAACTTGATATGTTACTTAAAGAGAGGGAGAGTGCTCTTATCCTGGATCTGTCAATGCTTTAGTGAGTCCACCCAGCATGCTTTGCTCCAAAAATTGCACAAAGTGCTGGTGATTTAAAAAAAAAAATGCAGATAATTTTGGTGTGTATTCACCTGTCAGATTATTTGCTTCAAGAAAAAAAAAAAAAAAAAAAAAGAGAGAGAGAGTACTATGTTAGGCCATTTTTGTAGAAGGAGTGCAGGTAGTGTGTTCACAGTGAGTAATGCAATGAGACAATTTTGTCAATAAGACACCTTATGAAACGGAATGGGAGTTTTATCTGGAAATGATGGTGGTATGATCAAAAATGGTCAAAATGGCAGACACAGTGACTGCTGAAACTTGGGTGATAAGGCTGGTCCTCTGAGTATTGGTGGTCCACTGATTAATGTGAAGACAGGTCAGGTGACCACAAGAGATAAGACCTGTCCTGATGCCCTTGATGATGACTTGGCGAGGCTTCTTTGGAGGGCGACTCAGTTGCTGAGAAGGCAGCATTTTGCGAAGTTGAATGTGTTGACAAATTTGTTTGTACTGTATTTGAAAGGACATTTTGGCAATTGTATCAAATTAAGACTCAGAGAAGTGGTCAAAACAGGCATATGGACATTTCTCAAATTAAAAGCTTATATGTATATAGTAGTTTTTTTTTTTTTTTTTTGTTTTTCAAAAGCCATTACTACGGTCTGCAGTATCACATGATCCTTCAGATATCATTCAAAAAAACAGTTTAAAGGAACATTATTTATTTTAAATGCAAATATTTTGTAACATAAATTTATTTGCTTCCACTTTCAATCGATTTAATACATCCTTGCTGAATAAGGTTATTCATTTCTCAAAAATAGAGACAAAAAAGAGCACAAGCATTTAAAATGTCACTATAATTAACTGAAATGAAACAAATGTATGCAGTGAATGTAGAATAGAGTGTTGTATTTGAGATTATACTACCCTTCATATTCATATACTGCATGACAGTGTAGTGCACAGTGCATAGTACATAATTTGAAGCACTACTTATGTTATTTGTTTCTCCAGTAGGGACTACTTAAATCACTATTTAATTGCATTTGTTAGCTATTAGCTAAAAGCCATTGCGTCTAGCAAGTGGTGGGGTAAATCACCCCCAAAATACAGGGATTATCTAAGCAATAAATGAATCAAGGTGAAGAAAAAATCCATTGTCTAATAGCTTTTTCTGCACAGGAAGCAACTAATGTACCCTAAGCTGGCTGGGCTCAAGATCAGCCTCAGGGATCAATGTTCTTAAGCCCAATCAAAGCAATTCCATCGTATTATTTGGCTAGACTAATTGCTCGGACTAAAAAAGTGCAAAGTTTACCCCTAATGAGATTGACCCGTAGAATAAATGTGCTCCCTTGCTTTAAAGATTACGGTGACTTTTCTTATCCAGGGGCGCTTGTTAAATGAACACTTCCTGAGCATCCGGCTTTAATCGCAAGTGCCATAAAATCACTGCTTGTGCATATTTCACAAGAAAAATGTCGTTTTCCCAGTGTCTCTGATTTAAAGGCACGAATTTCTGGATCAGCCAGGGTGTTTCACACATTATTGCAGTTTATCATGCACGGCACAAGTCTTTGCTACCCATTAGCAGTAGTGCAGTCTCCAGTCTTTTTAGTGGATGATCAGTGGGCTGGTCCTCTGGGTGTTAGTGGTCTGCTGACTGAGCCTCGGTGTGATGTGCTTAGATGACAAGACCTGCTCGGATGCCCTTGGACATTTTGCTGTCTTGGCGATGCTTCTACCGATGGGGAAATGGCAGAATCTCTCTAGAGTGGCCGTAGATGCGATTGATTGGAGCGAGCAAAAGAGACAGTGATGTACTCTTTGTCACTGCCACTCCCCCATGGCGTGAAAGTTTAAAGCAAGAATCAATCCTCTCGTTGGCCTCAGCCTCATGGAGGCTGTCGATAGTCATAAGTGGCTGACCTTCTCATCAAAGTTTGTGCCCCTCATCAGGCTCACGGACTCTGGCAGATATTGCTTGGAAAGCTGCATCCATCAATCCTGTGCCAACACAGCCAGGGATTGTCATGGTGACAAGGCTTTGAGGGTTTTTCACAAGAGCTGAAGTGTTAATAAAGCTAATAACACCACTGTCAGTGGCAGATGTTCAACTGCAGTTAGCATTTAAATACAAAAAAAAAACCAACGTTATTTTTAAGCTCCACAATGCACATAAAATATTGAGATCAAAGTAATAGTCATCAGCATCAACAATCTCCAGTTTGCACAATGCGTACGCGACTGTAAGTAGCATATTGTTTTGCTTGATATCTTCACTTACAGAGATATTATCATCTTCATTTACAATGCACTGCACTCAGTCTGGAGTAATTGGTCCACTAATGGCTACTTCAGAGACTTTTCTACTTAAAAGTATGACACTCAGAACTAGTTCCTGCTGAGAAAAAATGGTTATCTCTCGCTTCCACTTTGACACTCCACCACTAAGGATCTGTCTTCCTGTTCCCCAGGCTCTACACCACTGATGAGCTCTGTCAACCTCTGTATTGTGACATGGCATCTACTGTACTACATGGATTGAACTACATTTAAAGCTACTGTACACTGTAAAAATTACAAAAAAATAAAAATAAAAATACTCAGACTTTTGGGGGACTTTTTGGGGATTTATCTGCCACCATTTATTTTCAAGTATTACATTTACAACTATATCTTAATGGCATATTTTTATGAATGAAAGCCAGTATCACCAATATTATAGCTGAAGAAAATTATTTCCCCCCAAATTTTAAACATAAGGCTTTAAAAAATATAAAAACCTTTACTTTAAGTGAACTTAAAACAATCCTCACTTAAACCCATAATAAATGTAACTTATCTGTACCATACAGAAATTGTTATATTCAGTCTGCACTGCATAAATATAATAAAATAACAAGCATTTTTTAATCAAGAGCAGTTAGTAATTTTCTCTGTTCCCTTTGTTCTTTACGTTAACTTTACTGACGGACAGAATTAATGGCTCCTGTCACTTTCGCTGCTGACATCTCCCACGCATTTTATTCTCTCACTACTATTTACTTCCATTTAAGATTTTATTTAATTCATTTATAAATGTTCCTGTGAAGATGCTCGACAAAACTGACATTTTGGCATAAATGTGTGTGTTATTGTTCGTTCAAGCGCAAAAGAGAACTCGATACTGGCACGCCTCTTTCTGTGCGTGTGTCAAGGGGACATTCACTGACAGCGCTTTCTTTTTTTGTCTTGTCGCGCATGAGTGGTTTAAAGCATTTGCGTGAACAAGAGCATGATCATAACCCTAGCTAAAAGGTGAGAGAAAGAACGGATGCTGCGTTTGCAATTAAATATTTTAACACGTTAAATCTGGACAAAAATGAATCGCAAAAATAATCTTTTTTTTTTTTCCTCACGGCTGCATGCCGGAGATCCGGCATGGTGCCGGAATACTTTAAGCCGTGAATATCTCATCAATGGTGTACAAATACCTCTGCCAATTATCTGATTTATACTCTATACAAAGAATGTATTATCTTTATATACAAGGGAATGTATATAAATAATGTCGGGATAGCTTCATGGATGGCTTTTTCCAGGTTGATAGAGCTAAGGTGGGAGGAGTTGGATCTGGATCAAACTCTTCCCCCTGGATTTCGTGTTCTGCAGTGAGGACCATCTTCACAGGACTACTGCATACTGGATGTTTTTCCCTTTCACATTATTCTTTGTAAACCCTTGAAATGGTTGAGCGTGAAAATCACAGTAACTGAGCAGATTGTGAAATACTCTGACCGGCCCGTCTGGCACCAACAACCATGCCACGCTCAAAATTGCTTAAATCACCTTTCCCATTCTGACATTCAGTTTGGAGTTCAGGAGACAGTCTTGACCAAGACCACACCCCTAAAAGCATTGAAACAACTGCCATGTGATTGGTTGATTTGCTAATAGTATTAATGAGAAATTGAATAGGTGTTCCTAATAACCCTTTAGGTGAGTGTATATATATATATATATATATATATATATATATATATCATCTCCACCCCCTGAGCCCTAACCCCACCCCTATTCCTACCCATCTCCACCCCTTAGATCTAGATCCAACTCCACCTCCTGGATCTCGTGTACTGCAATGAGGTGCTACTGGTCCTGTGGGTGAAAATGCCTTGTTGATGCTAGAGGTCAGAGGAGAATGGGCCAACTGATTCAAGCTGATAGAAGAGCAACTTTGACTGAAATAACCACTCGTTACAACCGAGGTATGCAGCAAAGCATTTGTGAAGCCACAACACGCACAACCTTGAGGCGGATGGGCTACAACAGCAGAAGACCCCACCGGGTACAACTCATCTCCTCTACAAATAGGAAAAAAGAGGCTACAATTTGCTAGAGCTCACCAAAATTGGACAGTTGAAGACTGGAAAAATGTCTAAGTCTCAGTTTCTTTTGAGACATTCAAATGATAAAGTCAGAATTTGGCATAAACATAATGAGAACATGGATCCATCATCATCCATACCACTGTGCAGGCTGGCGGTGGTGTAATGGTGAGTGGGGATGTTTTCTTGGCACACTTGAGGCCCCTTAGTGCCAATTGGGCATTGTTTAAATGCCACGGTCTACCTGAGCATTGTTTTTGAACATGTCCATCCCTTTATGGCCACCATGTACCAGCAGGATAATGCACCATATCACAAAGCTTGAATCATTTCAAATTGGTTTCTTGAACATGACAATGAGTTCACTGTACTAAAATTGTCCCCACAGTCACCAAATCTCAACCCAATAGAGCATCTTTGGGATGTGGTGGAACCGGAACTTCATGCCCTGGATGTGCATCCCACAAATCTCCATTAACTGTAAGATACCATCCTATCAATATGAGCCAACATTTCTAAAGAATGGATTCAGCACCTTGTTGAATCAATGACGCATAGAATTAAGCCAGTAAGCGAAAGGGGGTGAAAATTTTGGGAAGCAAAATATTAGTACGGTGTTCCTTATAATCCTTTAGGTGAGTGTGTGACACATTGATTGCCTGCTCATTCAGTATCATGCTATTCAGTACTGTTGCTGCTATTTTTTATTGATTATTAACAGTTAGTAAACACTCTTGCTCCTAGTTACATGGTTACATCAGTAGGAATGAAACAAGTAATAAAGTAGTCTTTATGAAACAGGAAGCCTTTATGAGCTTTCCATTCATTCATTTGCTTATTCGTCCAAAAATGCTGATTCATTTATAGGAACAAACCTATTTTGTGTCTTTATATAGCTGTGTGTTATCCAAAGGTGATTTGCTTAAACACACTGTTTCATTCAGGAAACAAGTAATTGCTTTTATGAGTGAGTCATTCAATTATTTTCAGCTGATTTGTTCAGAAATACTGTACATCTGATGTCTTCAAATAATATGTACTTACATCAACAAATGTTTGGAAAAATGCAGTTATTGTGTTCATGTTCAATTGTGCAAAACACTTTTGCTGCTATTCAGGTGAGATACAGATAAGATCAGAGACAAGTTTCATGTTAGGTCAAAAGTGCAATTTTAGATGCTATTATATGCTGCTAGTATTTTTTTATAGTTGTGCAATGTAAAAATATGTGTACACAAATGCATTGTATCAAATGAATGGTTACACTACTTAAAGGTTTCATTGTTACAGTGCAATTTGTGTACTGAGGAATATTAATTTACAAAATGTACTTACTATAGGGTTAGGGTAGGATTAGGATTTGGTTTAGGGTTAGTTGCATGTAAATTACTGTTAGTATGGTATATATTGTAGTACATATGTAACAAGTACACTGTAAAATAAAATGTTACCAAATGAATAATTTAAATATTAGTGCATAGTTAAAGTCATTTATAATAGAAATAAAAAATAACTATTTAGAACTATTTTTATTTGGCGGAGCAAAAACAGACAAAGTTACTGACAATATTGCCTAAAGCGTTGTAGTGTACTCAATAACTTTCTTGTTAATGCACTGTCCCGCAAAAGCAATATCACACTCTTAACCCAAAAATAACATATGTTATACTACGGGTAGGCACTGACTTCAGTGGCCTGAGTACACTGGTGGAATTTGATTTGGGTGAAGTGTGACCTCTTTTTTGAAAGTTAATGAAGGGCATTGAATCAGTAGAGGTTATGGCAGAATTGGTCATAACACCACATGAGTGGGCAAAGCAATAATGCGTCCTTCAGATAAATGAAATGTCAGCTTTATTTTTGGGTCATCCTACACCTTGCTCATTTTAAAGTGTAGAAACATAATTGGATACACTGAACATCATTTGTGGGTAGCTCTTCATTAAATGATCACATTTTTGCTCTCTTTTCCCACCAAAATGAGCCTGACTCATTGACAGCCACAGCTTTTTTATAATGAGATACATCTACGCCCCACTCTCTTCAATCAGTCTTCTCAGGTAGTCCATTTCCTTGGCTGTGGGAGGTTGTGAAATATTCAGGAGCATGCATCAGTACTCCTATTATTGAAATCAGCAGCTACTCTTTTTAAAAGGTGTAGCCATTAATCAATCATTACCGGAACATTGGCTTTATTATTTGCTTCATTACCAAAGCTCTACCTCTGGCAACCACCATTTTGTGTGCATGAGTGGAATCTAATGCAGCGACTAGTGCCATTTTTCTATCATTATGTGAGCACTAGAGGTCTTTTGTTGGAGATTACTGATAATGTTTTCAACCCTTACAGCCCTTCGTAACAGCATTCTATTGTGTACAGCCTTTCAGGATTAATTAATTGTGTCACCATGCTTGTGTCTGAAAGGCAAGTGAATGAAAGGCTTAAGACTTCAGGTGAACTTAATGAAAGTTTTGCAAATCATTTTCAGTACGTAAGCATTTATAAAGGTGCTAAGCTTCAATCATATGTCAAGTTGACTCTACATGTCTAATGACCTGCACTGAAGTGATAAGAGAAGTCATAGAGATATGAAAAACAGATAATCAAGCCATGACTGTCCCAGCATGATGAGTTTTTTTTATCAGCTTGCCTTAGAGAGACCCCCTAACAAGATTCATTGCTTTTCTTTCTCAGAATTAGGAAGGGTTATCTGCAAGAGCGATCAACTTTGGAGGGAAGCTCTTTTAATTATCATATCGTTGGCGGCTATCGATTTCACCCTCGTCTTAAAGCACAGGAATCAAAAGAACATCCAGCACCAAACAAGAAATAATTTCTCATGTCACTCGTCGTGTCGCCTTGCTCAGCTGAGAAATGGTTGGAAATTATACTACGTGTAGGGCAATTTTGCCGCTGCTCAATACAAAACCATTATTGTCCATGAGAAATAGAGTAACATCTCTGTAGTGGACTGACCGCCATCATGTGGGAGTGTAAAAACAGTTGTGATGGATGTTGTTCAAATGTAATGACTGAACTTGCAGTCAGCACAGTAGAGGAGGAGAAGACAGAGACCATTGTGTGTGGTGGTTGTTGGCTTCTGTTTTTACTTGGCATAGTCAACTGGAATCAAGCTGGGAAATAACTGCCTCATACACGCCAAGCCCTGAACGAAACTTGCAAATTAAATATTGAAAAAAATAAAAAAAAAGACTTCCTTGACTAGACCGAATGCAGCTGTGGCCAGCAAGGTTATTTATATTGTCGTAAATGAATGTGCCACAATGCCACTGGCTCAGTTTTGTTGGTGGATTTGAAAAACGGCAGCTATTATTATTACTTTTTGAGCACAATCAGCCTCATGTCTCCAAGCTGATTAGGAGTTGTCCTGTATGGCTCTGATTGTGTAATGATCAGCTAATTACAAAGAGCACAGTCCCATGCTGTGGTGAATTCAGCCTAGCTGCTAATGCCAGTCTGGCAGAGTGAATAATGCCCATAAGAGTTTTTTTCTTTTCTTTTTTTCTCTCTCTCACAATAGCGCTACAGTAGTGGAATTAGAGCACATAGCAATTGACTTTTTTTTTTTTTTTTGATGTGTTCTTTTCTGTGGATGAAATGTTAGCTTTGAATATCACTTTGTAAACATTGCATCATATATCAGTTGCCAATGTGTATTTACACACAGTTGTTAAGCGATCTGTGTGGCTGTGACGCATATTGCCAATGAATAATAGAAAACAGCAAAGCAGAGAGCCATGGCTGTATGCTCTATCTATCGATCTATCTATCTATCTATCTATCTATCTATCTATCTATCTATCTATCTATCTATCTATCTATCTATCTATCTATCTATCTATCTATCTATCCATCTATCCATCTATCTATCTATCATCTATCTATCTATCTATCTATCTATCTATCTATCTATCTATCTATCTATCTATCTATCTATCTATCTATCTATCTATCTATCTATCTATCTATCTATCTATCTATCTATCCATCTATCCATCTATCATCTATCATCTATCATCTATCATCTATCATCTATCATCTATCATCTATCATCTATCATCTATCATCTATCTATCTATCTATCTATCTATCTATCTATCTATCTATCTATCTATCTACCACACTGCTGCTGTCAAAATACTAAGAAGTTCTGAAATTCATATAACATTTCCAATTCAATCGAAATATTTAAAAAAAAAAAAAAAAAAAAACATTTCATATTTTTTTTTTTTTTTATTCTATAATTTTGGACCCTACTATAAATCATTAGAACATGGCTGGTGTAGTAGTTGCAACATGGTCGTCATAGCAGAGTTCAGTTCAGTTTTTCTGTGGCTGTTGTGACAGTGATAAGCACTTTGTTCCAGAATTTGGAGACAAAAATAGGGAAACTCACTGACCAAGACCAACCAGAGTGGCTCTTCTAGACTCTGGGCTTAAACCAACCAAATGTAACAGAGCAGAACAGGGCTAGGATAGGTGGACACCACATCAGGCAATTCCATTAGCTGCATTCCACACGAATCAGAGCCTTGAATCTAATTCCATCTGCCACAGAAGAACAGTGAGCTTCAGGAGAGCATGTGACCCCGCATAACGCCGATAACTGTCCTTCTGTAACATGTTGTAATGCATACTTCGAGGCAGCTAGAGACTGTAAGACTGAGGTATTGTGAGCCATGGTGCGTAGCGGTTTGAAGCAGACAGGCTGGACTAGAGCGCCGTTTGCCCCAGCACTGAGACTGATGAACGTGCCGTTCTGCCGAGATGGGCTCATTTATTACATTCTGACATGACAAATCATTGCACAAGGATACAGAGCCAGTTTGTGCACTCTGCCACCCCACCACAACAAAGCCATTGGTAATTCTAATGGCCAGTATGTGCAAATGTGACATTTTTTTTATGGTCATGCAAGTATCTCCTTTTTGCAGCCGATTCTGCACCATTAAGTTTAAAAGGAAGGGTTTTGTTTAAGCATAATATTCAGGAAGAGACCCCGCAGTACCTCAATGACTAAAGGAGCATTTGATCCACTTTACTCAGACTGCATAATATAGGGGGGAAAAAAACGTGGATAACCACAACTGAGTACAAAAAGACAATCTTTGTACTTTAATTATATCCTTACATGTCACACATATAATTAAAAAAAGCCTTATTTCTAAGAATAGGAGCAAACCTGTGGTACACGACAGTTGGGTTATTCATTCTCTAATACGAATGCACACCTCTTAGAAATATCCTCTCCACGTACCGGCATTTGATCTGATGGGTTTTTTCATACTTGTTCCCTGCCGCTCTGAGCTTTGATGTCCGTTTTCATTAAACAGATTGTGTTTCTTTTCTAATAGAGCGGGTCATGCTTAACAGGGCGTACTCCATGTGCAAAGAGGTGGGTCGCTGGTGAAGCGTGTCTGTGCAAATTTTAGAGGGATTTAAAATGGGTTTTGTCGTTGAGAAATGGCTGTGTACCTACAAGTACAGCTAATTGTATTTTCAATTAATTCCTTCAGCAAATGATGGTAATAATAAAAGCAGAGGTGACTTTTGGCACTACTCGACTGTGACTTTGTTAATTAGAGTCATGGGCAAAGCCCAGTAAATCCTCTTGTTTTTAAAGATGCTGTGTAATGAATGCAAATTTCAGTTGTTTTCTGTCTCTTGTCAGTTCTTTTTATTTGCTATGTGGTCAAAAGTATGTGGTCATCCATTTTTAATTAACATGCTGTACTATTCAGATACTCCCACTGTCAGCAGAGATATCAAATCAAGCAATACAGCCATGCAATCTGCTTAGACAATCAATTTTCATGTAGCGTGTCTTATCTTTTCGGTTCCCGCATGACAATGCGTTTACATTACGAAGCGTGATTTTTTTTTTTTAAAGTTTTCCTGAGTTTCCTGAGCGTTATGTAGGCTATATGGCACGTCTGAGTCTGACCATGAAATAATTTATCGCAAGTGGCAACGCGCTAAGATAGCTTTCAGACACAACATTCTCCTCTTCTTTATAGCTCTTTTGAGGAACTTTCTATCGTGTAATTTCACTAACAACTGTCTAGAGCATATTATTATGCTTGTTTTAGATGCGCCTTGCCTCACCTGAAATGTAGCCTGTGCGAGAGTAGGTGGCTGCAGTGAGGGGACTCGGGAGGAGTGAAAAAAGCGCAGGCAAGCCGGACAGATGTCGGTTCCCGCCATGGTTCTCGCAGTGGATCAGACACCTGTGAGATCAAAGTTAATTAATTACATTAATTATAAATTATAAATAAAATAATTACACTAATTACATTGCAAATATGTGTTTATCAATCTTTTTTTTTTCTTTAATAGGCTACAGATGTGTTTTTATATATAGGCTAGACCTATTGTTTTAATTAAAAAGAAAACACATAATAACCCATGCGAGTTTATTCGAAATGTAGACCTATACACATAAAACATG
>NW_024121100.1:13227499-13332499 GCF_016745375.1 Pimephales promelas
AAGTCGTACACTCAAGTGTTCTTATATCATTGAAAGCTGTTCCACCTGACGAAAAAAACGTATATCTCCGATTTCATTTCGGTATGGAAATTTTTCCGCCATTTTGAATTTTGTCGAAAAACTACTTTTGCGAACTAGTCCCTGGTTTTTTGCCCGATCGGAACCAAACCCAGTGCAGAAATGTTCTCTGGAGTCTGAAGATCAATAATTATCAAAAAAATGTTGAAATTTCTATTTCCGGTCGCTAGGGGAAGCAAAATAAACGTTGTGGGAGGAGCCTATTTTACTAAATTGGCTATAACTCAAGAAGTAAATGAGATATCTTCACCAAACTCGGTACACATGTGTACGAGTTCAATTTGAGGTCACAGTAAAAAAATAGCGACGATTGAACACTAGGTGGCGCTATAACATGAAAAAAACATAAAAAGGGCTATGACCACATGACCGTTAGTCCGATTGACTTGAAAATTGGTATGCAGTGTCTTGGACCAAGGCCCCATGTATATCTATGAGGACATTGGCGTATGTAAAAAAACATGGCCGCCATCGGCCAATGAAGTTTGAGCACCTGTGAAGACAAGGTTAACGGAGGCCCATCGGAACGAAACTCGATGGGCATGTTCGACTCATGGCCCTAGAGGTCTGTAAGAATTTTGAAAAAAATCGGCCACTAGTTGGCGCTAACGAGTTTTATGGCTCTGTAATCACGTGGTGTTGCGCATATCCCCACAAAATGCATATCTTTGATAGATCTCCTCATGATGAACAACTTTGCCTCAAGAACCATTGCTGTCAATCAAATCGTTCATTAAATATTCACAAATATGTTAAAAACCTACTTTTGCGAACTAGTCCCTGGTTTTTTGCTCGATCGGAACCAGACCAGTCTAGGACAATTCTCTGGACTCTCTAGATCAATAATTATCAAAAAAAGTTGAACTTTGACATTTGTTTTGCTATAACAGGGTCATTTACAAAAGGGGGCGTGACAAAATGCACCCAAAAGCCTATAAATCCTAAAGGAAAACTCAGAACATCCCAAAAATTGATGAGCATATGTGTCATCACATCATTAACAAGCATGCAAAGTTTCATGGAGATCGGACTATAGGTGGCGCTATAACTGTTAAAAATGTTAAAACAATGTAATCCCTATGGTAAATTGCCATTATTGACTGTAAATGGTGTTTTCCATCTCTGATCATATCATAATGTTAAAACCAGTGCAGTACAATTCTTTGGACTCTCTAGATCAATAATTATAAGAAAAAGTTAAACTACGTCATGTGGATGACTATAATAGGATGGCTTCAACATTTAGTGTGTTGAAGCCATCTATTACTACACTTTCAGTGTCCCTGAAAGCATTGATCTCTTCAATAAACAAGTCAGAACATGTGACATTAAATAATCATGAACATTTACAGACAGATCTGACAAAATATGCCTAAATAACAGTTAAAAAAGTGAAATGATATCAAAATGATGGTCTATTAAGCCAATAAGTGGTGTTTTACTGCCCTCTGCTGTTCAAAATAGTAATTGTCTCACCACTCAACTATAATTAATTTTATGACTTTATTAATTATCTATTTTAACATTTGCAATCACATTTGGTCAAATATTGAACACAATCATTTTTTTGTCAAAGTTTATCACTTCAGTTGTTCTGAATCTTCACATAATTGCTATTAACGTGGTAAATAGCTATACTGTATTCCTAGAATCACATTAAAATCCAATCATCCAAGCCCCAATCACTGTAAATAATGATAAATCATGCTAGAACGTGGTAAATTAATGTACACTATGGTCAGAGGTGTAGTGGTAAAAAAAAGAGGTGGGTAAACTATAAATTCTGGTGTATTATTTCGAATAATAAGACACTATGGGCTGTTACTCTAGGGGCTGATCAAATTAAATCATTTACACTGAAAAAACACAATTGCATAAAATAATGTTATGACATTTATTTAAATTTACATAAGAAACTGGGAAAGAATGATACTACTTTTAAACATTTAACACTAAACCGCCAGTAGGTGGTGGCAGGCGACCGTCTTAATGAGTGAGTCATTCAATTCATTCATTCAAACGATTCGTTCAAACGGCTGATCATTCAAGAATGAGACCGATGTTTTTGAATGTGTCTTTGAATCTTTGACTCAATCGATTCGTTCAAAATGCTGAATGATTCAGTAATGAAAACACGTCGAGTGTTCCTGTGACATGTGCCGTGGTTCTGCTGTGATTATTGTTTGGAACTATTTTCGCTGCTGAAACACAACAAAAACAGCCAATATAGCATCTAAAATGTAAGTGATTTAATTTTTTACTGTTTATTGAACTGTTGTAGGAAATCAATGTCACATTTTCAATCGTGATGGTGTTCAGGAAAAATAAGAGACCCCATTTACACCTGGTATTAAAATGCGATCTGTATCCAGACAAGTTATCTGGATAATAAGTACCGATTCCATTTACACCTGGCCACATACATGTGTTTTTGCAAAACGGATATAAATCCGATCTTAAACTCCTGCGTATGCAGATTTAATGGATTGAACGACACCAAAAGCAACAGATATGAGCTGCATTTCGTTGATCATCAGCTAATTTCCAAATCAAAGACATCAATAAAAGAGTGGCAACACCGCTGGTAAGATAATTTCGTTTCTTTACTTGAAGATGATTGTGTGTTAAGCGTCTGTGACTTACTTTCACTTTTATTTGCGATGTTTGCACGTTGGCTCGATGAATAGACGCTCATGAGCGGTGATGGGTGATCCGTGTCGCAGTAGCGCCGTCATATCTGACTATAACATGACATATAGCCTATATAACAAGCTTACTCGTTTATTTTTTTGCCTTTTTGGGAGGAGTAAAATATACATATGTGGTTTCAACAACCAGATTGCGTTTACACCTAGTAAAGATCCGGACACAATGCGAGCCAGACTACCTGCAGATGTGGTCAGGCAGATCCAATCGCGATCACAACGCATTTACACCTTGCATTAACATGCGTTTTTTTATTATCCGGATAACTTATCTGGATACAGATCGCATTTTAATACCAGGTGTAAATGGGGTCTGAGTGTGTTCTGCGCTCATTTGTGTAGATTTCTGCTCGAGAGGCTGCGCGAGGATCAACAGTACAACCTTACCGTCAGTAATAGTCAACAACACAGTAATGCAGCGCAATATAAGAGTTCGTCTTAGGTGCCTGTTGACTTTGGATCAATGCATTGTTTGTGTGTTGTTGCATAAGGAGATAAAGAAATAATACAATTGGTGACAGTGATCAATCAACACAAAAGGAACAATGATATAAATGAACAAAGATATGAGTACTAATCACAATAAAACAGGCTGTAAAAAAATCATTGAAACAAACAATCTTTCAACATGGCTCAGGGCACATGTCTGGCAAACAAATTAATCAATTAGCAGCGCACAGGCTGACAGTGACATTAAATCATAAAAAGGCATAAACAATGTAAACACAATCAAATTAATAGATGGACTCACGTAATTCATGAAGACACACACAGTTATGCATCAAAATGCCAGGAAAGAGTGCAAAGAATGAGCCAAAGGGTTCACAATCAATTTATAGGCAACGGGTGAGTCGTGCATGGTGAAGTGGCAGAGTCTCATTGAAAAAGCGAAATGGAGTTGAAAGAGATTAGAAAGGAAATCTTTTCAATTACTATTATGAATTATTTAATTATATCCATTATGCAATATTGGTTGGTGTTTTTCTATAAATCCAGCAATGAACATGTAACAAGAAAAGTCATTGAGAAGAAAATAACAGTCAGCCATTACCTCATGAACCATGGTTAAACCAACAACTAATAAAATACAATTGTGAACATTATGAACCCCAACACCACGGTGAAGGACGCTTAACAGACAGAATAAGTTAGGGATTACGCAAAGCCTGCGGGTTTATATTCGCTATAACAACCGCCTCGCTCTACATTACCCTGCTTATTACATTGCTACCTACCAAGTAAATCAATAATTTGACTCAAAATATAGATATAAACAGGAGTTTATTGATTTAAAAAACGATTGCCGATAAAAAAGAAAAAGTCCGTTCTGTCTCTACGTTTAGAATCCATGGCAACGCTCTGTTTTTCATGGCAACGGTGTGTTATACTTATAAGCAGCGGCCTGTTATAATAACAGACCGCACTCTACATTAGAATTCAACCAAGCCATATAAGAAACAAATAATTACCGTTACCAAGCTAACAGAGCTACGTAAACAGAGCGAACAGGAGAGCACTCCGTCTGCAGACGTCAATAATGGAATATACTCCCGATCAAACTCCGCTTCCCGAAAGTTATAAACTGCCTCTGGAACCTAGTTAAGGTACAAACATCTATTCAACAAAAATAGTGATGCAGTTAAGTGTTTTTTTCGCTCAGCCGAGCCCTCTCTGTTGCTGTGTGGAGCAGCCTGTGTCAGTCACCTCTTCCTGAACGTCGCTCACTCAACTCGCGCACTGCGGTCTCGTGAGGAACGCAGCTTTTTGACATACAGTATTTCTTGTTCCCGAACACAAATATTTTTTAAGTATTTGTTCGGAATAAGTATTCGTAAAAAACACATTATTTGTGCCTTTCCGAATACCGTATTCGGCTCCACCCCTAGTACACACTATATTTTGCATAGTTAATTTATTTAACAAATTTCTTTTTGTTAATGTTTTGCAGTCAAACTATACATATACTGTACACACTATAAATGTGTGTGTGTTTGTGTGTGTGTGTGTGTGCGTTTGTGTGTGTGTGTGTGTGCGTGCGTTTGTGTGTAAGCATGCTTTATGAAGTTAACATGAAAAAAATGGTTTGCTTTAGTGCAGAATAGTGGAGAAACAAAGCATTTCAAAATGGAAGTGTGCCAATAAGTGGTCTTCTACTGCCCTCTGCTGGCCACTTTTCTTATTAATAGTCTTTTCACTTGCTATATTGTGGTAAACCATCCTATAACATGGTATATCAAGGTAAACTATGGAAAATCATGTTAGATTCATGGTAAATCATACTAGAACATGGTAAATCATGAAAAATAACATTGAAATATGGTTTATCATGGTAAATAATGCTTGCTACATAAAACTTAATGTCTTTTGATGCTTTTGTGCTTAAAGGCCTTAAAGGCCTAAACTGCTTGAACCCCGCAAAATGCTGCTTGCAGCTTTAATTATTATTATTATTCTCCCCTAAAACGCATCGTGCAGCCCAAACCGTAAGGGCTAGAGCTCTGAAACTTTGTCAGATGGTAGTACAAAAATCGAGGAGAGGTTATCAAATTATGAGCCCGATTGGCCCATAGGTGGCGCTATAGCGACCAATTGCGCGAAACGGCTCATAACTCCTAGACCGTAAGTCGTACACTCAAGTGTCTTATATCATTGGAAAGCTGGTCACCTGACGAAAAAAACGTTTATCTCCGATTTCATTTCCGGTATGGAAATTTTTCCGCCATTTTGAATTTTGTCGAAAAACTACTTTTGCGAACTAGTCCCTGGTTTTTTGCCCGATCGGAACCAAACCAGTGCAGAAATGTTCTCTGGAGTCTGAAGATCAATAATTATCAAAAAAATGTTGAAATTTCTCGTTCCGGTCGCTAGGGGAAGCAAAATAAACGTTGTGGGAGGAGCCTATTTTACTAAAATGGCTATAGCTCGAGAAGTAAATGAGATATCTTCACCAAACTCGGTACACATGTGTAAGAGTTCAATTTGAGGTGACAGTAAAAAAATCGCGACGATTGAACACTAGGTGGCGCTATAAAATGAAAAAAACAGATAAACACCTGACCGTCAGTCCGATTGACTTGAAAATTGGTATGCAGTGTCTTGGTCCAAGGCCTCATGTAAGTCTATAAGGACATTGGTGTATCTCAAAAAACATGGCCGCCATCGGCCAATGAAGTTTGAGCATCTATGAAACAAGGTTAACGAAGGCCGATCGGAACGAAACTCGTTGGGAATGTTCGACTCATGGCCCTAGAGGTCTGTAAAAATTTTGAAAGAAATCGGCCACTAGTTGGCGCTAACGAGTTTTATTGCTCTGTAATCACGTGGTGTTGCACACACCCCCACAAAATGTATATCAATTGATAGATCTCCTCATGATGAACAACTTTGCCTCAAGAACCATTGCTGTCAATCAATTCGTTCGTTAAATATTCACGAATATGTTAAAAACCTACTTTTGCGAACTAGTCCCTGGTTTTTTGCCCGATCGGAACCAGACTAGTCTAGGATAATTCTTTGGACTCTCTTGATCAATAATTATCCAAAAAAAGTTCAACTTTGTCATTTGTCTTGCTATAACAGGGTCATTTACAAAAGGGCGTGACAAAAAGCCCCCAAAAGCCTGTAAATCCTAAAGGAAAACTCAGAACTTTACAAAAATTGATGAGCATATGTGTCATAACATGCTGAAGAAGCATGCACAGTTTCATGGAGATCGGACCATAGGTGGCGCTATAACTGTTAAAAAGCTTTAAAACCATGTATTTCCAATGGTAAATTGCCAGTATTGGCTGTAAATGGTGTTTTCCATCTCTGATCATATCATAATGTTAAAACCAGTGCAGTACAATTCTCTGGACTCTCTAGATCAATAATTATAAGAAAAGGTTGAACTACTTCATGTGGATGGCTTCAACATGTACTGTGTTGAAGCCATCTATTACTACACTTTCAGTGTCCCTGAAAGCGTTGATCTCTTCAATAAACAAGTCAGAACACGTGACATTAAATAATCATGAACATTTTCAGACAGATCGGACAAAATATGCCTGTAGAACAGTTAAAAAGGTGAAAATGATGGTCTGTTAAGCCAATAAGTGGAGTTTTACTGCCACCTGCTGTTCAAAATAGTAAGTTGTCATGTATAATTCATATTATGACTTTATCAATTCACTAACTTAACATTTACAATCACATTTAGTCAAAAAGTACTATGACAACTGTCATATTGAATTAAAATCTACACACACTCATTCAGTTGTAGATAAATGATATGAATACCTACCACTGTTGTCACTGTTTTTAACATAGTTTTTATAACATTAGATTACAAAGAAATATCCCAAAGGTGTGTGTGTGTGTGTGTGTGTGTGTGTTTGTGTGCGTGTGTGTGTACATCTCTGATCATATCATAATGTTAAAACTAGTGCAGTACAATTCTCTGGACTCTCTAGATAAATAATTAAAAGAAAAAGTTGAACTACGTCATGTGGATGACTATAATAGGATGGCTTCAACATTTAGTGTGTTGAAGCCATCTATTTCTACACTTTCAGTGTCCCTGAAAGCGTTGATCTCTTCAATAAACAAGTCAGAACATGTGACATTAAATAATCATGAACATTTTCAGACAGATCTGACAGAATATGCCTAAATAACTGTTAAAAAGGTGAAATGATATCAATATGATGGTCTATTTAGCCAATAAGTGGTGTTTTACTGCCCTCTGCTGTTCAAAATAGTAATTGTCTCACTACTCAACTATAATTAATATTATGACTTTATTAATTAACTATTTTAACATTTGCAATCACATTTAGTCAAATATTGAACACAATCATTTTTTTTGTCAAAGTTTATCACTTCAGTTGTTCTGAATCTTCACATAATTGCTATTAACGTGGTAAATAGCTATACTATATTCCTAGAATCACATTAAAATCCAATCATCCAAGCCCCAATCACTGTAAATAATGATAAATCATGCTAGAATGTGGTAAATTAATGTACACTATGGTCAGAGGTGTAGTGGTAAAAAAATAGGTGGGTAAACTATAAATTCTGGTGTATTATTTCGAATAATAAGACACTATGGGCTGTTACTCTAGGGGCTGATCAAATTAAATCATTTACACTGAAAAATCACAATTGCATAAAATAATGTTATGACATTTATTTAAATTTACATAAGAAACTGGGAAAGAATGATACTACTTTTAAACATTTAACACTAAACCGCCAGTAGGTGGTGGCAGGCGACCGTCTTAATGAGTGAGTCATTCAATTCATTCATTCAAACGATTCGTTCAAACGGCTGATCATTCAAGAATGAGACCGATGTTTTTGAATGTGTCTTTGAATCTTTGACTCAATCGATTCGTTCAAAATGCTGAATGATTCAGTAATGAAAACACGTCGAGTGTTCCTGTGACATGTGCCGTGGGTCTGCTGTGATTATTGTTTGGAACTATTTTCGCTGCTGAAACACAACAAAAACAGCCAACATAGCATCTAAAATGTAAGTGATTTAATTTTTTACTGTTTATTGAACTGTTGTAGGAAATCAATGTCACATTTTCAATCGTGATGGTGTTCAGGAAAAATAAGAGACCCCATTTACACCTGGTATTAAAATGCGATCTGTATCCAGACAAGTTATCCGGATAATAAGTACCGATTCCATTTACACCTGGCCACATAAATGTGTTTTTGCAAAACGGATATAAATCCGATCTTAAACTCCCGCGTTATAGCCTATGCAGATTTAATGGATTGAACGACACCAAAAGCAACAGATAAGCTGCATTTCGTTGATCATCAGCTAATTTCCAAATCAAAGACATCAATAAAAGAGTGGCAACACCGCTGGTAAGATAATTTCGTTTCTTTACTTGAAGATGATTGTGTGATAAGCGTCTGTGACTTACTTTCACTTTTATTTGCGATGTTTGCACGTTGGCTCGATGAATAGACGCTCAGCTGCTCATCTGCGGTGATGGGTGATCCGTGTCGCAGTAGCGCCGTCATATCTGACTATAACATGACATAGCCTATATAACAAGCTCACTCGTTTATTTTTTTGCCTTTTTGGGAGGAGTAAAATATACATATGTGGTTTCAACAACCAGATTGCGTTTACACCTAGTAAAGATCCGGACACAATGCGAGCCAGACTACCTCCAGATGTGGTCAGGCAGATCCAATTGCGATCCGATCACAACGCATTTACACCTTGCATTAACATGCGTTTTTTATTATCCGGATAACTTATCTGGATACAGATCGCATTTTAATACCAGGTGTAAATGGGGTCTGAGTGTGTTCTGCGCTCATTTGTGTAGATTTCTGCTCGAGAGGCTGCGCGAGGGTCAACAGTGCAACCTTACCGTCAGTAATAGTCAACAACACAGTAATGTAGCGAAAATATGAAAGAGTTCGTCTTAGGTGCCTGTTGACTTTGGATCAATGCATTGTTTGTGTGTTGTTGCATAAGGAGATAAAGAAATAACACAATTGGTGACAGTGATCAATCAACACAAAAGGAACAATGATATAAATGAACAAAGATATGAGTACTAATCACAATAAAACAGGCAGTAAAAAAAATCATTGAAACAAACAATCTTACAACATGGCTCAGGGCACATGTCTGGCAAACAAATTAATCAATTAGCAGCGCACAGGCTGACAGTCACATTAAATCATAAAAAGGCATAAACAATGTAAACACAATCAAATTAATAGATGGACTCACGTAATTCATAAAGACACACATCAAAGTGCTAGGAAAGAGTGCAAAGAATGAGCCAAAGGGTTCACAATCAATTTATAGGCAACAGGTGAGTCGTGCATGGTGAAGTGGCAGAGTCTCATTGAAAAAGCGAAATGGAGTTGAAAGAGATTAGAAAGGAAATCTTTTCAATTACTATTATGAATTATTTAATTATATCCATTATGCAATATTGGTTGGTGTTTTTCTATAAATCCAGCAATGAACATGTAACAAGAAAAGTCATTGAGAAGAAAATAACAGTCAGCCATTACCTCATGAACCATGGTTAAACCAACAACTAATAAAAGACAATTGTGAACATTATGAACCCCAACACCACGGTGAAGGACGCAGAATAAGTTAGGGATTACGCAAAGCCTGCGGGTTTGTATTCGCTATAACAACCGCCTCGCTCTACATTACCCTGCTTATTACATTGCTACCTACCAAGTAAATCAATAATTTGACTCAAAATATAGATATAAACAGGAGTTTATTGATTTAAAAAACGATTGCCGATAAAAAAGAAAAATAGTCCGTTCTGTCTCTACGTTTAGAATCCATGGCAACGCTCTGTTTTTCATGGCAACGGTGTGTTATACTTATAAGCAGCGGCCTGTTATAATAACAGACCGCACTCTACATTAGAATTCAACCAAGCCATATAAGAAACAAATAAATACCGTTACCGAGCTAACAGAGCTACGTAAACAGAGCGAACAGGAGAGCACTCGTCTGCAGACGTCAATAATGGAATATACTCCCGATCAAACTCCGCTTCCCGAAAGTTATAAACTGCCTCTGGAACCTAGTTAAGGTACAAACATCTATTCAACAAAAATAGTGATGCAGTTAAGTGTTTTTTCGCTCAGCCGAGCCCTCTCTGTTGCTGTGTGGAGCAGCCTGTGTCAGTCACCTCTTCCTGAACGTCGCTCACTCAACTCGCGCACTGCTGTCTCGTGAGGAACGCAGCTTTTTGACATACAGTATTTCTTGTTCCCGAACACAAATATTTTTTAAGTATTTGTTCGGAATAAGTATTCGTAAAAAACACATTATTTGTGCCTTTCCGAATACCGTATTCGGCTCCACCCCTAGTACACACTATATTTTGCATTGTTAATTTATTTAACAAATTTCTTTTTGTTAATGTTTTGCAGTCAAACTATACATATACTGTACACACTATAAATGTGTGTGTGTTTGTGTGTGTGTGTGTGTGTGTGCGTGTGCGTGCGTTTGTGTGTAAGCATGCTTTATGAAGTTAACATGAAAAAAATGGTTTGCTTTAGTGCAGAATAGTGGAGAAACAAAGCATTTCAAAATGGAAGTGTGCCAATAAGTGGTCTTCTACTGCCCTCTGCTGGCCACTTTTCTTATTAATAGTCTTTTGACTTGCTATATTGTGGTAAACCATCCTATAACATGGTATATCAAGGTAAACTATGGAAAATCATGTTAGATTCATGGTAAATCATACTAGAACATGGTAAATCATGAAAAATAACATTGAAATATGGTTTATCATGGTAAATAATGCTTGCTACATAAAACTTAATGTCTTTTGATGCTTTTGTGCTTAAAGGCCTTAAAGGCCTAAACTGCTTGAACCCCGCAAAATGCTGCTTGCAGCTTTAATTATTATTATTATTATTAGTATTATTATATCTATTGAATACATAGCATTTGAACTCCATAAATATATATTTTTATTATTAAAAGGTAGAAGGTATGCTTAGCATTAACAAATTTAAGCATGTGCTCAAATTAATCATAATGGAATCTAATTGCAACTGGATACTGCCATATAGTGTATCTATAGCCTTTAGATCTTCGTTAGTTTAGAGTGGATATTTAGAAAGGTGAAAAACAGTCTTACGAGTGAGGAGGAAAAAATCTACTCTGTGCGGCTCACACAGACAGGAGGAGCCGGCCCATGAGAATATGCATCTCTGTACAAACATGCTGAATCTCAGCACAAAAGAAGAGTGTTTTCTGCTTACTAGCCCTGATGGGAGGAAGTCAAACTCTGGATCCTCTCGAGCAGGCCGCGGTGGTCCGACTCCTGCTTAGCTGAACATTTGTCTGGTGGGCCGATGTATTATTCATCTGGACAGGTTTGAAGCTGGATTAGTCCCTGCCATGGCCTGTTTTCTCTCTGTCCGCAGTGATGTGCTGATGGCTTAATGATGCGACAGGTCTCTGGGAGGTGGTTAATGCATCTGGCGGCTGGTGACACCTGCCAAAAAGAGAATCTCCTGATGGGAAGCGAGCAGCTGCACAGCAGATGCAGGCTAATAAAACACTGCTCTTTGCTGGCCTCTGATTGGCCAGCTCACGACAGAGGTGACGGGGAAACAGCTCTTTGTTTAAGCTTAATCACCAGACTGGATGCTGAGGTCAACAAACTGATGTGTCTTCCTGTCACACACCTACATTTCCCTGATAATGCTAGTTAATGTGGATATTTTATCAGTGACAAGCCTTTATTTGCATCATGCATTTTTAATTCAGATTATACTTAAGGGAAAAGTGCACTGCATTTCAGTCTTCAGTTAGTAAAACTCTAAGGGTTTGTCAACATTTTTAAAGCAAAAAATATTTGTGCTTATAAGCACTGAGAGTCTCCATGGTCATATCTGCCAAATAATAGTTCGTTGAGTCAGTGAACTGCAAAAGCAGCAAATATGCCCACCTGGAGTTGTAAAATATTCATGTCATACCTGGTGTAATGTGGCATCACTAATGCAGCGTGATGGCAGATGGAATTTTGCTGGGTTGGGTGGCAGCACTACAGAGGGCCCTGTCATATTTAATGGCAGACAGTCCTTATGACAGTTCACATTAGCCGCTGCGGATGCTGAAAATTTTATATGTTTTATATTCCCTTAAGTCGGTCTTTACATGAAATATCATCAGGAAATTATACTGGAAAATGAGGTCAAGGCTACAAAAAGAGAGAGAGAGAGAGAGAGAGAGAGAGAGAGAGAGAGAGAGAGAGCGAGAGAGCGAGAGAGCGAGAGAGCGAGAGAGCGAGAGCGAGAGAGAGAGAGAGAGAGAGAGAGAGAGCCAGTAGCCAAGGCTTTTAACATACAAATAGAGTGTAAATGGTATGTACACAGAAACCACAGAGGAGACAAAATCATAAGAGACAATGGCTGCGTCCCAATTCGACTTTTTATTCTACACCCTAAAAATATGTTCTCTTTTTGTGAAGAAAAGTACATACATTTGAGTGTGTAGCAAAAGAGGAGGCAAGCTTTGGGATACTACTTCATCATCTTTAATGGACAGATCTGTCGCGTGCATCCTGTCACCGTAAACTGCGCTGTCATTCACCTCGTCACAGTTAAAATTTTTCCATTTAATCTAGTATAATTTCATACCATTTCAGAGAGAAGTGTAGCATATTCATCTGCCAGTCGTGGGTCTTTCATGCGGACTTAACACTCTCCTTTGAAATTTGAATGTAATGATGCATTTAAAAGTTAATCGCTAAAAGTATCTTTACAAAAGTTCACAATGCTTCTGCAGATGCAATAAAAAGTAGCCAACAATTAATAAATACATTCTCATTAGGTTAGATTAATCACTCAAACTCCTTTATCTAAACCTCTTTACTCAACCGTAGGACTCATGCGTCCTCCATGTCTGCACTTTTTGTTATCACTTTTTACTCGTGTTTGTAGTTCTAACTAAATCCTCGTCCAACATGCAATGGGTTTTGGGCAACATCAGCCATTAGAGTGTGTATCGAGCTGCACTTTGGATTCTGTCCTGATATAGTAGACCATCCGGGTCTCTTTGGAACACTCATTTCAACATACTATGATTTGGGACGTACTAATTCTATTTTCAAATACTATGAGAGATAGTATGTGGATTGGGATGCAGCACATAATTAACATTTGCTGGAGAATGTGTGTGGAAAATTCTACAGACAATTACCTTTGTTCATAATTTAAGACCATTTAAAGCTCTTTGGAGTCATGACTTTATGCAGCCGAGTTCATAATCATTTTGAGGTGGAGAATTTGAAAGTCTAGTGAACGTCTCGGGTTATGAGTATAACCCTTGTTCCCTGAGAAGGGAACGAGACACTGCGTCGTTGAAAACGACTCTTTGGTGACCCTCCCTTAGCGTGCGCTTCTGAAGCATGAATGAAACTAAGCCAGTCCTGATTGGTGTTGCGTCGTGACGTAACATGTGACGGCATAACCGGATACATAAAAGTGATGCTGACACACACACACACATCAGTCTCGCGATGAAGGAAGACAGTCTAAGTCCTCGAGGGGTGTGGCAGGACGATGCAGTGTCTCGTTCCCTTCTCGGGGAACAAGGGTTGTAGACATAACCCAAGACGTTTCCTTTCGAGGGAACTCACACTGTGTCATTGAAGACCGACTCTTTGGGGAACGTATGCCCATTAGGCCACGCACCGAAATAGGCCCTGGAGTGAAACTGATTCAGGCACTCAGCTAGGACGAGAGAGCACATGTGCGCCAGGCGTACTAGGGAGGTGCAGACTATAGAACCTAATAAAAGTGTGCGGGGTAGCCCAACCGGCTGCCTCACAGATCTCCTGGAGGGGCACTCCTGAGAGGAGGGCCCTAGAGGACACCATGCCTCTAATAGAATGAGCCCTTACAGCCAAAGGTGAAGGCAAATTGCTCACCTTGTAAGCCGAGGCAATAGCCTGAACAATGCAATTACTAATGGTTTGCTTGGATGCCGGGAGCCCCTTTTTAGGTGACCCAAACCACTCTAACAGTTGGTCTGACCTCCTCAAAGAGGACCTCTAGAGGTAAATACTCAAAGCTCTGACGGCGCAGAGCAAATGAAGCTTGCCTTCTTCTGCCGACATATGAGGTGGAGGATGGAATGCCTACAGAACCGTAAACCGAGCCGTATTAGCAGGCACTTTAGGCACATAGCCCGGTCTCAGTGCAAAAAGGCCTTAATCTTGCCAGGGGCAAACTCTAAGCAAGCTGGTGTCACTGCCAGGGCTTAGAGATCTCCCAACCTCTAAAGAGAGGGGATAGCTAAGAGAAAGACCAATTTGAGCACAAGATCTTAAGGCGAAGCCGATTGAAGAGGTTTGAAGGGGGCCAGGGATAACCCTTCGAGAACCACTGCCAGGTCCCAGGCAGGAACCCTGGATCTAGTTGTTGGTCTCATCCTCCAAGTACCACGGAGAAAATTAATGACCAGCTGGTGCCTCCCCAGAGGCCCATCACTTAATGGCGCATGGGAAGCCGCAATGGCAGCCACGTACACCTTAAGCGTGGAAGGGGAGAGACCCGCAGGGAAACGATCTTGAAGAAACTCCAGAACTGAAGCCACCGGGCAGTTAACTGGATCTAACTCATGTTCTCTACACCAAGTGACAAACACATTCCACTTGACGGACCCTCTCCAGGACTCCCGGGAGCAGAGCGATTGGGGGAAATGTGTACAGGCAAAGTATCGGCCAGGCCTGTACCATGGCATCCAACCCCAGAGGGAGAACCAAAGTGGACATCTCTCGAGATGTGAATAGATCCACTTCCATTGGTCCAACCCTCTCCCATATCAACTTCACCACATCTGGATGAAGTCTCAATTCCCTGGGCTTCAGCCTCTGCCTTAACAGGATGTCTGCTCCCTGATTCTGAACCCCCGGAACAGCGCAGTCTCATCCCAAGATGTCATATCGTTTTTTAGTTTTTTCCCAAGATGTCATATAACTGACGTCTTGGGACGTCTTTTGACCATACGTCAACATCCGCCGTTTTAGGGTACCCTTTAACGTCGGTTGGATGACGTTATTGGATCCTAACCCTACCCCAGACCTAAACCTACCCCTAAACCTACCCCGTCACCTAACTGATGTTAAAGGTAAAGCGTCAGTTGTATGACGTCCCAGGATTGTCATGTAACTGACGTTGAAGGGTACCCTAAAACGGCGGATGTTGACGTATGGTAAAAAGACGACCCAAGACGTCAGTTATATGATATCTTGGGATGAGACTGTGTTAGCCGGAACATGCAGTGCTCTGATAGACAGTATTTTCCTTTGGGACCAAAGAATAATGATGTGCCAGTCTGAAAAGAGGGCATGATCTGAGTCCCCCTTGTCAGTTCAGATAACCTACCACTGATGTATTGTCCGATCGTACTACGTAGGACATGGTAACCCTTGATGTCTGGAAGGAAGCTTCTCAGAGCCCTGAACACAGCCAACACCTCTAGACAATTTATGTGCCAAGAATGATGATGGTCGTCCATGACCGCGCCCCAGCCAGTGAGGGAGGCGTCTGTCGAAACAGTTTTCCAGACATTTACAGTTTTTTTCCGGTATTTACAGTTTATATACTGTTAAGGTTTGAGATACACTACAAGTGCACATTCAATCCGAATAAGCAAACTTCTTTTCACAATTTTCCCCACCAGCATTTTCTTTAAAGTTGTCAGCAAGCACCTGATCATTGATCATTTTCACAAAATTTTCATGGCACCTGGAATATTTTGCTGTATGAATATCTGACCATATATATCAAAAGATAGAACAGAACCTCTGGAATATATATATATATATATATATATATATATATATATATATATATATATATATATATATATATATATATACATACATACATGCTTCATCCATTATTATTATTTTTTAATAAACTCTTGAATGTTGGTTTCATGTTGAATATTTTTTTTAAGATTCAGATTGGATTCAGAATTAATGCTTTAAAAAAAACATAGATGGGATGGAGTCGATCCATTAACAGCCCCATATATATATATATATATATATATATATATATATATATATATATATATATATATATATATATATATATATATATATATATATATATATATATGCGTGTTGAATGATATATAAAATAATTGATATTTGGTAGTTTCCAAATAAATGGGACCCAGCACACTATTTGAGAATCACTGCTCTATATTTTATACCTCACACAGCTTATTAGCAAACCAGTGACTCATTGTGATTGAAACTCAAAAGCTCTGAGAACTCCTGTTCCTCACTGTTTCTCTCTCTTTCTCATTTCCATTCATTTCAGGTCTTCCCTCTGCTGCTTACTGAAAATCACCATCCTGGAAACAACCATTACATTTCAGCGATTTTGGTGCACAATAACTATTACAATAAACATGGTGGGAAATTACAGAAACGCACCCAGCTCTCAATCATACCTTTTTTTTTTCTTGTCCTCACTCTGAGAGCTTTCACGGCATGTTCAGCTCAGTAGAAGCAGGACTGAATGGTTCTTGTAATTCTCATCAAGCAATCAAAGGAAAACAATGGTATATAAATCAGGAGCAAAGCCCCTTTCTGTCTCTCTGAGTAAAATTTGCAGGACGTCATTCTATCTAACGTTTTGTTTTACCCAAGCTTGTGATGACCCCCTTTTAAATCCTGGAAAATGTTTATTTGTCTGTCATCCGTTTTAAAGTCCTTCTGTGTGGAGATACCTGATCTTTTGTCTGTGCTTTCCTTCCCCACTGATTCGTCAGCTCAAAGCTTTCCAACTGCTTTCTGAAGAACTTTCCTCAAATATGCAAAAGAAACTCACTGTTTCCATAGTAGCGTATTATGATATTCAGAAAGAACAACCAACCATTTGGGATGCTAAAATTAGGCCAAAGTGTGCATGCAGGCATGTTTTTCCTACCGTTTCTTTTTTTATTATTATTCACTTCAGAATGATAATAAGATTCATTGTCTCTAAATAGACAGAGCAATTAAATTAACTAGAGAAGAAAGTTTCTCTACACCCTTATGCTCTGCCTTCTAATTAGATGGAAAATGTCTTGGGTTAAGACTGTAACCCTTGTTCCCTGAGAAGGGAACAAGACACTGCGTCGACAACGACACTTTGGGGAATGTCCTTAGCGTAACGCATCTGAACTATGAATGAAACTAATTCAATCCTGATTGGTGCTGTGTCATGACGTAACACATGACCGCATACATGGAAGCTACAAAGGGAAGCTTAGGACGAGAGCACTAGAATGCCTGGCGTAGAAGAAATGTCCAGGCTATAGAATCTGAAAAAAGTATGAGGAGTAGCTCATCCTGCTGCATCGCACACTTTTTTACCAAAGGTGTAGGCAAGCTGCACACCTGATAGGCTACCGAACGGCCCAGTTAAGCCTAGTTCACACTACGTGATTTTAAGCCCGATTTAAGCCCGATTTGCAAATCGTTGAGTCGCCGACAAGTCAGGGTGTTATCGCGTGCAAATCGCGGGCGATTAGCGGACGATTAACGCTCGCCAATCCGTTAGTGTGAAAGAGCCAACAACGCATCAAAGACAGCTCGCAGACACCTCGCAGACAGGTCACCGAGCTCAGAAAAATATTTAGCATGCTAGATATCTCGAGCAGTCGCGCGACTCAATCTCAGTGATGTCATGAGTACAGCCAATCATAGCAACGCATGGGTTGAGGACACCAGGTAAATCTTACTTTTTCTTTTTTGCATTTTTTTTTCTCAGAGCAGATCGTCGAGCAAACAGTGTGCAGCACTAGTTTCTGTCTGACGTCCATATTCGCGTGTTGTGTTCTTCTCTGCAGTTTCGCGTCATTTCTGGTTCGTTTTATTGCGTGGTTTTTCGTGACAAAACATATTTCTAGACCAGATAGAATCGTGTTGTTGTCAACTCGTTATTTGTTTGATTATTTTCAGGATTTAGACCGTACTATAGTACTGAAACAGCTCTCATTGAGTCACAAATGATATGCTCTTATCATCCGATCGTGGTTGTATCTCTATGTAGTGCGTTGTTAACTCGTGTAGTGAGTTACCTCCTGTTGTGGATCAATCACGTTGTGTTGTGTGGTGTGAACAGCTAAACAACTTGAACACTCATGATTTCACTGAGAGCAAGTCATGTAGTGTGAACTGCACAGTTCAGCCTGACATTTTAAAATCATGTAGTGTGAACTAGGCATTACTGATGGTCTGTTTGGATGTGGGAAGCCCCTTCTTGAGTGACCCGAAGCACACTAGTAACTGATCTGACCTCCGCCATGAAGAAGACCTATGGACATATATCTTGAGAGCTCTGACAGGGCAGAGCAAATTAAGTCTTTCTTCGTCCACCCTCACGTGAGGTGGAGGGTGAAAGCCTGTAGAACCGTACAATGGCCAGAAAGTTAGTAAAGACATTGTTAAAATAGTCCATGTGACTACTGTGTTCAACCTTAATGTTATGAAAATAAATATAGTGACTTTATTCAATCAGTTCTTCTTGTCTGTGTCAGTCTCGCAGTTGACGTAGTAAACAGAATTTTCATGATACTGTACAGACTACAGTATCTGTAAAATACAGTGCACGGCTTCCAGGTCCTACGCTGTGGTGCTCACATGAACGGCATCTGCAAATGGTGAGGTGCCGTTCTGCCGTAGAACCTGGAAGCGCTGCACTGTGTTTTACAGATACTTCAGATGCTGTACAAGATTTTCCTATGGGGTTTTATAATGATGTTTTTCAATTTAGGAGTGAAATAAAGCCTGTGGTAAACACATTTTAATGATAGTTTCACATTTTGGTCTAGACACTCACACCCAAATCTGTCTTATCTAGTTACTTATTAAAAATGTATGTTTTCAAAGATGAAAATAACTGCTTTAAAATTTGCATTTTCACTATGGGTGTGTGCAATTTACTTTGTGGATCAAAATTTCGAAGTATTGTCAAGTTATGTTTACCTCGAAAGGAACCAGTGGCAAATTAGTCTTCTTTGTTCTGACATCTTACCTGCACCACTCTATGACATACTAAATACAAAGAAATTGTCAAATGTGAATTTGCCAATTACATTTTTAATGCTGATAACACAAGAAAAATGCCAAGTAATGAATAATGTTCTATTAAATAACAAAAAAATAATAGTATAGGATCATTTTCACAAGTGGTCTCAGAATTATAGCTTGACCTGCCTTTTCATGATGAAGAATGGTTCATATTAGATTTTTTACAACGCAACACAATGGTATTATGATTGGTAATAATTACAATAATTGACTTTCTGCATTATAACACCTGGGTGTACATAGAATAAAAGGTAGATGTGCCAAATTAATTTGTCCTTGATCATTGTTAAGAACCCTTGGTTCCAATTATTTATCATGATAGTTAATCCATTTCCTCTCATATTGTAGGCTCAGTCACAAAAGACATGCAAACAATGCTGAAAATATCAGTTATGCGTAACACTTCTTTTCATTCATTTTCCTGATGCTACCTGCTGTCTGGATGTCTTGCACTTCCACATGTCCCATTTCCCCGTATTATAGAGGGCCGGCTTATCAATGTGTCTGTGAGCCTGTTAGCATTGCATATCTTACATGCTAAGTGATTACAGCAGTGGCAACACCCAGTCATCCATGAAGACAGCAGCAGTTCGCAGATTTGGCTGCACAGCTCTGGGGCAATGGCATTACATGACATGTTGGCAGGAAAAGCTTTATACACATGAGAGACAGAAACCATGGATAATTATAGGTTGGCGTTGTGATGTAGTCCTCCTTCTCATACACCCCAACTGAAATTTTAAATGAGTTGTCGATGGCCACTGCATCTGGGGGGATCCTTGTCACCCCTCACAAGCCTATAAGCTCATATCAAGTTTGGCGGTCAGAGCTTACAAAGCCTGTGGGCAAGTTGCATCCTGAAAGCACAATGATATACATTACACCTATTGTTGAGCAGTGCCCTTGTCTTGTGCATGCATATATCTGTCCTACTGGTGAAGGACTTGATATAGCCTGTTCTTCCAGCCGATATAAAGGATATTTATTGTAAACTCGTTCTTCATGGTACCTAGTAAGTGGTGGATTGTAACCTCCTTGGCCCAAGTTGGTCCGCTGCATTTGGCCTGAATGGCATGCACTTCATATCTCTACCTTCCGCACCACAGACCATCCTGTGTGTTGCGTGTGAGGGTTTGAAGTATCAATACAGAGTCCTACCCTTCGAGTGCTCCAAAGCCAGTTGGGTCTTCAGGTCAACTGGGAGAGAGTAATCTCACCCACGGGCTGAGTATCGCTTTTTCAGTTCAGAGAAGGACTCGGCTGGTACTATATAGAAGTGAGAAAGGGTCACTGAATGAACTTTCAGGGGCTCCTTGGCCATATGGCAGATGCAGCTGCTTGGCTTCCTCCATATGAAGACCACTTCAGCACTAGTTTCAGAATAGAGTCCCAGGGTGACCGTGGCAGAGCAGCATGCCCTGTGTGACAACAGATCGCCCCGGCCTGCCGCAGCCCATACCCGTAATCAGACCTTTCATTTCTCCGGGACAAACCGCTCCTAGAGTGAGGTCTACCGACTAAGGGGCCATGTACGAAGGGCATGCTTTAACAGAAACCTGGGCGACCTCCGACTGCATTGGCATTCATGCCTCAAGTTGTAGCAGTTCACCTTGCTTCGAGCCACTGCTGGCTGCTCATCGAGCTGGTACTGGTCTGAAAAGACAACATTGCGACTGTTGTTGTCACAACCCGCCCGTCAAACTTGGCGCCGACGAGCCTCATAACAGCTTTGGCCAGGGAGAGTGGAGTCCAGCTGGGCTGGGACCTCTTAAGAACCGAACAGTTACATCTGTTGCCTCTTCGGATTCGTTCCTCTGCCAGTTGTGTTATTTCTGTCTGAGTGGACAACCCTTGGACAGACTCTGACTCTCAGCTGGCCCCCAGGGTCCCGCAGAAATGCGTTCACCAGTGAGCCTTCTAAAAAAACGGCTATGCAATTTGTGCGATTTTCGTCACACTCATGTGTTGAGCAGAGGTGCTCCTGAAAGCTCAGTGAAATTCATCACACTCAGGTGTTGAGCAGAGATGCTCCTGAAACTCAGTGAAACTTAGTCAAGAGTGGAAGCAGGTCTTGATAGTTGCCCCTTATTGGCCCAATCAGACCTACTTCCCCTCGACAACCTTCCTGACTTCCGCTGAAAACATTTCAGGGATGGGCATGATGCCACCCGCATTCAAACCCCTGGAGATATTCCAGTCCGTCCCTAAACTGGACGCGGAGGTTCAGGTGGCTAACGCAGGAACATGTGGTTACCAGCACTTCTGCAAGCACCTCCAAAAAAGAGGAAGATGTTCTTACGCCAAATAGAAGTGGAACCTATTCATTGAGTGAGTCTTCTCTCCGTGAGGAGATCCTGAGAGCGTTCGGTCATTTCAGTGATCTCTTTCCTCCAAGATGGGTTGAAGTAGGCTGTTTTCCTCCTCCCTCAAAATGATGCTGCTTCTGTTTTCTTGACACACATCATGATGCAGAAGCATGAGAAGCACCTCCTGATTGTCAGGTTCCAGAGGGAACAATGGAATCTAAAAAATCTTTATCTCTGGTGCTACTGCACTGCAGAGACCACCCTGAGCCACTGCAGGCAGTGAGTTAAAAATTATATTTTTAAATTGTTCTCCTGCTCGCATGGTCTCTACCTTATGGTAGGGACTTGCTCACTTTCGGTCAACGATTTGTGCTTGGAATTTGGGCCGGCTAACTCTCAGAAGCTGAGACCCCGGCCTGGATGCATGCCCAAGGTCCCTACTTCTCCCTTAAACTGGGACCAGGTGATGAGCCTGCAAGCACTGCCCCCGAGGAGGCAGACCCAGCCCTGGCTTTCTCTGTCCATCCGCTTCATTGTGGTTATACGTGCACAGAATGCAAGCCTTAGGATCTCAGACCAGTTCTTATATGTTAAGGAAATCAGCAGAGAGGGAAGGCTGTTTCCAAGCGAGGTTGGCCTACGAATGTGTCTGCCTTCATCTTGGTGAAAATCACTTCATCACTTAGGTGGTGAAATGAGTGTGGGCTCCCACCTAGGCATTGACACAGAGCGCTTCACTGACAGATATTCTAGAGTTGGGGGCTGGGTGACAACTTAGTCGAACCGCTGCTTCCCTTCGGGCAGGATGTGGCATCCGCAGCGTCCCTTTCGTCCATGTACAGGGAACAATTTCCCAGTGACCCTGTGGGAACAGCAGTGACTTCCCTGGCCTTAAGCCCTGTTCCTTCTCCGCCTTCTCCTCAGAGAAAAAGCAGCTAGTGTGTGCATCCACGTACGTATTTATACCCGGGCCGTGGGTTGCGGAGTGTGTGATGTCATCACACACGCCAATAGTATTAGAAAATTATTGGCTCCCTAGTGTGATCCCCATTCAGTCGACTACGTCCTACGTTCCCTCCTTCAGTGAATGGTGGATTGCATACCTGCAACCTGGATGTTGTTTTTCACAGGAACACTCATTTTTACTTCATACATAGGCTAATATTTCCATAGAAAATGTGCAAAATAGACTACACAACCAGTTGTGTTTACACAATCCGTCCTTTATTTTCCTTGCTACTTTACTCCAGGCTTTTTTTTATTCATGCATACAATATTACCTACATTTAAAGTCGTTTACATAAACATTTAACATTTAAAAGTAACATTTTAATTCATGTGTAATCAACCATTCTTTTCCTCTGAAATGTTTTCATGCTTGTGTGTTGCTGAAATCCTAGCCAGTGATGGACTGCTATTCCGCGGCGGCACTGCAAACCTCAGACAGCCACTCTTAGTTTCTCCTGAAATATATTGTGACAGGCTTCTTATAACCTGCACACAAACAAACAGGACAGATTTCTGACAACATTTTAGCATTCAAAGTAATTAGATTCAGTGTTATAATGAATAAAACCAGTTTGTGGTTAAAACCAAAATGGCGTTCTATCTAAATGACACATGATGACTGACGTGTTAAGATGACTGACATCTCATCCCTGTAAATATAATGATTTACAGCAGTGATAACTTTACAGATTGAACAAAATCTACACACTTTATTTATTTTATTTCACTGAAGAAATAAATCCATGAAACGATTATGCACTCGTAATACTCAACTCTTTTGGACCAAACATGATATCAGTGAGAGCAACGGTACAACTGAGCAGGAAAAAAAAGGGTGTCAGTAGACTTTTTTTAAACTTTTTAAACTGGAAAACAGCCAAAAGACATGTAAAGGACAGACGTCCATCGAGCCATGTTCCATGTAAAAAAAAAAAAGAAAAAAAAAAAGAGACAAATTATAATTGTTTCAGATTGTGAATTGCTTTTGGCCAAGTCAATGAGAAGAAACGATTAACTAGAATACAAGGATTAATTGACATTGCTGGTTGATATTCTGAAATATTTACAAGGAATACATTTTTCAGGTCAGTCTAAACACTGTACACTCTAAACACGTACTTCAGACCTTTCACACGCTCATTCATTACAGGGAGGGTGCAGTCCTGCAGTTTCACAGGTTTGATTGGACCATCTTCTTCTTTAGTGCTGCCTAATGGCGTATGCGACTTCATGATGATATTGGTCTCGGTCTAGCACGGTGTTTAGAGTTTGTGCTGTTGTTAATTTTAGCCATGTTTTGATGTTACTGAGCTCATACTCATTTTTGGCCGTCCTGGTAGTTTTTTTTTTTTTTTTCTTCGATTTTTCCTTGCAGGATTTGCTTTGATAGCTGGTATTTGTGATCATTTCGGGCAATGTGGCCGAAGTAGCAACACTTCCTGCTTATGATGGTCTTCAGCAGTTGCTTGTCAGTGCTATGTCTTGCAGAACTTGTGCAGAATATTGGACCATGACTAGAAATAAAGGGAACCGATTTGCACTCCATCCAACCACTACCTCTCGAACATGTCTTTTGACTGAGCTTATTTCTCTTCACTCATAGTGGAGTTGGAGGTCCAGCACCTTGCTATCTCTTATGATGTCTCATATTAGAGATGTGACAGGTCGAGTGAGAGAGTCTGCAATGAACTTTCCTTCGACATGCACACTTTATGACTTCATGGAGTTGTGATGAGATAATTGACCTCCATTAAGATAAGGTAGAACTTAAAGTGGTTTAAAGTGTGTAATTGACCCTTTTGCCTGGATCTTGTCTGTCACTAGTTCAGACAAGCAGGAAGTCTCTCCTCTGACTTGAATAATAATTGGGTCATTTTTTTCTGTTATGTATATTAATTAGGGTCGTCAGTTAAACGCGCTATTAACGATGTTAATGCAAACCAACGTGACCATTTTTTTTTTATTGTGAGATTAATGGTCTTTTTGGCTAGCAAACTTTGTAGGTTTATTTACACATGCTTTTCCAACAGGCACATCAACAAACAGGACTGATTTCTGACAACATTTTAGCTTTTTCCAATTTTGGCATTCAAAAAGTTTTGAAAACTGGCATAGCGCCGCACATTCCGCGTCCTCTCTGAAAGCACCGGATATATCTATAATGGAAACACACTTGTTGCGAGCCAGTCAAATAGCAGGTTAACATTATGTTTTGATTGGATGCTGAGTGTGAGACGCCGAAATGGATGCCAATAAGATTCTGACTTAAAAAAAGTATACTTTTAAAAAGTTGCCAAATGGTCCCATTTACAAGACCAAAATGATATGTGTGTTGTGTTGTTGTGAACTGAGCTATCATCATCGCAGCATGTCCAGTCTGAAATACAACTTGATGGCCAAGCACAATTTTAATTTATTTAAAAGTTTAGTTCTTAAATAGAAAGACTTCGATCAACTTTTTTTTTTTTTAAATGTCGGTATTCAAATTAATTTTGATAATCTTGGGAGGTATGAAGTTAGGAAATAATTAGGAAAAATACATCATTAAAATAATAAAATTGTGACAATAAAGCCTTTAAGGGATTGTCACCCATTATCATTTACTCACCATCATGTTATTCCAAACCTGTGTGACTTTTTTCTGCACAGCCAGTGTTTTGAATATCACCGTTTAAAAGAACAGCGTTAGGTAACGATATTATTTTTTCAGTAACGGGGTAATCTAACTAATTAATTTTCCCGTCGTTACAACGCTGTTAACGTTACTGGACGTTAAATGCGGTGAATTTCCATGGGCATCAGTTTGGTTTGAAATGTCCTGGGGACAGAGACGCATTCAGTAGTGCTGGTACAAACTTGTTTTTTTTTTTTTTTTTCAGTAAAGAGGTAATCTAACTAATTACTTTCAATGCTGAATATGTTTTTGAATACGACGCTAAGTATGTTTTTTTCATCTTTTGTTGACAGTTAGTTTAGTTCTTTAACGTTAGTTAAATTGTTGTTTTTGTTATCTTTTGTTCTTAAGCACCACTCTCTTGCTCCTTCCTCTCCACCAGATTGTCTGGTGATCTGATTATTCTGACGTTGTATTACTTTATTATTATTTCACTACTACTTCACTTTATTGCAGTTCAAGAATTAAAACCGGTTCAACTAAATTGTGGGTTGTTGTCTGTTTCGTTTCCTTTCGAAATTCCCATACTATATCAATCCACACATGAGCGCAAAACTTTTGTTATGTCTGATAACATTTCTAGACAAATAACATAATTAATGAGGGATGTAATAAAGAGTGTCAGAGGTTATGAGTTCTAATTCGGACGCGCATATATATAATGTATACATATATACATATATATCTTATATATATATATATATATATATATATATATATATATATATATATATATACACTCACCGGCCACTTTATTAGGTACACCTGTCCAACTGCTCGTTAACACTTAATTTCTAAGCAGCCAATCACATGGCGGCAACTCAGTGCATTTAGGCATGTAGACATGGTCAAGACAATCTCCTGCAGGTCAAACCGAGCATCAGTATGGGGAAGAAAGGTGATTTGAGTGACTTTGAACGTGGCATGATTGTTGGTGCCAGAAGGGCTGGTCTAAGTATTTCAGAAACTGCTAATCTACTGGGATTTTCATGCACAACCATCTCTAGGGTTTACAGAGAATGGTCCGAAAAAGAAAAAACATCCAGTGAGCGGCAGTTCTGTGGGCGGAAATGCCTTGTTGATGCCAGAGGTCAGAGGAGAATGGCCAGACTGGTTCGAGCTGATAGAAGGGCAACAGTGACTCAAATAACCACCCGTTACAACCAAGGTGGGCAGAAGAGCATCTCTGAACGCACAGTACGTCGAACTTTGAGGCAGATGGGCTACAGCAGCAGAAGACCACACCGGGTGCCACTCCTTTCAGCTAAGAACAGGAAACTGAGGCTACAATTTGCACAAGCTCATCGAAATTGGACAATAGAAGATTGGAAAAACGTTGCCTGGTCTGATGAGTCTCGATTTCTGCTGCGACATTCGGATGGTAGGGTCAGAATTTGGCGTCTACAACATGAAAGCATGGATCCATCCTGCCTTGTATCAACGGTTCAGGCTGGTGGTGGTGGTGTCATGGTGTGGGGAATATTTTCTTGGCACTCTTTGGGCCCCTTGGTACCAATTTGAGCATCGTTGCAACGCCACAGCCTACCTATTGTTGCTGACCATGTCCATCCCTTTATGACCACAATGTACCCAACTTCTGATGGCTACTTTCAGCAGGATAATGCGCCATGTCATAAAGCTGGAATCATCTCAGACTGGTTTCTTGAACATGACAATGAGTTCGCTGTACTCAAATGGCCTCCACAGTCACCAGATCTCAATCCAATAGAGCATCTTTGGGATGTGGTGGAACGGGAGATTCGCATCATGGATGTGCAGCCGACAAATCTGCGGCAACTGTGTGATGCCATCATGTCAATATGGACCAAACTCCCTGAGGAATGCTTCCAGCACCTTGTTGAATCTATGCCACGAAGAATTGAGGCAGTTCTGAAGGCAAAAGGGGGTCCAACCCGTTACTAGCATGGGGTACCTAATAAAGTGGCCGGTGAGTGTATATATATATATATATATAATGACACTGATAGCAGCAGCAACGAGCGCTCAGCTTGAGTTCAAAAGAAACACATTTTAGCACTAGATCTCTTATTTAATAGCAAACTAAATGAATGCTCTGCTGGTAAACTGGAGTCGTTTTATTATTATCTTATCTTATAAAGATCATACTTGAAGTGCCGGATACCTCCTGCTGTCTGTTGACGTGCAATAATTATAGAAATTTATTTACAAACACATATCTGTTCTACTCATTTCAACTGACTTGTGAAAACTGCCAAAGAAAAATCCTAATTCTTTTCTTAGCATTTTTTTTTTTTTTACAGTAACACAAATAGTTACTTTCCCTTGTAATGAGTTACTTTTATTATAAAGTAATTCATTACTAACTCAGTTACTTTTTGGATCAAGTAGTGAGTAACTATAACTAATTACTTTTTTTTATGTAACGTTCCCCCCACTATGCACAGCACAAAGAAATTTTGAGAAATTTCTCACTTTCTTTAATCTTAACCACAAACTGTTTGTTCACCAACATTTTTCAAAATGTGACCCTGGATCACAAAACCAGTCAAGTAGCGCGGGTACAGTATATTCGTGGCAATATTGAACAATACATTGCATAGGTCAAATTATTGATTTTTCTTTTATGCCAAAACTCATTAGGATATTAATTAAGATAAATCTCAATAATAAAAATACTGTAAATAAATAAATAAATTGTGGTCCAGGGTCACAAATATCTTATTTTGTGTTCTGCCAATTAAAGACAGACATACAGGTTTCAATGACATGAATAAATGAAGACAGTGTTTTCACTTTTCCAGTCCGTGTACTTTTTCGTTCATTCATTATTCTATTTCGGAATGAAAGATGAAATTTTAAAAAGGGTGCAGCTTGATTTTTGTTTTAAAAAAATAGCAGAATTGGCTGTATTTTGTTTTCCAAATGAATGTTGTCATCAAATAATAATATTAGAAAATTGGACGACATTTCCGATAATTTTCTAATTTTTAATATTTATTTGTACGTTTATTGTATTTCATTTCACTCAGAGCCGGCGCCAGCAGAGCGCTGATGAGGGGACGTTCACATTAACACACGTCACCACTTTTTTGCCATGTTCGATATTCTCCACACCACTCTTTAAATCATCTTCATGGCACGGATGAACCAATACAAATTAATAAAACATCTCCAGTTAACTATCAGACCATTCAATTTGTTCATTAGTCAAATTAGAGTCGTTCTAGCGCTGAAATGTGTTGTTTTTTTTTTAAATCAAGTAAACAAAGTCATTGCCGAAGTAAGGATTATGAAAATGTTGAAAATAACAAGGAGACATTTTAACTGTTTATAAAAAAGTGTAAGTGTCGCCTGCAAAGATGAATGTTGACAATGCTGATCGTGATCTTCGCAGTAGTGATGGCACCAGAGAGAAATGCACATTTCACAGATTACATAAACAGAGAGAATTATGTTTTCTTTCGTTTTGAAATGTTCTTTTTAGAAGTAAACATTTTAGATATATTTATCAGGTCTATGAGTTTTGGTTAATTTATGAGACAAGCTCCAGTTCACGCGCTGACGCCTCTGTGTCGTGACTTATGATTAGGCCCTATATATCTGCTACATTTACTTCTTATTTATTAAATACACGCAATTCGTTGATGAAACTGTTACGTGTGTCCTGTGTTTCCCCCATTCTTTGTGTATTTTGTTCAGTCCTGTTTCCATTTTCCCTCTCCTCATTACTGTTTAGTTCATTCACCTGTTTACCTGTCATTATCAGTTCATTTGCCCCAGCTGTGTCCTGTTTCCCTGATCTGTTCCCTGTGTATTTAAGTCCTGTGGGTCAGTCTGTTCCTTGTCTGTCATTGTCGCAACATGCTTGGTTGTCCGGTTGATGTTTTCTCTGTGTCCGGTATAAGCTTGTTCTAGTTTATTTAATAAAACTGCTGCATTCTGATCCTGCTTCCTTGCCTGCTTCAACCAGCCCATGACAGAAAAATTGATTGAAATTAAAGGTGTCATATAATGCCATTTTTGTACAAGTTCATTTGAATGTTTAGGGTCTAAATGAAAACTTTGTAATATACTTTTATCAAAAATTCTCATTAGTATTTTAAGAAAACCCCATTTTATCTGGTCTAAATCAGCTCTGTTTTCAGCAAGCTGTTTCAGTGCATATGCCTTTAAATAATAAAACCCGCCCCTCTGGTCTGCAGGCGTGAATGCACGTGGAGTGTTGCCTTGACAACAGTTGAAGGTTTTTGAGAGGGAATGGCAGCGGGAGTGTCTGAGGACACATCTGTGCAACCGTATCAGTTTGAACCAGAGTCACACCGGAACAAGATGACGGCCGCAAAGACGTTCGACAATTAAGGCTTGAGGACGTTTCTGAATGGTTGGTTACCATAATGTTACTTTGATCTATCTTTGTATGCACTGGCAGTGTAGAGTAGTGAGATACGAACGCTGTGCTTACTGATGTATAGGTTAGTTCATTGACAGATTGACGTTACAACGAATGGTCATGAAAAACTTTTTCCCGTGATTTGCAAAGATTAATATAAAGATTAATAAAACTGTAGGTGCAGAGGGAACATAAATAGGCCAGATTCACATATAGCGCCTAAAAACGCGTAGAAAACGCTGGGCGCGCCGCATTCTCCATTTTCCAAAGCGCCAGGGCGGTTGCGCTTCAGTTGGTTCTTGTCACATGACCTATTGTGTGTGTATGGTGCGCTTGCAGTATTCTGAAAAGTTGAGACGCTTTTATCAGACGCGCAAGGAAAAAACGAGCGCGTCGCACCGCGACCGCATCGCTTCCATTATGAGCGTGCATACCGCGCCTACATTTGAAATAACGAACTTGAGCGCGCAAAAGACGCGATATGTGAACCGGCCCATAGTTGGTACCGATTATTACAGGAGCAGCTTCTTAGCAAAACCAGCTTTATACTGATCCTTGTTTATAAAGCAGTCTGGTGAGAAATGATTCACACAAACAGGAAAGCATTGACGTTGATCGTGGAGAATATTCTCATCGTAAACAAAACTCAGCCACTGTGTCTTCAGCGGTTCAAATTTAGGAACATCAGAATGATTTCTTAAAAAAGTAAGGATTGAAAATGTTGAAAATAACAAGGAGACATTTTAACTGTTTGTAAACAAGTGTCAGTGTCGCCAGCAATGTTGACAATGCTAATTGTGACACTGCGTCTTCAGCGGTTCAAATGTAGGAACATCAGAATGATTTCTGTGTTTGTTATTGCACCCAAGAACAGAACAACACAATAGCGAGATTAAAACAAAACCACTGGATGCATTGTATCATTAAATGATGGTTGTATACAGGCTCTGACAACACACATTGCAGTACAATCAACTTGTAAAAGTGCATGTACCATTTATATGACCCCTTTAAGATACAATTAATACAAAACGAAATTCTGCATCTCCATCACTTGTAACACAGTTCAGTGGTTGTGGAGTTTTCCATAGGGACCCCATTTATCAGTCAACATAACCTTGTAGTGACTGACAGGGGGAATATCATGATTACTGATGTAACTCAGATATGCAGCAAACTAGACTGGCTATTCCATTAACTATTGTGGGTGGGGCCAGACAGCTACGTATTGATGGGTTTACTGTCAGCGAGACACTCTCTCACCCTTGATTTTGTGCATGCATTCACACCCTTGACATTAGCTGTCAGCAACACATGTTCATGCACAACCGGTGGTGTTGAAATAGATCTGGTTCTTTGGGAAACTGCTATGTGTTAGCAGTGCAGTTTTCAGAAGTACCAAACCATGACTGATTCTTCATTGAATGGAAACAACTGGATATTTTATAGCTACAGAAAAAGAAGAAATGTGTGTTGAGATTAAAAAAAAATAATAATAATAATTTTGCAATTCTCAAGAAAGCTGAAACTATTTGATTGTATTTGTTTTATTATTATTATTGTACTTTTGAAGCATAGTTTGGAGGTTTAGCAAGTTAGAAAAATTAAATTGGTTTTGAATTGGTTTTAAATCTCTTTTCTTCCAGTTTTTGTTGTTGTTGTAAATCTACCACAGAAAAAGCCACAAAGAAAATTGCACTATAATTCAAATACTCTTTACCTATGATTACCAGAACATCTCATATGAAGACTCAAGCTCAGCGGAGGGCTGCCCTCAATGACGGCCAGGGCCCATGCAAAGGTTAAGCCTTAATTGGTTTGATTAACTCCCTTAAAACACCTTAAGGATGACAAATAGGACCGTTAAACACTTCATTGTCATTGTTATCAAGGAAACGTCTGATTTATGCCAGCTCTGTGATGGCTGCCCTAATCCTGACATGTTCCAGAGGTCCAGGAAAATAAATGGCTAAGCTAAGAAACCACAGGCAAATGACCGCAGTAAACGCCTCTCCCAAGTCCCAGCCGCCTGCTGAGGCGATCCATTTGTTAAAGTGGGAAGTGAGGTCAGGCATGGATGGTCCCAAGGTGCCTGTTGAGGCTCGGCAGATGGTGGCCCAAGTGCAGACCAATTAAAAAAAGACCTTTATGTGTGTTGGGAGCAAAAGCATCCATGTTCTGTGTGTGTATATAATCTCTGAGGGGAGAGCGGCCCTGGGACCATGGCATTGGAGCCAGATGAGGCCCACATGAGAGAATATCTCGCACCCTGGTCCAGTTTGCTCATATTTATTAGTGTGTTCAGTCTTCTGAAAAGTCTTATTTCAGCTCCATGAGGGACAGTAAATGCAGCACAATTTGTTTTAAGATTTGTTGTTGTTTCCAATAAGTATGAATGGGTGAGTGTGTAATGTGGGAGTTGAAATGGTACCTTTAGGTCTTTATTAGCCAGAAAGGAATAAGATTGAGTGCAGACTTAGGTGATTTCGTCTTATGCTCAGAGATATCCACTCCTAAGGGTCTGAACTAAACCGTGTTCTATCACAAAAGCCTTGAGGGAAATGGTTAAAGCTCCACATTCTAAGGAGCAGTAAAATGCAAAGCATTGCCCTCATGGGAGTGTTGCTGCCAAACAGCAAGGCACTAACTAGATTTTCTCACATAATTAAATGAAAAAAATAGGAGCTAAATGCATGTGTCTGATATAGATCTCACAAATTGCTTTGGCCAAAAAAAACTAGTTCAGGCTTTTTCAGGGAGGTGGAGGCTGTAACTGTGATAATTTGCTTTAACAAATGCATTTGTTGAAGGGCATTGAAAGAATTAAACCCTATTCTAGTTCCTTCCATCGCTGTTCTACTTAAACCCAGTGGGAAATTCTCTTCCCATCTTAAGTAGACAGTAGAGCCAGCAGTTATTATATTACCCAGTTTCTGCACTGATAGTGATATTAACAGTCTTCCCACTGTATATTCTTTTTCACAAGCTCCATTTTGTCTGCAAAAGATTTGCATTTGGAGCTCTGAGAAGTTGGGGGTTTTATTTCTCTTTTTGTAAAAGCTCAGGCACAATTGAAAGCAAGCACAGAAATGAAGCAAAGGACATGGGGCATTAATCTCTCTATGTAATGTTCATATTGAAAAATTTAATGCCATGTCCATGGATAAAAGTTCCATAATAACACCCTCCCGATCACACACACACAAGTCATATATCATAATTTCTGAGCACTTTGCTCCTTGTTAGTAATGGCGTTTTCTCTCCCTCTATCTTTAAACGCATAATGTCGAAAAATAAAACGGTCAAAACCTCTCTACTTGGTTGATGGTACATGCTTTTTTTTTTTCTTGGAGCAACCCTAGTCTGATATCAGGACCTATAGTGCGCCCATTCTCAAATCCATTTCGCACTCCATGCAAGGCTGTTGCTGGGGTAAATACTCACATTTGATAGATGGCTCTCATTAATAGAAGGTACCTGCTGCCTTTGAGTAATAGCCCTTTGATTTGTTTTCCCCATGTTGGTTAATCTGCAGAAACAAAGAGGTATTTGTGTCCCATGCTAGTAGAAGCCAAATTGATATTTTAACATGGCGTTCAAGCATCTGGGACTTTGCTCGTGAGTTTTGGCCCTCTGGCTTTATTGGAAAAGGAGAGATCAAAGGAGTAACGTGTACGTTATTTAATTCACTGACTAAGATTACACAGGTCCAGGCCATGTAGTTTCTCCCTCAGTGGTTTCTGGTTCACAGCATTTCTGTTGAGGGACATGGGGATTGAACTGTTTTAATAAAGCATTGCTCCCCCGTTCATGTCCCATTCAGTCCCATATCTCTGGAGATGTTTGCTTTAATTATGTGCTTTTCTGCTCGAGACGACTGCACAATATAGCCTCACTTAGAGCCAGGAAAGTATGTAAAGCCTTATGGGAAAATCTGCATCTCTTGCTGTTTTATACATTAACTAAACTCAATTTTAATACTCCCACAGCAGCTTAAAAGATGATGAAAATGATCACAGTCTTTGTCACTGTATTATTGAGGACTTCACTTTCAAATTTAGTTTTGTGTGTCTTCAAAGTTGATGAAGAAGTTTTGTGAAATTAAAATTTCACGACTTTGTGAATACACTCTCCTGGTGTTAATGGTTCATTTGTGCATGCTATTCGGGGAATAAAACATGTTTGTCTTTGTAATCTTATCTAACATTAACTAGTAGCTTACTTTAGACACTGTTTTAATAAAGTTAAGATTACAATCTGGCTCTATTCTGCTATGAAAAAGCCACATTTGACCATGCAATCAGTTGACAGTTCCTGTCTTAAAAATGTGTTTGACCAATCCTACCTTAGCAACTGTTGCCATTGGCCTTTTTCTCAGACAAGCTTTTGATCTTTTTTTTTTTTTTTTTTGTGTCTGCATGTTTGGATATTTTTAACTGTAGAAATTATCCAAAAATATATTCATACTTTGTTGTCTCAATGTTACTAGAAAGGATACAAGCATTTGTTTGTATTATTATTCTTTTAAAGGTACAGTACACCATGTAGTTGTGTAGTATTGTATTTGCTAAAATCAATGTCTTCATTCATAAATATTTCCTCACTGGTAAAATGACCTCTGCCAATGATCTGACTTATCCTCATAAGCAAATAATTTCTTATCTTAAATTACGATAAGGGGGACGGGTGGAGGCTATAAAAAAGTATTGAAAAACTATAATAGCAGAGAGGGACAAAAAACACTAGTGTACCACAATGCGTTTTCATTCAGAGCCAGCATCAAAGAAAGACTTTGAAAGGCACGCTGAAGTTGCCTGCTTTCTTTTCGACAGGTAAATCAATGTAACGGTCTAAATTACAAGCTTTTTTCATTGCTTGGTTGTGTAATTCATTATATAGGCAGCATAACAGTATATAACATTAAACTCTATGAAGTGCTATTGGAATGTTGTCTTAGCTTCTTGGTACATAACGGCTACCGTAGTTGCAACACACATTTGAAAAAGCGAGGTGCTAGAGAGCACTATTCGTTTGAATGCAAAATGCAATTTTACCGCTAGATGGGAGAAATTCATACACAGTGTACATTTAAGTCATTGAGAAGATAATGATGCGGCTTAAACTATGTGCCAGCCCTTATACCCTGATGAAATTGTAAAACACCAGTAAGGACAACGTCATTGTAAATGAATGTTTAATTAAGTTTTGATTGAGGCCAGTGTCAAAATGAACAAAGCAGTTCACAGTATCCGAGTGAATGCATTGTATAAATGTTAGAAACAATTGTGTTGTCTTACTCCGATGTTATGATTTGCAATTGCTTTCGAATGTGGCTTTTCTTTTTTTCAGTTGACTGATGAGTGTTTACCTCATTCTTGTTCACAATCTCTGCAGTGTTTAATTATTTTACTGCATAATTAAAATAAAATAATCTTTATAAATGTCTTTGTATTGTCACAATTCATTCCCACGTAATAATTATATTGTCCAATCAGTTTTTACTACTTTATGAGCATTTGACTGAAAACCACACCGTTCACAATCACCGATTTGTTTCAGGGATGTTCTGTAAAATTGTTCTGAAATAGCAACAGTAACAAAGAGGAAAGAGCTTAATGGATAATATCAGGTCTCACAATAGTTCTATAGACTATGTTGTATAAAATAGTTGGATGTGAGTTAAGTGTTAGCAGAAGTGTTGTACAAGTATAATCCCACATAGAGGATGTTGTTCTGTTAAGTCTTGATGACATGCATGGTTTTCCCTGACTCTCAGGCCAGGTTTGGCTTAATGGGTTCAATAGCATGCATTCAGGTGCAACAAAGTCTCTATCTTAGCTTTTGCCCTCTCGCAATAGAGAGTCTGCAGTGCTCATCTTTTCTGTTCCCTTAAGCAGCAGAATTAAATGCTGTGTTGTGCCAGAGAGCAGCGGAAAGGCTCTGACCTCTGCTTTGTTTGCGAATCATGGCTGGAAATAATTTCAGGTCTCATCTTATAATTGTTCACATTCACATCAAATACCTGAAAGAACATGTATCATTCACAATTACCTGACATAAGAATGAGCACTTTTCAAAGGACAGGTTAATAGCGGGAAGCTATCTTTGCAGACTGCAGGTGAGCGTTCGATATTTCGCTTGGCTCTGTCTCTAATTCACCTTATTTCCCAATGTGAATAACTCCCATTTAAAAATTCAATCTTACACATGCTGTTTCCGCATCTTGTCTAATCAGGTTAATGTGGTCCAGTCCAACACTGTGGTTTTGAATGTACGGTAGGTTGATTGGAGGACAAGTGTCAAATGAGGATTTAAGGTCATAAGTTATGTGCTTTAAACAACTGGATCATACGGTCTGTTCATTGTTCTGTTCACTGTTCATGTACAAGTGAGCATTTTTAATTTTTTGACATTGTAGCCTCTTTCGGAGGGAGCACAAATGGTGCATATTAATCTTTCTTAAAAACACAGATGCTATCTTAAAACCCTTGCTAATGCAGAGGAACCCTCGCTTTAATTGTGTGTGCGTGTGGCCTTTGCTGAGCAAAAATGCTTTGACTTTAGATGACTATGGCCACTTTTGCATTCTCAAATAATTGTATTTCTTCCTTATCTTGTTACAGTTATGCAAACAGCAAAAAACGGACAGACTTTTTTTCTCACAATTTCAAGTTTATATCTCACAATTCTTTATGTGGCAGAAACAAGATTGGATAAAATACTTCTGTGTAAACAAACTTATTCTGAAGCAACTAGATGTCAAGTGGCTGTGTCTTCTCACTGCATCCTGTTTGAATCAACACTATGCATTTTTAGCAGTAGATGAGGTACAAATATGTGTTAAGGGTACTGGTGACAAGCTTATTTAACCCATAAATATAAAACTAATGCACTTTTTTCTGACCGTGAAAGAAAAAAAAAAGGACTAACTTAATAGTATAGATTATTATTTTTATAATATTGTAAATGTATATATTTTCTTTCTTTTATGAATAAAACTTTACTTAAATGTGTACCTTAAAGGTGCAATAAGAAAAATAAATAAATGAAAAACACAAGTGGATCGGACCGAGCACCAGAGGAGGAGAGAGGTAGCTCAGTGCACAAGACAGACAGGGGAATTAAAAAGAAGGGTTATGATCAGGCAAGTGGTAGGACCCGCGTTAATATCAGAAAAGATTTTTCTGAGACCTTACGGAGAGGGGTGGCCTGAAAATAGAAATCGGGGTTGCTTTATTTCTTCTCGATATGTGAGTTACGTTGATTTCTCTGTGTTTTCACAGAAGATGCTTTATTTTGCTTGAATACACTCATGTGTCATCTTCGCTTGTTTGTTCATTTGTATTATCATTTTTATAACCCTGGACCATCTAAACCTCCTTCACCTCCCGTTTCAAGCATTGACTACCAAAGTGTGTCCGAAAAGTGTGATAACATACTTCTAATATATGTTTTTTTTTTGTTAGTTTTTTTTCCCCTTTTAGTGATCGCTATGACCCCTTAATCTTGTCACATTTGTAATAGATTAGTTGGCCTACTTGGACTGTCGTGTTATGAATTGACTGTTCATGAAACGGTGTTTGTTTTTTTGGATGGAAGGAATGGCTTTGCCATCGAAGAAGTAGAGGAGCTAAATAACAATTAAACATTCGACCTGAATTATCATAGTAGCGTGTTTTTTTGTTTTTTTTCCCCCAAGCTAGTTTCTGAATATTTCTAAATATTTCATTGGTCAGGTCAATCATTGTACTGATTGCCTACACCAAACACTTATCACCAAACCTACCCGTTACTGTAACCTTAACCACTGAAATTTCTAAATGTATTGTTTTCTGTTTTCTTAAAACAAGTCTAGATGTGTTGTCTGCCTATTGAGTCTTGGCAGTTATTGTTGTAACTAGGTATGACTGTGAATTAGTGCTGTCAAACGATTAAAATATTTAATCGCGATTAATCGCATTAATGTCATAGTTAACTCGCGATTAATCACACATTTTTATCTATTCTAAATGTCTTTTGATTTCTTTTTGTTACATTATTTTTTTTCTCATTTTAATGCTCTTGTCAACATGGAAAAGTGGATCGGCTTGTTTAGTGCATTATTGAAAATAACATTAGTATTCAATTTCACACTAACATATATAAATAATCTCTCACACAGTGTAACACTGTCTATCAATAAAAGGGTGAAAGAAATACTAACGAGGTCCTGATATTGACGAGGGGGTGGAGAATTCGCATCATCTGTGTGTGTGTGTGTGTGTTCAACGCATTCTCACCCCAAGACGTCACCTTTGACCATGCTTCAATATTTCGATCAATATTTCAATAATGACGCGATCCTACGGCGTCATCTAACTGACGCTAAAGGAAGGCGTCAGTTAGAGGACGCGGTTAGGTTTAGGTGTGGGGTGGGGGTAGGGTACACGCGATCCTAGGGCGTCATCTTACTGACGCTAAAGGGCGCCTAAAGCGTCAGATATTGAAGCATGTCCAAATGCTTCCCAAGGCATCAGTTAAGTGACGCCTTGGGGGTGAGAATGGGCTGGTGTGTTTGCTTGGCCATCATCAAGTGGTGTTTCAGACTGGACGTGCTGCGATGATCGCTCAATGACAAAACACACAGATCACTTGGTCTTGTCAATGGGACAATTTGGCAAGTTTTTAAAAGTAAACTTTCCATTCAGAATCTTCTAAGGGCTTCCATTTCGGCGTTACTATTTGGCCGGCTCGCAAGCCGAAACAAGTGTGTGCGGCACAAAACGTCCTCGCGCTGCGCTCTGAACCCATTAATTTCAATGGCTTGAGCTGCGCGAGGACATTTTGTTGCTTATTCGAAAAAAGAGCAAGCGGAACTAGCTAGAACAGAAACAAAACAACAGGCACACCGCAAACACACGTTTGGGCTTGCGAGCCGGTTTTGACGAGCGCGAGACGCCGAAATGGATCAGGACGCATGCCGCGTCCTGTTGCAAAAGCACCTGAAAAAAATACAAAGTTTGCTAGGACAAAAAGACCGTTAATCGCACGATAAAAAAAATAACGGCGTTAAAATGGGTTTGCGTTAACGCCGTTAATAACACGTTAAACTGACAGCCCTACTATGAATGTTATCAGAAATGTGTCAAAAAATCGAATCCGTGCAATAAGATTTGCAGTGTTAATTAAAAGCAGCCAAATGTCCATATACCCTGTTTATACCATGTCTTAGACAGCGATGTAGAGCATTTAGCTGCACTCTATTCAAATGCAGATTGCATACCCTGGCCAGCCTCCAGCTTTACCAGATGAACACTGAATTAGGAATGGAGCTCCTCTGTCAGAAGTGATGGACACAGGAAAGCTGTTGCACAGTGAGGCCTGTTACTGCTGGTCTAAATAATAGATAGAGTTCAGAAGGTCTTGCTGACGGGGACAGGGGAGACACACAATGGAACCTACGCAAAGCCTTCCTCCGCCAGACACTAATCCCAGACTAACAGAAAATTTTAGACGCCCTCATGGTTTATTCAGAAACCTGAGATAGGTTAATTTCAGCTCTGCAGAAGGTCTGCTCAAAAGTAAAGGGTAGTGTAAATATGCAATAGTCACTGCCCTTAAATTATGAATACACTTGTGCTCTTAGAGCTGAAAGAAGTGAACTTTTTTGACATTTATATTAATTTATAATATTATATTAGGCTACATTTATAAAAATATATTTACATTACACAAACATAATTATATAGAATCATAGTCGGCAAGTTAAAACAGCATTAAAATAAGTTCTTTCACACACTAATGGTCAGAATTTTGGAATAATCAGGTTAACAAGGTGGGATGGGCTACACAACAGGAGAGCACATGGCACAAGAAAACACATGACAAGTCATGTGCTCAGACCAAAGGAGACATGAACACAAGCACATGGCCAATAAAATAAGTCACCAGCCATGATGTGCTCACACAAAAAGAGACAAGCACACGTAGCTAATGAAAACACTTGAAAGTCACGTGTTCACATAAAACATGACAACATGAAAGCACACATCTAGTGAAAACACAAGATAAGTGCTACACAGCACAGCACAAGACAAAACATGACATGAAAGTACATGAAACAAGGCACTGACTAGACAAAACAGGAGTGTCAGGGCTCTGTCACAAAACCGAGAAATAGACTTGAAGTGACAGAACCCTGGCAGGATATTATTATCAATGTTGAAAACAGTTTCCTGGTTACCGTTTTAGTGGAAACTGTGATTTACTTCCAATTACATTTTTATGCACTAAAATAGAAAACCGCTATTTAAAATTGACCTTTCGCCGGCCCCTCCCACAAAATGGCCATTGTCCAATCACACATCATAGCAACCGTTACCGTGTGAGCTGTTCCGTCAAACAGTAAGCGGTGCGCCCACGGCGTTTGTAAATAGGACGCATGATACCCCGAGAGATTGTCTGGAGAAGTTGTGTTTTTTCCCTTTCCAAAGCCCAAAACACAACGCGAGCCGTGCCTAAGATGTATTAAACAGTGTGGACGCCCCAATTCCAGTTAAATGTGTCGAACATGGTTAACTCGTCTCACGTGCAGCGTGCGTGCGACTGAGATTAGTCAAAGAAGCACGGAGAAAGCAGATCAAGAGGATCCACAAAGGACTTACTGTACATTTTCTAAAGGGTTGTTGTTAACATACCATGATATTCTCTGGGAAAATGAGCAGCAGTCAGCTAAGTTAGCAGTGCAGCACCGTAGACTACAGTTTAGAGGACGTTCGCAACGGGGGAAAGCATGAAGCTTACATGACAACATCAGTTCATATATCAATATCGTAACGAATAGAAATAACCTTGAATAACGTATGGTTCTCTGCCTCTTTCCGTCTCTTATGCATAACGTTAGTTACTTTTTAAACACGAAAATCGCATTCAGCATGAGCATGACACGCAATCGGTTGCTGTGTAATGAACAACCTGCTTGTTAAAGCGAACGTGTAGCTACTCCTGTATCGGAGGCAACATGAATAAATATGCAGTGCAAGTTATATATTTCGAACTCCAAACAATTAGCCACTGGACCAGTTTATAAAATCTTCAAGGCTGTGCTGGTTGCATTTGAGGTAACTTAGCATGGTCATGGGGTTTTTCTGATTTTTCTTGAGACTGGTAAGCATTAGCATCAATAGTAGTCGTGTCTCATTCATTTCTTAATTTTATATTTGGAATAAATCCCTCCACCGCATACCGTAACCCCTTTTGCTTCGATCTTGCTTGATATCGCGGAGGTATTGCTCCAAAAAAGGTCACTGACACGCACGGGAATACCCTTTGCCGTCATGGCAATCTGTCGCGCTGCCCGTGTTTGACCATTTGTTTGACGGAGGTATCAACAGTAACTAAGGGGGGCGGGGCTCGGCGAAAGGCTAATTGTAACAATATTTCACAATATTACAGTTTTTTACTGATTTTTTGATAAAATAAATCCAGCCCTGGTGAGCATAAGTAACTTATTTCAAAAACAAAATCTTATTTATTTCAAACTTTTTACCTGTCTCAGATGTTGCTGCTTTTGTCCACAAGTGCAAGTTCACATTAGCTTTGCATCTCATGCACCGGACGATTTCCCCAGTAGGGAAAGGAGGCAGGCAGATAGATCGGACTCCTACAGTCTCAAAGATTTCACAGGCAAGCTCTATGGGGATTAGATGAATAAAAATTCCACTCTCTGCTTACTAAGTGAGGTTTTCTTTTTTGGACATTATTAGCGATGGGGCTGAGGAAGTATAATTAAATACAGCCGCACAATACAGTCTCAAACCGCATCAAAGACAATCCACAGTCCCCGGTGCCTAAATTTAAAAGTAAATATAGAAAAATCTCAGCCTCCCTCCAGTCTTTCTGGGGATAGATGAATTTTTATGAGGAGTTGGATGCTTTGTTTATCGATTGAGGCACAAAGAGAGTTACAGTTCAGTCGTCTAACTTTCTTTTATCTCTTGATCGGAACATCTCCTGTCAGCTGTTATCTTCAGAATGCTTCGTACGGGATTTAGAAAAAATATGGAATGCTTGAGTCCTTTTTGCATTTAGTGCACACATTCTTTTTGTTTTATTACATGTTTCTGCAGTGCTCCTTATAAAAGGACACAGAAATAAACTTTTGCGCGCTGGATTTACAGAAGTCATAGGCCAAGTTTAAACTGCATAGATAACTATTTACTGTAAATCACAATCCATTCATTATGTTTTCCATCCTGGCTTGCTTCCGCTCCAGGGCGACCTTCAGTTGGGCAGTAGGCTTTGCTGTGTTTACTTGTTTTCTTCTTTTCCAACTCAAACATCCTAGGGGAAGCATCAGCCATGTCAGAGAGAGAGAGAGAGAGAGAGAGAGAGAATAGATGATAGTGTGATATTGTAGTATTTCACAAGCCTTCATTTTAATTCATGTACCTTTCAAATCAAATATGCACATTGTGATGGCTCTCAGAGACGAGCGAATAATGTTGAGTGTGGAGTGTTCTGTTCCTTTACCTACTCCTGCTTATGCCTGGATGATTCAGAAATAAATAATTGAAGGGTCTTTTGACTGACCCACTGTAGCTTTGACATCACACTCCTCTTCCTCATAAGGTCTACTCCGATAGGTAACTGAACATCATTAGGTTAGATTCGCACAACATTTTTTTACAATACATTGCTCCAAAGCTGCATGGACATTTGGGAAAAAAAAAATAAAATAAAAAATGAATGAACTCATTACTAAAACCCCACTGTGATTACATCAAGGGAGACAGTGTCAATCAATCAATCAATCAATCAATCAATCAATCAATCAATCAATCAATCAGTCTCAAACTCTTTAAGATTTTTAAATAGATAAGGAAACCAGAGGAATCATTTTAATTCAATGATTAACTTTTAAATTTTTTGTTTCAATTTTAATGACTTTTAGGCCCTGTTTACACAAGAACACTCGCGGGTGAAAACGTAAAAAATATTTGATCGGATGCGCCTTTCGTTTACACGGCGATGACGTTTTTGGGGCTTAAAAATGCAAAAAAAAAGTGAACCTCCCTCCAGAGTGGAAATCTTAAAAACGCTCCACCATCGCGTTCCCGTCTAAAGGGTAAAAATCCAAAAGTCTGCTAGACAGTGAAGGTTGTACGCAGGCGCGCGGACTAGCTGTTGTTATGTGGCAGTGCTTCATATTGCCACCTAGCTGCCTGGAGTGCATACTACATCAAATTTCACTCACTTTTGCGTCACCATATGCACGCAGATTTCCCACCCATAACGCTCGTATAAACGCTTAATAAAAAGTTATAACCCAAGGCCACATTTTTTTTTTCAGATCGTTTCTGTGTAAACATAGCCTTGGTTTGTATTCCTCAGTCACCTGTTTCCTGTGTTCCTTTGTTCCATTTGCCCTTCCAGTCAATAGTTTCTATGGACGCTAATTCAATCTGCACACCTGTTTGCCCTTGGCTTCATTATCTAGTTCTTTATTTTCTGCTGAGTTGTCGGTTATTGTCACGTCTACACACAGTTTGGTTGCCTTCTGTGAACCTGCGGATTACCTGAGTTTGTTTTATTTAATAAATATCTTTGTTTTGGAGCCTTTTGTGTCTTTCTCATTTCCATCTGGACTAAACTTTACAACTACAATGTCAGCTATTGATTTAACACTGCAAAAACAAATACAGAAAAAGCAAGGAAACAACTTTTGTAATTGAAAAGGCAAATAAGAACCTTGTGCTGAATAATTTGCTGAAAATGTGCTGAAAAAACATATTCTAGCAAAAATATGTTTCACCCATATTCTGTTTTAACTTATTCTTGTTGAATTGCATTATTAGAAAAGGCTGTTTAAGACAGAAAGAGCAACGATCCAGTCTCTGAACATACAGTCAGTGTTGTTACTGATCTCAAAATGGTCCATCGAGTTTGTGTTATTGATTTCCTAAAAAGCTGCATTGAGCTCTTAGGGACATGAGGAGTGGATGGGTCTTCTGCAGGTTCTGATGGTGTTCAGTCTCAGAGGATCACAATGGCAGTGGGGATCCAAACATTATTATTATGGCATTATTATAGGAGTCGTATTGATTCCATCAGGGTAGAAATGCAACTTAAAGGGATACTCCACTTTTTTCTTTTTTTTTTTTTTTTGGAAATAGCCTCATTTTACCTCTCCCCCAGAGATAAACACTTGAGTTTTACCGTTTTCGAATGTATTCAGCTGATTTTTTTTTTTATTTGTTTTTATTTTTTTTGAAGAATATCAGTAACCGGACAGTTTCTGGTCTCATTGACTTCTATGGTATATTTTTTTTCCTACTATGGAAGTCAATGAGACCAGAAACTGAAACTGTCTGGTTACTGATATTCTTCTAAATATCAAAAAATCGGCTGAATGGATTTGAAAATGCTAAAACTTTTTAACTCTGGGGGAGTGGTAAAATGAGCCTATTTCCAAAAAAAAAGTGGAGTATCCCTTTAAGGAACTGTGAGTGAATCCATTGTATAGCAGTGAATTTGTCAGCTTTGTATTTTTTTCTTCCTGATATTTAGTTTGAATTACAGATCATACAGAACTTTTTTTAGAACTGTTTCTGTCATCCCTATTTATGTTTTTAAAAGGTTTTCCTTGCTGCTTTCGCTCTTCACTCAATGTTAGCAGTTGCTCAGCAGCATACTGTGATGTGAAACAGCATGATTCTGTATTTAATGGTTAGGAAATATGGTTCAGTCTCTCTTTTTTTTCTACTTTGAGAAGATTTTTTCCCCCTATCTTTTTCCCCCTAAAGGTTAAACCGACACCTCCACAGTGCTTGAAGGGAAGCGTTTGTGAATTTGAAAAGAGAATCATGCTGAGATTTTGTTGGTTAGTACACTGGAAAAGACAGACAGAAATACCCTCCTCAAAAGAAAATCTGCAGACATTATTACACATGATAAGTGCAGATGGCAAGTCTTCTGAGAAAAAAGCTTTCATGGTGACTTCTTTCCACATTTCTATAGCAGAAGAAATGAAAATGGTCTGTTAATCATTACACTCTGGACAATTTCAGAGAAGTGTGACTGAGTCACTTAAAGGGAGCAGGAGTCTCTTTCATCAGTACTGGGCCACAATTTGACAACTAGAGCTTAAAATAATGCACAATAAAAAAAGTGATACTTACTTTGACGTTGGAAACTGAAGAAATTCAGAGAAATTCACAATTTTATATTGTCCGTCCCTTGTCACGTATTGCCTGTCAATGACGTAATATCTGTGTTTTCCCTGGTTTCCACTTGTACTGCCTTTGTAACCATGGTGAGAGACGTGGACAACTGCGTAACTGCTGCTGTTGTTGTTTCGTTCAAACATTATGGACCATGACAAGCAAACTTTGGAACAGAAATAAAACGTGACTCAATATCAGCGTACAGTTTTTTGAGATGCCGAGATCTCCGCATCCACAAACTTCGACTTGACAGAGCTTCACAACTTGACAGAGATGCCACTCTTGCATGTACTTTATTAGACAGGTGAGCAAATATACAAAACTAATCAATGTTATATATCTCAACATGATGAAATGTTAGAATAAGATCAATATAAAATTATAATGTTGATCTAGCTTACTGCTAGTCTCATACAGCCAAAAAACTAACACATAGAATAATATTATAACTTTCAACACACTCAAATGCAGTTTATTAACAGTGGTGTGTTACCTCACAATTTTAATTTGTAACATAAACTGACCAATTTGAGTATTAATTCAGCACTTGCAGGTAGTTCAGTAGAATGAAATGTCATTATTTATTTATATCCGCAGGACTCGCGTGTGGCGCTGATATCTGTTTTCTCATTAGCAATCACGACCTGCTTCATACCAGAGTCATGTTAAAAAAAAAACATGAATGTTTTCTCTCATCCATAAACATTATTAGATCCATCAGCATGACAAATTCCATGATTCCGCTTATTCACTGCGTCATCAATCTACACCATTGTTATTGTAAGAGGTTAGTGATCTCTAGCTGTGAAAAAATAGCATATTGTAGCTTTAAGATTTAAAGCCTAGATTAGGACAAGGGTAATAAGTTATTATACAAATTGTATCATCTCCTGAAAAGGGCAGTTGGAAAGATGATGATGTTACATTCTTAAGATTTAACATTTAAAGGGATTGTTCGCCCAAAAATTAAAATTAGCTCATGATTTACTCACCCTGAAGAAGGTGTATGTGACATTTTTCTTTCAGACGAATAAAATCGGAGTTATATGAAAAAAAAAAAAATAATGACCTGGCTCTTCCTAGCTTTATAATGGGAGTGAATGGGTGTATATCTTTGGAAGTCCATCACACCGCATCAATCCATGATAAAAGTGCTCCACGCGGCTCCAGGGATTATAAAAGTCTTCTGAAGTGAAGAGATGTGTTTGTGTAAGAAAAACATCCATATTTAAACTTTATCAACTAAAATACCGGCAGACGGCCATACGCAGTGATTTACGGCGAAACCATCACCACTAAAGCATGAGCAAGTACTGCCATTTCACCACAGTTAAGAGGAGTAGCTATGATAAAAAGTGAACTGGTTCAAGTGCCGTAATGCAGTGCAATACAGATGTTCAATAAATAAATTAATAAACATGTTATTAATAACAAGGACATTAACCAATCAATGCACCAAGTTAAGTAATCAGCGTACGTGTTTACATTACTCATTTAATGGCTTGAAACAATGGGGCACATTAATAACTCTTTTTAAGTAAAGAAATGCTTGTAAAAAAATATTATTATTTACCTATCCTTTACCTATATTCCTAGAATTCAACCCTGTATAGTAATTATATTCTAATCCCTTTTCCCTACGAAATAATCACAAGATGGAGTTTAGCTATCTTCTCCCCACACCAATAGTCTATTGATTTTGCCCTGGTCTGACTTCAGGGAGGATTTTCTCGTTGAGATAATATAGTAGTGATATCACCTGGAATCTCCTGCCACTGCTAAAGGGCCAAATCCTTATCTCTTCTGACAGGGAGTCTGACTTTGCCAACTTGGAGGAGGCCTGTCGCTCTCCTGACCTACCAAAGGTCTTCACTTTTACTCACAGGATTTATCACAGCTCTGCGGGTCTTAACGGCTCGCATACAGTTCAGATAATAATGCAGGAACTGTGCGGTCTAACGGTTATCTGACGATACTGTTCCCAGTCCACCCAAAAATGCCGTTAGAGTAATAGAGAGAGACAACAGGCATTTAATGTGAAAGTGCTGTCAGCACTAGCACCCAATCAGAATTCTATTGCAATTCTTGTTTCCTTGGAAACATTTGAGTATGCAGTAATCCTGAGGTTCTGGGATGGTGTGTGACGTAGAGTTAAAGTGACATGTCTTGTTGGACTCTATAAAGTTGATGAATATTAATGAGGCTTCCTGTATAATGCTGCAGTATATCCACCGTGGATATCTTTGTAAAGCAGGAGTGAGAACTGGAATGATCCATTACTTATGCGCCCGCTGTGCGCTGGACAAAGAGAATTTCTTACATGCTCCAGTCCTTCAGCTAACCCAGAGGTATCTGAAAGGTCTTCTTTCGCCCGGAGCACCGCGAGCAGGTCACAACCTTGGCCTGAGGAGTTATGAAGACTGAGTCTGAGAATCACTCAACTGTTTGTTATGAATTCACTGAAGTTGACAGTTGGTCAAATATTAAACTGTTTTGCTGTGTAGATTGCAAGGTAATATTATTTCTCAAGTGCGTTCTGGATTTTTTTAGTTTACTGAAGGTAACCATCCTGCTGCAAAACATCAGTAAACTTGTTTTATGGGATATATATCTGTATGAATCAGCAAAGCCATGGACATTTGTCTGCATGATGTGCAATAGAGTGAAAAAAAGGAGGAGGAGAAAGAGAGAGGATGTATTTTCTGCAATACAGAGTTCAATGAATGTTCTTTAGAACTGCGCATAGTAAATGAATCTCAGTGTGAGGTTAATCTGGTGCTGCAGTATTTTTGGTATGCTTATCGAGGCCCAAAACAGAGCAAGTCAAAGGTTAATAGGAGACCAAAAGATGTGATTTAATGTACATAATTATGAAATATGTAAACGAGAACATTTGCATTTTTGAGTTGTCTTGTTCACTAGAATGCAAATTAAAACCTGTGGAATATATATATATAATCGTGATTAATCACATTGGTGATTGAAAAAATAAAATGATTGAAAAATGTTTTTTTTTATATTGAAAACAACATTGACATTATACTGTGTTTAATTTCATACTAAAAAATTCTAATTTGGAGCAAATGATCTCTCTCACAATGTAACACTGTCCATCAATGAAAGTTTTAAAGAAATATTGATGAGATCCTGATATTGACGACAGGGTGGAGAATTCGCATTAGTTGTGTGTGTGTGCTTGGCCATCAATTGGTGTTTCAGACTGGTGTTTCAGCTCAGTTCACAATTACAATAAATAAATAAATAAATATATACAGTATGTTTTTAAATCATTCGGCAACTTTTTTTTTTTTTCAATTCAGATTCTATATAAATCAGAAGTAAGAATCAGAAGTAAACTTTCAATTCAGAATCGTATCTTATTGGCATCCATTTTGGCGTCTCGCGCTAGTCATGCACTCAAAACGTTAAAGGTGCCATGTGTAAGAATTGAGATAAACATATCCAAAAAATGAGCTACACGCATCAAAAGAGGGAGGCGGTATGCGGGCAATATAACCACCAGCCAAATTGCAACACACGAATAACTCACACGGCTTGTGGGCGTACTTGAACCTGATGTCAGTCGTGTGGAAAGTACAGTCCACTACTACATTTCAGTTCAGGGAAGAGTTCAAAAAAATGATGGGTCGATTTTATGTATGAGGAATACATTTTGGTAAGTTGTAGCATACTGTGTCTTTCAACAGTGTTAGTGTTTGTTTTTTTACTAGATGATCGGTTCACACGCTCTAGGGATCTGCCGTGTAACATTTACAAGTGCCAAAATGGTATTTATTGTTTGACTTGCATAATGAAATTGACAGAATCTGAGAGCTGAGATTTTTTTATATCATAACTAACCTGCTCTGTCTAATCTGTCGATCTCCGTGTCCTCTTTGCTTTGTGATTATTCTGTGTGTGACAAAATTGATGTGTGGCGTGAGAGCATGTGAAAAGTGTCAATTGCGTGTCTAACAGTGAATCTGTGAGAGTTGGCAGCTGTGAATGGCGCTCAACAACAGTGAATGTTGTCTGTTGAATTAATGTAATTCAAACTAACAATACAAATGTAATATGAACAAAATTAATACCGGTATGAACATATTCACTGGTAAAGGTGAAAGGGGGTTCGCTTGAAGATGTCATATTTAAAATCACTTGACATCAACCAACGTTCCCCTGGAGACAAAATGTCCTTTATTAGGAGTTGGCTCGGCTTCGACTATGGCTCTAGGGTCGTTGTGAAGGTAGGGGCGGAGCAGAGACTATGCCATTTCTCGTTTGTTACCAACTCACTTTCTCGAGGAATACTGCACCTGGAATCTGGTATGGAATGTGGAGTATGAATTGATTTTTTGACAGGCACCTTTAACCTACTATTTGGCTGGCTCCCAAAAAGTGTGTTTCTGGTCTAGCTAGATCCGGTAATTTCAGACAGGAATGTGCGGCGCTACGCCAGTTTTCATTTTTGGATGCAAAAAAGATTCTATTGGCTGCGCTGGTAATTGTGCCCATTTTGACCTCGGTGTGCTCTGTAAAAACACTGACCAAATTAATCTTGCGGAAAAAAAAAAATGTATCACGTTAAAATGGGTTTGCGTTAACACCGTTAATGACACTGTTAATATATATTATCTGTGGAATAATATATATAGTCTTAAACAGAATCTTTAAGCAATAATAAACACATGCTTTAGTTCAGTGTATTTACAGGAACTTTGTTATCCAAAAACTAACATTATGCCAGCGTTGATTTTTTTTTAAATTTATTTTTATTTTTTTAAATGGTTTTTAACGTATTGGCAATTTTCTTCCAAATATCGTCTTTTGTGTTCTACGGAATAAAGAAAGTGATACAGAGTTGGAATGACATGACAGTGAGTAAATAACCACATTTTCATTTTGGGGTGAAATATCCCTTTAAGGGCCAGATTTACCAAAAACGGCAAATTAACGTTAGAGCAAAATCCCCCAAAAAGTGCCAATGGGAGTGTAAAGTTCTCCGGGTGATTTACTGATAATATGCACATTAAAGAACACAGATGCAGATGTATCATTTCCATAAAGAGCAATGCAATCTACCAAGAGCAGTGCCAGCTGCTTAGTGTCTGGTAAGGTTTAAGACATGCTTTTTTGGGGCATCATTTTAAACGAATTGACTGGCACAAGCCTTATTAAATTGTGTTGCATTGTTCATTTAAATCCAATTAATTTCTCCCATAAATTTTGTATGCCCGGCAACATTGCTGAAAAAAGTTTCCCTTTGTATCATTACCTTAAAGGGTACATATCATGCTTTGAAATCATTCATTTTTTTTACATATAAATCATATATTTGTGGTCTATATAAAACAAAACGGCAATGCTTGGGTCTGGATTCGTCATTATTATAGCTCCACAGACCCCTTTTCTACCCCTTTTCTGATGTGCGTCTGTGGGCAACTCGTTTTGGAGCGGCCTCTTTAAATAAAAAGTAGATACTCCGCCCACTCTCCAGGTTGCTGAGTTCACACTTGGTATAACTCCACCCTGTTAGGCCATTTTTTTTTAGTTTGATTAGAGATACACAATTATATAGAGTCAAAGAACATTTTTATTCACACTTTAACAAAATGTTACAACGGAAAACAACGGAACAACGGAAGACATGTCCTTCAAGCCTTATATGTGCGATCGCGAGCGAGTTGAAAATGAAGACGACGAACCTGCCGAACACAGTCTCCATATGGATGTAGTGCAATGGTATGTAACTGTATTGTGTTATAAGTGAAAGTTGATCATTTATCTTGTTAAAACAAGCACTCTAACAAGATAAATGACTACGGTCTAATCTTACCACTAAAAATCTGTATTGATAATATGATACGTTTAGAAAAGCATCAGAAAACACAGCAGCTAAATGACCATTGATGAAACTCAAGAACAATAATACTGCAGACGTCTAATATTACTTCAAAACAAAAACAAAAAAAGACAGAGGTACTGCTAAACCATGACCGCCATGTGTTTTAAGAAAGTAAACTACTTTATTTTTATTAACGATATTTACAGCTTATCGAAATGCTCTGTTTGTCGTCTCCAAAGATAGAAGGAATTTACCCCTCTTTCAGACGAAGTCGATCGGCGAACCCTTTTTTATACTGGCGGAGGTTGTTGAAGTTGGAATCTTTGAAGTGCTTCAGGTCACTACATCCAACAGCCGAACATTTTGACTTGCCCTCTCGTAACTTCTGCATCATTGAGCTTGGACTACAAAATCGGAGCGAGAAATAAAAATGGCGGATTACTCGAAGTGTTGGACTGGTAGTCAATGTCCTTATTTGTCAGTTCCGCTGCAAATACTGTGACGTAATTGTTCAAAATGTGTCATAGATAACAGAAAAATCAGAACAGGTTGAAAAATATGACCAAAACAGAATAGGACTTTTCTGTACTTATAAATATGCAACAAAATGCATTTAAGGGCTAAAAAAAGTGGATTTAGCATGATATGTCCTATTTAAGTTTGTAAGATTTGCAATCTCAATTTCTATTCACAGATTATAATGGGTAGTTTGCTTATATTCGGGGAGCGCAGCACAAAGGCAGTAACTGCGGGCATCTAGCTGAGCTTGCAAGCCCGTACATCAGCAGCTGACATCAATGTTGAGAAGCCATTACAGAGGCCGATGAGATTTACATCTGTCTGTGTGTATGAGTGTGCATTTTTATTGAGCGTCCCGCCCGTCCTGGACACTGCCTATGAATTGCAGGGGTTTGTCAGTAAACCTGTCAGGGGCTAAATTTTCAGTTAGGGGGCTGGAATGGCTCACTGTGCACTCCATCTGACGAATTCAGACATTTTATTTCCTCGTCCTATAGAAAGATGGTTCTGATCAGATAGGGCATCCATCATAAGAGAGTACAGACGGCAGACTGCCACACAAAAGCACTCAGCGGAGTTACGAGGCAAAAACATGGCAATATTCCCTTCGAGTCTGCTACCTTTTTTTTTTTTTTTGGTCAAAACAAATCAAACAAAACCTCACCTGGATTGAGATCAGTCATGCTGGAGTGTGAACCGAGAGTGTCTCAGTGGGGGGAATCACTGCTGGACTTTCTGCAGAAATAATCAATCTCTCTCAGTGCTTTTCCTCTGCCTTAACAGCCACATTTGCTGCATTAAATGCTCTGTGCTCTAACAGCCTAATTCAAACATATAGCTGCCCTATTCGCTGCACTAACTATTACATGCTGTGTTTTAACAGCCAATAGGGTTTTAAGTTAAAGCAGCCAGCTGCTCTCAATTTGTCTCTCTTTTGTTTTCCTCTTTTTTTCTTTCTATCTTACTTCCTTCATTTCTTCCAATCTGTCTTCAGGCACATCTGACTGCTCAGAGGGCCATTTTTGATTGGAACTCTGCCCAATATGCAGGAAGTCAGTTTATTATTTGCTGTACTAGAAGAGAATTGTCTTGAAATCTTTGGAGTGGGTAATCGGGTCTCACATGCTCTTCAATCCAGCCGTGTTGCACACAACATTCATTTATCAGCCCCCTTTTTTCGTTGCTCTTGGCAGCAGTTCAACCCTATGTGGTCTATCACAGTCTCCCTGTCATACAGCAAATTCAAATGACCTTTTAACTTTAGCTTGACAGGTTAATGGATGGTCTTACATGCAAATTATGTGGAAAACAGGGGTGTAGCAGTTATTATAACTTTTAGAAATTTGAAAGTATGGGAAATAGCCAATTAATTTTAAAATCTCCATTTTGCTTCAGAAAAAAAAAAAAAAAATATATATATATATATATATATATATATATATATATATATATATATATATATATATATAAAGTATAGGGTCCTAAATTCATTGTTTTATGAGTGTATTTTATAATGTATTTATTCTTAATTATGAAACTATTACTGAAATTATGTTAATGTTACTATTTTCTTAATTACACATCACATAGAGAAAAGATAACTATTAAGCAATATCTCTTCTTTTTTCTAATTAAATTAAACCGTATATATATATATATATATATATATATATATATATATATAAATTGTTTTGTCTCACACTGAATTTTCTTTAGTGAATTTATTCTGCAGATGCAATCAGAAGCATAGTTTAGATCCATATTTGGATTTCTTACAGTTCATCACTGAGAAGGTTTGATGAGAGATTTGATCACAACAAAGCCAAGTGAATGAATGACACTTTCATTTGAGCAGAATATCTCATGGAGATTGCTGAACTCCAGTTTGCTTGTTTGTCGTATTTTCAGATCATCTGCTTCCGCAGTGTAGAGAGAGAGCATGTGCGCATGGTTGACATGCTGCAAATATTAAATAAAGCATGAGGCAGAAAATGTATCCTCTTAACAGAAAATCGTTGATTGGGGGATTTATGCCTGGCAACCACAAGCATAAAAGCTCTTAGTCGAGGCTTGAACAGTTGTAATATTTTGTCTCCTCATTTTTTTTCCCAACAAAAATAGAGATTTTGGTAAATCTTTTTATTTAAAAAAGAAATGTTAATAGTCACAGTTATCGTTCAATGGCCTTGCTGTTGTCTTGTCTTGGTCATGGGAAAAAGGTAATTGACAAATATTATTATTATTTTTTTTTTTTTTTTACGAAATCAGCACTAGTTCATTGAAACCCAAAAGGTGGTGCAACAGTGCATGATTAAGATTAAGAGTGCAGAAGTTAAGTAAGACTCCCTACTCTTTGTCTGTGATTATCCACTCATAAATCCCGACAGTGTAATGAGCACATTTGTGTTTTCCTGGATTCATTCCACGCTGAACAGAGTGCATCACGAGGGCTCATAACTGATAAAAAAATACCTTGTAAATGACCAGAATGATCAGTAATTTCATCCAATCATAAACAAGTGTGTTCAACAAGTCTGGATAACAATTCCAAGGGAAGTAGGAGAGTTTAATGTGTGTCTGAGGACTTCCTTTGCATGTGAGAGTTTCACTGGCAGACATTTACTAAATTCCAGCTCCTCAAAAGCCACAGATGAGAAGAAAACTTGATGAGAGGCTCGCTGCTCTCTCCAAAGACTTTAGACTTAATGCTGCTGATCATCTCCAATGTGGTGATAATTGCACAGTTAACTGTGATGCACTATTAAGCAAGACTGTACACTAAATGTGTTTGAAAATCATCTGGGATATAGCACTTTGCAAATATATTGATACATCCATGTACAGTCAGTCTTCAAAAGGAATACTGTATCTCATCAGCATCTTCTGCCTTGATGTTCATAATAACAGCATTTGAAGCTTTGAAACTTTGACAGTTGCTCTCTGCCAAGGCAGTGGTTGACGAGTCTATATCCAGAAAAGATAATAATAATAAAGGAGTTGCTGCATCTCAGTGGGGGAAATAATGAGCTACAGTTCTTCCTATCAGCATGAATCTGTCAGCCAGCTCAGATCGCTGTCATTCACTCAGAGAAAACCTGTGAGTTGTTCATAGGGTCTTGTCCCCTGGGTTCTACACAGACTGTCGGTATTTGGCCGTTGGCTGATATACGTTTCACTTTCTTTGTGTGCGGCTATCAGCCCAGGGCAGAGGAGTGGGTCTGTCCCACAGGCCATCATGGGCCTCATTGGTCAGAATTGACCAAAATATTTATTTATTTATTTATTTGCTTGGGGTGACAATTGATGACTTGTTGCATTAGCTATATGAACACACCAAAAATCATGGACATGATTTGGATATGTAAAGAGTCAAAAAATTAAATGTAACTCTTGGTACCTTCAAAGTCTAAAATTAAGACATTGGAAATGAATGGGAAATGAATGGTAAAACTCGGAAAATGTTGGTGGTACAAACTACAAATCAGCCATGATGCAAAAATAAATAAATAAATCAATAAATCAATCTATAGGAAAAATATATAACAGTATATAACAACTTTTTTCCATGATTCCTTAATTGTTTAATTAACATTAAAGAGACAGACAGCCTATTAAGACCTACTGTAATGAACAGATCTAACATAATCTTACATATCAGATGTTTTCCCCCAACAGATAGCCAAATGTTTATATATATATATATATATATATATATATATATGATGAGATCTGGGAAAACCTGTCAGATGGCGCGCATGTACATTTTCAGTCTAAAAATAGATTGTTAGTTTCAGATAAATTAAAGTATAGTATAGATTCAATACATTATTATTAGAACATCTTGTTTATCATCTCTGAATTTATCTTGGTGGGTTTTCCCAGATTGCATCACACATTTTAAAACTGAGGTCCTGACTCTCTGTGGTCATTAAAAATCCCAGGATGTCCTTCGGTAAAAAAGTAGGGGTTTAACCCTGGCATCCTGGCCAAATTTCCCCCTTGCCCTCTGTCCACCATGGCCTCCTAATCATCATTGGCTTCATCACTTTGTCGCCGCTGCACCAGTAAAGCTGCTGTGTGGTGGGCTGCTGTCACATCATCCAGGCGGATGCTGCACATTGGTGGTGGTTGAGGAGATTCACCTTTCCATATGAAAAGCGATTTTAGTACCCAGAAAGCGCTATATAAATTTAACGAATTATTACTAATTACTCTTCTCAGAAAATGTAAAAAATGTTGCACTGGTTTTGTCTGCAACTTGTAATTAGTAACATGCCCATTCCGACTCGTGCCAGCATGGGTCACAAATTAAATGTATTTGTAAATGATAGCTCATAAAAATGGTAAAAAAAAATAGTATCATAAAATCCCCTCAAAATTCTGAATAATAACCAAAAAATATTATTGAACAAAAATATATTATGTTGATTTTCCTAAAAATAAATAAATAAATAAATAAAAAAAAGAGTTGCATTTCAAGGCTTCTGGATCTTTTGACCGTGAAGGTACCAAGAGTAACTCAAAAATGAATGGGCTTAGATGTTTACTAACTCCGGGCTCCAATAAAGGGCCTCTGAAATTCATATGGGAAGCTGAGAGGGGGGAATAAGGTGGCATGGCACATTAAAAATTAGCCATGCTTAGAGCAGTAGGACGTCTTCTGATGTTGCAACTGCTAATAGAATCACAGCATCTGCTTGCTTTACTGATGTTGGCAAGGGCGTATGCGTGTTGGTGATGGTGAAAAGCTGTGTTCATTTTAGTCATCTTTTACAGCTTTGATACATATTTTAGCCTTCCTGTTTGATTATTCCAGATAAAATCAACCTCTGGGGATAAAAGAGCACCTAAAATTATATTGTTGGCTTTTTAAAATTCTGGTCCCACTTTATATTAAGTGGCTTTAAGTACTATGTACTTTCATTGAAACAAATAATTTGATACAATGGACTTATTGTGTACTTACATGTTTTTACATTGTACTTATATTTTTAAAATACCAGCATGTAATTACAGCTGTAACTAATTTATGTAATTACATCTGTAATTACACAGCTGACCCATCCCTTACAATTTAACCTACCCATATCACCACACCTGTCCCTAACCTTACCCAGATCACACCTCAATAGCAGCAAAAAGTGTTTTACAATACAACATGAGCACAAGTACATTGTACTTATTTTCCAATGTAAGTACATAGAACTTAAAGCCACTTAATATAAAGGGGGAACAAAATTCTTATTATTATTCATAATTAATAATGGTTGTTGTTGTGGTATTTATACAACAATTAGTTCTAATCGTTGAATAATTTTGGTCCTGCAGTGTTCAAAAGTTAGAGATTATTATTGTCATGTCATTAGATGGAATCAAGTGACTGTCTTTACGAATAAATCACTTGAGTCATTCGTTAAACTGATACATTCAGGAATAAAACAAGGCACTGTCTTTATTATTGTTTCATTGAATCACTAAATTAACCAACTTGAAAAAAATATTTATAAATGAGTTATTTAATATTTAATACTTGTGATTTAGATTGGCATTTCTCATAAATCTATCCAAATGCAGAACATCACTTTCTTTAGACAGTTATTTCAACGCATTCTCATCCTTTAGCGTCATATAGAACGCTATATGACAAAACGGCGCTATACTACGGACATGGCACCCGTTATCGTTAATATAACACGTGCTGTGATGGTTATTTAGGTGTGGGGTAGGGTAGGGTAGTCTGATATAACGCTAAAGGATTTATGACGCCTTGCGTTCGCATGAATATTAACGATAAAGGGTGCCATGTGCGTAGTATAACGCCGTTTTGTCATATAGCGTTCTATGTGATGCTAAAGGATGAGAACGGGCTGGTTATTTAGATCTTAAGGGAACATGATGTACCTGACAAAGGAGCATTTATAACTGTAATAAAGCCGACCTTTGGCTTTTTCTTCAGTTCACAGTACAGCCTGCTTCTTCACTCCAGACTTCTGTAGCACTGCTAGTACTTGCTTTGCATTTGATATGCTGGATTAGGCTGTGATCCATTATATTCCATCCATGACAGAGCTGTGTGAAAAAGGTGAGACATGTCTTTAGCTGAAGGACTTGTGATGAAGGACTCTCCATGTCTCTGAGAGAGTCATGAGAGACAATGATGGGGCTGCTGGAGGAGGGTTTTAAACTCACTCTGTATCCAAAGCAACAGACAGACCTTCTCACTGTGCCTCTGGCAGGCACACATCCGGTCTAGTATTCAGACTTTTATGCGTGTTTTTCTCTATGTGTGTGTGCGTAGGTGGTTGCGTAGGTGGGTTGGTACAAAGTGCAGCGGTCAACTTCCATTGAACGAGTAGGAAAAAAACTCCTGACATTCCCATGAGAGCATTTTATAATGTATCATGCAACTCAAAAAGAACATTTGCTTGTATTTGAAGCCCAAAGTCACTTCAAAAGGGCAGACAGAGAGTTCAAATAAGAGCGGGAAACAATGTCAGACAGATAGCACGTCTCCTGTGGATATTCTTGCAATTGCAGGCAGCAAAAACTGACCTCAGTATAATTCACATATTTTTTTTTTTACTTTTTATTTTGTAATTCAGTGTCTCTGTACTTCATGTTTTGGAGATTTCCATTAATGATATTTGCTTTAAGAATCCTGTAGTATTAAGGTATATATACTGTATATATACAGTCATGCCCAGAATTAATCATACCCCTGGTAAATATGATAAAAATGGCAGTACAAAAATAAATCCGCATTGTTTATCCTTTTAATCTTTCATTAAAAAAATTGGCATCCTAACCTTTCGTTTAAGGAAAAGAATTGAAAGTGGGGGGGAAATCTAATTATAAAATAAATGTTTTTCTCCAAAACATGTTGGCCACAATTATTCATACCCTTTTATTAAATACCTTTTTGCAATCTCCTTTTGCCAAGATAACTGCTCTGAGTTTTCTGCTATAATGCCTGATGAGTTTGGAGAACACCTGACAAGAGATCAGAGACCATTCCTCCATATTCCCAGATCCATGTTGGTGCTTCTTCTCTTCAGTTCAGACCACTCATTTTTTAGATGGTTCAGGTCAGGGTCTGGGACGGTCATGCATGGCAGAAGCTTCATTTTGTGCTCCCCAACACATTTTTGTGTTGATTTTTATGTTTGTTTTGGAAACTTTTTATCCTGATGGAAGATCCAACCATGGCCCATTATTTCTATCAGCTTTCTATCAGAAGCCGTTATATTTTCCGTTGATATTTGATAGAATCCACAATGCCATGTATCTAAATAAGAAGTCCAGGACCTCCAGCAGAAAAATAGGCCCCAACATTAAAGATCCAATGGTATATTAAATTGTACACATGGGGTACTTTTTTATCCTCATGTCCACCAAACCCATCTAGTGTGCTTACTGCCAAAAAGCTCTTTTTTTAGTCTCATCTGATCACAGAACCCTGTGCCATTTGAAGATCCAGTCGTGTCTGACCACTGAATATGCTAGAGTTTGTTTTTGGAGGAGCGAGGAGGATTTTTCTTGAAACCCTCTTAAACAACATGTGTGGATGCAGGGGTTGCTTGATATTTTTTTAGGCTTTCTTACCCCCAAGACTCAACTAATCTCCGCAATTCTCCATCTGGGATCCTTGAAGAGTCTTTGGCCACTCAAACTTTCATCCTCACCGTCCATTAAGAAAATATAGAGACACATCCTCTTCCTTGCAGAATCTTAAAATCTTTAGTTTCAATTCTTTAGTTATTTTTCTTACATCCACTTTCTATTTTGTGATGCTCAACAATCTTTTGATACACATCAGAACGTGGCTGGCGAGTATACACACACACAGACACACTGGTTGGATTTTTATCATTCTAGGGTGGTTTTGCTCACACACTACCAACACAAATTTATGTTCAAACACCTAGGTAAAAGTGAATTTTCTATAATAGGTGCCCTTTAACATTGAAATCACTCACGCCAGACGCACTATTCACGTCTGGTGCGAATGCACCATTAGATGACGGAAGTGGCACCTGGTGTGATGATCTGCTGCTGTAGCTATTTTAAGGTTTCGACGTGTTGTGCTTTCAGAGATGCTCTTCTGCAGACCTTAGTTGTAACAAGTGGATATTTGAAATCAAGATTATTATAAGTAATACAATTATCCAAAATATGTAATTTAGACAACTTAACTCTTATTAACATTGTGACTTTAAAGCCCAATGTTCATGCACAGTCAACTTTTCCTCTCCATTGTCCTTTCCATTTCTTTATATAACCGTACTCCACTGGCTCCATGGCAACTGGTGTGAATTAAGTCTGAAGTCATTATGAAAGTAATTAGCGAGAGTGTGTGTGTGCGCGGGTGGAGCTGGAAGCCCTCTGTTTCGTTCTGTCTCATCGTCTTCTAAGACTGCTGTCAGATGAGTGCAGATGGGTCCAGGTTCTGCCATCTGTTGAGGGACATAGGTGTGCATGAAAAAAACATGAATTAAAAAAGGAATTGCTTGAGTGTGGAGCACTGATTCAAAAAGTAGCTTTAACTCACCCTGCGTATTTAACTTAAAATGCTTGTTGTCAGGATTTGCCTATGACAGTTCTTCATGCCGTGAAATAGGCTGTTGTGACACAGAAATGTAAATGTGCTTACGTGATTTGCATTTAGAAAAAAATCCATTTCCATTAGATGATTAGAGATGATTCATTTCATTATGACACTTTCTTAGAGAGTGGTGTCTTTTATTGGGCAGGTTTCAGAGAGACATGGCAGTGTTTGCTTTTCCAAATGGAAGTCTGATCAGGAATAGCTTATCTCTGGACTATTAGCTTTTTCAATATTTGCTGAGGTAAATAATTAATGGATTGCGATCATTCTCCATCTCCTCATCTAAAAAAAAAATACCTCTTGGTTTAGAGGGGTCCTTTTATGAATTATTTTATGCCATGCATATGGTTAAGGTGTGGCATTAACATAGCACATTGGTGTCAAATAAAAGTGTCCTTGAAAATATTTTTAAAAAGTAGTTTAAAACATATGCTGAGTTTGTAATCCTGTTGTCTTCATATGTAAAAAAAAAGAAAGAAATAAAATACACCTCGTACATGTATGAGTTTACACATCTTAATCATATATAGATATAAATATATTGTTTAATGTTTTTTTATTATTTATTATTATTATTTTCAAGGTTGAATGCAGGTTTGTTGCCAAAGATCCACAGTATTTGTTCATTTTAGGTCTATCCAATTGGCACTTTATTTGTGTCTGCATATCACAAATCTGGGAAATGAGAAACTAAAAAGAAAGTACAAAGTTTTTTTGATGTTAATTGTTGTGCAAGCTGACATGTTAATTAGCAAATTTTGTATTCTGCCTTTCTTTAAATGTGATTCTACTCGCTATTCAAGCGTTGGGAAGAAAATCTGCACATTTAATTACTTTATTTAAAAAAACAACAAAAAAACACACACACATCCACAAATATGCCTCTCTCCTCATGAATATTCTTGAGAAGATTTGAAATTTGAGTTCAGTTACGTGATTGACATTTCAGATCACAATGCCAATACAGAATATGCAGAAATGACGGAAGAAGTCGCCTTCCACGCACACACACACACACAGTGGCTCCTCAGCCTCCAATAGACTCCAATGAAGGAGGGCTGGAAAGGTCAGTCGCTGTTAATGAGCTATGTCTAGCCCATTGTCTCCGAGCACCAGGTCCGTCTTCATGATGAAACTGTGCAGCTGAGAGACAAAGATTACATTCCTTCCACATTCACCTTTGTGTTTAAATTAACTGCTACATTCCATACGTAGATTCTCAACAAGCCTGTTTTTTGTTTCTTTTTTTCAAGGCCGGAGGCACTAGGTGACTAATTAGAGCTACTGTAATTTAGACACTTAAATTCTAAATATAAAACTCTGCGGTCGACAATGCCATGCTCCTGTATTGTGTTTATTATTTTCTTCCTCTAAATGCACACTGCATATGTTCTTACTGAAAATGATATGGTATGGTTGAGTAATTTTAGGTTTCCCACATTCGTCTTTAGATTTCCACCAATGTAATCAGGAAATCTCTGGGTCGACCTATTGCTTTCATGGCACCCTGCTAGTAAACACTATTATTCTGTTTTCCTTTGTCTCGTTCACCCACACATAAAACACACTCTTGGTTCCATCAGCTGCTCTTTACCTCGGCATGGTGCACCTTGTGGAAATCCTCTGTTGTTCTTTCTGACTGGCCCTGTTATTTATCACTCAAATTCATTTGCAAGCCCTGAGGTGTGTGTGTGTTAACCGAGCAAGGGAAGGTTGATGTGTGTTCGCACATGCAAGGATGCGTGTGCGTGCTGATGGAACGAGACAGGGCTTGTTGCTGTCTCTATTGGATGTGCTCGCTTCCTCTCATTCCCTAATCCCTCAGTGTTAGTCATCTCTGTGCACAGAGCCCCTCAGAACTGTCAATATCCAGGCCAGAAAATCTCACTTCTTGATCTCTGCTCTCTTACTGCCATAGACAGACTTATAAGCCCTGCCGATGTGCTTAGCATGAAGATACACTGCTTGCCACTGAAACCTCTCAAAGCTTGATGCAAGGCATAGGGGACCAATAACAATATGTGGAGGGGAAAAAAAGGGTGGCCTGTTCTTAAGAGACAGAATGGTGGCACCGGACACCATACGGAATTACTATGTCATACTATCAGCTTCTTTTTGTGCAAATATTTCAGACTCATCTTTTATCTATTTATTTATATTTATTTATTTGAATTTATTAATGTGTGGGAGTTAAAAGGAAAGTTAATTGGAAAATTAAGTCTTTTGGCAAAGGAGTCTTGGACGACAATTAAACACTTCCCCTTAGAAAGGTTTGGTTGTGGTAAGATTTTTAAATGTTTTTAAAGAAATGTCGTATTCAAGGCTGCATTTGTTTGATTAAAATACAGTTAAACAGTAATATTGTGATCTATTTCTAGTTTACTGTATTTTAAAGTGTAACTTATTTCTGTCATAACAAAGCTGAATTTTGAGCACACATTACTGTTCAGGGACACATGAACCTGATGGTGAATGTAATCAGAATAAATCATTTTATTCTGATTTGGTGCTCAAGAAACTTTTCTTATTAATATCGATATTACAAACAGTTGTACTGCTTAATAATTTTTCAAGATACTTGACAAAAACACTAGACTGACTTTGTCATACTCATATTCTAGTCAGAATGTCTGATAGAGAGTCTGAATACTGCTCCATAGGGCTTTGATTATGAGGCGTGTCTTAACCGAACCAGAAAAAAAAAAAAAAAAAAAAACTCTGCACTTAATTGGATAGACCCATAGGCGTCATTTACAGGGGGGGCGGGTGGGACATGTCCCCACCACTTTTTGCCAGGGTCGATTTTGTCCCCACCACTTTTGAAACATCTCGCGGCACAGATGTACCAACACAAATAAAACATCCAGTTAATAGCATTCGTTTCATTTGTTTGTTAAATAACAGGCGATCTAGCACTGAAACGCGCGGAAACGCGCTTCAATCCGTTGCGGAGATTCCTTCCGGTGAAATAAAAAAATAAAATAAAATTCTCACAAACGTGTCCCTGTTTCTCTTGGTTCTAATTCCGCTCTCGTATATTTTTTTTCCCTCATCAAAACATATACAACCACTGATAAACATTTTATCAATTCAACCACTGATAAACATTATTGGTTTTGATGAGGGGAAAATAAAACTATACGAGTGCGGATTAGAACCCCAAACCTCCCGAGTCTCGACACGCTAGGCAAAAATTCTACCACTGGACCATCACTGCACATACACAAGAAAGGGTGTATATACTCACTATACTAACAACATATTAGTTCGAATAATTACACCCAAAGTACCAACACATTTTTGGTCGGACATCACATCTTTGTGCTCATTTTTATTTATGTACATCAGGAAGCAACAGGACATTGTCTTTCAAAACATGACCTACTCGAAAGAGAAAAAAGAATGAATGCATCATTGTACCCAGCACTTTTGAAAATGGCTTTCCTAGTACGTCTCTGTCCCCAGCACATTTCAAACCAAACTGACGCCCATGGATAGACCTACTACCAATCAGAGCAATGCAGTTAGTGACGTATGTTGAGCTATACATTCACACTTAACTCAACTGCACGCACGCTGGAAGAAGTAGTAAAATAATGAGCATTTCTTCTTTTACTTGGTCCTCCATGAGTGCGACCAAAGGAGAAACTACAACGACCACAGGGTTTTCATTGCGTCTCATCTTCTTTGCGACCATTGGAGTCAGCTTATAAAAATAACTTTTGCTAAATCCTGTTGGAAGGACGGCAAACACATCTTTCCGATCGACAAATGCCTTGATTGCAGTTCTGTTCGTCTTTAAAAATGAATGCTTTTTGATTTATTTTACAACAGACGCAATAGCAGAATCCATACATCTCAATTCTCCAGCTGCAGTCATCTTTGAGGGAAACCAGTTTTAGAACTATATTCTTTTATATTCCGTAAATATTCACACTACTTTTATACAATTTTCTTCTGAAAAATCTTTTCCCTGAAAAGTGGTTTGAACAATGCTATAATAGCATAGGAAGGGTATTTCCCAAAGTGTTTTGTGTTTTATATATATAATATATATTGTAAAGATGTGTTACCTTGGATTCAATGGTATTTAATGGCTAACACAATGCTTTATACTAGAAACATTGTAATTATCTTAGATCTGATGGCTATATTTGTTGACAGTATCGATACATTGCGGTACTCTTGCATCAGTGCAGTTGTGCACCTGTAACCCATGTATTCTGTCCTGCCACGCAACAGATAAAGGAACCGTACCTCTATTGGAGTCTGGACTGAGGCCTGCCACTCCAGGCAGCCTGGGAGCATCATACCCCATCTTTGTTCTCTGTTTGTTTCCCCCCTCTCTCTCTCTCTTGCATGTTTACATCACACTTCCCGTCTGAAGTCTATCCATCCCAGCTGAAAAACCATTGCAGTTTGATGCCAGTGTTGTACGTGGTGTGAATTCGGACAGCGTGAAGCCCAGCAGAGATGAACAGAGATCTCATCTAGCTGTCTTGACAACTCAATGGATCATTCCCCTCAGTTGTCACTGGGTCAGATTTCCATTCAAAACACCTTGACACATTTGATAATGTGACAAATGGGTCTCTTTGTCTGGAATCAATATCATCAGTATCATCCTCTCTGCGGTTATTTGTGCAATGAGCCAGCAAATGAAATTAACAGAAAGCAAATTAAAATGAGTGAAACTGATGGAAATTGGAAGTAATCCCAAGACAAAGGTCTTAATTTTTATGCTTTAATTGTTATGCTTTCTGATCAGATGATACGCAAATAAGCAAACATGTCTGGATGAAATGAATAAATGAATAGATAAATATATGTTTAAAGGCTTCATCACAGTCATGTTTGCTTGTTCTGTGACAGCAAATACCAGCTTCTGGATAATCAACAAAACAAGCTCTCAACACATTTTGAGCTGGGCAATGACAAACGGGAAACTGAGACAATGCATTTTAACACCATTGCAAATATTTATGAGCCAACACAGAATAGAAATAATGCAGAATTATATTTTCTTTCTATCAGTAGTACTGTATTTGGCAAAACAGGCAAATTTTAGCATGTAGAAGAGAAATGATGCAGTATCAATATACACTTGCATAGGCAACCAATATGGCAATGTTTACATCTGTTATTAAAAAGTGTTTTCATCAATCCAATCATAAGTGCACAAGATAAATACAGTTGTAAATGGGGTCTAATCACTTCCGGAGGACGAAAACTCTACGAAAATCCATATGTGACTGGATTGCTACTGTAGTGTAGACGCTTCTGGGGTTGAAAATGTTTGACAAGGCACAAAACAGCCTACCTGTCGCCCACTGACTTAACATACCCCATCTTTGGGACGAGATTTGAGTAAGCGCACCAAAACAAACAATTTCATTTTTGCTATGTTGTTCCAAAACACAGAATTTATCAAAATCGCCATTACCGTGTGTATTCTTTCCATTTGCTCTCTGTTTCACTCACTCATTCACTTCTATTTGTGCGCCACATTCTGTGACAAAATCCAAACACAAGTCATCAAAGGAAGCACATTTGAAATGCATGTTAAGACCAGGTTTAAATGGTAATGCATCTCTGCTATTTGTGATCAGATCACTAAAGCAGGAGTAAACATGGCTTAGGAAAGGTCATTGCTTTAGATGTGACTTGCTGATGTGACATGTTGTCCCAAACCAGTATGCATTTCTTTTATGTTCTTTAATGTTACAGTAATGAAAGTCAAATGTTGTTTTGATCCTATTGTTCTTCCAAACATCAACTATACCTTTTTATTACTCGTTAATTGAAATTATTCAGTCTGAATGGCTCAATGAGGGTGATTGAGGTCGGAGAGACACTGATCTGAAAGTTGAGCATTTTCAAGCCGTACATTTAATTAAGGTTTAGCGGTCATATAGCTACTCGTACATCAGCATTAAAGTGTATGTTCAGCCCTGAAGTAAGGAGTTTCCCACCGGCAATAAAAAAACGGTTAAGATTGTGTCCTTGACTCAAGCTCTTCAGCAAGGTCCAGCAGAGATCATTACCCAACCCTAGGGACAGGAGTGTGATTAATGGTTATTAAGGTCCAAACAACGTCCGAGGTCAGCCGTGAAGCTGGAGCTATGTAAGAAGTGGCAGACAGATCACTCGTTTGTCACAAGGATGTGTGGAGATCGAGAGAGAGAGAAAGTGTGCGTGTATGTGGGTGTTCCTATACACATCTGCTCAAGATTTTATGAATGTCTCCATGTGCGTATGTGGGTTCCGGCCCGGCCCTTTGATCTTCTCGTCCACATTAAGTGGATCCATAATACCTTATTTCTTATTAAGTTACAAATATGCGAAATTGAGTTGCGGTCTTTGTAGTCTGCACTACAAAGCCCAGACCATTTATCATAGCTTTCAGTAAAATCAGTGACAGCAATAAGTCTGATAGGGAGTGGGCTCGATCTATTTTCATGTTCATTTGAATAGGCTGCAGCACTCAGAGTATTCCTCTTAGATTAATGAAGAATTTATCTTGAAGCAGGTCATATGCAATATTATAGAGCTTGTTTCTGTATGATAGTTTAAAATGAGAAATGGAGTTAATAAGGTTGCATTCACAAAAAATAAAATAAAATAAAAATAAATATATTTTTTAATTTTTATATATATATATATATATATATATATATATATATATATATATGAAGAGTTCAGATGCAAAAGCCTCTAAATGCCATTTGAAATTTTCTTCTAAAATGACCATTTTTATCAAGCTTGTATATTTAGTATATTTCAGTAATTTCACTTAAATGACAATTAATAGGTAATCTTCATTGCCATTTAAGTGAAATTACTGAACTTAAATATACAAGCTTGATAAAAATGATCATTTTAGAAGAAAATTTCAAATGGCACTTAGAGGCTTTTGCATCTGAACTCTTCATATATATATATATAATCTCAGTTGTGAGCTATAAGGCAATATTGTTTGCCATTGACAGTATTTATTTATATGTATTTATTGAATAACTATTAAGACATTAAGACAAGTAAATGCGGATCTTTTAGATGAATTTAAGGAGTGCTTTTCAGGTCTTGGTCTCAACTCGTACTCGCATGACTTGGTCTTGACTGCAACACAATAGTTATGAGAAACAAAATTGCAGTTGTGAGATTTAAATACAGATTATGAGGTTTAACTGACATTGTAAAACAAAGTCACAATTAAGTGTCGTTATTGTGAAATATGAAGTCGCATTGTGAGATTTAAAGTCAAATTTGATGAGACAGAATGTCACATTAATGAGAAACAAAGTCAATTAAGAATCACATTATGAGATATAAAGTCGCAATTTTGAGAGTCACAATTGTGTGATAAGAAGAAACATGAGAAACAAAATTGGCATCGTGACTTATGAAGTTGTATTTGTTAGATACTTGTAAATTCTGAGTCACATTGTGAAATTAAAAATATAAGATTTAAAATTGAAATTATAAGAAATTCACAATTGTGAGATCTAAAGTCACATTGCACAATTTAAAACAGCATTGTGATTTGCACATGAAGTAACATTGTGAGATGTAAAGTCACACTGTGAAATATAAAATTAAAATAATGTTGCAATTTTGAGATTTAAAGCCACGTTACCATTAAAAAAAAACTTTTTTAAGGCAGAAACTTCCTTATTCTGTGGCTAAAACATTGAGAAGCAAAAGATACAGTAATATAAACTTGAGAATTCCTTAGAGTATACACCATGTTACTGCTGTACAGAGAGATACAGAACATCAGAAAGAGAGAGGAAGTAGGTGCAAAAGTCAGCCTGTGAGACTCCCTGGTTTGAGTCGACAGCTCTGTAGGTGCTGTCTTGCACGTCAACTGAAATCTGCGAGGGAGAGTATAAGTTCTAGGAGCTGAATGTTAACATCATGTTTGAATTAGCTCATTTCAAACCTTCCATCCAGGCTTGGATCATGGCCTTTGGAGTAGGACTGTCCTTGGATAAGTTTTTTTCTTTAATTGAACCGGGCAGCTGGCAGAACCTGAGTGGTTTTCGCGTTCTTTCGGCTGCAGACATGTCATTGCGTCGGAGGAGGTGGTTGGATTTCTGAATGGCATCCAAATTCTCCTTCACAATTTCATTTTGGGTCTCTCTTTTTCTAGCTCTTACTCACATGCTCTCACACAGCCTCTCTCGCTTTCCCAATTCCCAGTTTTAGTGTGATGTGTGAACTTGTAAATTGCTGCTATTTATCAGCATTATCTGCTATATTTAGCATCATTACAGACGGGCACTTGGTGAAGAAACACTGTCGATCACAAACCCTCTTTTCCATGCAGACTCGCTCTCTTTCTCTTTAGTCTCTCTTTTAGCTTAGTCAAGAGCTTTTTTTCTACTGTTCAAACCTGTAATTCGAAAGCCTGCGATGCTAAAGACTGACTCTTTACTCTTTAAAGCGCACCTATTATGGAAAATTCACTTTTACATGGTGATTGAACATAAATGTGTGTTGGCAGTGTGTGAGCAAAACCACCCTAGGATGATAAAAATCCACCAAGTGATTTTTGTACAATCTCCATAAATCATATGCACTGTCTCATAATGAGCTGTTCTAAGATTCAGCGCTTTGTGACGTAGAATTGAGCAAGGGGTTTGATTGACAGTGTGGTTGTGGCATAGACCCCGCCCTCGGTGATCTGTACACTATCCTCCATTGTTTCAACGACAGCCGGTAATGTCTCTTGGAAACATAAGTGTTCTGTTGTGGGATGGGATGTAATAATTAGGGCTGTATTCAACCAAAGAAATCCTTAGTCGACCAAAGTCGAGTCATTTTTTAAACAATTGTCATTGAGCATTTATAAAACAACAACGAAAAAACATCACAAATAAATAAAACTATAATAATAATATAATTCTTTGAAAATTAAGTGATTTTTTAACTGCAAAAAGTGAAGAGCTCTGTCCTAGGTCTATAGTAGGCCTACAGTCCCAATCGCGCACCTGACCACACCACACGCTGCAAAAAATATAACTGCTATCTGCCACATAATGAAAAATCCCAACAAAAGCTCTCGTTTATACAGGCTTTATATTCTTCTTTACTTTCAAAGCTATGGGTTAACTTTAGTCCTGACGATCAAGGCGTTTTAAACAACACTCAAAAAAACCCAAATAACTTAAAAACAATCCTATAATAGGCTGTACCGCGTATAGGTTTATTTTCGTTTTGTTGCATTATTTAGGCTATTTTCAAATGCGTCAAGTGTACAAATAAAAACGAAAACATTAAGAAAACACAATCTATTGAGTCAGCATGATATAGCCGTTAAAAGGCTGCTCACGTCTTTTGCGCGCTCAAGTTCGATTTTAAATGTAGGCGCGCGACTTGCGCGCTCATAATGGCAACGCGATCGCCTCCCTCCACAGTCTTGTCGTCTTTGTTTTAAAATGCAGCCAGACAAAAGATTTATATTTCCTGGACATTTTGTCGACTAAAGCCAAAACAAGCAGCGTTCTAACAGAATGAATACAGCATCCCTTACCGAGCGCGAACAGCAGCGCAGCCGGCCACAGGTGCGGTTCCCGAGTGTATTATGTGTGTGCGCTAAACTGTGGCACTGTTACAAAAATAGCCTAAATTAAAGCATTTTAAAGTTGGGGACAAAACATAGGCTAATTATATTTAGAATACAGTAATAAATAACTGATTATAAATGAATAAATATCAAGGAGTAAGTCATTGAAAAATTCCTTCTATTGGTAAAAAAAAAAAAAAAAAAAATGCAACTGGTCGACCAATAAGAATGTCAGTCGACCACGACGGCATCGACCGATTAGTCGACTAAACGACTAAAGTTGACAGCCCTAGTAATAATCACATACATAGTAGTTTTCACTTATTTCCAACATCAGAGCCACTGAAAACACAGTGGATGTACTGTATTTTGGAAGTTTAAGTGGTGCCTTTCCTTCGTAAATAAGTATTTGTGAATTATTTGTGAAGTATTTGTGACTATTTTGTGAATGAGTGTCAATTCAAAGCAGGTCTTGCTTCAAAGTTAATCCTCAAGTGTGGCTCGTCGTCTACTGTTTGCGATGCAACGTCACCTCCAGTACGTGTATTTTATGATTTTTGAGCAAATAGTCATTTCAGTCGATGTACTGTAAGCCAATTCAACAGCAAATGCGTCTAAAGTTGTTGTCGTCGTAGGATGTCTTTGTATATAATTTAAACCTTGTTTGTACAGTGTGTAACCACACGTTTATATATATATATATATATATATATATTTAAAGATATTGTATTAAAAACTGCATATGTTCTTGTTCTGTAGCCATTTGCCACAGAAGCACCTGTATGACAAGTAGGGGTGTAACGGTACATGTATTCGTATTGAACCGTTTCGGTTCGAGGCTTCCGGTTCGGTACGCATACAAACCGAATGATTGCTTGGACCATTTTTCCTGCCGGCAAAATTCGTGCTGACGCGGCCAACGTTGCGCAACATCAAATGGCAAACGTAATGAAAGCAAAACGAAACTGCGCTACTCATTATGTGCTTCATGGATCGTTTATCAGTTCGGACCAGCAACATCTGTGCAGCGCGAGCCGATCTCGACCAAGCGACACTGTTACTACACAGCGCTAAGAGATCCGGTAAAGAAAACATTTGAATTCGCCACTGAGGTAATAACATCGCTGCGAGATCTAGTGAGATGCATTCACATTTCTCCGTTATTAACCGTAGATCTCTATTAGATCAAACAGCGCTGTCATGGAAACCAGGAGAAACATTGTGCCGTGAATGAACTAGTAATACTTTTGTCCACAGACCAGCAACATTCACCATGGATTTAATATAGTAACACTAACTGGAACCAGTTTGGCTGGGATGGTGAGATGCTTTCAAGTACTTCACACATCTTTTTCCAGCACTTCAAAATTCAAATATTATATAAATTAATGTATATTTAAATGTTATTTTTAATGTGATGACCAAAACATTATTTGTTCATCCTTCAAAGATGACCCCCATTTATAAACCTGAAAGTTTCAAGATCTAGGAAAACTCACACTTATTTAAAAATATTTTTTCTTTAAACAAATAGGAAATTTCTCTGGCATTTCTTTCTTTTTGCTGTATCGAAAACGTACCGAACCGTGACTTTAAAACCGAGGTACGTACCGAACCGTGATTTTTGTGTACCGTTACACCCCTAATGACAAGTAATGTAAACATGACGCAACAGGTCCCTCGCATAAATGTAATTTCTCTTGTACGTAGCAAACTTTATTACAGTATGTGTTTGTAGTTTCAAAAAATTGCACCAACGTTAGTGTTTGTGTGTCTGTGTGTGTGTGTGTGTGTGTGTTGCACATCCATCATTTCAAAGGGGACACGATTACAACTCTATAAGTACATAAATGTATTAAATAACCATACCGAGACGTACTGGTCCATTCTTATTTGTGTTTATTCTACCGGAGTCTCTTCGTCATCTAGGTCTGATCAGAGACTATTTATATATTCCAATTCAAACATGTACGACTGAATTCACATTCAAAACAGCGGGTCTCTCACTCTCATCCATTCTGCTTACCGACTGCTATAGGTATGCAAGTGACGCCCTCATCCAAAGGCAGGGATATGCAGCTCATTTGCATTTAAGGTTGTATACACCAAAACAGCTCATTTTAAAACAGGCCCCAAAAATGACATTTTCAAATGGTTATAATAAATTAACTGTGGGGTATTCTGGAGCTGAAACTTCACAAATACATTCTGGGGACACCCGAGACCACTATTACATCTTCTCAATATTACATCCTCTGGGGACCATGTTCACTTTCTTGTATTTGAGGCGTGGTATACGTATGTCACGAATGTCTATCAAAGGCACCTGTATGTAGCTCATAGCCAATTGTTTCAATTATACCAGATGACGTATGTAGAGCCAAAGAAATTAGACAAGGAAGAAGACGATGGTTCGGAGATTTATTTGCGTTCTTAACTACTTAGAACAATATCTAAGGCTTCATCGAAAGATAACTTCACGTCTGCTGCCATGTTTGATCCATAGGTATAAACAAACTGCTTTGGTGTGCTGCATAGACGTCGTCATCGTCTTGCTGCTCCCTCCCCGTACTGTGATTGGTCAACCCGTTCTCATCCTTTAGCGTCACATAGAACGCTGTATGACAAAACGGCGCTATACTACGCACATGGCACCCTTTATCGTTAATATTCACGCGAACCCAAGGCGTCATAAATCCTTTTGCGTAATATGAGACTACTCTACCCTACCCCACACCTAAACCTAACCATCACAGTGCGTGTTATATTAACGATAACGGGTGCCATGTGCGTACTATAGCGCCGTTTTGTCATATATCATTCTATATGACGCTAAAGGATGAGAATGCATTGGATTGGTTCCCTAGATGAGGTGGAAATGTGGTCCATGGTATCCTGACTACTTAGCAATGTGAAAAAAAAAAAATTGTGCTGCACAAAGGCAGTATGGGGAAACCCAAGCTAAAAATGAAGTGTAATTACCGCCATTCTTTTGTCCATGTGTGATTAAAAAAAGTCTTCACTTAGAGAGCAGTGCAACGATGGGTAATTAACATTTGCCAAAATGAGGAGGATGATATATGCCTTTGAATGACCTCACCAGCTCCTCCACATTTAATTAGCTGATGCCAGCAAATGATTGTAAGCATGCGTGAGGTCTAATCTGGGGGCGGTAATCCCATAAAGCCTCATTGACATGCAGGCATTTGATGATACAAGATTGCCTTTCATGATAGCGTTGTCGTCCTGCTGACTTAAGTGAGAGTGAACACACGTTCATATACAAAATAAAGACACCTATATCACTAAACACGCTCTCCCACTCGTTTCCCCACATACTCAGTGGGGTGCAACTAACCACAAACCATGAACTAACCTTGACCAACACATTTGTTTCTGTATTTGAAAAGTTCAGATGCAAAAGCCTCTAAGTGCCATTTGAAATTTTCTTCTAAAATTATAATTGAAGAGTTCAGATGCAAAAGCCTCTAAGTGCCATTTGAAATTTTCTTCTAAAATGATCATTTTTATCAAGCTTGTATATTTAAGTTCAGTAATTTCACTTAAATGGCACTGAAGATTACCTATTAATTGTCATTTAAGTGAAATTACTGAACTTAAATATACAAGATTGATAAAAATAGTCATTTTAGAAGAAAATTTCAAATGGCATTTAGAGGCTTTTGCATCTGAACTCTTCATTTGTTCAATGTAGTGTTGTTAATTGTTTATGTTATGTCACAGTCAGTGCATTAACTAATAATAACAAATACAACTTCTGATTTTAATGTTTTAGTAAATGCTAAAAATAATATGAACTAAGATTAAAAAATGATGTAGAAGTGCAGTTCATCATTAATGTTAACTTATTTAACTAATGGAACCTTGTTGGAAAGTGTTACTTATTCATGATAGCTAACACTTTCATAAATATAATATATACATTAACTTTACAACATCAACAAAACTAAAAATTAATTTTCCATAATTACCTTCTTTATTCTCACTGTTTTGTTTGGTAAGTAAATAATAAGTAAAGTAAATAATATTTACTCTCATCATTTCCATATTTTGATTTGATGTCAAAGCAATCAAATTTAGGTTCTGGCAACGTTCTGGGAACAATTTTGGTTCCCAGAACGTTCCTAGAACTTTCCCTCAAGGTTAAGGGAACGTTCCCGGAACATTAAAAAAAAAAAATTAAATAAAAAATAAAAAAAAAATATTTTACGTTTAAAAAATGGAACCTAAAAATAACCTACATGGAACGTTCCTTTAACGTTCTTGTTTGGTTCCCAAAAAAATAACCTCATGGGACCATTCGGGAACGTTAGGGGAACGTTCTGTGTTTGCTGGGTTGTTATGCATTCTAATTTTATCAACATATTTTCTTAGAATGACAAGGAAAGAAAGAATAAAAACAACAACAAAAAAAATTTTTGTGAACTTTTTTTGGTCCCTTCGCCCCTGCCCCCTACTTGCTCACACACCACTTGCATTCACATCGAGGCAAAAGTAAGCAAAAATGTCCATCAATTTTTCAGATTTTTTTTTCAGATTTTTTTTTTCTTTTTTTTTTTCGTTTGTGTGTGTCTGTGTGTGTGTGCAGTCACACCTAGTGGAAATGTGAAATGATGTTATCATCTCTCCAGGTCTATCATTGACCTGGAAATTGTATTTAAACATCATAAACTGAAGGGAAAAAAATATTCAAAGAGGTGATAATCAGAGCATTCAATCAGAGCTGCAATTTCAGCCTCTTCTCCAATGAAGCGACGGCCGCTTCACTTTGTAATGGAGGGCCATAATGAATTAAGATTCATCGCTGGATAAATTGCCGTGAATAGTCTTCAAAAGGTCTCCGAGATGAGATATAAGCTGTCGTCTCTGGCCACCTGCTAACATTCCCGGCTCACGAAAAAGCGCCAGTGATTCACTCGGGATTGCAGGCATTATGAAGGTCCAAACCAATAACTGCTTAGAGTTCACACATTTCTATGAAATGAATTTATGGAAGCAGAGAAATAAAGGCAGGGGAGATCGATTGTGAAAGAGAGGGGGGAGGAGGAGGAGAGCGAGTGAGTATCTGTTTTACTTTTAGCTGACTTCTACCCACACAAGCCATGCGGTAATGATCATAAATACTTGTTTTATGCACACAGTAGTTTATATCGATCTGTCCACATAGTTCTCCTTCACTGCTCGGGCTGACTCAACGAAAGAATCCATATTCAAACAAATCCATATTCAGCAGCAAAATTGATGGTTTAATTAGCTCTGAAGGTCTCCTTTATTATACTGCTTTGCAAGTGATATGGTAAAAGAAAAGGCTGTAAGGAGAAAGTGCATCTTTGTGTGAAGTTCAAAGCTTCGAATGGCACATAAAACAGGATGAATAAACCGTGCCAGGTCTGTCTGACGCGCCAATGAAAAGCTCCAAGCCGCCTGTCTTCTCAGGAGAACGTTTTGTTTATTCTGATTTCATGTTTGTATGTGGTGTGAACCCTGTGAGAAGCAGCATATGCGAGCAATGTCAAGCTTGCTTGGATGGAAAGCTAAATGGTGTTTGTTGCAGCCGACGTTGTTAGACACCGTTTTAAAATGCTGATTGTATTTACGGTGACAGGTGCAGTGCTCCAAAACCTATTCATTTCCTGGGGCAATTGTTTCTTCAATTGAACGATCTGCGTGTTGACGTTAACCTTGTTTGTTGTCTCACTGTGAATCATATTATTGGGCTTTAAAAAATAGTCACAGTGAATTGCAACTAGTATATGAAGAAGAGCAAGAGATATGATATAAAGTATGTCTATGTGATAATTAGTTTTTGTCAACAATTGTGTTTAAAAGCACCAGCACTCCCATGAGGAGTCACACTCACTTGTGTTTGGGATGGAAAGCTGTAATATGAGACCTGGAAGAATATGGGTCATGTTGCTTTACATGATACACTTCTATGAGACTTGATCAAGTGTTGATGTTTTCATTTAGAGCTGTGATAATTATTTAACACGTTCAAATGTGCGAATATTTCACGTCTATTTTACACAAATACACTCTTTAACCCTAAAACCGTATTCTGGACAAATAGATAGTTTTGATTTATTTAAAAAAATAAATAAATACTTCCCTTGATCTGAGTGGTACAAGACTTGGCTACTTTTCCTAAGTTTGCCTCGTGAACACACCTTATTTTTTATTTTGTTTTATTTTTTTGACTCAATTCTACAATGTTGTAGGTGAAATAATAATAAAAAAAACTCCTTAATTTTGTATTTGGGTCAAAAATGGGCACGCATAGAAATGAATGGGAAAAAACTGTAAGCATTCTAAAATAAGCCAAAATAAGACACCAGGTGACAGCAAAGTCAATTCATCTTTAGGTTTTAGCTCTAAGAACTTATTGAAATGATATTTTAACGTAGGTAAAAAATGTAAGGAATAAAACATAAAAATAAGCATAATTTACATAGAAAATATGGTACTTTTTGAAGTAAATAAATTAAAAACTACCCCCAAAGTAACAGAAAAACAGCATAAATGGATAAACAAAACTTTATCAGAGACAGTGATATAACATTTATAATAAATAAAAATTAGGATCACACTTGAGTCCTCCGTGCCCACATTTGTCCACAATTACAGGATTAAGGGCTATAAAGTTTCTGCAGCGATGCCATTGATGAACCATTTTGAGTTCATCAAAGAACCTTTTTTTCCGAGTCAACACCGAGACCAGAGAGAGTCGAGTCCGAGTCAAGACCGAGTCCATAGAGAGTCGAGTCCGAGACCAGAGACGGTCGAGTCCGAGACCAGTGAGGGTTGATTACCTAATTTACTTTTATTTACTTAGAGAAATCTTTTTTTTTTTTTTTTTTTTTTTTACTGAATTTACTTAGAGTTTAAAAAATATGATCAGTTTAGGGTAAAAAGGCCAGTAGGTGGTGTTAAAAGTAATTTTATTACAATTTGTCATGCGCAGTTGCGCACTAGAAAATCACCAATCACTGGGCGTGTCAATCAATTTAAAGAAATATTTTATTCACATACATTAATAATCATGAAAAATATTTTTAATTGAACTCGAGTGGACTCAAATGAAAAAAACAAATGTTCGAGTACGAGTCAATTCCGAGTCCAAATGGACACGAGTCCATGACAAGACCAAGACCATTAAAGCTAGGGTATACGATTTCAAAGATTGTTCATTATTAATATCCTTGTTTAGATGCTGGTTATGGTTATATAGTACAATCCTAACAATATGAATAGAAAAAAGAACGAAAAAAATCCATTCACTCTATTGGCTGTACAGCCGCAGAAAAGTTGACCAATGTAAGCTGTGCGGCCGCACAGCTTATATTGGTCAACTGCTCTCATCCAATCACCAGCTCCACTTGAAACTCCGCCTGGCGCTCGCGTCTCCAACCCAACCGCACCCGCCCCCGCCCCCCTCCGTGCGTGAGCAAACAGCTGACAGACTGTCTATGGTAGCTAGCTAGTAGCGTCAGATCAGCAATGGATAAAGCAATGGATAAAAATATAAACGACAACAGCAAGCGGCCCCTGCTTGCCTCTACTGTAAAGTTTGTACGCAAGAGAAAGTCTGTGGAGGAAAGATCAGAGATTAAAAAGAAATGTGAAGAACGCCGGACTCTAAGTAGGATAAATATAGCAGCCTTCATTGACCATTGGAGAAAGCTTCAGGGAGATCTGGGGCTGAAAACGACGCTGACACGGATGACTTTTTCTTGAGCAGGTAAACATTTATTTATTCTTTTATGGTGTGACGTGTTACGTGGCTTTTTATCAGTTTGACAACTTGCTCATGCTGCCGGTCGGCATTGGAATGTTAGCCGTTTAGCATCGCCGATCGCGGTTCAAAGTAATTATATTTCTTGTTCGAGGTTTCTGTTCGAGCCGATCGAATTTGAACAAGATGCGCTGCGTGCTACAATAACAATTACTGAAAACCTTAGCAATACTAGTAGTATTATAATGGTGGTGGGGAGTTTAGAACATTTCATGTGTTGCTAATCTTGCGTTGACGTGAACTCAAACGTGACGTCAGGGATCAGGTAGCACAGAGGGCAAGGGGGTGTGTGTGGAGGGACGGGATGAGATTTTTAAAACTTCCCTACCGTCTCGACCGATTTTTAACATCGTATACCATAGCTTTAAAATATGGTCTCGAGACCGAGTCCGAGTCTCGAGTACTACAACACTGAATATAAGCTAATAGGCCTTTGTCTAGGATAAGTACAATTTGAAATACTGTAGATGGTATATATCATTCCATTAATGGGAAATAATGCCATTAAGCTTTGATCATCATATAGTGTTTATGAACACCCTGATGAAGGCCTAATGCTCAAGCCATTCATCTTAATTAGCTTCAGTAAATGGCATTTACGTGCAACTTGAGTGTTTTGACATGCATGCTCTATCTTGAACTAATGTTTCATCCATTTTACACAGTCAGAAGTAATGAAAATCTTATAATCAGAGCTGAAACTCCTGGTAGTTTGTACCAGAGAGTGACGAGCGGTATAGTGTATGCATTTGATTGCTCTCGAGTGGGACTAATTCAAAGAACAGGGTTTATGCAGTGGCTTTTCTGAAAAGTTGGACGAGCAACTGTTTGAAAACCTTTCGGTAGAGTTGGTACGCAACAAAATAAACAATACCTTTTAAAAAAAAAAATTTATTGGCATGAGAAAGACTTAAAAGTGCTTTGAAGGCATCTAAGTATTTTTTTAGAACAAACCACAGTGTGTGTTTCCACACTTCTCATGTTGTTCATTCTCAAAGAGGTAAAATGTCTGTCATCCTGTCACCTTCCTCATTGACATTCACTAGACACATTTCACGTCTAATCGCTCTTCTTAATATCTGCCTTATTAATAGCAGGGAATTTATTTCACCAGCAAAAATATTAAATGAAAACCTTTAGCTTTGTTATATATATATATATATATATATATATATATATATATATATATATATATATATATCTTACCATGTAAAATGTACTAAATGATTTTTCAACAATGGGAAATAACCTGTCAGTACAATACAGTTAATTTAACTGCCTTTCAATCTATTCAATTCTGATTGGTATAATTTCAAAAACTGTATGATTGACTTCTTTGCTTCACAGGACGTCAATGTGGTGCTTTGCTGCTGTTTTTGCATCTCATTATAGCCTAGGAAGAGATTGTTCATTATGAGTCAAATCCTGTAAAGAATATGAGGGAAAACAAATTAGACTTTGTAGTGTGTTGTGTGTGTGCGTGTGTCATCACTGGTAGACTGTTAGATTTGGGTACATCACATGAATTTAATGCATTTATGGATGTGTTCACAGTATTCAAATTATTCCAGAGCTTTTAAATAGATTTTAAGCATGCATCATTTATTTGTCAAGTCATCTTCATTTATATAGTGCTTTGGATATATATATATATGAGAAGAGTTCAGATGCAAAAGCCTCTAAGTGCCATTTGAAATTTTCTTCTAAAATTATCATTTTTATCAAGCTTGTATATTTAAGTTAAGTAATTTCACTTAAATGGCAATGAAGATTACCTATTAATTGTCATTTAAGTGAAATTACTGAACTTAAATACACAAGCTTGATAAAAATGGTCATTCTAGAACAAAATTTCAAATGGCACTTAGAGGCTTTTGCATCTGAACTCTTCATATATATATATATATATATATATATATATATATATATATATAATACAATGTAGATAGTTCCAAAGTGGCTTAGATTCTTCTTAGATGTAGATTCTTCAGACACTGCAACGGTGGTGATATGATATCACGCTATGCAGCGTCTGGTGATATGATATCACGCTATGCAGCGTCTTTCTTTTTTTTTCTGCTTTTTCAACATATAACGAATAGTAACACTCAAAATGTAAAAAATACTGTATACAATCTTCACGAATTTATTGAAAAAGTATAATTTTTTTTAATTCAGCCAAGAGGTCAGGCCATGACTCATTGATCTTCTAATGGTCACACGTCTTTACATGATGCAAATTTGCTAGTCAGAGTTCACCAAACTTGAACTTTGCAATGCAGCGAAATGCAAAACTTTTTGCATGACCTGCATGGTATTTGTGGTCTGACGCATCCGCATGTGTTTTAAGGCTATGTTTACACGGAAACAATTCTGAAGAGAAAATGCAAAAGTGGCGCTGCGTTATCACTTTTTATTCTGTGTTTAGACGAGCGTTTGGGTAGGAAATCCGCATGCATATGGTGACGCAAAAGTGTGTGAAATTCAATGTATGCACTCCAGGCAGCTAGGTGGCAATGTGAAGTACTGCCACACAACAACACCAAGTCAGCGTGCCAGCGTACAACCTTCAATGTCAAGCAGACTTTTGCATTTTTACCGGTTTTTACCGTTAGACGGAAACGCAGCGTCCACTCTGGAGTGTGGTTTCACTTTTTTGCGTTTTTAAGCCCGAAAAACGGCGTCACCGTGTAAACGAAAGCCACATCCGATAAAATATTTTTACGTTTTCACCTGCGAGCATTCTCGTGTAAACAGGGCCTCAATAGAAGTCAATGGAATGAAAAGTGCAGTGTGACAGCCCCTTTTGTTATGTAAATACTTTCACCTGTTGTCCATTTAGTTACCTCATTACCTCTCCTTGTGTATTTAAGCCATTAGTCCTTCTCAGTGTTTTGTCTTACTTAACATTGAATGTCAGTGTTAATAATTCCTGTTCCTCTATTCTCCTGAGTATCAGTTAAAGTCTATTGAATTCTATATCATTGTGTTTACTGACCAGAAAAACGTAGGGGAACACTGCATTCCAGCAGTTTCAAATTTCCTCAGGCATAGTGTATTGTTACAGTATAGACCAACGCCACTTTTGCGTTATCGAAGGGTAACGCCCCCTTTTGGGGGAAAACACCTCTATACTGTCTATGGGAAAACAAACGAATTCCCATGAGAACAGAACTCGCACTAGATCTGCAAAGTTTCTTGATAGCAAAAATGGCACAAACTTAAAGAAGCTAACGTTACTGAATACGGGGTTACAGAGGTGTCCCTTTGAAATGGTCGAAAACTGGATTAATGACCCCACACAGCGGCCAAATATGGACTATTCAGACATCTAACGATACCACTATCTCGTGGAATCGCCAAGTAAGCACGTAGCCTTTTTTTTTTCATTAACACACAGTATGACAAACTAGACGATGAATGGATCATATTTAACTTGATTTAAGCTATTGACATAGTCTAATAAGGTAACGTTAGCTGCTAACAGCTTAGTCTTTCTAATAGCTAGTCGACAACAAAACTGTCAATAGCGTAAATCAAGTTAAATATGATCCAAGTGACATGGCCTCATCGTCTAGTAGTTTGTCATAGGCTACTGTGAGTGTGTAAGTGATAAATAAATAAATAAAAAAGGCTACTTACTTGGTGATTCCACGAGATAGTGGTATCGTTAGATGTCTGAATAGTCCATATTTGGCCGCTGTGTGGGGTCATTAATCCAGTTTTCGACCATTTCAAAGGGACACCTCTGTAACCCCGTATTCAGTAACGTTAGCTTCTTTAAGTTTGTGCCATTTTTGCTATCAAGAAACTTTGCAGATCTAGTGCAAGTTCTGTTCTCATGGAAATCCGTATGTTTTCCCATAGACAGTATAGAGGTGTTTTCCCCCAAAAGGGGGCGTTACCCTTCGATGACGCAAAAGTGGCGTTGGTCTATTGTCTACAGCCGGGGTGCCAAATCCTGTTCCTGGAGATTTAACTTCCTGCAGAGTTCAGCTCCAACCCTGATTAAACACACCTGAAGCAGCTAATTAAGATCTCCAGGCGCACTTGATAATTACAGACAGTTGCTTTGATTCTGAACTCTGCCGGTGTGTAGATCTGCTGGAACAGGTGGGTTTACAGTAATGTTATATATAAATATGATTGTTTCTCACAATTCTTACATCTGATTACTGCATCTATGGTTATTTTTATTCAAAAATGTATTTTAAGCCTTTAATCTCAGTCCAAATTCATCATGGTTTGTCCTCCTGCTGTCATGAAAAATGTAAATGACACTAAGCTGCAGCTTGAAATCCTCTCTTGGCCATATTTTAAATATAACTAAGTGGGCTATGATTGGAATAAATGATGTAATTTTAACACTGCTTTTATCTATTTTATCTGCTCATATTTATTGCAATTAAAAAACGAAGAAAAACGGTGAAGAAAACTACAAAAGGCCCTGGTTATTAATTGCGATGATAGAACACCATTTTATTAGTTTACATTTACAAGATGAATATACAGCCCATTCTCACCCCCAAGGCGTCACCTAACTGACGCCTTGGGAAGCATTTTGACCATGCTTCAATATCTGACGCTTTAGGCGCCCTTTAGCGTCAGTTGGATGACGCCCTAGGATCGCATGTAACCCTACCCCCACCCCAGACCTAAACCTAACCGCGTCCTCTAACTGACGCTTTCCTTTAGCGTCAGTTAGATGACGCCGTAGGATCGCGTCATGTAACTGACGCTAAAGGGCGCCTAAAACGTCAAATATTGAAGCATGGTCAAAGGTGACGCCTTGGGGCGAGAATGCGTTGCAGCGAATATACAACATGTACAGCAGATAAAACCATAGGAAATGTCTTTCTGTAGAGAAAATGATAAACAAAATGTATTTGTGTGTTAATGCTGTCTTTCAACCACACATTCCTATAACAGCTGCTTTTTACACTGAATACTTTGACTGAGAAAAGTATTGCGTTGTTTTGAAACTGTTTATGAATGTCCCACACTGAGGCTATGTTTACATGGAAACGATTCTGAAGAGAAAGCGCAAAAGTGGCTTTGCGTTATCACTTTTTATTCTGCGTTTAGACGAGCGTTTTGGGTGGGAAATCTTCGTGCATATGGTGACGCAAAAGAGTGTGAGTGCACTCCAGGCGGCTAGGTGGCAAAGTGAAGCACTGCCACACAACAACACCAAGTCCTTGCACTTGCGTACAACCTACACTGCCAAGCAGACTTTTGCGTTTTTACCGTTTACACAGGAACGGCGGTGGAGCATTTTTAAGATTTCCACTCTGGAGGATGGTTTCACTTTTTTCCGTTTTTAAGCCCCAAAAACGCCGTCGCCGTGTAAACGAAAGGCACATCTGATAAAATATTTTTACATTTTCACCCACGAGTGTTCTCGTGTAAACAGGCCCTGAATGACTGTCCAGGACAATATTAGCTCATATTTTTAATCAGAATGTTTATAAAATAACTCATGTCAGGTAAAGGCAAAGAATACTGAGAAATGAAAACTTTACTACAAATTCAACCCTTGCAAACACCATTATTATTTTTTTTCATGTTTTTGAAAAGTCTCATGCTCACTAAGGCTGCATTTATTTGATCAGAAATGCAGTAAACACAATTCTCAGGATAGCCAATTAAGTTCAAAAGAACTGTTCTTATTTGAAATAGAAGCCTTTAGTAACATAAAAAATGCATTTACTGTACCTCAAATTGATAAAGTATCGATTATATATATTTTTTTTAAATAAAATAAAAATATGCAGGTCTGGTGGTTGGTGTAGACCATTGGGTCACCAACCCTACTCCTAGAGAGCTACAGTCCTGCAGATTTCAGCTCCAACCCCAATCAAACACACCTGGACCAGCGAATCAAGTTGTTCAGGGTTGCTTGATAATTACAGGCAGGTGTTTTGGAACAGGGTTGGACCTGACGTCTGCAGGACTAGCCCTCCAGGAGCAGGGTTGGAGATGGAAAGGGGCCATGTCTAACCACTCAGAAGCAATCTAGGGTGTGGCTGCGGACAGGCTTGGAGACATCAGCAGAGGTGCTGGTGCGCATGGAAATGATGAGCTCCTTCAAGGGTGAGAAATGGCTGACCTCTGGCTGCTGCACCTCCTGAACACCTGGATCTGGAAGTCCTTTAAAGTGTAGGAATTTATCCCATCTAGCAGTGAAATTATATGACTACCAACTGAATATTACTTTCCAACCTCTCCCATTCTGAGGGTGTTTTAACTCCTACGGTGGCCGTATAATTCCAAGATTACAGTTTTTCTCAGTCGCTTTGGTGCATTTCTCACATCACTATTTACATTTGCACAACAGTTAGTTCAACCTCCACAACATTTAGTCATTTGTGCACATCATAGTTGCAGTTTCTCATTCCTTCCATCAAATTGCAAAATAATGCTTTTGGACATGCATCAATTGCTTTCATAAAACTCTCTGCTGTTTTATAGCATTGTCATTTGCTTATGTCATATCAGTCCAAATTAACTATACTTGTGAATGCTGAATAGTCATTCCATATGAAACTAATAGTCCTCATTTCATTGCTTGAGTCATCACATACAAAAATGTTGAACTAGTTGTCAAAATCTGTCAAGCAATATATATATATATTTTTTATCTTTAAAAAAAACCTTTTTTTATCCTAAATTGAACAATTTCTCGCAGGTGAACCTCAGCTTTTACTGATGAGAAGAGATGTGCATGAATGATTTACAGTATATGTATGTTTGTTCAGTTCCAATATGTACTGTGATATTGTTTACAGTTGTGTACCGATCTACCCAAAGGGAGTTTATGTTTGTTTTACTGTAAATAAGGGTGTATTTTTTTCTTTTGCACAATGCTCTGAACAAATTCGAATTGCAAAGACTATGAATATGTATGTTTCACATTTTTACTGCAGTGTCTTGTACTCAGTTACTGTACCTCACTAAATACAGTAATGTGAAACTTTACTGTAGTTTTCAAATGGCTGTGCAAATAGTTTATAGGACTGTCTTGAACATTTTCAGGTATAGTGTCACCAAGATCTGACTTTTTTTGCATTGGCAAACACTTACAGAGTAAACTGTCATAATGAAAACATGACAAAGCCATTTGATTATCTTGTTCATAAACACTGGTGTTAGGACTTTTCATCTTGACAACACTGACACTTTCAATGACATGACTACTTGCTTTTGAGGAATGATTTATCCATTTTGAGCAAGTGACACACTTTTGCAGGTTGTCAACTAAGTTTTGCAGTTTGTACGAATTGTTTTGAGAACTACATTAACTGTTGTGCAAATGTAAATAGTAATGTGATAAATGCACCAAAGCGACGGAGAAAAACTGTAACATGGTTTCCACTTCGACTTCGTCCATGAATGTTCATTGACGCGAGGAAAAATATCCTAGACATCATTCACAACCATGCTATAGTTAGCCAAGCAACTCTACATTTACATTTGTTCATTTAGCTGACGCTTTTATCCAAAGCGACTTACAATTGCTATTTATGTCAGAGGTCGCATGCCTCTGGAGCAACTAGGGGTTAAGTGTCTTGCACAGGGACACATTGGTGTCTCACAGTGGATTCGAACCTGGGTCTCTCACACCAAAGGCATGTGTCTTGACCACTGCGCCATCACCACCCCAACTCTAAAACTTAGAATTTTCACAAAACTGCTTAAGTACCTGTTGATGTCCCTTTTATAATCCTTGCTCCTCATGAGCTCTTTCCATCTTGGAATAGCCGCTCCAATATTGACTTTGGTCTTGTTGACTTGCCTGTCACGTTGCGGTTTTAATTCTCTCTTTTGCTTCCTTGGCGACTCTGATACGTGTCCTTGAATGTAGGTGTGATACTCCATCTTCAACAGGCTCTCAAATCTGCCGTCAGTCGCGAGTAATCTCCCTCTTGCATTCGTCACTGTGCCGCTGAGTGTAAAAACACGATAGGTGAAGCTTGAATTTACAGTTATGTCCCTCTTTGGCTAATGTATTTTCAAAATGGAGGCACAACATGGCCATTTGAGTGACTCGCTCGTATGTATTTTAAATGGCAGATTCTACACTTACAAGAAGACTTGATTACTTGGTGGAAGTAGAAATGAATGAGCACATATAAGGTGTAATAATTGTTTAGTTCATACGAGAATTAAAAAAACAAAACAAAAAAAAACATTGTTTATACCCTTACCAATATTGTTCTGCTGAATTACAAAATTGTATTTAAAATACAGTATCATGAAAAGGGATGATTTTATTTTTTCGCTGAGTAAATATATGGCTGTCATCCCAAAGGATATGGCGCTCAGAACCAGGGCTGCTGAGGGTGAACAGAGGTGTCACAAGTTTCTTTTGTTTCGGTGGTGCTTCTGAGCAAAGCACTTTACCTAAAATTGCTCCTGAAGGAATGTTTATGCAATTGGCTTACTGTCACTTTGAATAAAACTGTCCGCAAAATGACAAATTTAATTTAAGCTGGTACAAGCGTGGGCTGATGGTTGTCTGAGTCTTGGGGCCAAATACGAAGATTAAAGAGGGAAACATTAAGACACTGCTCTTTATGTTACAACATCAATTGTAACAGCTTTACATCAAGGTCTGGTTTTCCAACAACAAATGAAGAGAAACATCTTGAGTCCTAAAGTATGTGATTGCATATAGCTATTGGCGATAGGTAGGTCTCAGTATCCATATGTGACCTGCTCCATCATTTTGACTTCGCAATCCATTTTCTACTAAAACATTGTTGAGATGCAATTATACTACATTTTTTGGTCGAGCAGCGTTTTGAGAGAGCTGATATAGCAGTCCGTCAGCACTGGGACTTTTTGTATGCATCATATCTTTCTGCAAGTTGGATTGAGTTAAGTTTAACTTTAATTATTAACTTTTTAATTTATTGAACTGTTGCATAAAAACTATATCGCATAATAATGCTACGTTATTACTCTAATATTTGAGGATAGAGCCAAACTGCTGTTGCTAGTTCAAACATGAAGTTTTCAAATTAGTAATGAGGCTCTTGAACGTCAAATACGATGTTTAATTGACAATGTTGTTATGTCTGGAACACTGATTGTGCAGTTTTGTGCAATAAACAGTTTTAAAGAAGACAAGATATTCTCTTCACTAACGCCTGAAACAGTCTGTCACACCACAATAAAGAGTGTCAAATATCAATTTATTGTTTAAATTGCATAATTGACTTTTCTCACGCACTTGTGAGCCCTGCTTTATTGGTTGGATGAACATTTTCATAATTTCAAGAATGGCAGTATAGATTTGAAAGATATTTTGCAGATTGTTACCTTTACAGCAGGGCCATTGTCAGTGGTGAAGAAACCATGACGTATTTGTCCTTGTCTCTATAAATTTAAGCAAAGCGTTACACAGTGGGAATTGCAGCACTGTTGCTTCCGAACAATCCACAAAACAATCTTCTGTAACCATTGGTCCAAACCCCAAAGCTAGGCTCTCCTTCTCCCTCTCCCTCTGTAATCTCAGGATAAATGCTGGTGTGTTCACTGCAGGAGGCAAAAAAAAAAAAAGATAGCTAAAAGAGAGTATTCATTTCCAGCAAGGTCTGGATAGAAAATGTCATTGCAATTCAGAATCCCACAAAGAAACGGCTTTGCCTGGCATATTCACAGTAATTTAGTCTGAGCTCGGCATTGATGAGCTGCAAGTTTTCCCGCCTGCAGACTGCCACATCCTACAGGGCCCTTCAGGATATGTATGTTCACGATGTTTGGTGTGGTCACTTAGGTGCATTTGGTACTTACACTTGTCAGAATTTGATTATAATGGTCTCTTCACAAAGGAACGTAAGATTTCAAAGATTTCCATGAGACTTTTATAAAATCCATTTATTTGATTTTATACATTTCATCAGACTGACTTAAAAGGCTTTGTGTGTGGACAAGCCCTCCGGATGTATTTGGCTATTCATTTATGAGTATTCACAACAAATATTTACTCAGCTGAATAAACCCTCTATCTGATGCTAAGGATATAAATAATGTAAAAATGTTTTGCCCATAGCTAAGTCTTCTCAATGCAAATAAACACCATGGTGCATCAAGAACTGAGCCAATGATCGCTAGGGATGATTGAGCTCAACGGAATGCTTTACACACGTGTATGATCACACAATAGTCTTAGGGAGTCACATTGTCTGGGTCGACTCCCCCCATGTTTTCCATTCATCTGCCGACTGCCATCCGTCAGTTTTGACATATTCAATTAGGTGCAGTGATTGTACTTAAACAGACCTTGAAAGGTTTGTTTTCCCCCAGCGGATGTCAAGGATAATTGCGTGAGTGCGTGAGGAACTTCATGCGAATTGATGAGCGTCCCACGTACGGATCTACACTGTTTTTTTTGTTTTTTGTTTTCTTCTGAAGCTACAGATATTCCTGCACAGTGTCGAGAGGAAGTTGTGTACACTGGCTGCACTAACACATAGTGTCTTTAATTGAGTGTGGCAGGCAGATATTTGCTGACAGAGGCGGTAAGCTGGAGCGTAACACAAGTGTCCTGCAGCCGTCACGGCAGACTGTGTATTGTCTAGTGCTCCTCTGTGTGTAATCATGGCTGTGGTTGTTTTTTCCTCACTGCCGTGGGGTCCTTCATACTGCAAAAGGCCTGTCCGGTCTGGCCAATAGAACGTGATCAGCATCTCTCCCTCTCGCAAAGTCACACAGCAGGACTGAATGGAGTGTTAAGGAAAATTGCCAAAAAAGATGGCTAAGCTGAGGTTACGGTGGTGACACTGTTACAAATTCTCTATTCTCTCATTCTCTCTCTCTCTTTTGCCTCTCTTGCTTGTTTTTTTTTTTTTTTTGGCTTTGTGTAGGGATAGTTTTTTTTCAGTTTCCACAGTAATCGCTCTCTGAACAATTGCATTTATAGATGCATCCTCTTTTTTTTTAATGTCATGCCACAACTATTTTGATTGTAAGAGGGCAAGTCAAGGTAAAAATTGTCTTTTAAAAATGCATGTATCCTAAGAAACACATCCATTTGGAGTTAGATTATTCTGAAACTGGCATAATTAAACAGGGTGTTCTTAAAGGGATAGTTCACTTTGAAATACATTTTTGATAAGTTTTAGCTTACCTCAAGGGCATCCAAGATGTAGGTGTCTTTGTTTCCACAGTATTTTCAATTTTGACATTTTTCAGTCAAACCGTTGTTGTCTATCAGTCATACACTGGAGGCTAAGGGGGTCCACCAAAAAGCATGCACAGAGAAGTCAAAATTAAACATGATTTAATGACTTGTGCATGTAAGTACACTTTGATGGCCTAAGACACGAAACGAGCAGTTTGTGTGGGAAAACGAACAGTATTTATATCGTTTTACCTCTTGTAATCATAGCCATGTCAAAATGATCTTACGGCACAGGCGCTTCGGTGATCGCTTGCGCGCCTACGTCACTCTTTGTTTATACAGAGATTTCGGAAGTTTTACCTTTCACTAAACATATTTAGATATACGGGAAACCGCAATGGAAGACGATTTCGGTATATCTAAATATGTTTAGTAAAAGGTAAAACTTCCGAAATTTCCGTGTAAATATTGAGTGACGTCACACGCAAGTGATCACTTCCGGCGTAACATTGAACTGATTCAGTTAGGTTCAGTTGGACATTGCACAACTGATTCAGATCACTTGGACGTCACTGTGATTACACGAGGTAAAAACGATATAAATACTGTTCGTTTTCTCACAAAAAAACGCTCGTTTCGTGTCTTAGGCCATCAGTGTTTACTTAGATTTACGAGTCATTAAATCATGTTTAATTTTGACTTCTCTGTGCATGCTTTTTGGTGGACCCCCCTAGCCTCCAGTGTATGACTGATAGACAACAACGGTTTGACTGAAAAATGTCAAAATTGAAAATACTGTGGAAACAAAGACACCTACATCTTGGATGCCCTTGAGGTAAGCTAAAACATATCAAAAAATTATTTCAAAGTGAACTATCCCTTTAAGACCAATTTGTTTAAGGCAACGTTGCGGTCATATTTACTGTTGTCCAGCTTTTTATTTATTTATTTTTTTTTTTTTTTGGGGGGTAAAATTCAATAATTTCTGTAGGGTTGTGTGATGTTGAAAGATCTCCCCATGCACATTTCGGAACTGCTTCTCTACAGACTTTGTCATACCCATATATTCTAGTCAGAATGTGAGTCTGATACTGCTCCATAGAGAGCCTAAGTCCCTCCCCTTCCGGTCGACCACCATGGGACCTTATTTCATAAAAAAATATTGTATGGTAGTCAATTGCGAGAGACAACAAATATTTTGATCTCGTTTGAATTGTGCCCTGAATTACACATGATGTTTGTCAATTTAAAAGATACATTTTAAAGTAAAGAAAGTCGCAGTTTGATGTAAAACCGTTGAGGTATAAGACTGTAAAAATACGAAATTGCGTAAGACTACAAACCCCAAAGGTGCACATTTTCTCTCAATGAATGAAACTAACTTTACTGAGGCTAACATATGTCATTGTTTCTATAGTCTTACGTTATAATCGTAACATTACGCCGTCATGCCTGAGTGTTTTGTATCAGACTGCACACACCCGAGCAGTGGATTTTGCTCGTTGTTTCGCTTCCCGGGAGATGGAGTTCATTGAGCGATTTTCACATACAACTAAAAGTTACTCTTCTGTTTTATGACAAACTGCGACGTTTTTGACTTTCAGAATTATCTTTTAAATTGACAAACATCATATGTGTAATTCAGGGCACAGTTCAGACAGAGTAAAAAGATAAGTTGTCTCTCGCCATTGACTACCACACATGAGCCGGAAGAGGAGGGGCGGGACTTAGGCTCTCTATAGGGTTTATGAAGCATGTCTGCACTCAATTGGATAGACCTACAACCAGTCAGAGTGACACAGTAAGTGATGTATGTTGAGTAACACATAACTGCACGCACGCTGGAAGAAGTAGTAAAATAATGAGTGTTTCTTTTACTTGGTCCTCCATGAGTGCGACCGAAGGAGAAACCCCAATGACCACAGGGTTTTCATTGCGTTCCATCTTCTTTGCGACCATCGGAGCCACATGATAAATTAAACTTTGCCGAATCCCGTTGGAAGGACGGCTAACACATCTTTCTGATCGACAAATGCCTTGCTTGATTGCAGTTCTCTGTTCGTCTTTTAAAATTAATGCGCTGTCGATTTCTTTTACAACAGACGCTCATGTTCCTGCACATTAAGGCTGTTAATGGGTAGACAAAAATGAGAAACGATTTATTCATTTATTTATGAATTTTAGTTATCTATGTTTAAAGCACTAATTGAACTAATTAATTTAATGTGATATTACGTTTTTTCTGCGTTTTAAAGAAAATGAGATTAATCATGATTATTCTATTGACAGCCCAAGTAGCAAGGATATAGTTAACATTCTTCTCTCACAAAATATGCATGTCTTTTTATACATAACAATGCATGTATAAAGGGGATTTGTCATATTAGGAGGTCCTTGGCATCAAAAAGTTTGAAAACCTCTGGATTAGGTGGTTAATTGTAGCAGCCCACCAACTAGTCGAGTTTAAAATTTCCATCTGTCTTTTTTTTCATAGTAATCATCTGATGCATAAAACAAATTGTTACAAACATGCTAACTAACATTTGTACCACATTGCAACCTGTACAAGGTAACTCGCGTAATGCTCTGTGTAACTGTACAATGTCTTCCAGGCTCTTTGATGCGCTGTGCATTCCGATTGCCTGTCGTACGGAGAATATGTTTTTTACGCCATTCTTATCTGTGTCTTGCCATTGCGGATTATTTTTTAATTATGTCATAATCCCCCATAAAGGAGATTTGATTGGGGCGTAACAGGCAGATGTGACCTCATTACTTACGGGACACATGCCCTGCAGTCTTTCTCTGTTATCATGAAGATGATACAACGGTGACATGATTATGGCACGTGAGCTTTACTGAGATGCTAACAGATTTTTATACCCCGGGGCTTTATTTGGCAGTCTCTCGCCTCACATCTAACTGTCTCTTGTGTGTGCAGTGCCAAATGTTGCTTTTTGACAGCACCACATGTAATATTTCACGCCTGCTTTGGATTCTTGCCCGGTTGTCATGCAGGTCAGAGTTTGCTCTAAAAAAAAGGAAAATTAGACAAGCATTTGGTTGGAATTCTTTTTTTTTTTTTTTTTTCTCCAGAAATTAATTCAGTTTTCAACAGATGTTTATTAGACTTGGCACTGAACAGGATCTTCATGGGCTGTTGGCAGTGATTAAGACAAATTCCAGTTTTCAGCTGATGAATATTTTGCAAGGACGTTGCTGGCGTGCACAGTATATTTCACGATCTTGGATATTTAGGGGGTTTATAAGGGTTAAATTGCACCTGAATTTCAGCAGTCAAAATAGAGTAAGAAATGGTTGGCAGTTTGTCTTTTTTTATCATTCAGCACACATTCTTGTCTCCATTTAGCAAGTGCACTTACTCCAAAAACCTATAAAGCTACTTACATTAAGTAGGGATGCACACTATGTATTAGTTTTCAGTCATTATTAGATATTTTTTTATTTACTTGGCTTGTATTGGATATTATAGTATTCATGCTCATTACTCTCTTTTTTTTACACTGTGAGTATTTGCACTATTAAATGTTATATTTAGCAAATCTGAAAAAGAATATTTACTTTGCATATTTAAACACCATACTGTTGTGACGTCACTTGAATGGATTATATTTTTTTTTTGTTTTTTTGTGTTTTATTTTAATTGACATGTATTTGTTAAATCAGCCATAATATGCATTATTTCATAATAAATATGCTCATATATAGCGCTGTTACACAAGGGTGTAAGCAAAAGTATTAGTTAGGGATGGGTTAGGATGTTCACATCATATCTTTCGACAGAAATACAACCGTAATGTAATGTTCCCGTATATTTCTTCAAATGTTTTCCACCTGTGGTATCTCATTACAGTTGGCACAGATCATTCTAAAAACAATGACGGATCTTCAAGTTACACTCTAAGTGAAACAAACAAATTTATACACTGAGAGAAAATAACAAATAAGCATTTTACCTCACTGACTGTGCACTGAGCACTCCTTGAATATTAAATTGGATATAAATGTAAATTTGAATGCAAACCATATTATCAAAACGCTTCGTTAGATGCCTTTCCTAAGGTCTAAAGTAAACAACTTTGCAGATGAGAAATGATAAATAAGCATTGTGGAGGGAAATTTCCGTGTTGTTCCAGAGGAGGAAAAAAAAGGATTTAGGTTTGAATGTGGTGATTATAACTGTGGTTACATAATTGTATTTATTTATTGTACAGTGCTTTGTTTAAGGAGAGTGACAATGAATTTCAAGTTAATGGGTGTAAAATAAACCCACAATGCAATGTGGTGTGAAAGAGGTTGCGTTTTCCTGTCTAATGAACTTGGCTGGTCGCCATACCATTTATACCAATTTAATTCCAGGAAAAGTGAATGTCTTGCCTCCCCATCCTCTACAACATATTGGCTAATAAAATAGTTGCAGTTTACACTGACAAAGGATTGCTTTGTGTGGTTAAAGGAATATGCATATTAAAACTACTGTATGAAATTGCAAATGTAAATTATGTCATCTCATTTTCATTTTGCACCAAACGTTGCTAGAATGGTAATGTAAAATGTAAATTTAAATACAAAATGCAATGCCATTTTACATATTGCATTGTCATTTTGCATATTACATTTCAAATTGAATAATGCTACACATAAGCTTCCATAAAGGAATAGTTCACTTTGAAATTAATTTTTGATATGTTTTAGCTTACCTCAAGGGCATCCAAGATGTAGGTGTTTGTTTTCGCAGTAGTTTCAATTTTTATATTTTTAAGTCAAACCTTTCGTGTCTATCGGTCATTTAATGTAAGTCTATGGTCACCACCTCAAAGAGCATGAACAGAGAAGTCCAAATTAAACAAGATTTCATGACTCGTAAATGTAAGTACACATTGATGGCCTAAGACACAAAACGAGCAGTTTTTTTGTGAGAAAACGAACTGGATTTATACCGTTTTTGCCTATTGTAACCACAGCCACGTCCAAGTGATCTGAGGGCGCAGGGGCTTTGTGGCTATATATATATATATATATATATATATATATATATATATATATATATAACATAACATTATAATATAATCATGTTTTATATATATGGTTATATATGGTTACCCTGTCCTTCCCCCCAAATGTGCTTGTCCGTGGACGCGCTCTGTGTGGCCGCGCAGTAGTGACCATAGCAACAGGCAGAGAGGCTAGTTTTCAGTAGAACATAGCTAACTGTGGATCAATGGCTAAAAACGCGCCATTCCAAGCAGCAGCAATGCTAGCGGCAGCTCAAGTGAACCCATGGAAAAAAGAAAAAAAAAAAAAGCTGATAAGTTAAAGTACAGACAATTTCATGAACAGTATGTTGTTTTCGGTTTCACGTCCACACCTACTGAACCGCCTCAGCCGCTGTGTTTCCTCTGCGGGGATGTGCTCTCTAATAATAGCATGAAACTAGCCCATTTACAACGACACCTAAGTACCAAGCATCTTTCCTGTGTCGGTAAGATAGTTTTAAAGAAAACTATCAGAGTTTAAGGGAAGTCAAGAAAAATTAAAAAAAGCGACTGCAGTGTCAACCAAAGCATTGGAGGCCTCGTATGCTGTGTCGCTACTTGTGGCTAAATCCAAAAAGCCATTTACTGTTGCTGAGGAGCTAATTTTGCCTGCTGCTGTAATTCTTGCAGGAACAATGGTTGATAAAAAAGCAGCTGATGCACTGAAAACAGTACCACTGTCCAATATCACAGTGTGCCATAGGATTGACGACATGGCCGTTGATATTGTTGATCAAGTAGTGGAAAAGTTCAAACTTTCCGGTCCATTCGTGCTGCAATTGTACGAGTCAACTGACTGGGAGGGTGAAAGGCAGTGTTGTAGTCGAGACCACCTCACTCGAGTCCGAGTCGACACCGAGAGCAGAGAGAGTCGAGTCCGAGTCAAGACCGAGTCCATAGAGAGTCGAGTCCGAGTCGAGTCCGAGACCAGAGACGGTCGAGTCCGAGTCGAGACCGAGACCAGTGAGGGTTGATTACCTAATTTACTTTTATTTACTTAGAGAAATGCTTTTTTTTTTTTTTCACTGAATTTACTTAGAGTTTAAAAAATATGATCAGTTTAGGGTAAAAAGGCCACATAGTAGGTGGTGTTAAAAGTAATTTTATTACAATTTGTCATGTGCAGTTGCGCACTAGAAAATCACCAATCACTGGGCGTGTCAATCAATTTAAAGAAATATTTTATTAACATACATTAATAATCATGAAAAATATTTTTAATTGAACTCGAGTGGACTCGGGAATAATTCCGAGTCCTAAAAAAAAAAAAATGTTCGAGTACGAGTCAATTCCGAGTCCAAATGGACACGAGTCCATGACAAGACCAAGACCATTAAAATATGGTCTCAAGACCGAGTCCGAGACGAGTCCGAGTCTCGAGTACTACAACACTGGTGAAAGGGTTAAACATGTATGACAAAGTGTGTGGATTCATGAAGAAGATAAAACTGTGGGAGAGTAAGTGTAAAGATGGGGACACTAGTTGTTTCCAGCAGCTCAACAGCTATCTTTCTGAAGGTGATGTTGACAGAGCTTCTATAGTTCAATTAGGAAGCACACGTTTATCCAACTCCTACTTCCCTGATATTGAAAGCAAGTCTGCCAAACTTGACTGGGTCCGTAATCCTTTCATGACTGAAAGTACTGAGAACAACATTCCTACCAGACTACAGGAAAATCTGCTGGATGTGTCCTCAGACCGTGGACTGAAGATGGGGTACACAGAAACAAGCCTGTCACAATTCTGGTGTGATGTGGAGAATGAATATCCTGATTTGGGGAAACATGCACTGAATGAACTCCTGCCATTTGGATCTACATATTTATGTGAAGTGACATTTTTATCCATGGCCGTAATTAAGTCCTAGCACAGGAACAGACTCAACTTGGAGAAAAGCCTGATAGCTGCTGTTGCCACACTGCCCCCAAGACTGAACAAGCATGAGTGAGAGACAGGGTCAAGTTTCTCATTGATTAATAAGTCCTTTTGTACCATACACAGGTCTAAACTTATTTAGAGTAGGCTGCTACTATGTACAAGTTTTCTCGCTGTCGTAATCTGCGTTCCTCTCAGATTGGTCTCTTGATTGTTCCCAAGACACAGCTTTGTTCTGTAATAGAGCATTTTGTTCCTATGCTACAGTATGGAATTCAAATACATTAGTGACTTATAAATCTTTTCTCAAAACATTTTATTTTAGGATTATTGATTATTCATTTTATTGGTTTATTTTTGTATTTAAAGTTTGTATTTTTCTCTGTTGTTATGTTTGTAAAGTGCTTTGAGAAATCAACTTTTATTTATATAAAAAAAAATATTATTATTAATCTTTGTTTTTGTATATTTGTTCTGAACATGTGAAGATGTGAAAGGGTCATACAAATATTGAACAAAGACAAGTATTATTTTATAAGAGTTATAGGAAGTAAAAATATCATTATTTACAGGTAAATTCAGGTATCACCTAAAATTTACACCAAATCTAAAAATCACACTGGTCACATGCGCTTGTGGGAGTACTTCAGGCAGGATTAAATGTTTTGGGGGTACAGTACCTAAAAAAACGTTGGTAACCACTGTTACCAAGGCCATCAATGTGTACTTACATTTACGAGTCATTAAATCATGTTTAATTTGGACATCTCTGTGCATGCTCTTTGAGGTGGTGACCATAGACCTGCATTATATGACTGACAGACAAGAACGATTTGACCTAAAAATATTAAAATTGAAACTACTGTGGAAACAAAGACACCGACATCTTGGATGCCCTTGAGGTAAGCTAAAACATACCAAAAATTAATTTCAAAGGGAACTATCCCTTTAAAACAATTTCATTGATCATCTTTTTTCTTTTTCTCTCCCAACCTTGCCAAAAGTGTAAGTCTATATGTTTTGTTGGTTTTGACTTCCTTAAGTAGCCATGGGCTCAAAGGTTGAAATATGAATATGTTAATGTTAGAGCAGCCCTCTAAAGACCCGTGACCCTGGATTATTCCTACACCTTACTGACTTTTGTTACCCGCCTATATCTCAGAATTAATATTTATTGGTGCAGCTGCTTTGACCTTTGCAAAAAACTTCCTTGAAAGTTAAAAAGCTTGAAGCTTTAATATGTCCATCTCAGAGCTGCCCTCTGACAATCTTTAAAGTTTCACTGTGCTATAACAGAAATACAAGTTGTTTATACACCCTCCTTAAAATCGCCTCTAACGACAGCAACTTACACATATATAAAGTATATATATATATATATATATATATATATATATATATATATATATATATATAAAGGACTCCATCGAGCGGTCTTTATAAACCTGCATGTAATTTGCAATTTCCCATGAACACCGTAACCCCCCCCCCCCCCCCAGTGACCCATATATATATATATATATATATATATATATACAGTATGTATATGTATGTATGTATAAACAGTTGTACCCAGACTTAATCATACCCTGGTAAGAAAAAATAAATAAATTAATCCGCTTTGTTTATCCTTTTGATGGTTTAGGTCAGGGTCTGGGGCGGTCGTGGCAGAAGCTTCATTTTGGGCCCCCTAACACATTTTTGTGTTGATTTTGATGTTTGTTTTGGATTGTTGTCCTGATGGAAGTTCCAACCACGGCCCATTATAAGATATCTAGCAGAAGCCGTCAGGTTTTGATTTTTTTATCTGTCGCTATTTGATAGAATCCACAATGTCATGTATCTGAATAAGAAGTCCAGGACCTCCAGCAGAAAAAAAGAGGCCCCCAACATTAAAGATCCAATAGTATATTAAATTGTCAACATGGGGTACTTTTTATCCTTGTGTGCACCAAACCCATCTAGTGTGTTTGCTGCCAAAAAGCTCTTTTTTTTAGTCTCATCTAACCACAGAACCCTGTGGTGTTTGAAGATCCATCGTGCCTGACCACTGAATATGCTGGATTTTGTTTTTGGATGAGCGAGGACCATTTTTCTTAAAAACCTCCCCAAGAACATGTGGGGATGTAGGGGTTGTTTGATTTTTTTTTTATTTTTTTTTTATTTTTTTTTATAGGCTTTCTAACCCCCAAGACTCAACAAATCTCTGCAATTCTCCATCTGTGATCCTTGAAGAGTCTTTTGCTACTCAAATTTTCACCCTCACCATCCATTAAGAAAATATAGACACACGTCCTCTTCCTGGCAGAATCGTAACATCTCTTTTTTTATCATATTTACCAGGGGTATGATTAATTCTTTGCACAATTGTATGTGTGTGTGTGCCATTATAATGTTTTCAATAGCAAACTGATGGATGTTAACGTTGCTGTTTGAATAGCATTGTGGTTTTGCAAGATGTTTAAAACACTGGAATTGAATATGATGACCGTTCATTATTCAGGTGATGGTATTCTTTAATGTGAAGTGTTTAAAAGTACCTGCTTCAACTGTCATTATCAGATAATTCATCAATGCACTATTTTAAATATATATATATATATATATATATATATATATATATATATATATATATATATATATATTTATTTAATTTATTTATTTATTTATTTATTTATTTATTTATTTTATTTTTTTTGTAAAAACCATGCCTTGCTTTGAAGCATAAATCATTCATGTTTTGTCAGGTCTATTGTGCGTGTGCATTTTGTTGCATTATGCATTATCAACCCGGCGCCATTTATACATTTATGATAATGTTGTAATTAGTGTAAGATGAATGCAGCTGTTAATGACTTGACAAACATTCAGTCTTATAACCCCCTGTCAGAGTGAACAAGATGGTTTATGGAGGTTTTTCACAAATAGATTGATCCTCACAGCTCTAGCACATTTGATACATCTCCTTTGTTCCTCTCTGTGTGCAGGGGAGGGGAAACGGTGGACTGCTGGAAAGCTAGCACCCCTCTCTATGGGAATATTTGGCTAGTTTTAAAAGGTCAGGCACTCTGGCTCTAACCCCAGCCATGACAACTCTCTGCTGACCTGGCCCCCTCCTCCAAACCGCTTGACTTTCCACTTAGTGCATCGTGCTCTGAATGCTCTTCTCGCCTGAAAAACAAAGATTCATTCTGCTTTCTTGGAGGTGTTGATTGCAGCTTTCTACATTTTGCTTTCCAGATGACTTCAATTTGTACTGTTCCAGCTCCATCTGTTGGCTTGGCTATGTTTGGAGCTACTTGATAATTAAGTCATTATTTAGAAAGACAGTCCAATATTGGATTTCTTTTTAATAGCCTTTTTAAAAAAAGATATAACCCATTCGGTTGTAGATAAAAAAAAGCCTGTTGTTTAGACTTTGGACTTAATGTCTTGTTTTCCGTTGTTTGTTGTTTTGTGCTTTTTTTATATAAACAGTGTTGTTCTTAGGGTCTATTTGAGTCTTTTAATGTAATCCTCCGTCTCCAGAACTCGAAAGCCCAAAATTAATGTTTGCGCTCATCCCTCGCCTGTTTATCAGCAGAGCGGAACAATGGGATTTCAAGGTGCTCTGTCAATGGAATTTGTATTGCTGGTTTATTTTCTGTTTGTTTTGTGTCTGTCTTATGCTGTGTTGAAGACAAAGGACTTTATTGGATGTGCAACGCTGCATCCAGTGCTAGTTATTGTCTCTTGGAGTAGTGGGAGCTGCTCTTGCTCACTGTACTCTAGATTTCTCAGCTGAGGGTTCTGTGAGTACGTTTTGTGCAGACTGTTTGTAGTTATGTGTTGTGAAAGAACATTAGCTACTGCCGTGAAGTGTGCCAGGCCTGGAGTTTGAGCTACTGTCTTAAGCCTTTGCTTGTGGAGTGAACCAGTAGTGCTGAGCTGATTAAGATCAATAGTTCTAGTTAAAAGTTGTTTCGAGATGGTTGGTGCTGGCAAATATGACTTTTTCTTTCAGCATTCCAAGGTGCGGCAGATTACAAGGAACAGATCGTTTCAAAGCAAACTCACTACACAAATCCTTGAAGTTTTACTGTAAAGAGGACCTACAGTATTATGCTTTTTCCTCTTCAACTGCATCAATACCATCTTTTTCCAGCCCGATCTCATTAAAGTTTGTATCTATGGCACGAATGTCATTTCTCGTGGCATTTATACGGCAAAAACAGTTTTTGCGTGTATATGGCACGCGATTTTCGCGTACATATGATGCGCACTTTTTTGCGTATAATACGCACAAACTCCCCACCCCCCTCCCCCCTAAACCTAACCCAGGGTTTTTTAGTGCGTACCATATACACGAAAAAAACATTTTTGGCGTATAAATGCCACGAGAAATGACACTCGTGGTATAGCTACGCATCTTCATGAGACTGTGTTGCTTTTTCAGAATCGATCCAATCCGATACCAAAAATTCTGAGTATCGAACGATACCGATACCGCTCCGATACCAGCAGTTTTTTTTTTCTTTTAATCAAGTAGAATTTCTATAACTCTGTGCGTTGAACTTATAATCACTCTTTTGTGTGTTAAACACAATCTAGTTATCTTCTAGTTATATCTAATCTAGTTAAGTTAATACAGACAACTTCATTATAAAGATAAACAACAAATCCAAAACAATATATGATCATAATCTATGACAAAATGCTATTATAAACTAATTTAGTGGATAATACGCATTGGTCTTTGTATTGTTGTAAAATGAAGAGTTCAGATGCAAAAGCCTCTAAATGCCATTTGAAAATTTCTTCTTTAATGATGATTTTTATCAAACTTGTATATTTAAGTTCAGCAATTTCACTTAAATAACAATTAATAGGTAATTATCATTGCCATTTAAGTGAAATCACTGAAATATATATATTATTATTATATTATTATTATTATTATAAGTGTAACACTGTCATGACCACATTACCACCTCAGCATTATTTTTTTAATAATGCAACGGCCCGTCACCAATTATTTACTTACATAACAAATACATATCAATGTTGGATTTTAAGGCCATTTTTAAACTAATTTTATTCTGTACCAGGTCAGCATAAAGCAAGATCATTTGAGAACTTCTGCTCTGAATAACCTAAAAATCAAATAACCGTCCTAGTAAAATAGTGTTGAGCTGATCTGTGATTTGCACTACAAGGCATGTAATTCAGTTGTATAGCCCTGTCAGTGCACATTACTGTGTCTCACCGCCACAACAATGCCTAAACTGTGCAAATTGTTGTTTGCGTGAGACATCACCTTTTCAAACAAATAGAATCTCACCAAATGAAAAATTGATTCCAAAGCAGATTGCTTTTAATGGACAGATAATGGGGTTCCACTCAAGCTGTCTGCTGAATGCTTTGAAGCTTCAAATACTTGAAATGGCTTATAATTTTAAATGAATTACCATTGAAATGGCATGGCTTGTTTATGTGTCTGTTTCCAAGCCCCCCATCCTCTCTGTGACTTTGCTAGTGTTCCATTTTTCCTGTCTGGTAATATGATGGTAGAAAAAGCTTTCAGTATTGATTGTATTACATATGTGTACATCAAACAAAAATGTGGTGAAATGAAGAGCAATGCAACATTCCTGAGGTATGTAAGTGCCTGAAAGTGACATAACACATAAGTATAGCTTTTTTATTTCTTTATTTGAATTGAAAGGGTTTTCCGGTTGTATTTTATGACCAGACAGTAAATGGCACATTGTAAGAAAAGAATATGAAACAAAGTGAGCATAAAGGTCACGGGTGCTAATTCAATGGTCCTCAATCAATAGGTTGTGATTAGGTCTGTATCAATATACAAATATGACGATAGATCACGGTATGAACAGGCACTTGCAATTGTCATATGGTTTACATTTGCTTATCTAAGGTATTTGGGGTGGGGATTTGACAGAGAATATCACCTGCGCATCAGCAACTTATATGCACTTAACTGCTTAGGCTACGTCTACATTAATCTGGAAACATTATTTTGAAAACTGCATTTTTGTCTAAAAACTCTCTCTGTCCACACTACCGTTTTCAGGGGTTTTCCAACGTATCAGTGTTGATGAGAAACTTTTGGAAAATGCCTAAAACTGCTAAATTCACCTTACTGCGCATGTGTAAAAGCTCACTGAGATGATACAGATGTAAAAATAAATAATAAAGTTTGCGCTCAATTCATGTGACAAGATAATTTTATTAGCAAAGTAACCGATGCGTCCAGGTCGCATTCAGTCACCATATGTTTGATCTAAAACACAACTGATCTCATATATTGACACAGGAAAGCAAATCTGAGTACATTTTCTGTCATCTTTGACTGCAATATGAAGAGTGTGCAAAGTAGCATAGCCTATTTTACCAACAGTGTGAAAGTGAATAGCCTACGCTATCTCACGAGTGATTCAAAAGTGGCTAATTCGTACTAATTCATACGACCTCACTCGTACGAATTTGTACGATTTGTCTATACCCACGTGACGGTTATGTTTAGGGGCGGGGTCAGGGGTAGGTCATTCGTACGAATTCAAACGAATTGGCTAATTCGTAAAATACGTACGATTTAGCAAAATCGCACTAATTCGTACGAGCGAGGTCGTACAAATTGTTGCGAATTAGCCACCTCGTAAAATTCGTATGAATTCCTGTGAGATCGGGTTGGAATAGCACATAACAGGCACAATACCGATGTATATCTATTGGTACAATATGCATCACATGACTAAACTTACGTCATCGTTTTTTTAATACCTCCGTTTTGACAGTCCACACTGCAACGTGAAAATTTGTTTTCAAATTTATCCACTTTGGAGAGTGTTTTCATTAATAAAAACACCATCTCAGTATCGTAAGATGCGTTTTCAAACGGACAAGGCCTTAGACTCAAAACTTGCTTCACATGTACTGAAGAGAAAATGTCAGTGACAGAGATTGTTATCTCTAATCTCTATCCTCCATTGAAAAAGAAGTTAAAATTTGCAGAATGTGAATTCCTTGGATATAGAAAACGTAAACGCCTGGTTGTCTTCAAGGATAGATTTCAATTTTTTGCAAAAATGTGGCTGCAAAAGCAGGAAACCCATCACACACAATAACCAATAGGCCTATTTGAGAACACCATCCCTCTATATGAGCTATAAATGTGTCCTGTGTAACTTAAGGCAGTGTGATTTCCGATAAGAGGGAATCAAGGAATCTAGTCATGAAAATGGATTTTATAGTAGATACGGATGAATTAATAAATCAAAAGTAGAGCTGTTCAATAAATCAAATTGTGACTTAGTCTGTGAATATAACAAACCTTATTCAAAAACATACCGTGAAAATCTCATATCGTTAAAACTCTAGTTAAAGGTGCCATATAACATCATAAATCAAATCCTACTCCATATTCCATAACAGATGGGGGCAGTATACCTCCAAAAAATGACTTGTGCTCCTACCATCGCGCATGTTACTCAAATCATTTGACATGATAGTAAAAGGTTGGAAGACCGCAGTTTCACGTGGAACATTTGGAGATTTTTAGAGATCAGAGACTCAATGAACTAAACACTAGAGTGAACTAAACTAAACACTATGAATCTCAACACTAAATGATGAAGACCGCCTCATAGATCTCAAAAACAAGCTGGTGCATTTCGACGGTATGGGAAAATAAAAGCTTGGGCAATTATTTGAAGTTTATGGTATTCGTTTTGTTCATATTACACTTTTATTGTTAGTGAATTAATTTGACAGACAGCATTCGCTGATGTTGATCAAGCTAGCGCCGTGAATTCACCGTGAGACACACGCAATTGACACTTAGCAAGCAGGTTAGTTAAGCTCTCAGATTCTGTCAATTATATTACGCAATTCAAAGAATAAATACCGTTTTGGCGCTTGTACATGTTACACTACAGATCCCTAGCGCACGTGAACCGATCGTCTCTACTAGCTTGAAAAAGAACACGAACACTGGTGAAAGATACAGTATGCTACAACTTACCAAAATGTATTCCTCATGCATAATGTCGACCAATCATTTTTTGAACTCTTCCCTGAACTGAAATGTAGTAATTGGCTGTATTTCCACACGACTGACATCAGGTTCAAGTACACACAAGCCGGCCGGCGCGAGCGCGACTCACTCGTCTATTGCAGTTTGGCTGGTGCTAACGTTGCCCGTCCGCATATCGCCTCCCATGGCCGGAACTGGTATTACGATACCTGCCGGGCCGGGGCTAGTAATTTAGCATGCTAATTCAGGTTAATATCTCGGCAGCACTATAACTTGTCAGTTTTTTAATGACATCTTTGCACTTATTTCTTCTCATTCTTTTGATGCGTGTAGCTCATTTTTCGTATATTGTTACCTCAATTATTACATATGCCACCTTTAAGATATCCAAATAGATCACTAAAATGCTAAGTGAATACTAAAATGCAAGTCATCATCTAATCATGCATAATAAGATTAGTAATGTAAATTGGCATATCAACTTGAAAATGGTTCTCATATCTTTTTCTTATCATGTTCTGTCAGTTCGCCTGCCTGTTTGAGTTCTCGTTACTCTCCTTAGTAACTAATTGATTAGTTATTCTGTTCAGCTGTGTCCTGATTAGTTCCCTTTGTATTCCTCTTATATTTATGCCCTGACTTTTCGTTCTGTTTCTTTGTCCATTCTTGTCAGTGTATGCTGTTCTCTGAGTTTGCCTGTTGGATTTATTTAAGATTTTTCACTCCTAGAATCTCAATCATCATGCATTTAGTTCATTGCAGCCATTCTGAAACATTGCAGATTGTGCGTCCAATAAAACTCTTCAGTAAATGCATGTCACAGGTGACACTATGTGCTTATTAATCTTAATTTGCGTAAGTGTACAATATAATACTTGAATAAAAGCACTGCTGTGGCTGTTCATTGATTGAATGTTTCTTTAGTTTCAATAACTGTCCCCATATGTAGTATAAGTGTTCATCAAACAGCACTCACTGCCATCTAACAAATGCCATTATTGAGCTCGGCTGACATTAAGGGGCCTTTATATGGCAGGGGAAAACCAATGTTTTAACATGATGTGAAAATCAAATGGGTGAAATTCACAAGGTCATTATCCTCCAGCCCATCATATTGGGCTTTAAACGTCTTTCACTCCTCCAATCACAATGTCTGTCTGACTTCTTTGCTTTCGCCTCATCAAAATCTAATATCAATATTCTAGTGGCAGCTGTTCTTCTCCATTTTGAAATCTTTTTTTTCTGAAATGTTGGTCACTATTGCGAACATTGGAGGATAGGCAGTAAAAAATAAATCCTTTGCAGAATGACCTGTCCATCGTTTGTATCTCATTCTCCTCCTGTTCCCATGGTGCTCGATCACCTCCTGTCACTTGCTTTCATCATTAAATTTGAATGTTGACAGCACTTTTGTTTTTTGTAGCGCTTCCTTGTATGCCACAGATGATCCATGTTGAAAGGTTGTTCAGAGGTGAAGAATGTAGACTGAGGTTAGTCTGTTAATCCTTGAATCAAAGAATTATTGTTGTGGCAAAAAAAAAAAAAAAACATTATTTTTAGGATTAAAGTGTACATATCATGATTTTAAATCATTC
>NW_024121100.1:13337499-13375716 GCF_016745375.1 Pimephales promelas
CGGAATGAGATCTCGCGTGGAGCCCCAAATCGAGGGAGATTATCAGTGGTCTTGTATGTCTTCCATTTTCTTACAATTGCTCCCACATTTGATTTTTTGATAGATTTGATAGATTGCCTATTGTAGATTCACTCTTCCCAGCCTGGTGCAGGTCTACAATTTTCTTCCTAGAGTCCTTTGACAGCTCTTTGGTATTGGCCATGGTTGAGTTTGGAGTGTGACTGTTTGAGGCTGTGGACAGTTGTTTTTTATACAGAGAATACAGGTAACGAGTGGAGGACAGAAAAGCTTCGTAAAGAAGTTACAGGTCTGTGAGAGCCAGAAATTTGCTGGTTTGTGGGTGAACAAATAGTTTATTTTCCACCATAATTTACAAATAAATTCTTTAAAAATCCTACAATGTGATTTCCTGGATTTTTTTTTTTTCTCATTTTGTCTCTGCTAGTTGTAGTGTACCTATGATGAAAATTACAGACCTCTATCATTATTCGAAGTAGTAGAACTTGCACAATTAGTGGCTGACTAAATACTTTTTGGCCCCACTGTATATACAGTATAGAACATCCGTAATGGAAAACACGTCCGTAACATTGTTTTTTCCTCTTAAATGCGAACACGAAAAATAAAATTAAATGAATATTTTATGTTCTGTTTAGAGCCAACCTTTCTTAGTAGGTGGGTAGTAGCCTATTACTTTTGATTTGTGCAGTGTAATTCACAGAATTGATTTCTATGCTACCAGCCATAGTAGGAAAATATATCTACTATGGAAGTCAATGAGACCAGAAACTGTCTGGTTACTGGTATTCTTCCAAATATCAGAAAATCGGCTGAATGGATTCGAAAACGGTAAAACTCAACTGTTTAACTCTGGGGGATTTGTAAAATTAGCCTATTTCCAAAAAAAAAAGTGGAGTATCCCTTTAATTAAGACTCAAGGTTTAATAGGCTAGCAGCATCTTGAAGGCATTTTTGAAGAGGTTTGTGCCAAGTATAGTAGAGGGGAACATTTCAAGGTTGTCCTGACGTTGATTTTTGTTGTTTATCTATAGACCATTTTGCGAGATGTAAACAACACTGGTCCAGAATCACTTCCTGTTTCAGTTTTTTAACACTACACAAAAGTTGGGATAAAATATCCAACAGAACATGTAAAACTGAATCAAAATGTTAAACATCTTTAAGATGTTTTCTTTACATGTGAAATAAAGAAAACAGTTACAAACTGAAACAGGAAGTGTTTCTGGACCAGTGTTGTTTACATCTAGCAAAATGGTCTATTAGTGCTGTGAATTATGAAAGGTTCACCTTTTTATGTTGTTGTTGCTTTGACCACGCTCTAAACTAAACATGCATCTCCAGCCATTTGAGACATGTTTATTGCTACAACAAAATCATTTGCTACTGTACATTGTCAGGCTTTGTTAAACATATCCCTTGTTCTTCGTTCAGGATCCCTTTGGGTTTCCTGCACAGGCCTCATTTTCTGCTTCTCTTTCCAGCAGCAATGTAATAAATCGGGATTGAGTCTAAACATTGATCTCGTTGCAAAGAAGGATTTATGAACGGTTCAAGGGAGTGCGTATCTCCCCCTTGAGGAAAACGGCGGTTGAGTAAACTGATGCCAACAAGCAGGGAAATAAGAGGGGCGGGGGGCTTTCTTTTATTCACACACTGGCCAACGGCAGGCTTCAAAAACACACCGCATATTATGAATAAAGGCAGTGGCCACGAAGCGCTGAAGGTGTCTGTGCTTAGTGGATGTTTTATTCTCTGCACATGTTCTCTGGGGGCCATGGACGAATCCTGACTACAACGTCAGAAGCATTATAGGAGCCCAATGACACGCATGCAGAGGCAAAGCAGCTAATTCATTCACTGTAATGAGTCCATTACAGCAAGCCTGCACTTGCTAAATCACTGCTAGCGAGGAAAAAAAATACTTGTTGAGCGATACAATGTGGCAAGATAGATAGCCCAGTAATGTATCAGTTACAAAACAGGGTACTTGCGGCTTTATTGGCTTTTTTGGTTAAAAATTAGGTTTTTCTGGCCTGTAATGTAAATTAATTAAAATCTTAGGTCAAGGAAATTACATTAACATTACCGTTCAAAAGTTTAATGCTCATCAAGGCTGAATTTATTTGATAAGAAATTACATATATATATATATTAATAATAAAACTAAATAATATTATAGTTTTAGAATAGTAATGAATATAATATTCACAAGAATAGTATTTTTTATTACTGACCCCAAACCTTTAAACGGTAATGTACTGTCTACATTTTTATTATTATTATTATTATTACACTCATCACTAAGCTATTTCAAATAATGCTTTTGTGTAAAGTCGTAGCGATGTCTGATCTGCGAGGGAGTCAGTCTGTTGAATCATTTGGTTTGATGAATTGGTTGAACAACTTAGCAAATCAGCTTAAATGATTAACTAGCAGGTCGATTTCAATTGGAATGATTTTTAAAAGTCCTTAGTCAGTAATCACAAATGACTGAAAATATCACAGAAAGAACGGAAAATGTGGACTTAGCAAGCATGATTTTCAACCAATGCTTTTAAAGCAAAATAAACCTGCTTGAGAGGAAATGCATGTGGTTAATACCATTAGAATTGATAGTATTTTCTCAGCAGCATTTCTACAACATCTCTAATTGATAACACACAAACATCCACAGAAACACACAATGTATTTGCATCCAACTGTTTATTGTCATACAGGGTTGATATGTTTATGCTCCTAATTAACTGTTTAACTTGAACTCTTCTGGCATCTTTGAAAGGCAACATTTTCACATTGTTCTTTGTTTGTATGTGTGGGGTGTCAATTGTGTGTCTTGACCATATTATATATTTTCTGTTTATATACAACGTTATGTCACACCCCGACAAAACCTTAGAAACTCACTTTAAAGCTCAGAGTCCTTTGATAGTTTGCAAAAAAGGATGTCAGAACTGCATTTATTATCTGTTGTGCCTCTGCAGCTAATGATAGGGGATATTCTTTTATCTGCCTAATACCAACCACACCAATAAAACAATACAGTTCTAAGGGAGCTCATCCAGTAACGCAGCAACAATTAAAGCAAGTGACTCATTGGTGTGAATCTCTCGCTCATTAAATCTGAATTGCAAAGACAATGGTAATTTTAGCTCCGCCGTAGCTCTTATATCAAGGAAACAAGCTCTAATGAAGTACTGTTCAGAGAGTATCACATCTCACCGGTGTGTGATATGAAGCGAACGGTTTGGGAAGACACGCGTCTGTCTAAAAAAAAAACTATCAAAACCTTGAATGGGGCAAATGATTCTCTACCATCTGTCTTAATGACAGACCACCAGGGAAAGAGAAAAATGAAATTTTCCACTCAGGTTGGGAAGGTAGTGGCCCAGAGCGGTCTGTCTGCAAACCATCAAAGCAGAGAATGTGCCTGCCCTTCATCATGGCTTGTCAGCCATATGCCAGCGGGATACGAAACTTTGCCTTTTCCTCATAACTGTTTATTTGTCACTTCCTTCCTCACCGCTCGGCTTGCCACGCATCAGCACCAATGATTTACGACCTCGTTTAATCAAGCACTCGTAGGACATGGAAAAAGAGAGGGAGAAAACCCACCCGACACTTTCACTTCTGTGAGCCACTTACACTTACAACGGCAGCCTGGAAAAGTTTTGCGAGTCTCCTCCCCACCTCAGCTCAGTGGGATCATAGTGCAGTGGCAACTCATATTGAGGCTGTCACTTTTATTGGGGCCATTTGTTTGATGGCCAGACACCATGGGAGTTGAGAAGAACAGAGAGAGGGAGAGAGAGAGAGAAACAGAAAGAAAGGGCTGAATGCAACTCTTGCGCCGGCAGGTGACTTTGCCAGAGTTTAGTAGACAGTGAGGATGCGTCTGCAGGTTCCCTGAAGTGAGTTTGGCCTCTGGCCTAAAAGAACCGAACAAGAGGAACAACCACACACACACACACATTGCCGTTTGATGTCCACCAGATGAACGCCCCACATACTGTCTCCCCATCGGCTAATATACTCTTTTATTTTTCATCACAGATGTCCTGCTCTGTTTGGGTTGTTTATAATTGCATTGGGGGCCTGCAGTGAGCTCTCAATACACAAAACAGAAACCCCTCTGAGGGTCTGTAGTGGTACTATCATTAAGTTGCCAATCTTTTTTGGTGCTATATTAAAAATAAATATGTTGGTGCTGCATTTTTTTGACACAATAAACCTTCTCTGGAGCTTACTAGGTTTGTAGACATCATAATTGTAAATATAGTGATGTGTCGCACTGGGCTTTTGGGGAAATAAATGCTCAGTGTAAGATCGAAGTAAAATTAAGGATTGAAGTAAAATTAATGATTGTTTTAAGACCGGTTTCATAAACTTGACAATTTCTGAAAATTCTGAAATTCTGCACACATTATAAGAAGTTGGAAATATTTTAATAGAAAATTATTTTTGAAATGTCTGTATGATAAAATTAAAAATAAAGTCGGTGTCATTTCCAAGTTCTATTTTTCTTATGCTTATCAATATTAAGGAAACAACAACTGTGGATGAATGTCAGCTGTTAAGATTGTTTGTGCGATTTAAAAAAAAAAAAAAATCATAAAGCAGGAAGAACAATTATAAAATATTTCAAGTGAAAACTATTCCTTCTTGAAGTGAAAAATAACACACAAACTTTAAAGTCAAAGCATGACTCTTTTCATGTACATAACTTTAATGTTGCCTGCTTCATAGCTTTCAAATAAGAAATTCACCGGTCCATCCAATTTAAACCTTCCATCAAAACATGGCTGCTGCATCTAATGGATTTATGTTATTAGTGGTAATCCAAAGCCCATGTATTTGGTACCTCCAAAGCATCTAATCACACAGTCACATGGACACACACACACACACACTCATGCAGCAGCTGGGAAGCGGTGATTGAGTTTGTGAAGGTATTAATGCTTTGTATTTGAATAATGTGCAAACGGTCGACAAGCTGCAGCAAACTCCTGCTGCTTCTGAAAATGAACAAACAGTAATGTGTGGAAAGATAAGATAAGACTTTTTTTTTTTTTTTTTTTTTTTTGTTGAAATGACTGCTTTGCTGTTTCTTTGTGCTGTCACTGGAAGGGGTCAAATCCATTACCCAGTACCCGGCAGCGAGAAAATTGTTTCATTTTTCGTTTGTGTTTACCTCAAGTTAGCATAATTAAAGATGTTTGTAGAATGTGCACATTCATATTAACTGAAAAAAATATTACCAATGTGGGATGTAAAATATATCTAAATTTAATGTGCAAATGCAACAGTTCTTGATTCTTAATTTCACTGTGTTCAATACACTTACATTTGCATAATAAAAGTTTACTTAATCTATTTGTGTTATTACATGGCAGTGGATTTATAGTTGCTATCGTGCTTTGTATCCGACCAGATCAGAAAAATAAATTAAATGTTTTTTTTTGTTTGTTTTTTTGAAAAGGAAAGGCCTTTTAATGTTCTGTTATATGATGCATACTGTTTTACTGCACATTAACAGCACATCCTATATTATATGTAAGAAAAGCTATATTTAACTTGCTAGTGTCTGAGGTTGGATTACTAATACATCTAATTTTATTGGCACTTACTCAATTCACTGGGTGTTTCACTTAGGTTTTTGAATTTATGTTAAATAGAGTGTTTGAGTTGAGCCTACATATTAATTTTATGTTAAGAAAACTAATATCCAACATGTGGAATCACTGCGAGTTAGGCCAAAGAATTAATATTGGGTCTATTTGTCCTGATTAATATTCTAGAAACAGAGGACATTCAACAATTCATTTAACCTGTTTGTGGTCCGACGTGCCGTATACGGCCAACAGGGTGGTTTATAGGTTTAACTTTGTGAAAGACAAAACAAAACAAACACAAAAGTAAACATAATACATATCTTTGGAAAGCTGAGAAACTCGTGATTCGAACGACGTAAACCATTTTAAGATACAATCAACACAGCGGGCACAATCTGTCTCTTTGTCAGACCACCAACAGCCAAAACAAACCAACACAAACTGGAAGAAACTCACCAATTAGCCATCTGTTAGTCCACATTCCAACAAAAATGGTTTGGTTTCACTGTAAAGCGTCCATACAATCCAATTTGAAGAAGTTTTTAGTCCAAAACAATTGTATATATGAATAAACATCCATGGAATGCAATAGTAGCATTTCGCGTTAGCCGACAGCGCTATCACAACTTCGACGCACTAACACTATTTGATCTGTCTAACTTCAGTTGAAACGTAAACATTGGAGAAAAAAGTATGTCAAAATGGCCGCTGACCCCCGAACTATTGATTGACAGGTCATTTTAGCCAATCGGCGAGTGTTAGGGGTGTCTTCTGATGTTCCAACAACCAACGAGCTCGCCTGGTGAAATCTGTACCTACCTCTCTTTGAGTGACAGTTTATCTATCCAGTTGCAATAGAGAATGAAATGACGCTATTTTCTGATAGCCAATGAATTTCTGAAAAGACTGAAATGCAGCTTTAGTGGCTGGAATCATCCGATTACGTTATATTTCATGCGTAAAGCGAAAGTGATCCTCTGCGCGTTTGTGCGTAAACACAACATTGAACGCGTTGGTGAGTGAAAGGAGGTAACAGATGTGAAATGGCAAAGATAATTAGAAAGACGCACTTATTACTCGAAGAAGTGATTGAACAGTGTATTCTCCGTGACCGTGGTGAGTGGGAGGACATTTGTGAGCAAGAGAGCAATCGATGTTGTTGTCTGGTTAGCACGACTAGCAGAGGACCCTTTTGGATGGTGGCCACGGCACTCACGTCACGAAAAGTAAGTTTTATTATATTGCCCAACATATTTGACTGTATATACTGAGACATGTGTTTGTTTTAGGTGTACTAAAACAAACACATGCCTCAGTTGAGGTGTGTCAGCTTTTGCCGTGTGTGTTTGTGTGAGTGTGTTCAACATAGCATTACCTGCTAGCTAGGTTCTCTGGTGTGCGCTCGTAACGTTACAGCACTATTTAATATGTGGCCTTTTTGTGAGTTGAAATTGCTAAACACGCAAAACATACATGTCTTGTGTGTGTGTGTTTACATGTGCTAACTTATGTCGTGTTTGTTTATGTCATAGCTCATGATGTGCGTGTGCGCTCATGAACTGCATAATCCTGGTTCTTTGTGTGCATGTGTTTCTGTTTATTTTTGTATTCACACGCATATAATGTCAATGTTTTGTAAATTATTTCCCTTTTTTATATATCACAGACCATCATCTGAAAATTAGTGAGTGAATTCTGGGAGCCAGTCAGAAAAAAACAACATACTGGAACAGAATGACAGCACCTTATCAGGAGAGGAGCCCCATCATTTATCTTTCCAGAGAGGTTCTGCCAGCTAAACAACAAGTGGACGGGGAGGGTGAGATGCAGAGGAGAACTGGCTTTTTCTTTTTTCAAGTCTGTGCATATCACTGGACACAGCACTGCAGGTCGTCACACTTTTTGTGTGTGTGTGTGTATATATGTATTTATATATATATATATATATATATATATATATATATATATATATATATATGTATATGTAGTTTCAGTTCTAATATTAAAGTGTTTTAGTACCATAGCACTTGTTTTGTCTCTTTATTTGTAGAAAGTTTGGTTTCAAGAATTGAAAAAAAAAACACTATAATGTGTTTATGCTTCAGTTACTATGTGTCATCAATATTTACAGTGAATCTGGCTAAGGAATATGATAGCCCTAAATGTAACCTTTCATTAGAGCCCAAAATTATGACTGTAGAGTAAAGTATTCAAGAATAGCAGCATTTTATGTGTCTATGATCACAAAGGGTCATTTGGAGTCTCCAAGTGGCTTTTTTTGGGAAGCGCCTAGATATACACTTAGATAAACATGTGTAAAACACTCATTTTCTTAGATATCATCATCAAATTTTAAACTCTGTTTGGTAAGGCTTCATGCTGTGATCCAGTTGTGTTTTCTAGCTCATAGCTCCCAGCTGTAGTTATCTGCAGGCATCTGTTTACACAAAAAAAATGTAGGCGGAATTTTTTTGTCATTTTTCATTGTGTTCAAAGTTATATTACTCAAGACCAGTAAGACTTACAGTGATTTTGACTGTTTAGGAACAAACCTCTGAGTGTCACCTTTCAAAAGAGAGCAAAAGCATGCATATACTCCAAATGGTTCAAGAACAGCATGCAATTTAATTTGGATAGGTCTTTTTTAGGCGTTTCGGGCAAATTTTGCAGGCCTTCTAAGAGGTTAAGTCTTAACAACTGTGGAATCTTATGGGGTGTTAAACATTAATGCCATTGAATGGGGCCGCGAGAATGGAGAAACAATTCCGAGATTAAATTACCGCACCACTGCACCGCAACCCACAATCAATCTCCCTTTAACAGAACACAAACCTTAACTTAGCAATTTCCTCTTTCCCCCGTGCATTCTTTCTAGCAATTTCACTCTTTTTTTTTTTCTGTCACTTTTTCAGATCACCTAAAGGCAAATCTGGAGGAGTATATGTCCAGATTTCCTAAGGTGCGTATTGTGCGTACCAAGAAGCGAGAGGGTCTGATCCGCACGCGACTTCTGGGAGCGTCTGTGGCTAGAGGAGAGGTACTTGCTTTCCTGGATTCTCACTGTGAAGCCAACATCAACTGGCTGCCACCCCTGCTCGGTAAGTCCAGATAAAAAACTGCCTACCCTGGCATCAGCACGTAGTCACAGATTTCTCATTTTTTTATGCCTGTCACTGTGAGAAAACAGAGCCCACTGAAAATCCTATGGAATGTTCTGTGTGCTTATCTTCCTCTTTTGAATCTAGCAATTTCAAAATTCAATCGCTTTTTCCCACCCAAAGTCCTTCCCCCCCTGCAGTTGGTTGATTAAAAAAACAAAACGAATCCTGAATCTCCTTGTTTCTTGTCTGTGGCTTGGTCCTTTTATCGCAGTAAAACCTTTCTTATTTTCTGACTCATTGAGAATAGAATCTATAGTTTACCCCACTGTGTCGCATAAGCATTGCAAATCCAGATGGCTTTTGATGTGTTTGGCCCTGTTATAAGATGTTTTAAAATGCCTACTTATCGACGCTTATTGATCTGAGACCAGCTCGGTTTTTAGTTCTGTTTGTTTCTTCACTTGGTTGAACATTAGGCGGTCGTCCTAGAGACGTGGACACAGCACGGCGAGTTCTAATTGGTTACAGTGTGCTGTGTATGGCCTTTGAGAGGCAGGGATGCGGCCTGGCATGTATGATTAGAGTGGAGCTGCCGCACAAGTGCACGGCAGGTACTGTGTCACAGGCTGCTTGAAGCAGAACTCTGATTTTTAATGTGAAGGACTGGACTGTATTTCTATAGCCTGGGTTTCCCCATAATGCCTTGCCGCAGCTCGATTTTATTCATGCAGCTAGGTAGTCTGGATACCATGGACCAAATTTTCGCCTCATCTAGTGAACCAATCACAGAACAGGGAGGGAGCAGCAAGACGATGACGACGTTTATGTAACACACCGAAGCAGTTTGCTTATACCGATGGATCAAACATGGCAGCAAATACAAAGTTACTTTCGATGCAGCCTTACACCAGTGTAACTTGCATCGTCACTGCAGTAGCAGATGCGCGAAGGTATTCCCTCCGGAAGCGTTTGTACAGAGTCACAGCAGCGGCTCCAAAATCCACATAATATATAAGCGAGCAATTCTTTACAAAGACAGCTATACATTTGTTTTATAAGTTGGTCATTTATAACATTTATAGTCTTGAAAGTTTGTAATGGGGAGGTGTACAACATTCACATATGTTAAACAACAAAACAACCCATAAAATGGCTCCAATCTATTAGTTTCAGTCATACTTTCGATATCTTTACCAGCCCGCAAACTCCACGGATAAAAAACAAAACACAAATAAACCACACACTCGGGTTTGATTTGGGTTAGTTATGTAGCTGTCTTACGTAAAATAAAATAAAAGAACGTTTATTTATAATATTTTATGGCTAGTTTTCTTGTATATCTACATAGATATAGATATAGCTAAAACACAACTCACCCAAACTGAATAATAAAAACAAGTTTTTACCAGGTAGCCTAAATCTTCTATAAATATTTTTGTGTCTTGATTTTCTTTTATTTGCCTATTCAAGTTCTTGTTAAAACTCACTAGACATGCTTATTCTGTGCATTTTGGACACTTTTTGTGTGAAATATATTTTTTTTTCTTTTGTCCATCTAAAGTGTGCTTTCACTTTAATTGTGCGGTGAAGCAGAAACAGATGCGACTCGAAATCCCCGCTTCACTGCTGCTAACGCGACGCTCCTGCTCGACTCTCACGCAGCTCCCAGTGTGAATGCACTCATTGATTAACATGCACGCAAAAAAAAAAAAAAAAAAAAAACATGTGCCGCTTATGCATACAGTGTGAAATGGCCGTTGGATACACGCCATCTTGTACACATACATCTCTTTCCCATCGTTTTTTTTTTCTTTTTTTAATTTCTGTTGCTCTATATACGTCATCTTGGTATAATTGAAACGATTGAGCTACGTAGAGGCGCATTTGAAAGACATTATTGGCACCCAATAAACGGCTCTGGACATTCGTAAACCACGCCTCAAACATGTGGTTCCCAGAACAAGTCTCTAGACTTGGGTCTGAACATTAGTCAGGCTAGTATTTCTATTTCTCTCCCCACCAGTCTTCTCATCAAACCATCGCTCAGGCTGGAAACAGACTATTTATAAACGATGGTTGGCCAGATATGCTAAGGTTTTATGCCTTTAAACTGGGATGACCAAAATAAACAAACTTTTATGCAAGCACAAATGGTGCATGATGTGTTTTGACAAACTCTTCGGCTATTGTATGGAGTGCAATAGTCTGATTCTGGAAGTAAAAATCACATCAATGTCCTCCTATAGAGACTGATTTCTTCACACCCTTTAAGAGATCTCAGGTTGTTACAATGTGTAAGTTTAGTGTCATTTAAAAAAAAAAAAAAGTCCCACTTTATATTAAGTGGCTTGGTAACACTTTACGGTAAGGGTACATGAATTATCATGAATTCATGTATAAATGAATGCATGAATTATGCATTCATTCATGCATTATTTCTCATGAATCATCAGGAACTAACACAAGTTCAACGTTTTTCATTCATGACTTCATGAATGAACAACACCTTAATTAAAACATTAACTAAGATGAGTACATCATCATGAATTATGATATATTACGCATGATCATGATATTTTCTTTGTTCTTTGTCTAGGTCAGTGACCTAGTCACCACTTTAGTTAAGGGGCCACACACATGATGAAGTCATTAATAGATTAATGCTTAGTTAATGATGACTATTGGACAGACACCATAATAGACCAATCACAGCTCATAGCACACACATTCTGTAAATCATATACAGAAGTCATCATTAACTAAGCATTATCTATCAATGACTTCATCATGTGTGTGGCCCCTTAACTAAAGTGGTGACTAGGTCCTTAGAAACACTGATGAACAATGTGCTATTGAAAGGTGGCATAACTGTGAACAAAGAAAACATCATGATCATGTGTAATAAACCATAATTCATGATGATGTGCTCATCTTAGTTAATGTTTTAATTAAGGTGTTGTTCATTCATGAAGTCATGAATGAAAAATGTTGAACTTATGTTAGTTCCTGATGATTCATGAGATATTAATGCATGAATGAATGCATAATTCATGCATTAACTTATACATGAATTCATGATAATTAATGTACCCTTACCGTAAAGTGTTACCAAAAAAACTTAATGGCATTCTTTTTTTTAATTCTCCACTATTTTTCTTCTAGATATCTCTGTGGTATTCCAAAGCATATAATAGGAACAGAATGTGGATTTAGCCATTTTTTGGATGCTCTAGTACTGTACATTCTTAATTATTAGCCTTAATCTGTGTAGCTGTCATGAACGGTGGTTATTTTGAGGGAGTGCAAATCCACAGACTGCGTCCTAAATTGTATACTCTCTTGATGTATAAGTCCACTGAGGGCGAGTTGAAGAACCCAATTGCACTTTATTAAACAAAATACATATAAACAAAACAAGACCATGACTAGAAATTGGTTTGTCTAAGAACATAACAAGAACATAAATTTGAACATAAGCTCAAACATAAACCTGAACTGACGAGGCTCACCAAAAGTGCAATGTTTGTGAAATAAGTGTGCTATTTAGGATGCAGGCAAAGTCCAACTCAAGCAAAACAAACACAGAACAAACGTGACAAGTGTAATATCCTCATTAATTTAATTAGCGTTTAATGTCAGATTGCACACCAACTGTTACCTGGAAAGTTGGCAGAAATGTGTAATGAAGGTTCACCAGACATCAAATGTACCTTTAGTTGCAGTATTGAGTCAAAATAAAGTACGGGAGTTGATGTGAAAATGACTGATCACAGACATTCCTATCTGGACGAAATAAAATGTTCTCAGAGGACCACTGAATAACAGTAATTCCCTTTCAAGGGAACTCGCAATGCGTCAACAATGCTTTGGGAACGTACCCAGCATGAATGCGTCTGAAAGCAACTATTCCACTGGAAAGAATGAGCGTCACGGGTGGGTGACGTCATGACCAGGTAAAGATAACAGCGCATCCGGTGAAAGCCGGCATTAGCTTCTGTTACCTCAGCAAGCGATCTGTGTTACTCTGTCTGTTGATATTTACTCTTGTCTGTCACATACGTATATATATCTATCATGGCGAAACAATTATACAAGCTGTGTGCTTCTTCCTGCCCGTGTTATTTAATGGGTCGGAACACATTCAAGCTTTGTGTAATGTGTTTGGGAGTGGAGCTTGCGGTGTCAGCCTTCGAGGGGGCTGATCTCAGCATTGAGAAGCTTTTGCTTCGAATGCTCTGCTCCCTTCTGTCACTTTTTGAGGAAAGTGCTCAGGCTCGCGCTCCTCAGGGTGCAGGAACTGCTGCTGCCGAGGCAGCATGAAGAATGCATTCCTGGGGATCGCAAAGGGTTCTCCCAGGGGGATTGGAGACTGGTCCGAGGGCTCTTTTTTAAGGGAAAAAAATAGCCCCATTGGGGTGTACTGTTGCCTGGCCTTACTGGCACACATCTCGGATTGATGAGAATTTAACATATTTGCTCAACTAGGATTTCTTAGGACTTTTAGTATGTTGTTCTGGACACCTCATAGAAATGATCTAACCTGCAAAAAATTATTTTACAATTAGTCTGTCGTAAAACGCTGCTTTGCCTGGACTAAATGGAAGGCCGCTCAGCTTAAGGTCTGTGGAGGAGTCATCATCAGAGTCATGGCCCATAAATTGCCTGAAGGTGATGGCTGTGTTCAATACGTGGAAACATTTCCTCCCGAACCTGAGGGGCCTCCATGTGCTTGTCCGAACAGACAACACATTGGTGGTCTCTCATTTAAATTGTCAGGGGGGTCTGAGTTCGCGTCCACTATACGGCACGGGCGGCAGTGGCTCAGTGGTTCATGTAGGTTGTCTACAAACCGAAAGGTTGACACCTGACCACCTGACTAAGTGTCGAGGTGTCCATGAGCAAGACACCTAACCCCATCTGCTCCCGACGAGCTGGATGGCGCCTTGTATGGCTGACACCGCCATCGGTGTATGAATGAGTGTGTGAATGGGTGAATGTGAGGCAATATGTAAAACGCTTTGGTGGCCATTAGGTCTATGTAAGCGCTATATAAATGCAGTCCATTTACCATTTATACAAAGTTGGTGCACCAGATCCTCTTATGGTCCATGGAGAAGCTACTCTCCCTGAGAGCAGTGTACTATATTCCGGGGGCCCAGAATATTGGCCTAGACGTCCTGTCGAGGCATGAGCTGAGGCCAGGGGATTGGAGACTCCACCCCGAGGCGGTGGAGAAAATTTGGGAGTTTTACGGCCAAACAGAGCTGGATCTGTTTGCGTCTCAGTAGACAACGCACTGTCCACTTTGGAGAACCCCTTACTCACCCAGTCCCCCTGGGACTGGATACTATGATGCAGACATGGCCGAGGCTACGTCTGTATGCATTTCCCCCTGTTTCTCTGCTCCCTGGAGTGAGTCCACCAGTACACAATAAGCCTACTACTAGTAGCACCACTCTTACCCAGTCGAATCTGGTTTGCAGACCTGATTTGTCTCCTAGATGGTCCTCCCTTGGAGATCCCATTCAGGAGAGACTGTCTCAGGCCGGTGGCACAATATTTCACCCCCGACCAGAGATTTGGAATCTGTGGGTGTTGCCTCTGAGGGGACCCTACTCATAGGGAGTGGTCTCTCAACCAAAGCTGCCGAGACCATTCTAAGCTCCAGAGCTCCTGATACAAGGAAATTATATACATTGAAATGGAGAGTTTTCACTTCTTGGTGTCACCAGCGTCAGTGGGTTCCGGTTAACTGTTCAGTAAACACAGTGCTGATTGTGTCATGTCTATGTCCATCCACCTTGAAAGTCTATGTGGCGGCCATTGCGGCTTTCCACAACTCGGTGGGTGGTACATCGTTGGGTCGAGACCCCCTGATCACTCGTTTTCTTCGTGGCACCCTGAGGCTAAGGCCTGCAACTCGCACTAGGATGCCGACCTGTGACCTGGCAATAGTACTGGAAGACCTATCTAGGACTCCGTTTGAGCCCTTGGAGTCGGTCTCAGAAAAATGTATTTCACTTAAGACCATACGTCTATTTCATCCCTTAAAAGAGTCTGAGATCTTCAGGACCTTTCAGTATCTCCCACCTGCCTTGAGTTTGCACCGGGGATGGCCAAGGCATTCTTATACCCTAAGCAAGGATATGTTCCTAAGGTGCCAACCAATATTCCGAGACCTACTGTGCTACAAGCTTCCTGTCCTCCACCGTTAAGCCCCTTCGGACCAGGAAAAGCTGAACATTTTGGGTCAAGTGCGAGCATTGGACACTTAAGTTCATCGGTCTTCTCCATGGAGGAAGTCTGATCAGTTATTTGTCTGTTTTGGATCACCCAAGAAATGTCTTCCTGCCTCTAAGCAGACAGTAAGTAAGTGGCTATTTCTCTTGCTTTTGAGTCCTCTAGCCAGTCGTGTCCTTTGGTGATCAGAGCTCATTCCACTCGGAGTATGGCGGCCTCTATAGCCTTAATATCTGGAGTTTCTCTCCAAGATGTTTGCGATGCTGCGGGCTGATCCTCTCTGCTCACATTTGTCAGGTTTTATAGCCTGGACCTGGATGCTGCTCCAGGGTCCCAGGTGCTCAGTGCTTAGTGTGGTTTTGACAGCAGGCTACACTCGGGCATTTGAAATTATGGAGGTTTGGGAATTCTCATTACCAAAGCGTTATTGACTCAGTGCGAGTTCCCTCGAAAGGGAACGTCTCAGGTTACGACTGAAAAAGGGAATGAGACGATGTTTCGCCCTGCCATACTTCCTGCATTCCTTTGATTGCCTTGCTCCGGCTTTTTAACCGGATGCGCTTTTATCTCTTCCTGGTCATGACGCTCATTCTTTCCATTGGACTAGTTGACATAGAAGCTTCAGACGCGTTCACGCCGGGTGTGTTCCCAAAGCGTTATCGATGCATCGTCTCGTTCCCTTTCTCACGGAACTGTACTTACAGTCGTAACCTGAGACGTTTTTACTAAGGTTGTGTGAAAAAAAAAACACAAACATGTGTAATTCATATTGGCTTAAAACCAGAAAAATATGTCTGATAAACACACATTTACCTGACCCTCTCTGAGAAAACTTAATAGGCCTTAAGTCTTCTAAAGAAAAGAAAAAAAGAGGAAATTTAAGGCACCTTCCAGCATCAGCAGAACAACTGAAATTTCATTGTACTTTGTGTGTCAATTTTGCTCTGATCCAACACAGTCTCATGAAAGTATGTATCTATAACATGAATGTCATTTTCCGTGCAACTTATACGCCAAAAATTGTTTTTGCGTGCATATGCTACGCACTGAAAACCCCTTGGGTAGATTTAGGGGACAGGGGGGTGGGGAGTGCATGCGTATTACATGCCATAAAGTGCGTATCATATGCACATGAAAACTGTGTATCATATAGACACAAAAACTATTGTTGGTGTATAAATGGCACGAGAAATAACATTCATTGTATAGATATGCACTTTCATGAGATTGGGCTGATCTTTGTCTCGTTTGCCATTTTTCATCAAGTTTTTTTTTATAACTGTTCTAAAATGTTTTTATTATGTGTGCTCTGGTCAGTCTGGTTTGTTTTGCTGCTTTTACAAAAATCTCATCTTCTAAATTCTTCTTCATTTGTTGTCCTCCTCATCTGGGCAGCCATCAGATGAGGTCCTTGGTTTTCATATTTAGACATTTGCAAAGGGATAAAGAACCAAATAAAGGATTCTGTCCCAGTAAGCGCTACAGCAGAGCGGGTTCTTACTGTAGGAAAGTGGATACTCTGTGCCAGAGAGTAAACAAAGGCGTGATAAGTGAGTTTTGGCAGGAGAACGTAGGTGGTTATTTGTGCGCTAGCTTTTTAGGAAAGCCTCTTCTTGAACTGACAGACACACACACACACACACGTAAACAAATGCAAAACCAACAGCTCTCGACAGAAGACGTCCTCTAGCCTAACTAATGACACAAAGCCGACAGTAAAATCTTCATGTAACCAAAACAGCTATTTGTAGGATTTAGCTGCAATACATTCTTGTGATTTGTGTTCCATTGTGGTTAAGCTACTAGTATATTACCAAAATAGCTTGTATTCACTATACAACAGAAAAAAGTAAAGAAAAAAATGTCTGCTGAAGGAGAAAGGCAACAGATTTTAACCCTGCAGTTAATTTACTGGTTTTCCACTTAAGCCTTGCTAGTATATGGACAGGAGACTTTATTTTTACTACTATTCAAATGATTTTTACGTATTGAATTAGACATTAGATCTTAGACATTTAATCTTAAACAATAAAAATCCATCATAAAAATAAAAAAATATGTATTTTTTTTACATTTCATGTATTCATTATTATAATCTTTTTAAAAAATTGTGAATTAAACTACTTCAATATCTATTGTGTAAATAATTATAAAAAAAACAGTCTTTCAATACTTATCTTGCTTTTCCCCCATGTTTTTGTAAGTAGTGTACTTCACAAGAAAACAGTATCAGCTTGAGAAATGAAATGTGCAAACAAAGAAAAATCAAGATAAATATCACTTGTGATTTTGAATGTGTTCATTTCCATTCAAGCTGTATAAATTTGTCAAATTATACAAAATGTGTGAAAATGTCATTTCATTTCATGCATTTAAGATATTGTTCTGTTAAATTTGCCATTAGCAAGACAAAATTGAATTTCCATCACTGTCATTTCCATCAATCTTATTGTCACTAACTGCCCCGAGAAACGACCCGGACCAGGTCATCCGCCTTCTCACACATCCCCTGCTGCTCGTAGAGTCAGTTAAGTGCACCCTCCTTCGGGCCACCTCCGAATCTCTCAAATCGGGTCAATGTTCTCCTCCTCGCTGCCCCACCTCGAGTACATCTGTGGTCTCTGGCCCTCTCTGGGTATGGAGTGTGTAAGACTGAAGTGACCAGTAGACTCGGCTTGCAATTCATTTCGCTTGGCTTCCACCCTGGCTCAGGGGTATTCTTCACACCTACGTGTTGAGCACTACTCCTGTCCTGTGTGTGCACATCGCAGTCCTACTGGTTAAGGACGTGATGTAGCCTCTTCCTCAGCCGATATGAAGACCAGTTTCTTTAACCTGTACTTCACTGTACCCTAGATATGTGGTGGTCATGGCCACCTTGAACCTGTGTCAATTAAAACGCCCTTTATCAAAATCCTCCGTTCAATTACTAACATAGAGATGCATTTTCAAATGCTCCATCCCCAAGGCTGGCCAGCTGTGTTTGACCTGAAGTACTTCAGATCTCTATCCTTCCGCTCCACAGACCTTTTGTGTCTGAAGGTATGAAGTATGAGTACAAGTCCAACCCTTCGAGTGCTCCATATCCAGTTGGGTCTTCAGGTCAACTGGGTGAAAGTAATCTCGCTTGAATCTTGCTGAATTGAAGTATTAATTCAGCCACAGTCACAAGTGTGATTCCCACAGAATAAATGCTGACCTACAAAGGCAAAAGACCTTAACGTCTCTGGTTACGCATGTAACCTTAGTTCCCTAAAGGGAACGAGATGCTGCGTGCAACCACTATGGGAACACCCCTGCGTGAGTGTGTCATGAAGCACGTATGAAATCAATCCAATGGCAAGATGGAACGTCATAGGTGGGGTGATGTATCGACCAGGAAACTATAAAGAATCGCAAAACACGCGACAGCTTCTGATAAAACTGAAGCAAGTGCTCACGGGCATGCAAGGAGTATGGCATGGACACGCAGCGTCTCGTTCCCTTCAGGGAACTAAGGTTATATGCATAACCAAAGACGTTCCCATTCAGGGAACTTCGAGCTGTGTGTAACCGCTAAGGGAACGTTAATACCAACGCCGCCTTGCAAGCAAGTGTCCGTAGTGTGAAGTCAGTGCGCACACTCAGACGAAAGCACCTGTGCCCCTGGAGTGGAGCTGAAGTCAAGATGATAGAACTTGACGAATGTGTGCGGTGATGACCATCCTGCAGCATCATAAAGTTCTTGCATCAATACTCCCGACAAGATAGCCTTTAGAGGCAGCCATACCCCTGGTTGAATGAGCCCGGACAGCCAAGGGAGAAGGCTGACCGGTAGACTCGTACGCAAGTGAAATGGCCTCAACCACCCACTTGCTCAACCTCTGCATCTCTTAGGGGGTCCAAAACAAACAAACAGTTGTTCATTCAGCTCTATGGACATAAGCATCTAGGGCCCTCACAGGGCAGAGCAGATTTAGTTTCTCTTGGTCCGACGTCAGAAATGGAGGAGGACAGAAAGCCTTCAGTATAATAGGCCTAATCGCATTAGTTGGGACCTTGGGAACATATCCTGGCCTAGGGAGGAGGAAAGCCTTCACCATGTCGGGTGCATATTCAAAGCACGAGGGAGAGACCGACAGAGCTTGAATATATCCTATTCTTTTCAAAGAAGATATAGCTAGTAAGAAGATGTTTTTTAGAGTGAGAAGTTTCTCAGGAACTTCTTCAATGGGCTCAAGTGGTGCTAGACAGAGCCCTTCTAGAACAAATGATATGTCCCATGCCGGCACTCTCATGCGAACTTCTGGCCTCAGCCTCAAGGTGCCACGAAGGAAGCGAGTCACAAGTGGGTGTCTCCCGAGAAAGTTTCCACTCAAAGAGACGTGGTAAGCAGATAAGGCCGCCACATACACCTTCAGTGTGGAGTGGGATAACCCTGTGGAGAAACGCTCCTGGAGGAATTCCAGCACTGCCGACACCGGGCAGTTAACTGGGTCTAACTGGTGTTCTCCAAACCAAGAGGTGAACATTTTCCACCTCAAGGCATAGAATTTCCTTGTGGCCGGAGCTCTGGAGTGGAGAATGGTCTCCATGACCTCAGTCCAGAGACCAGATTCTATAAGCTGGGCCCCCTCAGAGGCCAAGCCCACAACCTCCATAGATCTGGGCGGGGGTTAAGTATTGACCCGCTCGCCTGAGATAGAAGGTCCCCCCTGATCGGAATCTCCAGAGGAGAGCCGTCGAGGAGAGAAATTAGGTCCGCAAACCAAACTCTGGCCGGTCAATATGGGGCTACTAGCAATGGGCTCTATGCACGGCGCTATTTCCGGTGAAGGTGTAAGGATGCTGTGGTGTAAAGTGACGAGTCCCCAATCTCCACTGTATCCACCGTTTCAACATCCAGTTCCTCAGAACTGGATAGCTGAAGTGATGGAGCCTCAGCCCGGGCGGGAAAAACCGCAGAGCGTGCTCCCACACTCAGATCTGAGGCAATGGATCTATCAGGTAAGGGCAGAGATAGGGCGGAGCCCGTTTCCATCCCTGCTGACAGATCCATCTGCGATCCCCACGATTGAAGCCTCCGCTGTGCCTTGGCAGCAGCGGGACCAGAACCGGGGCGAGCGCAAACCAAACCACTCTCCTCGAAGAGGGCATGGCGGGAGTCGAGCGTTCTCATGGACAAACACTCGCAAAGCACATAACCAGCTCCCTCGAGAGTTGACTGGGCTTGCTGCGCTCCCAGACAAACAACACACAGATCATGTGTATCCCCACCCGTGATATAACAAGGGCAGGGAGGAACACACTTCCTGAAATGCTGTTCGCTTGCCATAATATATATTCGTCTCTTATAGTTTTTTTTTTATATGTGAAAAAACTCCTGCCTAGATGAAACTAAGGACAAAAACACTTTGAAACACAGACTGATATATTTCACACAGAGTGCTTGCTGAAGACTCAGAAGCTGTCGCGCTTGTGTTTCTGGGGTGCTTTATAGTTTCCTGGTCGATACGTCACCTATGACGTTCCGTCTCGCCATTGGACTGATTTCATACGTGCTTCATGACGCACTCACGCAGGGGCGTTCCCATAGCGGTTACACGCAGCTCGAAGCTCCCTGAATGGGAACTCGCTAGAGTGTGGAACTGAGAAAAAATTACTTTAAAGATTTGTTGTTGTCCCACCAAATTAATTATAGATAGGAGACTGAAAATCTGGTACTTAGATGTTTAAGTAATAAAAATGATCTACATATAAAATTTTGAGCTGGATTACAGTATAAAGGTGGATCTGAAATACGCATACTTCCACAGGCATTTGTTTACCGGGATTCATGTTCACACTTTGTTCACGTAAAGTAGCCTACACAGTGCTTTACCCCTTGAGACTCAGTAGGGAGCGCATTCTGGACTACATAGACGACTAATGCATTTATAGCACAACCTTCTATGTTCTGCATCTTTTTAGTGTGCGATAATTTCAGCTGTCTGCCCTATTATTGTGCATGTACTTCGCTCATCCCGCGAATTTATTCTGGATGCTGTGTTTTGTATGCATGCTTTTAACAGCTGTTCTGATGTTTTATGCACCAGCACTTTACATTTACATTTAGTCATTTAGCAGACGCTTTTATCCAAAGAGACTTACGTCTGAGGCCTAAACCAAACAAGTCATCGTGAAGAGGCAATAACAACACAAGAAGTGCTCAAAATACAAAGGTTAAACATTGCTCAGAGTAGGATAAACCAGGCAAGTGAGGATTTAAAGATTTTTATTTTTTTTTAATTTTAAGTGCTCACAGAAGAGATGAGTTTTCAGTTGACTTTTTGAATGCTATCAGGGATTTCCGGATGGGAAAATTATGGATTCTGGATGAGGATGGGCAGATCATTCCATCAGCATGAAACCGTAAATGAGAATGTTCTGGTGGCTCTCTGTGATGGTACCACGAGCTGTCGCTCATTGATAGATCATAGGCTTCTGGTAGAGATGTAGACTCGTAGGAGCGAGTGAAAGTAGGAGCACTTCTTGCTTCATTATGTTGAATGCATCAATATACCCTTTGTTGCTTCATTATTATAACTCCCTGTGATGTATAAAGGCGCTGGCGAAGTTTTGGCACTCTGCCAGCTTTTTTCATGATCGTTTCTACTAGGTCCGGTACCTTAACTGTAGAGACGGGGCTTTAGTTCTTTGTTGTATTGACCTGCTACGGCATGTGTAACATTTTTCTGGCAAAGTACCAACTCAAAATGAGTGACCCAAAACAAAGCCAAAGAGAGGTAACTGGTGTTACGGTGTTCTGCCTTGGTTTCTCATGGGATTTTGGAAGTTACGGTTAAGACAATCCATTATTTTCTCGAAAAAACAACGGAATTGACTCGAGATACTTATCTACATGATAAAGGAGATCTTGAATGTGCCAAAAATATCAATAACTAATTTTCGACCAAAACGAAGTTATGGTCTTTTGCCTTTGTACGGCAGAATGAACTGATGAAATATCTACCTTTAATGCAATATAAGTTGCTTTAGATAAAAGCATCTCCCAAATGCATAAAAAAAACTTAAAATAAATAAAAGTAGTTGAAGAAACCCATAAGGAATTATGGGTTACCTAAACCCATAAGAAACCCATAAGAACCCATATCAGTTTAAGGAATTATCAGTGTGAGTATTCTTAAAGTGTTGGCCTTGCAATAGTCCCTACAGCCTCAGTTCCAGACAGACTGTACAGATTGTGCTCTTGAGTTTAATCTTTGTGATGTATGTGTTTAATGTTTGTTTTTGTGTTTAAGCACACACCAGGTCTGTTCTCTCTCTTTTGCTTTCTCCTTGTGCTCTCCATGGTCCAGTAGTGTAGTGGTGTTGTGGGAGAGTGTGGGTGACAGATCTGGGACGGCTTAGCGGCTGCTGACTGACAGAGATAGAGTTAAGGGCCGAGGGTCCTTTCTGCTCGGCCCTCCATGGAGCAAACCTACTTTGAAGCGTTGTAATTGTTTCTAATCGCAGGGTGGCTGTGGCGGCTTTAAATTTCACAGGGTCGCCACACTCAGCCAAGCAGAGCGAAGGAGAGCAAGTGATACAGGAGAGGAGGGAGTCTCCTGAGATGCACTGCCTCCCCTTTATTTTCTTCTTTCCTCTTCTCCACGGAGTGTGGCGAGGAGACAGAAATTATAGATTTATCGCTTTGCCTAATTTTCCCTCTCCTTTTCTCGCCTTGCCTTCTGCCTACAGACCAGATCGCCCAGAACCCCAAAACCATTGTTTGTCCCATGATAGACGTGATCGACCATAACCACTTTGGATACGAGGCGCAGGCAGGTGATGCCATGAGGGGAGCGTTTGACTGGGAGATGTACTACAAACGTATTCCCATTCCACCTGAGCTACAAGGACCAGACCCCAGTGATCCATATCAGTAAGTAAAATCAGTCTTTGACCATTACATCCCAATGGCCACAACAATACAGTGAATATACACGGCCACTGAGACATTTTCCTGGACCATCATATTTTGTTTATCCTGGAACAACATTCCTGTCCAAATATTTAGTCTCAACCCTATCCATACTGCTAAACTTTACCATGCCCATAACTTATTATCACTAAAATCATAGGAAAATTATGAGTAGAATCACCTAACCCTGGTTTGTAAACCTAAACTTGACATAAACTGTAAACGTATCCCTCAAATCTGATTGGTTGATTGGAATGTTATTCCAGGATCAATAAAGATGTTGATCCGGGAACATGTTGTACTTGGAGAAATGACATTCAGATACACTGCGATTCTAACGTATGAGTCTTCAGCGTCTCTTAATCCTCCAGAAATCATTCTAATATTCAGTTTTGATTTATTTTTTCTTGTTTTTTTTTCAGGATTATTTGATGAATACAAAATCTTTTTTGTTCTATATAGGCTATATATTATATAAAAGATTGTGTATTCATTAAAGAATCCTGAATAAAATAAATACATATACGTGTTCACTCTGTCTTTTTCTTTCAAGAAAAGCATTGGAGAATCAATTTGTGTTATTTGTGTTTCATGCCACTTCTGAAATTCTGTTTAGCCTTTTTTAAATGTTGTATTGATCACTCTCCAATTTACTTAATCTTTTGATCTGCCAGTCTGTTTCAAAATTATTGTGACTGACATAATTAAACCTGCATTGCACATGAATAGAAGAGAAATGTCACTATGACCGGTGACCTGCACTTATGAAACCCTCAATTGATTGCCAGGAACCTTAATCCAATGTCTTTCATTTCCATACTCTGCCATTGCATTTCATATAGAGTGCATGTGCACTTTTTTTTACCAGCCTTTCCACCACATCTCATGTCAATCCATGATTCCGAATTAGTTAGAATTAGTTATGCTCTCTAACCTTCAACTTCACAAACAGTAGAGCAGATTTTCACAATTTATTTATTTATTTATTTATTTATTTATTTATTTATTTATTTATTTATTTATTTATTTATTTATTTATTTATTTATTTATTTATTTATTTATTTATTTATTTTTTGTTTCTGAAATACCCTCACAGCCAGAATGCAACCAGATTCTCAGGTCATCTATACTTACTGTAAGCAGAAATGTGTTCCTTTTACTTGATATTTAGAATTATCATTAATGATAATTACTAAAATGCCCATTATTACAATCATTCTCTCAATTTCAAAACAGTGGGTATCACTGTGGGTGACAAACACACGCAGCAAGTAGCTTCCTTTCAAATGAATCAATTTGAGTAAATTGATTCTGTTTAAAAAATATTAAATCAGTTATTTTACTAATCTGTTTAGTTTTATAATGGTCTGGTGTCAGACATTTGATGCAATGGGTAAAAGAGCTGTTATTTTGTTAAGTGCAAATGAGAAAAGTAATGTTCAAATATGTCATCCACATAAAGTGACTCACATATTGTAACATTGAGTTGTGGAGGAAGTTGAAGGAGGGGTAGAAACGGATCACTTGCCACTTTTACCATTTTGCACGTAAATTAAAAAAAAAAATACTAGCTTTTTTTTAAGGCGACTGTTATTTTAGAATGTTATATCTTATTATTTCAATGGTGGCGCGTTATGCTTGTCACGTACGTATATGCTTGTATATATTTTATTCAGGATTCTTTGATGAATACACATATACACATTTATATATAGCCTATATAAAACAAAAGATTTTGTATTCATCAAACAGTCCTGAAAAAATAAGAAAAAAGAAATCAAATCAGAATATTAGAATGATTTCTGAAAGATTAAGAGACACTGAAGACGTAGTGTATATATGGAAAACGTGATTTCTCCAAGTAAAACATGTTCCTGGATCAACATCTTTATTGATCCTGGAATAACATTCCAATCAACCAATCAGATTTGAGGGATACGTTTACAGTTTATGTCAAGTTTAGGTTTACAAACCAGGGTTAGGTGAGTGTAATTCACTCATCATTTCCCCATGATTCATTGATAAGTTATGGGTATGGTTAGGTTTAGTAGTAGGGATAGGGTTGAGATGTGCGTTTAATCATTTAAATCCTTTATAATGTTCATGTTAGTTGATATATAATGCTGTGTTAGTTTGCACCACAATTCAGAGAGTCGGATCTGTTAGATTTACATCACATAAATTCACCCGCAAATTTATACGGTAGGTGGCGGTAATACTCCTAAGCGGAGCAGCCGGTAACAAAAAGTAGTCTAAGGAGAAGAACGTCCTCGTCTCAGTTCTCGCGCATGCGCCCATAAGGAAGTAATGGAATAGTGGAATAAAGTCGTTATTTATGTTTTTTTTCGCACAAAAAGTAGTCTCGTCGCTTGATAAACTTATAATTGAGCCGCTGTAGGCACATGGAATATTTAAACCTTTTCTTTAATGACTTTATGGGCCGTCAAGAGCCAGTCCCTTAGGAAGCCTATGGAAGAGTGATCCAGCTCTCAGATTCAATCAAAAATATCTTTATTTGTGTTCCGAAGATGAACGAAGGTCTTACGGGGTTGGTACAGCATGGGGGTGAGTAATTAATGACTTAATTTTCATTTTTGGGTGAACTAACCCTTTAATAGAGCTCTTTCCTAACAAGCTGATGATCTAAATCAGGTGTGTTAAATGAGGGAGACATACAAACTGTGCAGAGTTGTGGATCCCCAGATTGAGATCGACTGTAGTAGAGTGTCCCCGTCAATATACTGGGGCGTTAGGACCCACACAGACCACAGGGTGAGCGCCCCCTGCGGGCCTCATAAAGGCCTGCTGACTTCCAGCAGCAACCTTGTTTTCCTTGGAGGTCTCCTATCCTAGTACTGACCAGACTCAGGCCCCGTTTACACGAGAACGCTCGCGGGTGAAAACGTAAAAATATTTGATCAGATGTGCCTTTCGTTTACACGGCGACGACATTTTTGAGGCTTAAAAACGCAAAAAAAGTGAAACCATCCTCCAGAGTGGAAATCTTAAAAACGCTCCACCACCGGGTTCCCGTGTAAACATTAAAAATGCAAAAGTCTGCTTGACAGTGAAGGTTGTACGCAGGCACGTGGACTTGGTGTTGTTGTTGTATGCACTCCTAGCCGCCTGGAGTGCATACTACATTGAATTTCACACACTTTTGCGTCACCATTTGCACACGGATTTCCCACACAAAACGCTCGTCTAAACGCAGAATAAAAAGTGATGACGCAACGCCACTTTTGCGTTTTCTCTTCAGAATCGTTTCCATGTAAACATAGCCTCAGCTAGCTTAGCTTAGCTTCAGTGTGCAACCAGTCTTGGGCTACATGGTGATATACCTGCTGGCACTTGAGTCCCGGACTTGGGCTTGAGTCCTTATTCTCTGGACTCGAGTCCGACTCGAGACTCCATTCTCTGGACTCGTGACTCGACTTGGACTCGTGGACTGATGACTCGTACTTGGACTCAGACTCGCATTACAAACCGAACCATTTTGGTTCAGAGTTGAACCATTTTTCCTGCCGACCAAAATCTGCACTGGCGCGACCACCTAACATTGTGCAACATCAAATGGCATACGTAATGAAATCGGAACGAAACCTTTATCAGTTTGGACCATCAACAACAGTGCAGCGCGAGCCGATCTTGATCAAGCGGCACTAGGGTTGCCAACTCTCATGCATTGAGTGTGAGGCTCCCCCGATTTCTCACTTTGAAGTGTCAACCCGGCCGGTCAAATGCCTGAAAGATGAGTTTATCTATAGATCTACCTGTTGAGCCACTCACGATCGACTAGTTTTACCGCAAATTAATCTAGAGCGAGTGTGTATGCGAGACAGATCTTGAGCTCCCCCTAATGGCGCGGACGCAAAGCCAGGACTGGAGCAAAAGCACGTTCCTCTCTGCACTCTAAACGTTCTGTTATCACTCCGCTTTCGTCCACTACGTGTTTTCCAGTCTCACTCACAGGAAAAACTGCTCCGTGTTCAATCGATTATAAAAGACAATCTTATTTTTTTTTTTTTTTTTTTTTTTTTTTATATATATATCACAAATGTCTGAATTTATAAAACTATATGCAATGGTTTGGAAAGTATTCTACACGTTTAATAAATGTTCCAGCTGCCTTTGCTTACACAAGTAAACAATATGGGAAAGTGCACCCAGGTAAAAATAAGAATTTGACAAATTCTACAAACAATTTTAGTTTGCCAACAGTTAATAATAATAAATATAATATAAGGAGAAAAGTGAGAAGTTCTAACATTTCTCTGTTATTAACCGACGTGGTGTGAACGAATTAACTAGTTATAGGTTTTAAGTCCACAAATCAGCAACATTCACCTTGGATTTAAAGTAGTAACATGAATTTGTAACCATGGAAGTTTGGCAAAAAAAAGGTAGCATACATCACACCTCTTTTTTCCAGCACTTCAAAACTCAAATAGTATTATATTTAAAAAGATATTTTTAATGTGATGACCAAAACATTGTTTGTTCATCCTTCAAAGATCACACCCATTTATAAAACGTTTCAAAAAATTTTCAAACTCTTTAAAGGTGCCAGAGTGGAGACATGTAGGCACTGGGAGCTTGAGACTCGACTCGGACTTGAACTTGGGTAATGGTGACTCGACTTGGACTCGACTAGGACTCTTCTTTGGTGACTCGGACTTGGACTCGGACTGGAACACTGGGACTCGAGACTCGACTTGGACTCGACAGTTGGTGACTCGACTACAACACTGGCTGCTGGTAAACTAGTAAACTAATCGTGACAAAGTGACAAAAAAAGCCATGACTAAAAATTAAACAGAAGACAATGAAACTGAACATAATCCTGACACACATACTATTTTGATCTCTTTCCTGAAAATTAATTGATTAATTGCCAGAAAGAATCACTTTTTTATTTTATTTTATTTTACTTTGTATTCTTTTATTTTTATTTGACAAATGTCATTTTAAGTCATTAGTCTTAACTTCTGTTTTATAGTTTTAACCAAACAACGACATCTTTCCAGCTCCGGCTGGGAATCACAGAGTGTCCCCACGAAGATAGCGAAAAACTTCAGTCCCTCCTTACAAGACGTGTCTGTCTCTCTGTCTGTCGGTCCCCTATCACATCACAACACGTTGCCCCCCAGTCTAGCCATACCAGGCATTAAGCTGTGGATTATTTTTTGTGGTAGATATGAGGTCTTGAGAAAATCAGCTTTCCTGAGTGTGGCAGTGTGCGTGTGTGTGTGTGTGTTTGTGTTTATGTGTGAAGGCGGACTGGATCTACTCTGCAGAGGTCTTGAGTGAAGACTCGCTCACTCACTTGCTTATACCAACACAAAGACACACACTTACACAGTATTACAAGCAGCCATTCATGACTGCTGCTTCACACATGTGGATTAGAATGTTAACATTAGTGGGAAGTTGCAAGGCTTTATCCACAGACCTCTGTGACTTTCTGTGGAATCCAGACCTCTCCTTCCTCTCAGATTGCTGGTTCTTCTTTTTGCTGTGGCCAGTGCGGCCCACAGTAGTTCATCCAGCATCCCACTCCTCCTCCAAGCCCTGAGGGCATGTCATATTTTCTGCAGTCACTGGCTCAACCCAAACCCACCTGTCAGGGATCAAACACACCTCTTTATATCTATTTAACTCTGCCAGGCTGTCAGCATTACTGACTACATGTGACCAACGCATGCCTTGAATGTTTAGAAAGGCAGACAGAAATCTCTCTCTTTCTGTCAGCTTTTTTTTTCTCCAGCGAAAGTATCATATATTTTCTGTCTGAATGTAAGAATTTTTCTTTCTCTCAAAGGAGTAGTTCCCTTTAAAAAAAAAACTTTTGCTGATAATTTACTCACCCCCATGTCATCCAAGATGTTATTGTTATTCTGTTATTCTTTCTTCAGTCAAAAAGAAATGAAGGTTTTTGATGAAAACGTTCCAGGATTTTTCTCCATATAATGGACTTCAATGGGAACCAAACGGTTCAAGGTTCAAAAGACAGTTTCAGTACAAACTGCAAACTGTTCAAAGGGATTTAAATGATTTCAGATGATGAATAAGGGTCTTATCAAGTGAAACGATTGCTCATTTAAAAAAAAAAAAATAACAAAGTTTAAGTTTTATAAGCTCAAATGTTCGCCTTGCTCTGCACGTTCTTGACTCTCCTGTTCAAACTCGTTTATCAAAATGAACAAATCTTTTCCAGAGTCAACTCGTTCATTTTGTTCGTTGAATGAACCAAATGACAAGAAAAAAAGATTCCTTCATTTTGATTTAAATGAATTTATATACAATTATTATATAAATTTGTGTTTTTCACATGCAAACTAGATTTAGAATAGAGAAATTGATATTAATCAGTATTCACACTTTGAACAGTATTCAGTGGGGTTTTATGTATTTGAAATAAAACCCCTTTTATATATTAATTTGATGTGCTTATATGAAGTGAAAGTAATAAACAACTCAAATCTGAGCGTATGAACCAGGGATTTGGTTTCTCTAGCGAGTCAAGTTTTATTCATTTAGTGATTTGTCATTTGGAGAAAATGCTTATGAAAAATCAAAGCTGGGGAAATGCTTACACAAAATCAATACAGAAAGTAATATTCTTCATATCTTACATAATACACTCTGAGTAGGAGACATTTCTCATTACACGTCAGTCTCTGAGGAGAGATAACAGGGATAGTTGGATCAGTAGGATGCAAATCCTGAGCTCTCTTCGTGGGATATTAGTGAGAAATGCCTTTACTTCCAGTGTTTTTATTTCACACTATGCTACCAATAAAATGCAACTCTGGCTCACACTTTATTCTGACCTGCATATCTGTACTCTCCCACACTCACTCTCTTTGACTCACAGGAAAGGCAGTGGAGACATTTGCTGAAAAACATTACTCATGAATGTGACACCAAACCCGCAAACATTTTAGTGGGGTTTATAAATTCCAACCATTCTGCAGACCCAGGGCTTTTTGACACATATTGCAAACCACAACAGAGATTTGTTGCCTTCCATTCGATGTGTTTACTGTCACAAACAGTTCTGTTTAACTCTGTCTGGTGTAAGCAGGCCGTCCTAAGTCCCCTGTATGCTGTTTATCATCTTCTTCAATTCTTTGTGAAAAGTCCCCCTACAGTGCATAACATCTGCCTAAAGCAGTTAACAAGCCAAAGTTAAGCTGACGTCTCTCTCGTCGCGCACTCAAGCCTCTCGCGTGGGCTGAGACTCCTCCATCAGTGCCGCGTTGCTAGAGGGGTAACGTCTCCTCCGCCAATTTGTTAAGTTTACTTCTGAAGGAGAAGACTGAGACATTTATATGAGGGTGAAAAAGAAGCATATAGGAGGGGAAGACGAAATGCATCCGTTCAGTCTCCAGGCACGCTTTTTGCTCTCTGTGAGACATCGGCACTGAAAGAGAGATGCAAAAGACTTTGCGACGAGACGGGTACGTAATGAGTCTCTCCTGCCAGCCTCCCTCCAACCGTGGAACAGAATCCTTCTGGCTCTCGAAATCCCCCATCCTTTTATTTTAATACTTTATTACCTTTTGCCTCGACTGCTGGCTGAGCAAGCCAGCCTGGCGTATTCACATGTGCGAAGCGTACGCAGCTAAGAAGCCTTAATATAGATCTTACCGCCTGTTACGAGATGAAAGCGGGCCCTCTATCTGGATCACAGCTCATTTGTGCAATGACTGATCCACTGAGAAGTCAGAGCTTTCTTCCCCGACTTCTTTCTGATTGATTGAGAGAAGAAGAAAGAGTAGTAAACCCAACGCATTGGCGTTAAAGGAAGCGCAACGAATGATCCAGCTTGCTACCTTGTGACATACATTAGCCGCTGGGTTAAATCACATTATAACCCCAGCCTGCGAATCTATTGCGACCTGCACGGAACTCCCAGCTAAAGTTGAATCCTTGTCCTCACTTCGCCCCCTTCTGGCTAGGATGTGAAGACTCTCAAGCCGGCATGACGAGGATAACACCACAATCATATTTCCATATATTACAGACTATATTGGCCCTTTATTCATTAGAGATGGCTTTCTATAATGGGGTCACATTGTCCCCTATCTTCAGCCTTTCTCAAAGGAGGAAATGAATAATGTATTTATGGTGCACATATGGTTTAGTAGTCATTCACGGTCTTGCCTTCCAAACATATGCCCTTGCTTGGCGTGTATGACACCTTGAACTCACAGAAATGTGCAAATGTATTAAGTTTTCTGTCCAGGTATAATGGGATTCCTGGAAAGCATGATAGATGACATTGGACTCGATCCTTTCTCCGCCTCTGTCTCTTTCTGTGTCTCTTTCGCTTTATGCATATTCTGACCTTGACGTAAAAGGAAGTACATTGGAAATCATTTCCCACTAAAATCTCTTCTAACTCCCCCACAGTTTCGTGAGTCTTTTACCATTTAATACGCAGCCGCACAATAGGATTCAGAGAGCGACGATTATGCTGGAACTCGCTCAACTTCCAGCCCCCATTCAAGCAAGATTGGACATTACCAAATGGAATGGTCTTTTCTACTGAGAATAGAAATCTTCCTGCTGAATTTGCCAGTGAGGGGAGTAAATAGTGGATTTATATTTATGGAAATCACAGGGACAGCGGGGATGATGAGAGAGAGAGAAAGAGGAAAAGCTGATGAGCTCCTCAGTCTGTGTCCTCCTTGCTCCACAAAGACATTTAAGCTTCATAAATGTTGTATTTGGGGAGAACTTAATTGGATTTATGTTGCTCGGGCCTTGAATGCAAATTGTGATTGGCATCTGCGAGGCTGGCATTTTTTGTCCATGATTGAAAGAGAAAGAGGAGCTTAGAGAAGTGGTGTCCAGAATAAAGCTAATGCAAAAATTAGGTCCTGTTTTCTTTTTCTGTCAGAAATGCTTTGAATTAGGAATGGGTCATGAAGGTTAACTAGATTTTTTTATTAAACATTTGTGTGTGTGTGTTCAGCATTTTAGCGTTTAGATATTTTCAACGGTTGTGGTATTATTAGTGTTGACAGCATTGTACCATTTTTACACAAACCCTGTTTAAATCACTATACAGCAATAGCAGAGTTCAGACACTTGCAGGAAGCAGGAATCAAGATCCAAAGAAAGGTTATTTTTTTATTAATATTGGAATTCGTAGGAGAGAGCACTACACAACAACTAAACACGACTAATATCAGAACCAAGACTAACTCAATCTGAGGGCTTATATACACTTATAGAGGGAGAAATTAACTTGATAATTAACACAACACATGAACTGAGGAAACTAATCAATTAGTGTCCATAGAAACATATAGAGAGAATGGAGGAGAACTGAACTAATTAACAGACTTGAAGGTTAACAAAGGAACACAAACCTGAACAGAACAAAGAAACAGGTCAAAAAACAAACTCATAATGTGCCAGACGTCATCATATGGATGTCAAATGACATAGATGTGTTAGACCACTGCATCGCATCCTGCATTGATTTTGGAGTGCAACGTCAATTTTTTTTAAAATTTTATTTATTTATTTTTTTAAATGAGAAAGTCTGAAGAAGGTCGCAAGACCGAAAGCTTGCTAATAAATTGATCTTGCACATTGTTTGAGTGTGCGGCTGCAATATTTGAAGAGTTCAGATGCAAAAGCCTCTAAATGCCATTTGAAATTTTCTTCTAAAATGACCATTTTTATCAAGCTTGTATATTTAAGTTCAGTAATTTCACATGACAATTAATAGGTAATCTTCATTGCCATTTAAGTGAAATTACTGAACTTAAATATACAAGCTTGATAAAAATGGTCATTTTAGAAGAAAATTTCAAACGGCACTTAGAGGCTTTTGCATCTGAACTCTTCATTTGTACTATTTTAAATGGGAAAGTTAAAAATAGCCCATATACAGTATTAAAAATGTATCTTGAGACCATAAAAAAGTGTAATGCAATTTCCAGTTAGGGCAGGACTTTGGGGGCACCACAAATGACCTCAACTAGAACATCATTATGTAATTATGTAAACTAATAAATTTGAACAGAATAAAGATACACTTTATGGCTACCATCAATCAAATTAAATCAGTAAAAACTAAATCAAGCATTGGATTTACACATACTGTTTACAGCTCAGACGTGGCACTATCGTAATTATTATAATTATATAAATTCATATTTAAATATAAAGTTTTTAATGTAGAAATATTAAATTAAGACTGCATTTACGAATGGGTTGACTCATTTACTCTGATTTGTTCAGACATAGATTTCTTTGACTAACAAAACACTTACACAAACACAGTGTTCCTGATGTTTTATAGTTTTATTTTATTTGATGGAGCAAAAACAGAATGGGTTGTGTATAAGTAACTCAATAACTTTGTTTATTGATCTGTTGTATAAAATCACAATCATGCAAATGTTCTGAAAAACAGCAATCTTGATTGAGTGATAATTCCTATATCATAGGCTTATGTTATAAATATAAAAAACAGGAACTCATAAAATTGTTATCATTTTTATGACATTTCTGTCCCACTATAGTGTGATGGCATTAAGACAGGAGAGAGCATTCCAAACTCTTCAGCTCGCATAACTTAAAGGAAAATAACCAGAAATGATCATTCTCCATACATATGAAAATTTATCAATATCTTAAAGTTGTTCTCATTTTGTCACAGTATGGGTTGTGTTTCCCTGGTTCACCACTGGAAGTCCTTTTCCCCCACGGTGTCAGTCACATTAGAAACTGCATTTCCCACAATCCTTTATTCTCATCTGTTCATTACACCCATCTGTCATCCATTATGATTGTTATGCTGGTATTTACCAGTGTGTTGCGTTCAAGTGCTTTTGTTGTCGTAATGTGGTAAAAAGATGGAGATCCAGAACTGTTATTTAGCTAAAACTATTTTAGATTGCTTAAGTCATCTGCAACAGCAAGAAAATGATTTACCAAAACTCAAAAGGTAAATAATATGCTGTATATTTTCTAGTATTTTTTTTTTTTCGCGGTGCTTTCCGCCTTTTTGAAATGGTCAAAGGTTATCTCATCTGGGCAACTCGTCCATCAAAATATTCTACGAGTTGCCCAGTGGTAAATACCACATGAGGGGGCGTTCATGTGCATTTTCCACGTCAGCTTTTGGCATTTACCATAATTACCATAGCATATGAATTAACGCACTATTGGTCTGTGTGTATAAGTTCCCTGCTTGTTTAGTGTTTGTTACGGAGTCCTTGTCTTTTATTACACCACATCTGAGGTCTGTTTCTGCCTATTCTTTGTTACTTGTGTTTGGATTGATATTTAGCTCTGCCTGGACTGTTTTGTGAGTACGGATTTCCCCATTAAAACGTACTACATTATTGGATCTTTTGTGTTTCCTGAGTGTGGATCGTGACACATTTGGGCTAAAAGCCTAAATAGAGCTTTTTAAAGTTGCCATGGGATCACACATAAATCAGAGCAGATTTATTATGTGTGTTCTTCTTTTATCTGAAATAATGATAAATACCAGTTTATGCCATTTGATTATGTCCTCTAAGCTCACAGTTGGAGTCTATTAGCCCTGGCTGGTCCTCAACATTCACTATATCCCTCACCAGTTAATCATTTCTGGCTGTCATAAATAAACAAATCAAACCAATTGAAGGGGCCCATGGGCTGCAGCCCAGTCAAACCCAATGGTAATTCCGACATAGTTGAAGACCTTTCAAATCATTTTATTTTGCCCACCATGCATTTATTTGATCAAAAATACAGCAAAAACAGTAATACTGAGTAGTAGTATTACGATTTAAAATAACTTTTTATTCCTTGGCAACAATTAGTCAATTAGTCATTCAATCAACCAACTCATCATTTGGTAAATATATAGGTGTCATGAAATAACAATGGACAATACTTATAAATCATTTAATAATATTGATACATCTCTAGAACATTTCAGCAATTAAGGTTGTGTAAATGAAAATTAATGAATGTATTATAAATTAACATGAATTAGCAATGAACAAGTACATTAAGAATTAACTAATCTAATTGATTAACCTCGGTTTTTAAATGCTGTAAACATTGTTGCTCATTGTTCGTGAGACTGAGTCCTCTATATTAACAAATTGAAGCTTATTGAAAAATGTTCCCAAAATTGTGTTGTTTTGCACATCCTTTGTCATGAGAGACGAGGATCAATGCCGGCTGCACTTAGCGGACTGCTCTGAGGGGCTGTCCAACCAGCCTGAACACATTTATTTATATTAGGAAGAGCACAAAGCATAGAGATCATTTAACTTAGAGCCCATCCGCAGAGGACAGACACATGGAGCCACACTGACTGACAGCACATTTAACTAGAATACAATGCACAAACTCCTTCGTCTCTTCCTCTCTCAGAATAATTAAGTCAAGAAAGCAAACGTCATTGTAACTCTATTTGTAAATACATTTCTCTCTCTCTCTCTCTCTCTCTCTCTCTCTCTCTCTCTCTCTCTCTCTCTCTCTCTCTCTCTCTCTCTCCTCCTGAGGTCTGTTTCCAGAGTTTACAGTATTTAATTGAGGAATAATGAAAATTAATCTAAAATGTGCCTAGTCACAAAACATTACAGAATTACCTACACCAATTAGCCCTTAGTGTTGCTTTATATTAGCCTCAGTGGAATAAACAGACCACCAAGAGGGCATGTCAACACAGGGCATGCATGTCCTCAGGGAGCCATTCTCTCTCTCTCTGTGTGTGTGTTTGTGTGTGTGTGTGTGTGTGTGTGTGTGTGTGTGTGTGTGTGCGGCATGTGCTTGTGAATTTAGGTCAGTATGCTGAATGGTAATAGAAATGAGAGCAGTATTGAAGTGGCATGTGTGCTGTGTGTGAGAAGGTGATGAATGCTAATGAGTGTGAAACAGGGCTGAGAGGTCGAGACCCCACTGAGTCCCTCAAGACCTGGAGAGAAAGCTGCCCCAGAGTGTCCTACATATAGACGGAAAAAAGTGTGTGTGTGTGTGTGTGTGTGTGTGTGTGTGTTAAGCACCTACTGTTTGGAGAGATGTAGAGTGACAGCAATTTCCAATCCTTGCTCAAAGCATTCTGTAATCACTCCTCTCTAACTCCACTCTGAGTTTTCCATTTCACGCTTTTTAATGTCATATCTGGGCGCAAGATGTATCAGTTAACATTATTTGATTCCTAGATTTGTATGATTTTATGACAATTTTTGTATATAATATTTGAATAGGATACACATCTGAGAGAAGGAGTGCCTTTTCTTGCCTTTACTCTATTTCCTAACAAAATAAAGCATTAAGCAGATTCGAGATTTATGTTTTTCACATGTAAAATGAAATTGTAAAAGTATATTTAAAGTATTATTAGCCTGGATGCCAGCCCGAACTCACAACATTTTTTTGGTCGGGAAGTTCGGTCTGGACTCGATCCATTGAGGAGTAATTATGATCATACAAGAAACGTTCGGGCAAATCAAATTGCCAGGGCGGGCTTTATACGATGATGGACAGATGATCTGCAAGGACGTAATCATCACGTTATCAAAGAGCGCTTAACTGATTTCCCTCAGAGATGACTGCAGCTGGAGAATTGAGATGTATAGATTCCGCTGTCGCGTCTGTTGTAAAATAAATCGACAGCGCATTCATTTTAATAGGCGAACAGAGAACTGCAATTAAGGCATTTGTCGATTGGAAAGATATTTTTGGCGTCCTTCCTATGATTCGGAAAAAGTGTAACTTATCAGCTGGCTCTGACGGTCGCTAAGAAGATGGGACGTAATGAAAAGCCTGTGGTCGTTGTGGTTTCTTCTTTGGTCGCACTCATAGAGAAGTAAGTAAAAGAAGCAACACTCGTTATTAACTTCTAAAATAAGTAAGTTCTGTAGTTGAACTGTGTTGCTCTGATTGGTTGTAGGTCTACCGACTATCCAATTGAGTGCAGAGGGGTTTTTTTCCTGGTTCGGTTAAGACACGCCTCATAATCAAAGCCCTACGGAGTGGTTTCAGACTCATATTCTCACTATAATATGAGTATGACAAAGTCAGGCTAATATATTATATGTGTAATGTAAAATTAAAAGTCAACAAATAATAAAAAAAGCATTATTCCATTCAATGAAAGTCAATGGCAACCAAACTTTTTTTTTTTTTCTTTAAAACATTCTTCACAATATCTTCTTTTGTGTTCTCCAGAAGAAAATAAGTCATACCGGTTTGGAACGACATGAGAGTGAGTAAATAATCACATAATGTTAAAGTGCCCCTGTTATGCTTTTTTCTGAATATTACCTTTCATTGTTGTAAGCTGTTTGTGAATGTTAAAGGTCTGCAAAGTTTTGAAGATCAAAATGCAAGATAAATAAGTTAATTGTCTCTTAAAAGAGAGAATCGATTCTGAACCGCCAAAACAAGTCGTCGGATAGTTGTAACTTCATAAACGAACATATCAATGTAACAAATTTGTATAATGCCAACATATGGTCTTCATTGGCTTCATAAACTTTGACCCATCCTCTAAAGCTGTAGTTGGAGCTGCCTGGAAGAGTGTTCGGTTCGTGTTGTCGAAATGTCAAGAATATTCTTTCAATGCCACAAATCCACTTTGCATGGACTTTCAAAGGGTGAGGTTTTGCACTTGAATTGATAAAGATAAACTGAAGCAATCCGTCAAGGAAGCCTCCAGAGCTGAAATTCAAATAGGGTAATGGGCGTTTAATTTCTGACACGTTCTGAAAGTGGTAAACCAACCACAACAGACATGGCCGTCTGACAAGAGCAGAGTTGGCTCGCAGAAAGGAGGTTTTAGAGAGAGTGAATTTGCAAACTAACGGTTTTCAGTCTCCTTGAGAAATTAGGTGATATGCAATGTAGTTTATGAGAAAATGAAAGTGGTTTTTGACCTTTGATGCATGTAAACCTACAACACATAATTAGTAACCTTTAAAATAGCTATAGCATAAGGGGCACTTTATTTTTTTGGGTGAACTACAGTATATCTTTAAAGGAACACTTCATATTTTATTTTCTCCACAATACATTATCACATTCACTCATAATGAGCAAATGTGTGTCCTCCTGATTATAAATGTCATTTTTTAATTAGTAAAGTTTGATTTTATTTTTTGTGATTAAACAACCCGGTCTCATCCCAAATCGTCATATAACTGACGTTTTGGGACGTCTTTTGACCATACGTCAATATTCGCCTTTTTGAGGGCCCCCTTAAACGTCGGTAGATGAGGTATAATGGGATCCTAACTCTACCCCAGACCTAAACTTAACCCTAAAACCTAACCC
>NW_024121100.1:13376216-13478776 GCF_016745375.1 Pimephales promelas
CATACCCTTTTTCCCGTCGTCAAACTACTGTGGCAAAAGTGGATTTGGATATGTCCTAGGTGCACTAGCCCTGTGTGGCTTAGACCATGCACTTAGATTGTTCAAATGGGGCTTGAAAGGTTAGTAAATCTGGCTTTACATCAATCCTGAGAAAGCTTCATGAAGTGAACAAAGAGGATGCCAAACAGGATATGAGGCTGTGTTTTGGGAACAGTTTGGCATATTTAAAAAAAAAAAAAAAAAAAAGTAAGGAAACAACAGAAATTTTGGCACATCAGCAAGATTTTTATTTTATCTATTTTTTTATTTTATTTAATTTTTTTTGGAAGAAATAAATACTTTTATTGGTAACACTTCTCGGTAAGGGTACATCAATTATCATGAATTAATGTATAATGTATTCATTCATGCATTAATATCTCATGAATCATCAGGAACTAACACTAGTGAATGAACAACACCTTAATTAAAACTACTGTTTTTAAAACAACTATGACTACTGTATTTGATACAGTACAAAACCATAATGATCATGCGTAATAAATCATAACTCATGATGATGTACTCATCTTAGTTAATGTTTTAATTAAGGTGTTGTTCATCCATGAAGTCGAATGAAAAACGTTGAACTCGTGTTAGTTCCTGATGATTCATGAGATATTAATGCATGACTGAATGCATAATTCATGCATGAATATATAAATGAAATCATGATAATTCATGTACCCTTACTGTAAAGTGTTACCCTTTTATTTAGCAAGGATGTATTTAATTAATCAAATTTACAGCAAATACAGTACATTAATAATGTTACAAAAAATCTGTTCTTTTGAGCAAATAATCCTGATAAAATGGTTTACAGTTTCAACAAAAATGCTAAGCAGTGCAAATGTTTCAACATTGGTAATAATTAGATCTTCACGTCAATAATCCTGATCTTCACGTCATGCCTGATCGGCCTGATCTTCACGCCAAGTCTGTTCGGCCTTCTCTTCACGTCATGCCTGCGTTCCACGTCAGTCCTGCCGTGTCAGCACTTCACGTCAGTGTCTGCGCATAACCACCGAGTCATGCAGGCAAGCCAGAGACTGTTTACCTCATGCACACCGAGCCAGAGACTGTTCCCGTCACATCTCCTGAACCTGTCCCTGAGCCTGTCTCTAAACCCATGGTTCCTCCCAAGAACTTTTTTTTGGGGGGTATACGTCTCCACCATGGCCGCCCGAAGGGTCATCTCCACCACGAAAGGCCTGCTCCGCCCTGGCCACATGCACAGCTTGCTCCGCCCTGGAGGCTTCCCCCTCCAGATAGGCCACACCCTCATCAGCCTACAGGGCGTCCAAACACATTGATGTAATATGGCGCAAGTACGTAATACTGTTGTTGTCAATTTCACTGACTGTGAATGAGGCCTGCCACCCGCATCACAACCACCAATGGAGAGTGTCTGCCCAGATCATCTCAGCTTTACCCCTCCCAATGCTCAGAATACGGAATAAATAAATCCACCACAAATCCTCTCTCAACGCAGGGCTCTCTGTCATCTGCGCAATGTGCAAGAGCAGTATATGCATAACCATAATCCCAAAACATGCTGTCATTCCAGCCCATGTATTACCATATTTCATCCCACATGCTCTATTAAAAGATTGCACTACTTACCAACAGACACTTTGTACCGCTTTATGACTGCTTTAGCCAAGTCTCAAGATTCAAACCCCATTGAACAGCTGGAGATATCCATTAAATCCATCAGTATCCCCTCTCAAACCTCATTGCCAGGCTTAAGCCCAAAAGTCCATGTGATAAAACCACTGCATACAAGTTTTGGAAGCACAATAAGCATTAATGAAAATAGCACAATGAGGATAACAGCAGCTCATCTGCATATGTGGTTGACAGCTTAACAGGAATCCTCTCTCACTTTGATCTCCCTTGAATTATCCAATAAATCTCAACGTTTTTCCCACAAGTGATCTTGACTGGACCATGAGCCTGATCGTGTCAGTTAGCAGAATTCAGCTTGCAGCTTATGTTTGATTCTACCATCAGGGACTGTTTGCAGATGTAGATTATGATTCACCATTCAAAACACAGAAGCCTGAAGAGATGCATGAAAGTAAAATGAGCTTATTAATTCATGCTATGGTGATTCCATGTGTTATATTGTATGCTTTTGAATGGTGTGGTGTGAAGCATATGTCCATTGGCTCTTTCTCAATATATACAAACCATTTGACTACTGACATATTGTAACATTAATACAGTTTTATGGTTGTAAAACCATAATTTATTCCTGTGATGGAATCACATCATTCTATCTATCTATCTATCTATCTATCTATCTATCTATCTATCTATCTATCTATCTATCTATCTATCTATCTATCTATCTATCTATCTATCTATCTATCTATCTATCTATCTATCTATCTATCTATCTATCTATCTATCTATCTATCTATCTATCTATCTATCTATCTATCTATCTATCTATCTATCTATCTATCTATCTACAGTATCTACTTTCTATCTATCTATCTATCTATCTATCTATCTACAGTATCTACTTTCTATCTATCTATCTATCTATCTATCTATCTATCTATCTATCTATCTATCTATCTATCTATCTATCTATCTATCTATCTATCTATCTATCTATCTATCTATCTATCTATCTATCTATCTATCTATTTATCTATCTATCTATCTTTCTATCTATCTATCTATCTATCCAACGCATTCTCATCCCAAAGCGCCATATGCAACGCTTTTGCAAAAGCGTAAATATCCAACGCACATGGCACCCTTTAACGTCTAATGAGACGCTTCGGTTATGGTTAAGTTTAGGTATGGTGTAGGGTAAGGGTTAGACCACTAGGGGGCGCCTTCTGCCCAAATATATCTGCGTCTCATTTGACGTTAAAGGGTGCCATGTGCGATCTATCTATCTATCTATCTATCTATCTATCTATCTATCTATCTATCTATCTATCTATCTATCTATCTATCTATCTATCTGTCTGTCTGTCTGTCTGTCTGTCTGTCTGTCTGTCTGTCTGTCTGTCTGTCTGTCTGTCTGTCTGTCTGTCTGTCTGTCTGTCTGTCTGTCTGTCTGTCTGTCTGTCTGTCTGTCTGTGCTTTGCTAATTTAAAAAAAGTTAAATGGAATGATTTGAATCTTTTTATTTTATTCTGATCCTTTACATCTAAATTACAAATCTGCATCCTGATCTCTACCTCAGATCAAATTCAAAGTCAAATGCAAATGTATGATTTTATTACAGTTTTTCTCCATCGCTTTGGTGCATTTCTCACATAACTATTTACATTTGCACAACAGTTAATGCAGTTCTCAAAACAATTGTACAAACTGCAAAACTTAGTTGATAACCTGCAAAACTCATTCATCAAAAGCAAGTATTCATGTCATTGAAAGTGTCAGTGTTGTCAAGATGAAAAGTCCTAACACCAGTGTTTATGAACAAGATAATCAAATGGCTTTGTCATGTTTTCATTATGACAGTTTACTCTGTAAGTGTTTGCCAATGCAAAAAAAGTCAGATCTTGGTGACACTATACCTGAAAATGCTCAAGACAGTCCTATAAACTATTTGCACAGCCATTTGAAAACTACAGTAAAGTTTCACATTACTGTATTTACGTAGTGAGGTACAGTAATTGAGTACAAGACAGATGCTCTTTGCAATTCTACAGTAATTTGTTCACAACATTGTGCGAAAGAAAAAAATATACCCTTATTTAAAACAAACATAAACTCCCTTTGGTTAGATCGGTGCACAACTGTAAACAATATCACAGTACTGGAACTGAACAAACAACATACATATACTGTAAATCCTTCATGCACATCTCTTCTCATCAGTGAAAGCTGAGGTTCACCTGCGATAAATTGTTCAATTTAGGATAAAAAAGTTTTTTTTTTTAAGATAAAAAAAAAAAATGCTTAACAGATTTTGACAAACTAGTTCAACATTTTTGTATGTGAAGACTCAAGCAATGAAATGATGACTATTAGTTTTATGTGGAATGACTATTCAGCATTCACAAGTATAGTTAATTTGGACTGATATGACATAAGCAAATGATAACGTTATAAAACAGCAAAGAGTTGTATGAAAGCAATTGATGCATGTCAAAAAGCATTTGCAATTTGTTGGAAGGAATGAGAAACTGCAACTATGATGTGCACAAATGACTAAATGTTGTGGAGGTTGAACTAACTGTTGTGCAAATGTAAATAGTGATGTGAGAAATGCACCAAAGCGACTGAGAAAAACTGTATTTTAAAAGGCACTCTCGAGTTCTGAATGTCACTCAACCTTGCTGTTCTCAAACTTCACCTCAGCATAGTTTTGTATAATAACCCACAATGGACAAATATATTTGGAATTAGCTAAATGAAAAACAAATGATAAGAAACCCAGAGTGTTTTGTGTCCATATAAAAAGTGCTTGCTGACATTAAAAATGGTTAAAGTATTCACATAAAAGATTCAATTATTTTGTTCTAAAACAAATTAGATGCCGCCACAAGACTGGTATGGAAAAAAACCAAATGGAATATGTTTTTTTTTTTTTTTTTTGAATGTCAATGCAAGCAGCATGAAGACTCTTTATCAGCTTATTGTGAGTCACGTACATACTGTATGGTAAACATTGACCTGCGCACTGAGTAGTCAACTATTTTGCTGTATGAACAGTTCACTAATAAAAGTAAGTCATGCGCAAGCCCAAGTATATCCACCCACTCATCAAATAAAGATCGTTCCCTTGCATTTACATTTATTCAACTTACAGTAACCCAAAGCCACTTACAAGTAAGAAATACTGTAACACAACTGATTCATCATAAGAATTTTATTGAATGCACTGAATTCATATTAAGTGACTTTTCCTTCCTGATTCTCACAGAGAATTTTCTCACAGAGTTTCTCCAGGGGTTATTTGACCTTAATTTTTGGTTCCGCACCCTGCACCCTTCAGGTTCCATTAAAACTTGATGAAAAAATGCAGAATGAAGTCTTAAGACACGGCTGAGCATGTTGGTCTTTCCGCTTCCCCCCGCAGGTCTCCTGTGATGGCCGGAGGCTTGTTTGCTGTAAACCGACAGTGGTTCTGGGAGCTGGGAGGATATGACACAGGCCTTGAGATCTGGGGAGGCGAGCAGTTTGAAATATCCTTCAAGGTGAGTTAAAGCCTCTGCATTGATTCCTGTATGCAATTCACAAATAATACATCCATTTTCACAGACTTTTCCAAGGCTGCATCTTGTTTTTGGCCTTTCATAATCTAACAGAACACAATAAGGCTCACACAAGACAGTGTCTCACTTCAATGCATTGTGCAATCCAGGCCTTAAAATGGATTCCAAGACACACACTCGAAAACCACATTCAATAGCTCATCGCTCCTGATCCATTGCGAACCTCTATACCAGATTCCCTTTTCTCACACTTAATGTGCTCTGTCTGTCTGTCTAGACCATCTCATTTCTTTCAACAATAAAGGCAGAATGAGATTGGACGGCCGAGGTTATTTTCTTCACTGTGTTACTAACTGAAGCCTCAGAGCCAAACGCACATGAGTCGGCCAAAATAAGGCGGTGAAGATGCCGTAGTTGTGAGTCTGTGCGTGTTTGTGTGTATGTGTTTAGACTGGCTAGACTAGTGAAACTAATTAGATTGTGTGATCCAGTGATTGGCTGTGGCTCTGAAGTGATTCGGTTTTGATTAGCGGGGCAAAAACTGGCGCCGATGGATGTGAGGAAGTGTTCTATTTATCAGTTCTGACATACCTGCCACCACACTCTTTTTCATTAGACTCTCACTTGTGCTGGCACTGAACTTTGTTATCGGAACACCATCCTCTGCACCTCTCTAGTAACCATGGCAACCACAAAAATAGTTTAGAGGCTAAACCGCCTGTTTGAGAGAATTTTTATCATTATTTCCTTTTTTATGCACAGCCTATTTGTCATAAAGTTGTGTGGTTGACCTGGTAGTAACATGCCAATCAACTCTCCATTTGAAAACTTAAATATAGCTGGTATTGTAATACAGTGTCCCCCTCAAACTCCAATGTGCAACTACAAACTAAAATAAAAGCATTGATTGGCTTGGCGTCATCCCATTGATTGGTTGCCTGCCACACTCCGTCCAAGTTTCATCCATCTGTTCGATGTAGGCAGCTTTCTAAATGCAATTCAAGTCATCTTAATATCTAAAGTCCTGCCATGGCTGCCTTCTTCAATGCGTTATGATAAAAGAGGCTGTGAAAATTATTCCTAAAACTTCATTTGTTGCATGGCTCTCTCGTTTATCCTCAAATGAGGGATCTGCAGGGGCTTTTTCTCACTCACTTTGTAGCATTGATGTTTGGAACGATTCTCTCCCTATAACGATGGGGTCTGTGAAGTTAGTTAGCTTGACCGCTAACCCGCCGCCTGGCAGGAGAGATAGGTCTGTGCGGTTTGATATCTGCAGACAGCTCTCTCGGGCCCAGCGGGTGACTGAGGAATAGAGAGAAACCATCAGACTCAACTCGTCCGACTTGAAGCCGCCCTCCCCCCCGCTTTCTCACCTCCCTCTGTGTGTCGTTGGCCCTGGCCGAGTCCAAACTCCACCATGCCTGAGCCAATACTCGATACGGACAGGCACTTCAAAGTCTTGGCCTTAGTAGAACAGAAAGAGAGAGACAGGAAGGGACACCCCGCTTTTTTTCTTTATCTTTCTTTTCTTTTGGTTTAAAGAGGAAAAGTAGAGACACAAGCATAAGGCAGAAGGGAAACTGTACTTCTTTCCTTCAGTGAATGCGCCAGTCGATCAGTAATTGGAGCCCACGGCGAGGACATTGCTTGTTTCTGGTTCGATGTGGAAGCGTAGCAGTATTTCTAGCTAGTCTGTCCACATATTCCCTGGAGCTCGCAAGGATGTGATGCATGAGGCTTTCTGAGTTTTTTTTTTTTTTTTTTTTCAACTGTCTAAGAGAATGCAGAATGGGAAAAAAACTCTGTACTGTGATGTGGTATAAATGTTTGAGTATGTGTGTGCGTATGTGCTTTTTCAGGTGTGGATGTGCGGAGGCAGCATGTATGATGTACCTTGTTCGAGGGTGGGCCACATCTACAGAAAGTACGTCCCCTACAAGGTGCCTTCAGGGACCAGCCTGGCAAGAGTGAGTAGAACTTCCACTATCCTTCCAAATGAGAAAGGATAGAGTGTTTTTCAACAGTGGCCCAATTCTGCTAGTTTATAGTGCTCTAGATTCACAATGTTCCTGAGATGCTCTTATTCATATTCTGTACACATGATAAAAGATAAATTGTAGGGAGAGACCATCACTCTGCTCTAAACAGTGTATAGATACGATGGATGGATGGATGGATGGATGTATATCCACAAGTTTCCGAGGGGCGCTCCTGTAAAAAATAAAGTGGGTGAAACATTTCATTACATTCCAATGGTATTTTGTGTGTTAGTTAGCGAATAGGCTAGCTGTTTTTTGGAGAATTGTTTTACTATTTAAAGACGCAAATCTTTATGAGAGATGTCGTTACGGAGCTCAGGGACAACATGTCCTGTTCGCGGTTGTATGTATAACCGGACTAAACTATTTCAGTGGCTTAAACGTGATTGTTTTGAACATAAGCCGAAAACGAAATCAGAGTGATCCTGCCAGAGCCCGTCTCTGATCCTGCCAACGACTATAGTTTCCATCACCTCCCAAAAGACGACGAATCTTCCTGTGTACATTTGTTTAAATTCTTAATATTCTATAAACTCTATCAGCATGTGTTTGGCTGTTCGCTACTGATGTTACAGCTAAACTCAGGATCAAAGCCTGTGTTGACAGAATACCAAATGTGCCAGTTAATGTATTCAAGTAGCACATTCATTTATAATTTTGAATAAACTCCAAAGAACAATGACTAAGTGTGTATTTTTTATTTTAATTGTTTGTCAGCTCACACAACTGTCTGTCACCATGCCTTGATGAGTATTGATTATTAATAATGTTATTATAATAATCCCAATCAACTACTGCGGAGGGTAAAGGTACTGTTATTTCACCTTTTTTAATTTCGTTGAGGTTGTGTTCCCACATCGTTAGCTAGTTTGGATCGCTATAACTTGAATGACTGTCAACTGTTGAATGAACGAGTATGAAGTATGTCAAGTAGCGCTTTGTTTACTTCGAACCGGAAGACGCGCCCACTTTTGACGCAAGGCCTCATGGGGCATAGGAAACTTGTGGATATATATATATATATATATATATGTGTGTGTGTGTGTGTGTGTGTGTGTATATATATATATATATATATATATATATATATGTTATTCCTTCTCACAGAACCTGAAACGAGTGGCAGAGACATGGATGGACGAGTACACAGAGTACATCTATCAGCGTCGACCCGAGTACCGCCACCTCTCCACTGGCGACATCACCGCTCAGAAGGAGCTCCGCAAGCAACTCAAATGTAAAGACTTCAAATGGTATATGAACACTGTGGCCTGGGACCTGCCCAAATATTACCCACCTGTGGAGCCGCCGCCAGCTGCCTGGGGAGAGGTGGGTGAACAATGCCACTATAAATTTGTGAAGATACCAGGGTTGAGCGAAATGCAGATTTTTTTTTTTTACCATTGGCTTTTTAATCTTTTGATTTATGACTTTGAATTAGAATTTAATTAGCCACACAGTGACATTTCTATAGTCAAATAAGAATAGAAATAAGCAAGAACACTTTTCCATCTTATAAACTTTCTTCGTTGACACTTTTATAGTAAATGAGAGCATTCTGGGAAAGTTCTTGGGGAGTGACAGTATGATGTTTTTTGATAGAAGTTTATCAAGGCTGCATCAAAAAATAAAGTAAACACACACATATTATTGCAATTTGAAATCTTTTTAAACATATCTCAAAATGTAATTAATTCCTGTGATGGCAAAGTTTACCTTTCAGCATCATTACTTCAGTCTTCAGTATTACATGTTCCTTCAGAAATTTTAGCAATAAAAATATTTGAAAAATTAAATATATACGAATGAAAATATTTACTGACACCATTTTCTTACTGACACCAAACTTTTGAACTCGTGCGTATATACTTGATGGATTGATGGATATGATTTGTATTTTTACCTTAAGTTTTATGTATTTTGAAAAATGACTGTGTGGCGAGGGCTGTGAGAGAGCGGCGCGAGGATGGTGACGTAATTACAGATTAGCGACACACTTACGCGACACACTGGTCTCGTATCTCTCACGGAGGAGACGAAGCATAAATTTGTTGATTTATTTTCTTAAACTTGTCGAATGTTCACTGGTTCCCGCCTCCTTCTTCCCGTGTTTAGGCACCAGTGTAATGCCCTTCATTGTTATGGGAAGAAGGAGGAAACATTCAACAAGTTTAATAAAATAAATCAACAAACACATAAATGAAAGTATAGCCACCCCTCGTGGACGACTGCTGTCCACACAAAACACAACGTAAAATCAGGCCTGTTCCTCTCTTGATCTCCACTGTCATCACTTCTCCTTTTAGGCCCCGTTTACATGAAGGGAAAACGCATATATTTTCCTGCGGATTCCCATTTTTATCACAGAAAACGATTATTTTTAAAAACTCCGGCCAAAGTGGAGATTTCTGAAAACGCCGGTTATGCATAGCTGTCAACATTGAACATTGAAAATAAGGGAGTTTTCCCGGAATCCATCCCCAAAATAAGGGATTTTTTTTTTTTGCACGATTCTCACCCACAAACTTTAAAAATAAAGCACTAATCCTTAAAAGTCTAAAGAGTTCATAAGCCTATGTGTGAGAGAGAAAGACACAGTGTCATTTAAAGGGAAATCTACATTTGGATTAGCGTGTGTTGCTCTAGCATTTGTACAACAATTTCAACATTTAGCCTATCACACATCTTCCAAAATCCGCAAAATTGGGAGGTGGGCTGTCTGTTTATTTAAATTACATTTACACATTTTGTGTAGCTTTAAAGAGCCTATTTAGCCTGATGGTGGACCATCACTCAGAAGACACACTATCCTATCTTTATATCCTCCTATAGGCCCAGAACGTTTTTTTTTTTTTTTTTCAATTTTTTTTTTCTTCTTCATGTAATCACATTGTTAAGAGCATAAGAAACAAATGGAAAAAAAGAAAACATATTTTATTCATATATTTGAAAATCTATTTATAATAATTATTATTTGTTTAAATTACTTTGATATCTGAATTTATGTAAAAACCTAGACTTTCAAACATCAAAATGTAATGTATTAATATGTATTCGAGTACAAAATTACATACAGCTAGCCTAAACATCGTTTCCTATTTTTTATTTATTTTTTTGCCTGGAAACGCAAAGAAATTCCAGGCAAAAAACACGCTTGCCTGTCGTGTGAAAAATAGGCGTCAGTTCTATTTCTAGCATGCACACGTTTTCTGAAGACGCGCGTGTCACGCAGGCAGCGTGCAATAAAAACAGACACATCACGCAGCCAGTGTGTCTCCGGCCAGCGCGCGCGGCACCGCATCCGAGGATAAACGACTTCAAGACGAATCTGTCCGAGCTCGTACGTCTCACACAATCAGAGAGTAAAAATACGGTATATTTTACGGGAAAATACTAAAACGGGAAGACAGCGGGAAAAGAGCTAAAATACGTGAGAAACCCGGAAAAAACGGGAGGGTTGACAGCTATGGTTATGTTGTCATGTGAACTGGGAGAAACGGCGTTTTAGGTTCTCTCTTGTCGATTCTGAGGATTTTGATTGGCTTGCATGGCTTTTTCCTTAACCCCTACACTGCCGCCAATAGGTTTGCCATAGTTATGATGGCGCTCGACGGCGTATTTATGCGGGTGTGTGAACGATGTTATTTTTGAAAACGGAGAGGGGGAAAATATTCGTTTTGCTAAATACCCGGCTTTGTGTAAACGTGGCCTTATGCTTCCGCTCCTTCCGTGAGAGATACGAGACCGGTGCGTCTCACAGGTGTCGCTCATCATAAATCACACCACCGGCCTCGTCCTGCTTGCCACAGACTGCATTCAAGAAACCTGACATTCACTTTCATTTGAAGCAACTTCGAGTTTTTACAGGTCCACTTTTCCTGGTGCTCAGGGGTAAAATGGAGTTTTCGACCTGAATCTTTCAGTTACCAATCAGTTTTGACACCCCTCATGTCTCTTTGTTTACCCATAATTGGGCACATAACTTTTACACACTTACTTGATTCGAATTACACACTAAAGATGGCACGAACGTCAATACATCCTGTGAGAAACAAGTGTGTATGTGTGTTTGTGTGTGCATGTGTGCATATGACAGAGAGGTTATGCGGAAACATTCTTTGATTTATGAGAAGCACTGCCGGGTGAGATATAACACATTTTCCGCCAAAGACAAGCAGACGGCCGGTCCTCACCTAAAACTGTGCTGTCTAATATACAGCGACATCACAGCATAACTATTGTTTGCATCACTGCTCCCTAATCCATAAATAAACAGAAGATGTGTTATACATTTATTACTCGAGCTTATCCAGGCAGACAGGCTATTCGGGTTATTCATTATCATGCAGGTTTGCTGTGCCAGAACAGTGGTTCTTGGGAACACGCATGGAGAGATGGGCCTGTCATTTCTCTCCATCTGTGGTTCTGCCATGTCTGTCATAGGGGGGTATTTAATATGCATGGAGTGATTCCCATCTTGTGCATTTTGATGGGCCTTTTTAATCACTGCTGAATGATGTACCTCACAGACATCATGCCTTAATGAATACCCCCAGGGAACACCATCTCCTCTTTTTTTCAGTCCCCATACTGTGATGTGTCAGAGATGGCAAGTAATAATTTACAAATGTAATTAATATCACTTCCAAATTAATTGGAGGGCTGACGCTTACCGTAAAGTACATCCGTCCATCCGAAACCAACTAAGGTAGTAATGGAAACAGCACTTTGGTTTCAATTGTTTCTGCGGAGTAATGAAACCCAAAAAAAAAAAAACAAAAAAAAAAGTCCATTAGCAAACAACACCCCTTCCCTTTCACTTATTGGCTTTTTCTGCATTAGCGGCATAAAATTGATGATAAAAAAGGGCTGTGCGGCATGCGGCTGGGGAACTTGCTCGGGTAAAATTTATGCACGGCAAATATCTTCTTTCCTGAAGCAAAATGATAGTAATTTGACTGTCAAGTTGATAGCTTCATACACCCCGCTCTGGCCACCTGTCACCCGCTTGATGTATTGCACAATAAAAGAGCCTCATTGGACATTTGAAGCCACCCCCATGGACCATGACAGAGAGGGAGAGGGGTAGCTGAGGAATTAAACGGGTTCTTGTCGGCATTTTCAGCAAAGGACAAGGGGTCAGCGTCGGCATGACCTCCAGCTGACAGGGCGGTGAGATGGGTAAGCAGGCTGTCAACCATTTGCCACTCGCCCACCTTCAAACATATATTCTCTCTCTCTCTCCCTCACAGCTGTTTCATTGCCTCTTCAATACACTCAAATACTTTAAATGCAATCAGCACACTTTTCAGCCACTTTTATGCTCACAGCCATTGCTGCCAAAGGCTTTTACGGTATAAATGCAGTTTTCAGGCCCATTTTAGAGTACCCCCTCCCCCCTCCTGTGGATTGTGAGGAAGAAAAGAGGAGAGACCCATGCTGATTTGGCCTGATTCTGCTGTATTTACCTCTAAGGAGCTTGTGATTACATGCACTCTTCTAGTGTAACCTAGAAAAGTGAATTCATTTATTTCTTTATTTTGTGGTATAAATATTATAAATCAAAGTTGAATCAATTCATTCATTTTTTTTCTGCATCGAAAAAAAAATGCCACACCATGATGATTGAGCCCTTTAGCAGCACTTAAAATGATGCGAGAGGAAATGTTCTTGCCGTTTCTTTCTAATCAGCACAACCTCCTGCTAAATTCCTGAATACTTTAAAAAAAAGAAATTAAGAGAAAAGAGGCTTTCGAAAATCCACAACAAACATGATTTGAGCTTCTTAAAACATATTGGAACACATTTATAGTTGCTTTGACTTCACCAAAAAAATGTTGTTTGGTAGTAAATTGGCTGCAAACGCAGAAAATTAGATTCTAATGCATGTCTTTGTTACCATGTTGAACGAGTCAAATAATTCATCCTGAAAACATCACACGGCGGCAGGCGCAAGGAAGGTCCAAAAGAGAGCGAGAAGCAGGCTAATAGACAAAAAAAAAATGAATTAAACATGTTTTCTTTTTATAACTTCAGGGTTAAAATAAGCTTAAAATAAGCTTTTAAGAATAAATCGGCAAGGCAGAGCTTGGTGTGACCTTGCTTTTCGCTTTCATTTTGTTCCATTTGTCAAGCTCGTCCTCACTCGGATTCTCCAATCCAGCTCATTTGAAATGAAATCACAGCTCAAATAAGGTGCACCATTTTCTTTCCCGTAAATAATAAGCAGTAAAGTGTTGACCTGAACTACAATAAAGACCACATTCTGAGTTAGGACATTTTTATTCTGACGTCCTCAGCCGCCCCAGAAAGCTTGTTGCGTTTTGATTGCATTCGTTTTCAGCCTAGGTTTACAGTCGTGTCAACATTTCAAGTGAATTTCAGATTGTGAGCAGCAGCAAATGCATCAAGTCACCAACATGAAAATCTGCTTTACAGAGCACAACTTCATGTTGATTTTTTGCAGCCTACTAACTGATTTCCAATTACTTTCAACAGTCATGGCTTGCCAAGAGCGCAAAAACCCTAAATCCCTCACCTCAATCGTTCAGGACTCATGAGCGTGAGAAAAACATATTTGAGGAAACGGGCTCCAACAAACACTCAATGTTTCCCCTGATGGCCTTGGTATGCAGTGCACAATTTCAGCAGTGGAAGCTTATGCATTGTGCATGCACTACGCTGCACAGCATAATATGCTCCCCCACAGTTCATCCTCTTTGTCAGGCCTCCTTTTTTTGTACGTGTGTGTGTGTGTGTGTGTGTGTGTGTCTGTGTGACCTTGCCCCAAGCCCTAGCCCCCCTATGTCTCCCTAGTGAGGTGAATAAGTGAGCAGAATTGGCCCAGAACTGCTGCCCACTCTTCTGTGTCTGCTCAGGAGGCAATGGCTCCAGCCGCTCATGCATTATTGAGCTGCACTGTGACAACAGTCAGTACACCTGAATGCCTTCAAGAAAATTAGGCGACCTGGACAGCTAATCAAAAAAAGGGAAAAAAAAGAGAAAAATGTAAGGACACGGCGCCGCGGAAATGGCTAGAGTTCATACAATGGGGAAAGTGCACTCATATTTGGGAATGAATGAATCATTATTTAAATAGTCTGATTTTGCACTTGAACAGATTGCAGACCAGGGGTCACATTATATTTCACCGCACAATTGGGGAAGAAGTAAAACTTTTGACTAACATTCTTTTACCTTCAATGCACACCGTGAGCACCGTAGAGGTCATTAACCATGATTGTTATGGTCGGGAAATACTGCTTTCCTGTGCTCCCAAGAAACTGGGTAATAATATACAGGGGTTGGACAATGAAACTGAACCACTGGCCAATGTTGGAGGTTTCACATCTATATGCCTGGCGGCCAATCTTCAGAGTGAAGCACGGGTGGATCAGTGATGGTTTGAGCTCCAATATCATGACAATCCTGATTGTATTTGATGGACACGACACTGCCGAGGACTACCAAACCCTTCTGGAGGATCATGAGCACCTGATGCTCAAACCGTGTATCAGCATGATCATGCACCAACACACACAGCAAGACTTGTGACAGAAGGGTTTGATGAAGATGAAAGTGACGTTGAACATCTCCCATGGTCTGACAGTCACCAGATCTGAATATTATTGAGGTGTTTTGGAGGAGCGAGTCCACCAGCATCATATAGTGACCTGGACACTGTTCTGGAAGAGGAACGGTTCATAATCCCTCTGGTCACTGTGAAGGACTTCTATCTGTCAATTGGTGCTGTATTTGGATGCAAAATGAGGCCCTTACCATTCTAACAAATTATTGTGTTGTAAGACCAGGTGTTTCAGTTTCATTGTCCAACCCCTGTAAAATATTAGGCCTACATTCTGTACACTTTTTTGCAGCGCCACAAACTATGTACCACCAGGTACATATCACTGCAGTTTCTAACAAATGAACACTGGAGGCAGCAAAACAGCAATCACTTTTACTCGTTTTCACACACAGTTATGATTACAGTGACATAAAGACATGTTTTCGCACGGCACCTTGCACAATTATGTTATGACCTCCAAAACACATTTTACCACAGTGCATGATTTGTAAATGAATATTTTGAGTGTTTGAATCAATCAACCAGCTCCATATCTGCTGTTTTGCTGCTATACTAAGCTTGCTCAATAGCCCAGATGGTAAAGAATTGTTCTTGTGATGCGGAGAGCTTGGGGATGAATCACTTTAAAGGGTAACTAAACCCCTGGTCAGAGCCTGACTCCACCCACTGTCAATATTTGAAAATGCTGAAAAAGTGGGCAGACCCCAGCGGAGACGAAATAGATGCTAAAACACTCTATCCTGATCGTTTTCAATACTCTCAATCCCAATTCCTGACTCCCTACAGTAGTTTTGACACAAGATAGTTTTTATACTGCCAAGGGCGTAGCTCACGTGGTGAGCTCAAACCTTGGTACGCCACGAAGTGCGGAACATCCAATAGGAAAATTCAACTGCAGTAGCCACCGTTCAACCTGAAGAGGGCAGCACTAAGACGTTTTTTACACCATATATTGTAGAAATAGAACACTTTTAAACAAATGTCAAAAAAGTTACTCGAATCAATGACTGGTATTAATAAAGATCCATTCTTACAGATCATTAACTAAAAAGCATTAACTGTTTAGTTACTCTTTAAAGACGAGTCATGATGAAAGAGTTCAAAAGCAAGTTCAAATACAGTGGTTACGATTGCGTTTTTATGTCACATTCGCTTTTGTTAACACTAGATCATTTTCTGCTATTTTTTTTGGGGGGGGAAAGAAATGTACTTAAAATTGTATGACAAAATATAAATATTTATGACACATTTAAGGAACATTAATGTTTTTGTGGTGGGGCTAGTTAAAATATTAGCAGGGCAAACACTAGCAGAACATGTCCTTATTATTATTGAAGTAATTAATTAATTCAATCCTGATAAAAATAGTTTGCAAATTTAATGCTCATTTGAGTATCCCTTTCGTGTTCTCATTGCTTCTGTTATTGTTGCTATTTCTTCTTGGTCTTGTTCTTTTATGTTTGTTTGTGGTTTCCTTTTATTGATAGATTGATTTATGGATTGTGTTGTGTATCTTAACCATATTAGTTTTAGGTTCACATATACCATTCTGTCCAGGGACTACAGATAAAAAAATAGCCTTTGGTGCCTGCAAATGCTGCCATATTTACGGGAAGGTTTTTATTAATGCAGCTGTTATTAATAATGGTCCTGTTATTTCAATAACACATTAATAAACCTTCCTGTAATATATATATATATATATATATATATATATATATATATATATATATAAATGTTGCCTAATTAGAAATTTTTCAGTTCAGTTGCTGGCTATGTGGAGGGGAGCTTATGCATATTTAATGTCTATATATATATATATCTTTATCTTACAAACCTTTTGATCTCAAGATGCTTTGTTCTTGTATCTTGTTATACTGTATATACTGACAACCCAGATGAAAAATCCAACATTCCTGTTCACCAGCATAAAGCATGTCTTTCATGCTGGGACTCCGCATGGGAGGCGGAAATGCTGATGGACCAGCAAAACCAGCTCAGTTTGGTCCACCAACTAGAACAGCACTACATCAGCACTAACCAGCCTGGAAAAAACATGGGATGCATTATGCTAGATTTCCTCAGGAAATGCTAAAGCTACACTCTAAAAAATGCTGGGTTGTTTGAACCCAAATGTGGGTCAAATATGGACAAACCCAAATGTTGGGTTAAAAATGCAATTAAACAAATGCACAGTTGAAAAGTGAGAGTTTAAAGTTGGGTTAAAATTTGAAATGACATTTTTAACCCAACATTTGGTTTGTCCATATTTGACCCAAATTTGGGTTCAAACAACCCAGCATTGTTTAGAGTGTAACTTTAATTCCTTGTGCAACTGATAACAAATCTATTTCTCTTTCCGCAGATCCGCAATGTGGCATCTGGTTTGTGCATTGATTCTAAACATGGCTCCACTGGCACTGAACTGCGTCTGGACAGTTGTTTGAAAGAGGGTGCAGAGCGAACATGGGCACATGAGCAGGTAAGGCTCCTTTTCAGTACACTTCCCACATTATTCAGTACTACTGATTAGAATCAGACATGTTAGAATAATGTAAACAGCATTAGATGGCTGACTATGTAAGTGTAGTTTCTTAAGTAACTCCCTAAAAATGAACTGATACTTAGATGAAATTAAATCATGATATGAACCGTATTCCTTGACAATCTCTTTTGAGACTGAGAGTATTGCTGTTCCCTGTGGTGGTTAGATTTTCACGTTTGGCTGGAGAGAGGACATCAGGCCTGGAGATCCCCTGCACACCAGAAAATTCTGCTTCGATGCAATTAGTCAGAACAGTCCCATCACACTGTATGACTGCCATGGTATGAAAGGCAACCAGCACTGGAGCTACAGGAAGGTAATACTACAGATACACTTCTAGTCACAAATTTGAATAGAGCTAATCATTCTTATGAAATAACACAAAAGTGTGAGGAATTACTGTGTAGTGACCAAAAACATATCCAAACTATCTTATGTTTTAACTTCTTTCTTAAAAAATTGCCTGTGCCTATTACAAGTTTGTGCCAAGGGGCTCAAGGTTTGTCTGAGGTTTCACTCCTACTAGCCACTCTGGCTAGTTGAATTTTATATTTAACTGAAACGCTTCGAATACTAATTTTCCAAATTGTAGAGACATGATACCAGCTGCGCTTTCTCGCTCTCTCGTGATCCCTCAGGCTGCGAGTTAACACACAAACCAGCCTTCCCTCAAACACTCCTTTCATTTGCTCTAGATAAATAACGTTGGTATTACAGAGCATGCATTTCAGCATGGGATTGTGCATATTGCCCATAATTTTACTCATTATGCAGATTTTGTGCTCACATCTGAAGTGTGTGCACATGAAGCTGCCTATCAGTGCTAACTGAAGTTTTTTTTGTTGGTTTTTTTTTTCCGCTGCTTATTGTGCTACAGTAAACAGTCAAATACACACAAAATAATGTAAAAATGACAGCCTTTTTGAGTATTTGACTAAACACATTTAGTTATATTTTAAGTGAATGTAAACAGTTGAGGGGGAAAAAAAACATTTGTAACAGTATATGAATCCGTGTGTCAGGTCTTAAAGTGACAGTAGCCTAATATATCTGCTTCCAAATTATGAGATAATATTAAAAATATCTATATGGCAGTTTTGCCCCATCGATGTCAAAATTCTGGGCAAAATGATGAGAATTTTTACTAAGATTTTATAACTTTAGAAAACCTTGTGTGTGTGTGTGTGTGTGTGTGTATGCGTGTGTGTTCATTTATACATTATGTTCTAAGAAAAAGTAATGTAACAAAAAATACTTGGCTATAAAACTATTTAAATAAGACAACTGATGGGATAAAAGAGGGCATGACGTTATTGAGATAAATTCCATTACAGTCAGCATGAGTAATGTTTTACACCCAGGTGTTACGTTTTCAGATCTCTTCATAAATTTTCATACCATCTCTAAGGAGAAGCTGCACCTGTCTTCCTCCATATTCCCTCTTCACATCTTCTTTAATAGGTAAATAAAGTATATCTACAGCAACAGAGCAGTGGTGGGACAGAACGTACATCTTGTTACAGAAGCCCCTTTAGACTAATAGCTATCGCTCTGGGCCCATCACGAACGACAGAGCCTAATACAGAAGCACAGTTTTTCTTGCCCTCTAGCGAAGTACCATGAGCCCAAACTGAGATATTCCATCTCACACAAGGGCTTTAAGGTGTCAAGCAAAGAAATCACTGTCATTGCAGCATAGGTCAATGACGGCGTTATAGAGAGAAGAAATACACAGTTGAAAGGAAGAGGTGGTACCTGGAAGTTGAGCTGCCTGAGGCGCAGAGAACAGTAAATCAACCCAGGGGAGAGCAACACAGAACTGGAGCCGAAAGCCCGAAGGCATGTCCCTCCTCTGCTCAGCCTGATCACTCCCTTAGGGACACATCCTCTATTTTTTCACCGGCTCTGTTTGGCATACTCAGTAGTTTCTAGCGCAAAAATATACATGCTCTGTGTGCTGTGGAGAACACTTTCAAGTGGAGACTTTCTTTGTTGTCTTCCACTTTTTGATAGGAAATTGATGATGAATCCACCATTCTTTAACTTTTATTTACCTTTCACCTTCCTCATTTTCTTCACTCTCAGAAAAAAAAAGGTACAAAAACTGTCACTGGTGCGGTACCCTTTCTAAAGGTACTCAATTGTACCTAAACAGTGCATATTAGTAACTAAATGGTATATATTTTGGCGCTTTTCCACAGCATGGTACAGCTCGGCTCGCTTCGCTTTACCACTGCCTGGTTCGACTCGGCTCGGCTTGCTTTGGCTCGGTTTGCTTTTCCACAGCAGTTTAGTACCGCTTCAAAATGGGTGGTTATAGACTGATCGTCGCCCCATCCAGCTCTCGCTGGATCCGCTCCTCGGCTACCAACAAGACGGACATCTGCACCTGGTCTACTGACAAGTCACAGCGATTCAGCCATTTCTTTTTTTAAAGTTTACTTTATTTATTTTTCAAGCAAGCCATTTAAAAAAAAAATGTGCGAAGAAATAACACTGCGGTGGCTGTTGCTGACTATTTAAATCTAGTGGATTTGGTGTCTCGTGTTGCAAATCCAATGACACTGTTAGTGACGATTTTCTCTGACCAATCACTGATCTGTTTTCACTTCACATTTTAGTATCGGTACTGCACGCTTGGAACCTCAACAGAGGTGGTATCACCTAAAGCAAGCCATACCGAGCTGTACCATGCAGTGGAAAAGTACCTCAAATTGAGCCGCACCGAGCCGTACCATGCAATGGAAAAGTGCCAAAGCGAGCCTTACCGAGTTATATCGAACCATACCATGGAAAAGCATTTTTAAAGGGTTAGTTCGGTATTTTACTCTTAAAGCCCTGTTTTAAGATAATTTCTGATGAAATAGAATGGTTATGATTGGAATTTGGACAAATGCTGCTGTCCCGAGAATTTTAGGTTTCTGTGTTAGCACCCCCCCACCTGCAAAATGGTTGTCTATGGTTGTCTGAACATTCATTCATAAAAAGCATTAAGCTAGTTTACAAAGACGTGAAACTGAGTGGTCTGGTGTGTTCACTAATATGCTCACACAAAAATCACTGCAAAAGATGCTTTCCAACAGGTTTTATCATACTCTATCATACTTTTATCGTTTTTGTCCGACTACATTGACTTGACTTGATACTAAAAATACAATAAAAACTGTTGGAAAGCATCTTTTGCAGCGATTTTTGTGTGAGCATATCAGTGAACACCCCACTCGGTGAGTTTTACGTCTTGTAAAGACGTTATACTTTAAAAGTTAATGATTTAAGGGTCAAGAGCCCAACTAAAACACACACTGATCTCCAATGGTGGTTTTCTCCTTCTGTGATTCTTCTTGTTATCATCAGGTGTCTTCAATGTTGGCAATAAATTTTTTTTTTTAAAAGAGTTCTTTATTCATCTTTGACGTCGGTCTGTTATTCCGATATATTTGTTTAGAAAAATGTGTACATTTTACTCATTTTAAATGGTTAACTTTTGATTCATTTGGATAACTATTACTCAATTCTAATTTGTTAAATTTACTAATATCGATTGTAATCTGTTGGCTTAATTTTATTGATTAGATTTAACATATGAAGAGTTCAGATGCAAAAGCCTCTAAATGCCATTTGAAATTTTCTTCTTTAATGATGATTTTTATCAAACTTGTATATTTAAGTTCAGTAATTTCACTTAAATAACAATTAATAGGCAATTATCATTGCCATTTAAGTGAAATCACTGAACTTAAATATACAAGCTTGATAAAAATCATCATTAAAGAAGAAAATTTCAACTCTTCATATTTAGTCGTATTCATTTTTAGTTCAGTGGTGTTTTGAAATCATGAGGCAAAGTCATCACTGTTTTTAATGCTTAATTTTAATCCAATGTAAATTAATGTTCCAGTTAAACTTAATTTTTTTCCAGGTTAAATAAACATTACTTAGGGCCTTTTTTTTTTCATTCCACTGCACTACTATTCCATTGTCATTTCAAGTTTGGTTTTTATATGCATAAAACGGTGATAATTATGTGGGTGAGTTCTTACTTTTTAATTAGTCTTTACATTAACACCAATATATTTATTCATTCAGAGTCAGACTGATGTGAAGATGTGGAATGCACACAAAAGTTATTGCTTGAAGAAAGTAATAGGCCAATCAGAATTTATCACTTGAACAACATAATAGGCCAATCAAAATGTGACTTTCTCTCATGTGACTTAGTTAGCCCCCACCAAACCTAAGGCATGTTCAAGGGAGTCTGTTAACTCAATGGGCTCAGTGGAGGGAAGAGAGACACTGCCTCACGCTGTAACTTTAACCACTGTTGTCACTATGTTTAAATATATTTATACACAATTTTAATGCCATATTTTGTTATATTTGTGCACAGTGGATATTATCTGAGAAGACACTGCTCAGAGAAAACGCCTCAGCAACCAAATGCCCTTCCCGTACATAATTTCTCAATTTCTCACGTTTCACTTCCAAACTCAAGCCAAGAAATAAAGTCCGCTTCTCTGATTAGCGCATTCCATGTTTGGCTCTTCAGTTCCACTCCTGTAATATGACTGAAGGCTAGAGGGAGATAATGCAGGATTAGACATCTGCCGCAGTCACTGTTTCTTGTTTATTTTTCCTTCCTTCTCTTTTTCTCCTTCCCATCTTCTTCTTGCTCCAGGATAAATCTTTGTACCACCTGGTGAGCAGCGGTTGCATAGACTGTAGCCCGGGCGATAAGCGGATTTTCATGAACAAGTGTGACCCCGAGTCTGAAACACAACAGTGGATCTTCCAGAAAGTCAACGCCACCGTTCTGGACAAATTCAACAGCGCCTCTAGCGCATAGGACCTGGGGTTGTGGTCAAGCCAATCAGCTGGCTTCCACACAAACACACCACCTCCCACAATCCTAAATGTGGGCCTGGATATTCTTACTATCTGGCTCTTGGTCCCTCTCAAGGTTCTGCAGCCGTCTGAATGAGGGGACTAGAAACGAGGAGAGACACGAGGCTGGTGGAAACGCATCCAATGAGCACCTTGCTGGTCGAGGAGAATACGGACAGCCCGACTCTCTCGTAGGGGTCTAACGTGGGCCCTCAGTTGCTTCCTACACATTGAAAAACAGAGCATCTTTAGGACTTTGGAAGTGCAGACCAATGAAATAATGTTCTGTATCAGTTCTTGAAGATTGCATGGTGGATTTGTACAAAACCAGAAACTGGAAAGAGTTTTTTTTTTTTTTTTGTATTGCTATTTATTTATCTGGGATTGTTTCAAATGCATATTTATTTGTATTTATTTGGTGCCTTTCCAGATTTAATTTATGTGTATTGACTCTGTTTTATCATCTCTTGTACCTGTAGAGTCAAACTTGGGTTGAGGCGGTGAGTTGCTCAATGAAATATTTGACTTTTTCAATGGAATCTATCTTGTTACAGAGTTTCTCGTCAATAAATAAATCAGAAAATGAGTGGTTGTGTCTTGCCTTGCCTGTGTGTCTTTTGTCATGCTAATGGATGATATCATGCGTACTGTCTTATCTCAAAAGTGGTGGTTTGTCTCCCTCTGGTGTTGAGCCATATGCAGAAGAAGTTTTGAAGAGTTTACTATATTATTCGACCTTTAAAGGGGGCATGCCGAAAAAACAAATATGCCTTGATCTTTTGACAAATAAGAGGTCTTTGAATCATTAAAACATCTTGCAAGTTCCATAGCTTAAAATATTCAGTCTTCCCTATTTTAGAGCATACTCTGGAAAATGAAATAGCCTAAACTTGAATGAGAGCACTTCATTAAAGGTGCCATCTAACATAATAAATCAAATCCTACTCCATATTCCATAACAGATGGGGGCAGTATACCTCCAAAAAATGACTTGTGCTCCTACCATCGCACATGTTATTCAAATCATTTGACATGATAGTAAAAGGTTGGAAGACCGCAGTTTCACGTGGAACATTTGGAGATTTTTAGAGATCAGAGACTCAATGAACTAAACACTAGAGTGAACTAAACTAAACACTATGAATCTCAACACTAAATGATGAAGACCGCCTCATAGATCTCAAAAACAAGCTGGTGCATTTCGACGGTATGGGAAAATAAAAGCTTGGGCAATCATTTGAAGTTTATGGTATTCGTTTTGTTCATATTACACTTTTATTGTTAGTGAATTAATTTGACAGACAGCATTCGCTGATGTTGATCAAGCTAGCGCCGTGAATTCACCGTGAGACACACACAATTGACACTTAGCAAGCAGGTTAGTTAAGCTCTCAGATTCTGTCAATTTTATTACGTAATTCAAAGAATAAATACCGTTTTGGCGCTTGTACATGTTACACTACAGATCCCTAGCGCACGTGAACCGATCGTCTCTACTAGCTGGAAAAAGAACACGAACACTGTTGAAAGATACAGTATGCTAAAACTTACCAAAATGTATTCCTCATGCATAATGTCGACCAATCATTTTTTGAACTCTTCCCTGAACTGAAATGTAGTAATGGGCTGTATTTCCACACGACTGACATCAGGTTCAAGTACACACACAAGCCGGCGCGAGCGCGACTCACTCGCGTATTGCAGTTTGGCCAACCCGGTCTCATCCCAAGACGTCATATAACTGACGTTTTGGGACGTCTTTTGACCATACGTCAATATTCGCCTTTTTAGGGCCCCCTTAAACGTCGGTAGATGAGGTTATGGGATCCTAACTCTACCCCATACCTAAACCTAACCCTAAACCTAACCCGTCACCTACCTGACGTTAAAGGTAAAGCGTCAGTTGTATGACGGCCCGGGATCGCCATCTAGCGACGTTTAAGGGGGCCCTAAAAAGGCGGATATTGACGTATGGTCAAAATACGTCCCAAAACGTCAGTTATATGACTTTTTGGGATGAGACTGTGTTAGTTTGGCTGGTGCTAACGTTGCCCGTCCGCATACCGCCTCCCATGGCCGGAACTGGTATTACGATACCTGCCAGGCCGGGGCTAGTAATTTAGCATGCTAATTCAGGTTAATATCTCGGCAGCACTATAACTTGTCAGTTTTTTAATGACATCTTTGCACTTATTTCTTCTCATTCTTTTGATGCGTGTAGCTCATTTTTCGTATATTGTTACCTCAATTATTACATATGGCACCTTTAATGCTTTAGACTACAGTCATATTCAGATTTTTTTTTTTTTTTTAAGAGGACACTTAGACATCCTTGACTTTAGCCAATATATAAAGCAAGTAGCAACATAACTGAAAAAAATTGTTAAAAGAAAAAAAAATTAATGATAAGACACTGCTCTTTAATTGCAGTTTAAAACAAGCAAAAACATCCCACTGTGTTAGTGTTGCCAGGAACGAGGGTCTAAAAAAGATTTCACTTATTTTTTCCCAAGTACACTCTAAAAAATGCTGGGTTGTTTTAACCCAACTTTGGGTCAAATATGGACTAACCCAGCCGTTGGGTTAAATTTTTACATTACATTTTTAACCCAACATTTCGGGTTTGTCCATATTTGACCCAAAATTGGGTTAAAACAACCCAGCATTTTTTAGAGTGTAGTTTGGTGAAAGCTAGTGGGAAAACTAAAACGACATTGTCATGCATAAATAATGCATTATGGTGATTTATTTTAATCATGCCATGATGCAGGCAGTGTTCACTTCTTAATGAAAAGAATTTGACCTTTCGTGAAAATAATTATGAGGCTTTTAAAGCTACACTGTGTATCTCTTTTAGTTTATTCTTAGCTAAAAACACTTAGTTCTTTCCAAAATATACTGTATGTGCTCATTAATTTATATTTACTTTGTTCAAGTAATAAAGTATTCTCGTGAGTGTATAATATGCCATTGAAAGGGTTTCTAATGTCGGTCGCCATGTTGCCCCTCCATTTTGAATGTACATTAGCCAAAGAGGGACATACCCGTTAATTCAAGCTTCGCCTTTCACGTTTACGTTTGAGTTAACACTCATGGACGAGGTCGAACTGGAAGCCATGTTAATCTTCGACTACATTGGCTACCGTAGGGGTTAAAACGAAATCGGAATTGACAGGAACAGATACTAATATTCACTGGATGGTCATATACCCTTTCACCTCTAGATGGGGGTAAAAATCACACAGTGTAGCTTTAAGATAATTGACAGCTATGATACAAAAAGCAAAAATTAATTTATCGCTTGGCAAATCAAGATGCAATGAGTGCTCTGCAAGGTCTGAATAAGATGATGGGGCGTGAATTGAGAAGTGTAAACGATGATATTAGATACAGATATTTTTAAATGGGCTAATGATTTGAATTTGTTTAATGGAAGATATGATGTATCTGACAATAGGAATAAGTTTGAACAAATTGGGGAATCAGTTAGGAATCAGTGGGGCCATCGCTTCTCACAGGTGACCTGGTCAGAAGGTGTCTTAGGTGTATTAGGCCCTGTAAAGCACCGGGTCCAGATGGAAATTAACAAACGTACCCTTTAACAAACTTATTTCTGTTTTTATTAGATTTACATATTGTACCAAATATGTGGAAACATAATTTATATGACCTCTTACTAAAAATCTGGGAGCTAAAAATCTGGGTCTTATGTTAAATCAGATTTTATGTTTTTATGTTTTTCAACACCACGTAACTTTTCCTTTGCGGTCACCCTACAGGTTGGAAGTGGAATTGTCCATTACCGCTGTCGTAAATAATTTAACCTAACTGCACGCTTGCTGTTTATCCAGCACCAGCTTTGGAATGAACGATGTCCACAGACAAGAGAGCTTGTTGCATGATTTCATGAAAGTATGATGTATTGCGACATCAGAAACGAAGAAAAACTAAATAATGACTATAACGCTTGACGTAAAGCAAGTCAAATTTGTAGTTTTCTTACATCTCATTAGAACTACAGAAACGCGACCCGATCTGGCAATCTTACATAATGTGGTTTTAGCAGATATAGGACCGCAAAGCAAATCCAGAAGTGCCCTTTTACCCGGTTACGACTTAATGAACCACTGAAACGATTTTGGAAACATTATTTAAAATAAGGTAAAAAAATCTTACTCTGTGTTGCTTTAAAGATGTGCTGTGTTCTGTCACCTCTGTTGATCTCTGTTTTTAGAAATGAAATATGAAATACATGAATGAGAATTTTAAAATGATAAACATATGCAGCAGATGACATGCACTTGTTGCACTTTTATGGAAAGACAGTGTAAATTGTCAATTGAGCGAGAGGAGCAGGTGTTAAAACAAGAAAAATGGTGTGAAGTGAGTTCTGTATTGATAAATGTCAGTAAGACTAAAGAATTGGTTTTAAACCAGAACTCCTAACAGAAATAATGTTATGTGATCAACCTGTTGGAATTGTGAAGAATTTTAAGTATTTGGTAACTACTGTATGATTGACTGTAAATTGAATTTCTCTGATAATGTGGACCTTCTCTGTAAGAAAGCAAATCAAATTCCTGTTAAGGAAACTGAGAGAAATTCTTGTGAGTTTAGTTGTTTAGCAAAGACTTTATATCAGTTTAACTGGGAGTGTTTTAGAGTATAACATCTCTGTGTGGTTAGGGCAAATAACGTCTGTGAATAAAGTAAAATTAAACAAGTATTACAAGAATGTTGGGTAAAATAATAAGATTTGCGTGAGTCAATGATCAATTATATGCTGTTCAGAGAAAAGCTTTGGCTTTGGAATCATGTTCTTAAATCTCGTCGTTATAGAATACCAAGCAACAAAAGCAATATATAAACAACCTGTTGTACCAATAGGTCTTCTGAACAAGGGGTAGGAAGAGAATATTTTAGCTTTTAATGTTGAAGTGAATCAATATCAGCGTGGTGTTTTCGAGATGCCGAGACTAGCTTCGAATTGACAGAGACGTCACTCTTGCATGTAGGCCAACTTTATAAGACAGGTGACCAAATGTAGGCTACATAAAATAATTCAATGTTACAGCTCAACATGATGCAATGTTACAATATGATTAGTGTGTTATTCTAATGTTAGTTTACTGCTAGTCCCATACAGCCAACAAACAAACACCTAGAATAACATTATAACATTCAAGACACTCAAATGCAGTTTAGTTTGATAATGTAGACCAAGTGAAACAGTGCTGCATTAGCTCAGTTTCATTCGTCTAATAAACTGACTTGTGTGAGAAGTAATTCAGCACTCAGTAGAATGAAATGTCTTCATTTCTCATGTCCAAATGTCTTTTTATCCGCGGGACTCACGTGTGGCGCTGATATCTGTCTCTCATTAACAATCGTGCCATTCTTCATACCAGTCAGTCATGTTAAGAACATCAATGCATTCACTCATCCATAAACATGATGACAAGTTCCATAGTTACGCGTATGCGTCATAAACCTACGCCTTTGTTATTGTAAGAGGTTAGCGATCCCTAGAAAAAAAAAGACATTTTGTAGCTTTAAAGGGATAGTTCACTGGTATGTTTTAGCTTACCTCAAGGGCATCCAAGATGTATGTGTCTTTGTTCCCGCAGTAGTTTCAATTTTGATATTTTTAGGTCAAACCGTTCTCGTCTGTCAGTCATATAATGGAGGTCTATGGCACCACTTAAAAATGATTTAATGACTCGTAACTGTAAGTATACATTGATGACTAAGACACAAAACGAGCGGTTTGAGAAAACTAACAGTATTTATATAGTAACCACAAGAGGTCAAATTATATATATATATATATATAAATACTGTTCATTTTCTCACACAAACCGCTCGTTTCATGTCTTAGGCCATCAATGTGTACTTACGTTAGACCTGAATTATATGACTGGCAGACAAGAACGGTTTGACCGAAAATTATCAAAATTGAAACTGCAGAAACAAAGACACCTACATCTTGGATGCCCTTGATGTAAGCTAAAACATACCAAAAAATCATTTCAGTGCCTCTTAAAAATGGTTCATTTCAATCAGAGGGTCAGAATGAAGGTTGAAAATGAAGGTTGATATGTTCTGTATATGTTGTTTTTGTGCAAACCACTTTATCAACATTATAAGTGAACCTCAATGAACATTAAAATAATAATTAAAATTAGAACTAATATTCATTCATAGTAATGCTTCATGGGGATGATTACAAGAACAATTCAAACACATGCTAAATACTTAGCAGATTATAATTTTTAAATGTTTATTTCTTTAACACAAATAATCAGCAGATGTGTACAGATACAGCCACGGCAATACCGCTATTATTTTTGTGTGCATATTTCTGTAAGGTGCTATAAAAGTTACTGAATAATTTCTTTAGAATATAATGCTGCTATATATTACAAATATCTATTCATCCATCCATCTGTCTTAACCACCTTTTCCAGTAATGTGTGCTAATATTTCCAGAACATTTAATGCGATAACAGAATTCTCATTTGGTGGTATTTTTTCTAGTCTGACTGAGAGAAGACTTACTGGCCTGCTGGGTCAATCGCTGATATGAGGCAACCCGGTCTCATCCCAAATCGTCATATAACTGACGTTTTGGGACGTCTTTTGACCATACGTCAATATTCGCCTTTTTAGGGCCCCCTTAAACGTCGGTAGATGAGGTTATGGGATCCTAACTCTACCCCATACCTAAACTTAACCCTAAACCTAACCCGTCACCTAACTGATGTTAAAGGTAAAGCGTCAGTTGTATGACGGCCCGGGATCGCCATCTACCGACGTTTAAGGGGGCCCTAAAAAGGCGGATATTGACGTATGGTCAAAATACGTCCCAAAACGTCAGTTATATGACGATTTGGGATGAGACTGTGTTATATGAGGAGAAAGTGATTAGCTACGTCCTGAAAGTTTTATCTCTGGTGAATCAATAACAGAAATCTGAGGTCTGTGTTCTCAATCTTGAACACTAGGAGGAGCTTATCTTCTACAAATAATGTCTTATCTCACTGCAAGTGATTTATCACTGAGGACAGTTACGTTTAACGTTACATATCAACGATTATTACAAAGATTTGTTCAGTGTGGGGTTTTCCTCTTTTTTTCGTGTTTTAACATATGTCTAACAATTGGACATTATTATTACTGCATATGTAGGCTACTGAATTGTCACTGTAAAGTGTAAGTCACTTAAAAGTGTGGAACAAAGAGATATGTGAATATGACTCCCAAGCTCCCTTCAAATATGGATTTTGCACTCTGGACTTAATTATTAACTAAAAAGGATTGCATGTGTGTAATATTGTTATGATCTAACATAACACAGAATCCGGGTGTTCAGATGCATCTACACATAAACAAGGTTAATGAGAACATACCATAAACTTCTGTTATTTTACATAAACCAATTATAATTGTAATGGCTGTATACTGAGTAATCAAACTAAAATGAAATTACAAAAACATTATTTACTTCTTTTATTTCAAAACTACGTCTAGTATGATTTTTATTGTTTCTTTAAAACGAGAAGAAAAAACAAAACAAGTTTACTTGTTAAGTCTGTTGTGCTCAATAAGGCTGCATTTATTGGATCTTAAATAGTACAGTAAAAACATTAATATTGTAAAATTTTCTGCAGCCATTATTCCAGTCTTCAGTTTCACATGATCCTTCAGAAATAATTCTAACATGCTGATTTGGTGCTCAATAAACTTTTCTTTTTATTATACCAGCTAACAGGATGATTCAAACCATCCGAACCTCCTTAACCATGGTTTGCAATGCATTCAGAACACATAATGCATAAACATTAGACATTGTAGCTAGCTAGAATAATAAAATGCTTTCTCTGTGTCCAGATTTGACTCGAATGAAAAACTGATCAACATGAACTCAACTTTGACAAAAAGTGACTAATTATGTCTGAATAAAAACCCAGCAACAATACACAGCTATGTTTATAAGGCTATACAGCAATATAGTGGTTACACGTCATAAATTGTAGGTAATAAATGGTGCATAATTTAGAGGTGCTCTTAAAATACATGATAAAGGGAATAATATTATAATAACTAATTTTGGTAAAATAATAATATTAATTCTGGAATCCCCCGACCATTAGACAGGTGAAATTATGCATGCATTAGTGCAAATAATATGCCTACATTCAGCAGCAGCGAGATTGCAAAGTTGCATGGCCTGATAAGCAGGATACATGCAATACACAGACATTTTATTTCTTAACCATTTGATGCAAAATGTGGGTCTAAATAGACCCTACTGAGTTTATCATTTTCTATATCTTTGCAAGAAATGAATTTTATCATTCTGCATTCCAGGTATTCCTCAAATTAACTTGTTTTAGATCATTACAAATCCTTGTTTAAATTTTTCATTTCTTACTTTTTGAATACAAATCCTTTTTGCTTCACTACCCTTGGGTGTCTAAAAAGACCCGTATTCATGTTTCTTTGCTGAATATTTGAAAGAAATGTATTTGATCATTTATGAATCAAGGTATTAATAAAATATCTTGTTTTTGATTTCCACAAATCATTGTGTTCATTTTTCCTTTCTTACTTTATTAACAAACACGTTTTTTTTTTTTTTTTTTTTGTTTTTGTTTTTTGTATTTCTACATCAATTTTACACGCATGGGTCAAAAATGACCCGTATAGGAACCTTTACATTCCTATACGGGTCATTTTTGTTCATTGTCTTTATCATCTGTGTCACCCGTCTTCACCTCGCTAGTGTTCATTTGTTCCTGTTTTTAGTTCCCTCTGTTCATTCGGTCCTTGTCGGTCGATGTATATGTTTTTGAGTGTTGTGCATCCTGCCTGTCTGTACCTGTGAGAGTTATTTTGAGTAAACAGTTTGAATTAGTGCTTTTGCCCCATCTGCCTTCTGCCAGCATCACACCTCGTGCAATATCTAGATATACAATATAGCCTATTGAAAGTTACGCTAGGTTACCTTGATCTTGAAATCCATTACCAGTGCAAAAGAGAAACATGCCTCTACAGTTCAATTTCAGTGTTATCGGTTATATGTGTGTTGTGTGTGACAAAGTGGTCAATACACATATTTCAAGTGTTACAGTATGTGTTGATCTAAACAACTGTGACATTGGTTAGGCTATTTTAACAAAAAGTTTTCTTTATTCGTTTGTTTTATCACGTTAAGTGGGTGAAAAAAAAACTCCTTAATCTTGTATTTGGGTCAAAAATGGGCACCCATAGAAATGAATGGGAAAAACTGTAATTTAGAGCATTCTAAAATAAGCCAAAATAAGACACCAGGTGACAGCAAAGTCACTTCATCTTTAGGTTTTGGCTCTAAGAACTTATTGGAATGATAGTTTAATGCAGTTAAAAAAAATAAAAAATAAAACTGTCCTGGTAATTCAATGGTAATTGGTAATTGAAAATATGGTACTTTTTAAAGTAAATAAATTCAAAAATACCCCCAAAATAAATTTAAAAAACACCATAAATGGATAGACAAAACGTTATCAAAGACAGTGATATAACATTTATAATAAATAAAAATTAGAATCACACATGTGTCCTCTGTGCCCACATTTGTCCACAATTATCCTACAAAGTGAATATAAAGTGAATACGGTTTGAGGGCTACGCAATCATGATTTATTTATTTATTTAATTTAATTTATCATTAAAATAAATGATATAATTATTTGTTCGTTTATTTATTCATTTAACATATGTGTGCATTAAAAGTACCATTTCGGCAATGAGAACATTTCTGAGCCAAATAAACACAAGATGTATTCTGGTGACTGGTGTGTTTATTGAACCAATCAGATCAGAGTCAAGTGTCAGCGAGGAGCACATTTGATTGGCTACTTGATGAAGGTGGACCCGCCCTCCTTTTGCGCTTGCAAAACCAGCAAAACTCAGCCAAAACTGGAAGAGCAGGTAAAAGAAAGAAACAACTTACAAATCGGGTTATTTCGGGAACTGTTTTTTTTTTGTCCCACGCACACAAGTCATTTAGACATTTGCAACAGTTTAATTTTTAAACAAAGTTTGATTTTACATAACTCATCTGTTTTGCAGTTCCTGCCTCTGTTGTTTTCGCTTGCAAATTGCTGTGCATTGGCCTGCAATGCTTTTGCCCGCATTTTGCGCAAAAAAAACTGTGCCAGAAGTCTGAAGAATAGGCAACTGATCTAATTTTCGTTAGCATGAAGCTGCAGCTTCAAAAAACAATAATTACACTTACGAATAAGTGTTAAAAGCTGCTAATATTTTTTCCTTACTCTTGAAGGTCGATTTATAGCATACCTTTACAAATCTTCTCTTGTGCATGCAAATTTATTTTATCTTATGTCTCTTTCACAAATCTCACCCTGCGCATCCGATTCTTTATGAGTATGACATAATTTTACCTTCATACAATTCCACTTAATACAGAGCATGAATGACAGATGATGTGTTTTAGCCTGTCAGAGTGAAACTGGAAAACACCCTTAACAGACTTTAAATGTTACAAATCGGGCAAAGGCAGGATGACCAGATGTCCCGGTTTAACAGTCAAAGTTTCAAGAGTGTGACTCAGGTTTCCATAACAATAACTAACTTTATTCGTCCTAAGCGTTTACTCTTCAGCATGGGGTTTTAATAGGCTATACAGTTTGTATGTGGACTTAAAAAATTTGGTTCTGATGTTGCAATGACAATGCAATGTCAGTTAGGTGACCCCTTGGGGGTGAGAATGATGTTTGGTGCTTGAAAATCTCCAACTGTAAATGTACTTTTCAAGCCTGACAGCTCATAACATTATTATTATTATTATTATGACATGACAATTGAGAGAATACATGAATTTGCTAATTAATTTTGTACACTAGAATGCTCTTTAAGATCTCTCAGATCTCAGATCATTTAGATCTCTCTCTCTCTCTCTCTCTCTCTCTCTCTCTCTCTCTCTCTCTCTCTCTCTCTCTCTATATATATATATATATATATATATATATATATATATAATAAACACAATACATAGGTAGGCTACATATTGTCAGAAGGTTCCCATAAAACAAATAGTTTGGGAGTAATACGCATGCAAGTGATGATTTGGCGACATCTTGTGATTTAAAATGATTACTACAACTAACTATTTTACGATTTTAATATTGTCATTGAGCATAAATCCTTTATTAGATGGCTAGAAAACATGAACAATTCCCAGTAAAAGCAGGAAAAACAGCATCGCTCGGAAGAACAAGGAACTGCTAAGAGACGGAAAGATCTGAATGAGAGAACAACTGAAGGGAATTTCACCTAAAAAATGAAAATTATTTATTTATCCAAACCTGTATGACTTTTTCTGCTGAACACAAAATGTGACATTTTGAATAATTTTGGTAGCCAAACATCTTTGTCTACCATGTATGCACAGAAAAAGAAATTCAAGTTTTGAGTAAAGGATAACAGAATGTTGATTTCCAAATATTACTATCCCAGAATTTAAGACATTACAGTGAAAAAAAAGGTGTCTTAAAAGCAACTAAGAAAAATACTGCTTCCATACAGCAATTTAGAACATGATTTTCTTTATTTTTCCATTTAAATATATTTATATTGATAGTGGCTATATATATATATATATATATATATATATATATATATATATATATATATATTGAAATAAATATATTTAAATACATTTAAATACATTTATATTGATAGTGGCTATATATATATATATATATATATATATATATATATATATATATATATATATATTGCCACTATCAATATAAATATATTTAAATGGAAAAATAAAGAAATAAAGAAAATCATGTTCTAAATTGCTGTATGGAAGCAGTATTTTTCTTAGTTTTATGACTCACATGAAGTGCCCAAAGGACATGAAGTGGCCGCCTGCTGTAATGTGTCTGTGCTAGCGCCCATTAAGATTCCAGCTATGAGTGAAACCCTCATCACAGCCTGTGTGTCAGCAGCTACACCTGTTTCTCCCATGCAAACTGACTGCTATGGTGTTCTTGTGCCCAACCCATCGTGTGACGTCATTGTGGCACATTCTCTCAGTGAGGTTCAAAATGGCAAATCTTAAATCCATCCAGAGTTGATGTGGAGCTGCATTCAGGTCAACACCTGGGTGAGTTTTATTCGGCTGGAAGGACAGGGTGTGCAACCTCCCCAGTACATGATTTGGCTCCATCTGTCCAGATAAAAAAAAAGCAACGTGTCACCTTCCCAGGTCCAGTCTCTGAAATCGCTTCGAAATACTCAGCAGTAGTCAGTAAACACTCAGAGGACAGAGGTCGCACAAGCATAATCAAGCATCCGCACCAGTGATGCCACTCCAATTACAACCCGGTCTCATCCCAAATCGTCATATAACTGACGTTTTGGGACGTCTTTTGACCATACGTCAATATTCGCCTTTTTAGGGCCCCCTTAAACGTCGGTAGATGAGGTTATGGGATCCTAACTCTACCCCATACCTAAACTTAACCCTAAACCTAACCCGTCACCTAACTGACGTTAAAGGTAAAGCGTCAGTTGTATGACGGCCCGGGATCGCCATCTACCGACGTTTAAGGGGGCCCTAAAAAGGCGGATATTGACGTATGGTCAAAATACGTCCCAAAACGTCAGTTATATGACGATTTGGGATGAGACTGTGTTACCAATTAAACAGAGACCCTATAGAGTGACAACAGAACAGAGAGCTGAAATATGGACTCAAGTTGAAAACCTGTTAAAAGCAGATGTCATTGAGGAAAGTTACAGTACCTGGGCTGCACCTGTTGTTTTGGTGCACAAGAAAAATGGCACATGACATTTCTGCCTGGACTACAGAAAACTCAATGCAGTGACAATCAAAGATTCCCACCCTCTTCCAAGAGTCAACGACACACTGAATGCTTTGTTGGGCTCTGCCTGATTCTCCACAATTGACCTGCAACATGGCTATTGGCAAGTTGAGCTGCATGAGTAAAACCATGGAAAAAAAAACAGCATTCACAACAGTTAGTGGCCTTTATCACTTTAAAGTTATGTCAGTGGGTATCACCAATGCTCCAGCCACATGCCAGCGCTTGACAATGCTTCGTTGCCTCCCATGGAAAACCTGCCTAGTGTATTTGGATGATGTCCTCATCTATAGGCGCTCTTTCAGTGAACATCTCCAGCTCCTGGAAGAAATTCTCTCCAGATTCCCTGAATCCCTCAAAATGCTGTTTTAAGATCAAGAACAGTTTCTGGACCATGTTGTATCCAAAGATGGCATTCAGCCTGACCCATGAAATGTGAAAAGTGTTCAAGACTGGCCTATTCCACAGTCAGCTACAGAAGTAAGAGCATTCCTGGGACTTTGTTCATATTACAGTAAGTTTATCCGAAGCTTTGCACATCATAGTACATAGTACTCCCTACATCAGTGTTTCGAAACCCTGTTCCTGGCGGCACACCAACACTGCGCGTATTCTTTGTCCTCCCTAATCAAACACATCTGATTCAACTCATCAGCTCATTAATCCATCTGATTATGAGCTGATGAGTTGAATTAGGTGTGTTTGATAAGGGAAACAAAGAATACGCGCAGTGTTGGTGTGCCGCCAGGAACAGGTTTGGGAAACACTGCCCTACACACCCTCACAGAGAAGAATTCACTTTCCAATGGACTGTTCAATGTCAGGACGAATTCACTTACCTAAAATATACAGTCACAAACTCTCCAGTTGTTGCATTCCCTGACTTTACTGTGCCATTCTCCTTCTGCACAGATGCTTCAGGCTCTGCTATTGGTGCTGTGCTTGCTCAGAGACAAGGGAATCAAGAAAAAGTGGTTGAGTATGCTAGTCATGTCCTCAGAAAAGTAGATAGAAAATGGTCAACATATGACAGAGAACTCTGGGCTATTGTCTGGGCCGTGTGACTATTCCACCCCTACCTTTTACAAACAACCCTTTGCTATTGTCACTAAGCACAAACCTCTCTTGGGTCTCAGAAAAATACCCATTGACAATGACACAAGGATGGCCACAGTCACCTCAATGCTGATACAATGTCACATTGCCCGGCCAACATCAGACCAACAGAGCAGAGCACCTTCTCCAGTGCTCTTGGTAATCCACACTCTAATAAGAGACATTCTAGTCTGAGTCCTGCAAATCTGTCTAGTCTGGTCAGTTTTGTACATCACAGCCTCTGCAGTACTGATACAAAGCCAGTTTGCTGTAACCTGACTGGACCACAGCCTCCTCACAGTGTGTTTCACAGTCTGTCACCTCCACATTTGTGCTTCAGGTCCCTGAGGACGATTTCAAAAAGGAACAACTGTTCTTCAATTTTTATTTAATATCTAGGCAAAGAATTTACACAACAAGGCTTATTCATAGTGGTAAAGTCAGGCACTTCTCTATTAGGGCTAGAACTAGTTGTGGCATTGTGAATGCATATTAAGGACACAAAAGTTATTACAGCTAACAGCTTGGATGGTCCTATTGCACAGAGGGCACCTAATGGCGCTTTTCCACTACACAGTACCAGCTTGACTTGACTCGACTCGGCTCGGCTTGCCTTTGTTTGGTTTTCCACTGTGTAAAAGTTGTACCTGTACCTGCTTTTGGGTACTTTTTGTCAAGTCAAGTCACCTTTATTTATATAGTGCTTTTTACAATACAGATTGTGTCAAAGCTATGGAAGCTTGTTTCTGCCACTGAATATAAAAATAAAATAAATAATTGTGACTTTTTATCGTACAATTTTGACTTTTTTTCTCACAATTGCGAGTTTATATTACGCAATTCTGACTTTTTATCTCGCAATTCTGAGAAATAAAGTCAGAATTGCGTGATATAAAGTCGCAATTGCAAGTTATAAAGTCAGAATTGTGAGATATAAAGTTAGAAATGCATGATATTAAGTCAGAATTGCGTGATATAAAGTCAGAATTGTGAGATATAAAGTCAGAATTGCGTGATATTGCGTGATATAAAGTGGGTGATTTTTCTGCCAGAAGTTTCTGCCAGGATATCAAGTTCTTCTAAGCTATCCGGGATGCTGAGATGATGAAACTGATTAGGAAGATTATTGATAAAGCTTATTGATAAAGATTATTGATCAAATAAAGATTTTTGATAAAGGTTATTGATAAAATAATATTTAGTGGCAGAAGTTATAGGTCTAACATATTTATAACACTGAGTTTACTTTGCTGCTTTGACTAAATGAAGTTTACATAAGACTAGATAATGATCTGAGATGTCATCGCTCTGCTGCAGAAGCTTACCTCTGTTTTACCCCCTCGTGGGTTTAGTTTTCCCTGTTTTCTGTAATAAATAAACCTTGTGTGTTTGCATATTGTCTGCAATTGGGTTCATCCATCACCCCCATGACAGAATGGTCCGACCATTACAAAACCCAGCAGACTGTATGTCTTTTTCTGCTATTCAACAGTCGACTGACCAGGAATTGTGGTGGCAGCAAGTTGGGCAAGCTTCCTTTCCCTGAGGAGACATGGGTACTTGGGTACTGAGGAAGCAAGGAGGCTTTTCTTACCTGAGATCCTCGCCAACTGTTACCTCATCGCGGGTCTCAATGTTCCCCCTCCTCTGGCTGAACGGAGAGACTGGTTTGCTGCCCGTTCCGGGACATGGTGGACTGTTTGTGTCAAATGGAGCCGCAGGGTCCCACTGTGCCGTCACCTCCTGCCAGGCTGTCTGTGATCCCGGACTGTGTCCTCCTTGTCTGTGGTGGTTTCCCCAGCACCAATTACGATCTCCGCTGAACCTCTCTGACCGGTCACAGGTCCGGCTACAGCTTCTGCCCTTCTACCCAGAAGGAAGAAAAGGAGGAAGGGAATCATTTGTTCTCCGTGTCAGTCTTCTCCCGAGTCCGTGTTGGTTCTCCAACCCGCCACTGCAATAGAGAAAGTTACTTCAGAATCTGCTGCAGAGAGAACTGTCGCTGAATCCTCTGCAGAGAAAGCGGTTCCTGAACCTGCTGTTTTGGAAGTCATTCCTGAGGCTGCTGCAGTTAAAGGCGTCACTGAGGCCCCGTCCACACGAAGAAGTGTGTCGCTGTTTACGTATAAATTTTTTATCGTATTGGTGTTTCGTCCACACGGATCCAGCGTTTTGGGAGAGTGAAACCGCTATTTTTTGAAACCGGGTCCCAAGGTGGATAAATCTGAAAATGACAACCTTGCGTTTTCGTGTGGATGGCCAATCCATATATTTTGTGAAACGATGATGTCATTACCCCACGTGTCGACTAGTCAGACAACAACAACTGCTTGTATAATAATACAATTATAATCGGAGGTGCAGGCTTTCCTTTTGTTTGGTTGCCGAAGAGAGGATCCAGCGAGAGCTTGATGGGGCAAAGAGGAACGAAAGGCATCGCTATGACGACCAGACACTGTTGGTGGTGGTAAAACAAAGCGAAAAGCGAGAAATTACGATTAAATTAGAATGTAATTTTCAGGAACATAGTCAAACATAAATTGTATCCATTGTTGACGAACTACAACGTCCGTGGGAAGCCCGAACACAGAAGACCTGACAGCTGGAAGAAAATAACACTTTCGATGAGCCGCAGAAATATGACCAAGCCCTTTTTTGCATATTCTGGAGGGAGGGTTGATGCAAATCCATGGTTTAGTTACGTATAAAACCCGTTGTGGTCCCATTTGAGTCGTTTTTTTAGGCATTTAACTTCCCGATTTTTAAAAGAGGATATCTCTGCTTGCACTGAACTTTCAGCGCTGCAACTTTGCAGATACTATTCATGCAACAACAGCAACATTACACACTATTTAAAATGAAAAAAGTGAAATCACAATCAACCACCCCTTTAAATAACAGTAACAAGTAATATATGATGTATTACAGTTTATAACTTGCACAACACTGGTCATATTTAATTGTAGGTGCCACAACATTGCCGTTTATGCAACGTTCACCGATTGCTCCACAACAATGCCAGTGGCATGCAATGCTGCAATGTTGATGCATTGCAAAATGTGCCACATTTCACAAGTTTTAGTGGCACATGCTGCTATACACTGGCATATACCAAAGAAAACGGGATATGCCACCGGATGTCACTATATAGTGGCATGTCCCAACAGAGTGTTGCAGGTTTGATGTCAGAACCCGGAAGTCTAATTCACCTCTAGTTCCTTTGATATTTTCCTTGGGGGTTTTAGAATGTTTTATTTATTTATTTATTTATTTATTTATAAGTAAAATAAGGCCTGCGGTAAACATAACTTGACGATACTTGACATTTTGTTCTACGACGTATACTGTGTGTACATTACATTGTAGATGTATAAAACTTCAAAGTATCATCAAGTTATGTTTACCACAGATTTATCACATAAATCGAAAAACCAAATTCTAAAACCCCATAGGAAAATCTCTAAGGAACCAGCGGAAAATCACAATACGCCTTATTCACGGCAGCGCCATCTTTGATTTTTAATGAGAATGAAAGCGAGGCTGTGAGGGGTAGACTTGCATCTCTCCAATGGGCTGTATTGTTATTTAATGTGTTTTCGGATTGTTCTGCTCATGAAACACAGGAAAAATACCTTTCAATGAAATGTCAGTTGACAAAAAACTCCTGACAATGTAAGCTGTGGAAAATTGTAAGTAATCTAGGAGCTTTATTCCGCTTTTTACAGCGGATGCCATTGAAAACACAGTAAGTCTATCTATCCCTCACAGCCTCACTTTCATACCTGTCATGGCGCTGCTCTGAATAAGGTCTATGGCTTGACGTGATCAATAAACTTCAAAAGACTATGACTAATTATTAGACTAAATAAATGTGAGAACTGCACATTTCAAAGTAAAAATATGGTGATGTTGCACGTTCTAGGCCTACTCGCACTTTCAGAGCAGTTTGCGGTCACCCAATAGTTATGCCAATTGCTTGATCTATACTGATGAATTATGATTAATTTATGTTTCAAAATGGTGTTCATATCATACCTGTAAACCCGTCACATTTCGAGCAGGAAAGTTTTGAATGCATTTTTTGTTTCCATCTTACTCAGGGGTTGCCGGATTTGTGCCAAATTCTGAACCACATGTGATCCTACTGTATGGGGCTAATCCGACCTATTAAACCCAATTCTAATTCTAACCCTACCGTCACTACAGCGCCTAGTACTAGGGTCACATAATTAAGTGGTGGGTGACAGAATGTGACTCTACCCTGTTGTGACCGCATACCGCTATAATTCTGCTATTCTAGAGCCACTTACTGGCAGAGAGTACTTACATATTCACCAGGACTTTTACATTTTTACGTAGCATACACAGTGTTGTAAATGTTAAGTGGAGTATTGACACGAAAAAATATCAGCATAATAAATAATTGACAAGAGGGGCCCCCCTGTTTATAATAAATTGGGGAGACAGGGAAGTGTTGTAACACAGGATCAGTTGTAACACTGTCTGTTTGATAAGTCAGAAAAGAGCGGTGCTGATGTCATCAATATCATTCACTCGCATAACGTTTTTGAGCAACATTGTACATTTTATGAACAAAAAGATTATTTTCAATAATCAAAGTATCCAATTTTTTATTTATTTATTTTTGTCACGCAATCATTGATTTATTTGACTTGTATTATCTAAAGTAGCAATTTCTCTAGTTTAATTTGATGTTTGCACCCATGCTAACTTTAAACCTACCTGTTAAATGAGTAAGCTAAGTTAAGGGTTGGGGAAAGTTGAAACAATTCATTAAAAATGTTACAACCAACCCCTTATGATTCCAGCTATCAATCACATCCCATGTGAAGACAAAACCATGTGAGTTTTGTTGCACATTGGGGAATTTATTGTAAATATTGTTTCCATCATAGTTCAACCATCATTGTCCACCTCAATTGAGCACATACGTTTTTTTGAGCACATTTTCAGAATTTATGCACATCTCTGCATTTCCATAGCCTACAGCTTTTTTATTATTATTATTATGTGATATCACAAATGGATGGATGGCAACATAGTGACTGACTAAACTGTGTTGTGACAGGAATGCAGTAGACCTGCCCTGCACAAACACGCAGAAATAGTTTTTGAGAATGTTATTGAAGAACAAAGAATAACCCGTTTTGATTAAATCAAAACGGGTTATTCATTGTTCTTCAATAACATTCTTGACTTAAGTTTGCGTGGATCTTACTTCAGCAAATCACCTCTCAATGCTAGGCTACTATCTATCCCCATTCTGTGGGGTTGTAAAAACGGAACTCTTTGTTTGACATTTAACTCACACCATTTGTGATTGCCCATGCATGCTGTGAGTTATATTTAGCTGACAAATGTGGCTACAATGTATCAAATTTTGAGAGCTATAACACAAACAACCACTGAGTTAATGCTCACACAAAATATGTTACTTTCATCCCCGGTCTCCCCAACTACAATATTCCGTACAGAATTCCATTTTGATTTCATCCCGACATCATACTGAACGAATCTGATCTCTGACCCTTGTTCATCTCGGTCTCTTCAGATAGCCTACGAAACGGACGTGTGCGTGGCACAAAGCGAGAAGGGTTTGGCAGTAGTTGTGCGTAAAACGCCTATACTGCAACACTTGAAGTCTCCGCCCCGCACATCTCTACGGGCCTATTATGTCCTATCAATTATTCCGCACCGCACGTCCGTGTGTTCATTCACACATCCGTGTGTTTAGACCTCATGGCAGTGTTGCGCGCATGCACGCACGCGCACGCAACTGTTTGCTTATTGTATGGCTTTTTTTCGTGACTGAATCATTGAGGATAGTGGGAGTTTTATTGAATAAAGGAGCAGAGGAGGGAGAGAGAGAGAGAGTGAGAAAGAAGAAGAGAGTGAGAGGAAGGGAGGGAGGAATTCGATGTGCCCATATAGGCTTCGGAGTGTTTATTTATTTGTGCTAGATCTCCATTTTCTTTCTTTCTTATTATTTTTCAACCGATTTTTCCAAAATGAGGTTAAAGGTTGGATTTATCCTTCGAAGTTTACTGGTCATCGGCACATTTTTGGGTCTTGTTTTGCTTTGGTCATCCCTGACACCGAAGGCAGGCGACGATAACCCGTTCGCTGGCTTAATGGTAAAGTATCACTCTAATGGTCGTTAACGTTATTCATCTGGAGATGTGAGTGTTTTCGCTGTGTTTGCTGTTAATTTCGCCATATTTTAGTATTCAGGAGGGTCGGCTAGCATGATGATTAGCATGCTAACTGCTGCGGTTGTCATGGAGATGAGCAGCAAGAACTGACCGATGGATTGAATCAGACACAGGACGTTTTTATTCATCTTGAGAAGTATTTAAATATGTATTTCCATTCTGAATAAACTTAAAACGCAGATATGGATGTCAGCTACTAGCATAGCTACATTTCGCTGTCAGTGTCTACATCCTCATAAGTAACGTTACCAGCAAATTCAGCGAAAATCCGGAAGGTCGTTTATGTAGTTATCTCACTGGTTGCGTATTTGAGACACGTGCATTTAATTTAAAATGTCAATTATTTAATATAAACATTTAATGTAAACTGTTTATTTTAGATGGTTTGCTGTATAAGTAACTTTACTGATTATGTAGCCTACTAATGGGGTCTACAAGATCGAATAGGGGGTCAATATTCTTGCAGACTAAATTTAAATAATCAGCTCGAGATGAGTACCTAAGTGTTAGGCTACATGTAAACATTTATTTGCTTTCAGAAGAGATTGCATAGAAATGGAAGTGACACGTGGCACATTGACACATTTCTGTCAACACCAGTCTGGTGTAGCTTGTCTCTGTGGTGTGTAATTCTCGCGGATGTATTTGCATTGCTTTTGTACGGAGCACATTATTGGGACTGTTTCTTCTTCTTTGTTTACTCATTTCACTCAGGTTGTCTTTTGCATAATGTGTGCTTATGTAAATGTTTATTTGAAATTGCGTGTGTGTTTACACATGTAAAGCTGTCATTTGAAATAATACGTAGGTTAATACTTTTATGGCCCATGTACATGATTACTGGTATGTAGCAAGAAAATGGATCTTGCATTCGAAGAGGGGAGGTCAACGGCTTTGGCCAGTGGTTCTCAACTCCAGTCCTCGGGACCCACTGCTCTGCATATTGTGTATGTCTCCCTTATTTAACACACCTAATTCAGATCCTAGGCTTGGTAGGATAGACTCTATTAACTGAACTGAGTGTGTCAGATAAGAGAGACATACAAAATGTGCAGAGCAGTCGTCCCGAGGAAAGGAGTTGAGAACCGCTGGTTTAGGCTAATGTTATTCAGAGGCTCAAACTGAGGCTATTTGAAGGGAAGCGATGTGTTTTTGTTAGAAAATGTTTATATTTATTACTTTTATATGGTCGTATGCATGTTCACTTGAGAGTTGAGTGACCCCTGACCTGACGCATGTATTGGCCCACAGGATAGTGCAAAACAAAACACTTTGTCACGAATTAGAAGTCTAAAACGAGGACTTTAAAAAGAAATGTCGGAGAAGATTGAGTTTGTTGCCCAGCCCTATTTGTTTGAACCGCGAGATGCGTCTACTTTCACCTAGCTTATGCTAAGCTTAATATTTCAAATGCTAGAACTCTCACGTGGACTTGCGGATGGCTGTTTTCCATGATCCTAGTGATTACAGTTTATAAAGTTATAATTATGGATATTTTTCTTACAAAAACGCATCGCTTCGTTTCAGAAGGCTTCAGAAGTTATAAACTAACATTATCACCTATTACAAAGTTTGGATATATTTTTAATATATCTCCAATTGTGTTTGGCTGAAAAAAGAAAATTATATACACCTTAGATGGCTTGAGGGTAGTCTCAGCCTCAGACGTCACGCCCACGGAACGTTGGCTAAAGCCGTCAGTCTGAAGGTCTGGCTACGCGAGACTAGCTTGAGGGTGACTAAATTATGTGATCATTTTTATTTTTGGGTGAACTAACCCCTTGACAACATAAATGTTATTGTTACGTTTACTTTATTAAAATCATTAAGTAATTCAAAACAAAAAGAGTGAAATTGTGTGTACCACAATCTGAAGGTGAGCATTTCAAGGGATTTTTACTTTGCTAAAAAAGTAGATATGGCTTTATAGGGTTAACATCTAACATAAAATGTGTCTCATTTCATAGGCAGGAAGAGATGCAGATAAACTTCTACAGCCCCTCCCTCCCAATAATGACATGGTTGACCAGTTCAAGCCCGTTGTTCCTTGGCCCCACGTTGAAGGAGTTGAGGTTGATCTGGAGTCTATCCGCCAGAAAAATGGTGACAAGCCAAACCCTGAATTAAGAGCCCAGAACCAACAGAATGTCATCCAAAAGCAATATGTCACCTTCAAGCCTCACACCAATGTTTTTAGCGAACCTGTGTTGAAAAAAGGGATTCTGGGGAACTTTGAGCCTAAAGAACCTGAGCCTCAGGGGTCCCTAGACGGACCTGGAGAGGGGAGCAAACCGTTTGTGTTGGGACCTGAGTACAAAGATGCGGTTCAGGCTAGCATCAAGGAATTCGGCTTTAATATGGTTGCCAGCGATATGATCTCCTTGGATAGAACTGTCAGCGACTTGCGGCATGAAGAGTGAGTATGAGGTTTTTTTTTTTTTTTTTTGTTTTGATGGTTTTAAATCGTGTCTGGCTTCATTTAATATGAACAGGTTGGTCCTCTTTTGTTTCAGTATGTAGGCTATTTGACTAAAGTATCCATTTACAAAATAATTTACATTTCTTTTTAATATGCGCAGACCACACACTATAGACAGTCAAGTTTGACATCTTGACTCGCTGAGTTATTTTTGTGATCACACCCAGAAAGATGAAAACGATAAGGTCACACCTTTTCAAACAAGCTATTTCAGTGGTGTAGTAATGGAAGAAAAACCTCCTTTTGAGCCACGTCATTTTCCATTTCTCCTTTAATCTGTTCACACACCCACAAACTGGTAATCCTGAATTTCTCACATAAATTTCACATAATTTTTGTCAAGTAAGACCATGGAACATAAAGTACTTCGGTGTACCATGTATTGTAAACAGCATGTATGTAAATATCAAAGTTCCTTCGGATACAAACACTACCGTGTTGTATCCGTATATTAAGGAATGGATCCTATACACTGATGTCACACAGCTGCCATTTTGAAATCGAAAGTTAGGCTCCGGTGGGAAAAACCCCAGAAGTACAGATAAACAACAATGCCTTGGACTACCAACCTAAAGCTGCTGCTGTTATTTACACTATTGGATATGTATATAGATTGTTTGCATTTACCCTTCTCACTGAAAGGACGGTTAGTACCGGGTAGATAATTTGCTGCACTCTATTACTAATGTTCCAGACATTATAGCCATAACTCAGCCACCAAAATGTTGTTTAGCCACGTCACAGCTGAATGATAAGCCGCAGTCTCTTTCATTAACTCCCCTCCAAGCTGGAAAGCTGGATTATCTGCCTGAGACTGCTTTATGAGTTCATACAGCTTCAGAAATGTTCTACCTGAGGGTTTAACAACAGCTTCAGCTTCATAGTTGAGTTGACCAAGGTTATCCAGTTTGAACACAAACTCATTTTCTTTTTATTCAACAATATCATTGGTTACATTTCACGCTTAGTTAGTATACATTGTCATTGGGCAAAAGTTGATGGTATAGAGAGCATGCAGTGTTTTCACAATCAGCAGTTTAATCATTAGTGCATTTTATAGCGCTTTGGTCTGTGCTGTTTCTTTTGCAGATAGCCTGAATGGTGGCTTTTAAAGGGATAGTTCACCCAAAAAAAGTAAATGCTGTCATCATTTACTCACTTTTTACTCACTTGCTGTCATCATTTACTCATGCCATTCCAAAACTGAATGACTTTCTTTCTCTGTATGACCTTTAAAAATATATATTTTGAGAAATGTTTCTGTACAATGGAAATCTAAACTGTTTTGTTACCATCATTGTTTGGAGTGGCATGAGGGTGAGTAATTTTTTATTTTTGGGTGAACTATTCCTTTAATGATAATTGTATTTAACTTATTTAACCAGCTTATTATCTAAACATTATATGTATACATCTTGAAGATGCTTTTAAAAATGTATTCAAGGTATACATTTTGTCAGCATGCTTGTTCCCTGGAAATTGAACACGACCAGGTACAATATTGTGCTATTTGAGGGACATGATCCTAAATATAACCAAATTCAGTCATGCTCATTCATGCTCATTCATTCAGCTGTGTTGTAATGCCATTGTTACACGTTTTGACTTGATTGTCAGGATGCTTTTAATACACAACGACACATGTTCTCTTAAAATTGCTTCCTTCTTTTTTTAGTAGAGAAATCTATTAGGGCTGAAACAATAGACATCACTGTTCTTTGGTACAGGCAGGGTGCAAAGGTTTTCAACAGCTTATGAACTTGCAGTATGGCACTAAATGTTACTGGGAAAAAAAACACCGCTGATCTTTTGCAGTATTATTATTAACATTGGTTAGAATATGGGCCTTTTGAACTGATCAGTTGTGAGCCTGCAGGTATGTGACTTCTCAGAGTTCAGCAGAGCTCAGATATATTTTTAACTTTTCACAGACGTAATTATGATTATATAGATATTAGAATGATTACGGTATGGCATTTGTATTGGTTGTATATACTTTGGCAAACTAAATTGTTGATAAGGGTATTCTGTGATACCAACTTTTGTCTGAAGATGTCAGTGTTTACACACTTTGTTTTTTTAGTAGTGATGTTTTACTTCATTTCATAATTTAATCATGCCTTCTTCATAAGTCAACACTGCTGCATGTTAGTCAAGTCAAGTAAGAATAGCTTTATCAATTTTGTAATTTTAAATCTTTGTTTGTTGGCACAAACAAGTTTTTTGAGCCAACAACTTCCCTTGCAGTTATACTGATATGTGACATGAAAGGAAGCAGACGAGGACACACAATGATCCATCTATTTTCTGCTTTTTAAGCCAAATATTCTAGGCTATACTCTATAACTTACATGTTAATTGTCAAATTTGTTACTTTCAAAAAATGTTATTTCGTTGGAATTGCATTTGAATGGCCGTCAATGGAAATTGCTTTTTAATTTATGAGTGAAATAAGGTGAGTGGTTTACATTAAGTTGTTTTGAAGAGACCTTGTTTTAGAAGACTACAACCACCACAAGGAACAGGGTTGACATGCTTCATGATTCCAACAACCATTGTAGTTCTTCTAGATTTTTTTTTTTTTTTTGCTACTATTATTAAGATTCACATTTAATGTATAACTGTATAATATTTTAGCCAATATTGTAGAGCAAAACATAACAAGTCTCTTCAAGTGAGCTTTGTAAGACCCTATTTTAGAGACAGAGATAGCTGCAGATCGATATAGTGGGCGTGCCGAAAGGTGAATTGCTGTAACAGAAACTAACCTCTAATCCTACCCTACACCCTGACATACAGCTTTCACTACCAAGGATAAATACTTTTATCCACACCCATAAAACGTTTCAGCACGGCAAAGATGCAGTGGAAATTTTCATGGGAACTCATGATGAATTGGCCCTCTTAGTTGGCCTACAAATGGACGTCACAAGCGAACAGTTCCATTACCTCAGAGATTCAGTGCTAAAATTAGCTAAGACGTGTAACTATGTAGAATCCATGTTGTTTAGAAGAACAGTTAGTATTAGCAGTCAGATGGTGACTGCGTGTTTACAAGTAGTGCAACACACCTTCATCTCCAGCGAGATTGAATGCCATGGGAGTGAGTTGTTCTTCCAGTTAAGTGGCTTTACTGTGCTGTGTAATACACAAGTTAGGTCTCTGCACACTTAAGAACATTGGAACCTAAGTCTGATGCTAAAAAGAGGTTAAATCACCTTCAGAAAGAAAGTATTGCTCTGGCAGTCTATTGTTGCAGGCAGGAAACAATATTTGTTATGGTTTAGGAGGTACATTTTGTGTTTTAATCAGTCTTCGGCATAGGTAAATCTATGGTAAAAAATATTTTTTACATAAAGGCATCAAGAAATTCCTCATCAATATATTTTCTTTGTTTTTCAAACTTTTACTTTAAAACTTCTGTTTGTACTATGTATGTAAGAACTATATATTAAAGGGATAGTTCACCCCAAAATGAAAATTCTGTCAGTTTTTACTCACCCTCATGTTGTTCCAACCCCGTAAGACCTTCGTTCATCTTCGGAATACAAATTAAGACATTTTTTTTAATTAAATCTGAGAGCTGGATCACTCCTCCATAGGCTTGTAAGGGATTGAAACTTGCCTGCCCTGAAAAGTTATTAAAGACATCGTTAAAATTGTCCAAGTGACTACAGTGGCTCAATCTTAAGTTTATCAAGCGACGATAATACTTTTTGAGCACAAAAACAAGCAAAAATAACAACTTTATTTCAACTATTCATCTGTGGGCCTCTAGTCAGTTAACGTAGTGTGACGCGTATGATCACTATTGGCGTGTGACGTACAACAACAGAAGCTTACACTGTTACACTAGTGAGCTCAATCGAGAGAGACCCACAGAGAAGGAAATTAATAGTTGACTAAAGTCGTTATTTTTGTTTTGTTTTTGCGCACAAAATTTCTCGTCGATTGATAAATTTAGGATTGAGCCACTGTAGTCACTTGGACTATTTTTCTTAAACAATTTCTTTAATAACTTTTCGGGGAACAAGTTTCAATCCCTTAAGAAGCCTATGGACTAGTATGGAGGAGTGATCCAGCTCTCAGATTTCATCAAAAACATCTTATTTTGTGTTCCGAAGATGAACAAAGGTCTTACAGGGTTGGAACAACATGAGGGTGAGTAAATACTGACAGAATTTAGATTTTTGCGTGAACTATCCCTTTAAGCCCTAGTACAAATAGCCCACCTAGAACCTAGTACACACAAAGCCAAATTGGTTGTGCATGCGTATCCTTCAGTTTCATAGCTCAAATAGGCGCCTTTTCCCCACCTCTTTCTATATTTCAAATATATTAGGGTGTCTGGAAGCTCAAAGCTTCATAAAATAGCATGGAGTTTGTGCAATTCTACATGTAGTTCTAAACAGCATTCCTCCCCCAGTCCCACACACAAATATATTATTTACTGCAAGTGAATAAAACTGGATAAAGAAACTTTAATTTCAAGCTTAGAAAGAGAATGAGGAAGTGTAACTGGGCATTGTTTTCCCCCTGTGCGGAGGAAACTGTGAGCAAAGTTACTGTTTCCTGTCGCACAAATATTTTTAACTGGATAGAGGTGCATGCCAGTGTGTAAGAATCTACTGCTAACACATGACAAGCTGTGTATTCGCGTGCAAACCCGTGAACAGTAATGCAGACCAGACACGCACACATAACATCAACACTCACTTCCAGTACAGAGTCTGTTCTATAGCTGTTTATATTGTCTGCAGGTGTAAATACTGGCACTATGATGACAACCTCCTCACCTCCAGCGTGATCATTGTCTTCCATAATGAGGGCTGGTCCACCCTGATGAGGACAGTGCACAGCGTCATCAAAAGAACCCCAAGAAGATACCTGGCTGAGATAGTCATGATTGATGACTTCAGTAACAAAGGTAGTGTGAGCAGCGTTTTCATTTCTTCATCAGATACTCTAAATAGCACATGTCTGTGGTTTGCACTATTCTTTAAACAGCACAATGCTTGTGCAAAAAAAAGCATCAGGTCTGACAACTAAAGTCATATTTGCACCACAAAGTGCACTGATGCTGGTAGTTTTTAAATTAACAATCACAAAGGAACTATAATGACATTTTACAAGTATTGTGACTGTAGCTCTCAGCTGTTTTCAAATCAATGTAGATGTAGTAACTGGAAGTAGTGTTGCTGTTTTTTTTATGTCCCTTGCACATTTTATTGTTGCAACAGCCAAGCAAACAAGCAATAATCAAACACACTTTCCAGTCCTCCTCAAATACCAATAAGTCTGAATTGTTTTATTTTATTGGTTATTGCATCCTGTTTGGTAATTTAGAAGAAACTGTTTTAAAAAAAAAGATTAACCAATTAATTTAAGTGAAGTGTTTATTACTGTTTTCTACTTCGAACTTTCTAGTTTTATTGTATGTATTCTGAATTAATCTATAAATTAGATTAGAAATTAGAAAAAAAGTAATATCATACGATGCTGATTCCCATTGACTAAAGGTAGGGACACAAGTCTGATCCCAGAGAACTAGCGCTGATTAAAGCCGACTGTGTTGTCGCTGAGATTTGTTTTCATGATAATGGAATGTAAAGAGTTTTATCTCTAAAAACTGTTTAGCGTATAATGCTAGTACTGGGGGCACTGACTAAGTAAAAAGAAATCGCTAGTTTATACCACTTACAAGGCTTAAAATAGCCCCACGCTAACACAGTAACATAATGAGGGTCCATACATGCAAAACGAAGCATTGAGCACTTTGTAAGTGTACAGACTGTTTAATAAGAAGATACTTTATAAAGACAGTTCACTTCGTGTATACAGACAGGAGCCATCTTAGAAAATAGTCTCGATAACTCAATCCCCGAACGCTGTTCATACAGTTCAGAAGTTCCCTGAACTTCATACAGTTCAGATCACTCAGCACGTCGTTCGTGGTTTGACTTGTCGTGACTGTTTTCCAAAGATGGCTCCTGCCAACATGACATCATGACTTTTGCGTAAACATACACGCCTCTTTCGAGTCAAGTGGCGTGTTATCTCTACGCATTTTGAGCTATCCGCGTGTATGCGTGTATGTCTACGCCATTAACGTCCGAGTGATTCTGCATGTCTGTACATGCCGTCAAATGTCCGCGCGAAACGAAGCAAAATGTAGATCTACTTCTGGGGAGCGATCTTTTTTTTTTTCCTAGGATGGTAAGGGAACAATCATAAATGCCATTAACCCCAGTGACGGTTAGGTTTAGGGACGGGGTTGAGGTAAGTCATATATACAGTAATAACGTTAAGTCAACGGCATTCATAAACGCGCTGAAAAGCGATTATGCGTCTTGATGGCACGCCAAAAATGGAAATACGAATTGGCGTGTCTACACATGCTACTTCATGAGATCATTCTGTTGGTATGGACGCACACCAACGCATCTTTATAGTTATCGTGATTGGTGTGAAAGGGCCTTAAGTCCTATCTACTTGAATGGGGGAATCCTGAAATCTCAAAAACTGCTTGCCACAGTCAAATTTAAATAACATCACAAATCAGCAACAAGAACTGTCTCATAAATGTTGTTTTTTTATGGTTGAATATGAGCAAACCTAAGCTCCAGAGCCTTAACCAATTACAATGTCAGATATGTATACTATGCATGTATATGGATGCACATATCAATTGTTCAAAATAAGATCAATTACATGCAAATAGATATTAAATAAGTTTAATATCACTTGATTTAAATACAGAAGCTGTTGTGCACCTTTTTTTTTTTGCTTTCTTGTCCAAAATGCTCTGGGGTTTGCATGTTGTCTTTCAGCTGTTACTGGTTTTTCAGGTTTAAGGAAATGATGAATGGCTTTATTTTTTTTGATATCTCTCTCTCCTGAGAGTCTATTCTGCACGCATGAGTGAAAGAGACATATCTTCGCCACAACCTGTAGGCAGTTTGCCTGAAGACTAATGCTTAGCGCTTGTTCATTAATATGGGGCAAGCAGACTGTTACTGAATGGAGATCATTACTCTTTAAGAGATCGCTCACAGGGGAACTATGAATGAATGCAGTCCTGCAGAATTAGCCGATAAGAATCGATAAAGAGCGTATAGGCTCAGAATGTTTTATGAACTTTGTAGTAAAGGTCAGTAAAACTTTGTTCATGCTGCACACAGTTTCGATTTGGTTTTCAAATGCAATCTTATGGGCTGACTGTCTGCACTGTTATTTCACAAGTGGTCAAATCGGCTCTGTTGCTTAGACATAATCGATGTCTGCTATATCTACACTCACTGGCTGCTGTAGTAATGATGTAGGTTTGAACAATATGCCAATAACCCTATATTACAACTGAGTAGCAAGGTATAATTAACAAGAGCTGGCAGAAAGCTGGAAATTTTGCCATTTGCTCATATTATGTCCCCATGGAGCTCATGAGGTGATTTGACAACATAAAAAATAAAGACATTGTTGTGTCGGTCAGTGTAGACAAAGCCTTAAAGTGTTTGTATGTGTTCTCTATCTAGTTCATCTTAAAGAGAGGCTGGAGGAGTATATAAAGCAATGGAATGGGCTGGTCAAACTGTTTCGCAATGAGAAGAGAGAGGGTCTGATCCAGGCCAGGAGCATAGGAGCCCGCAAAGCCACTCTAGGACAGGTATGGGCCCCATTAATAACATGCTGTTTAATGGTGCTGCATAAATGTAGCTGTCTCACGCTGTGGTTCTGTCCTCAGGTGCTCATCTACCTGGATGCTCACTGTGAAGTTGGGATAAACTGGTACGCCCCATTGGTGGCCCCCATTTCAAAAGACAGGTATGACTTAAGCTCTAGGCTGCTTTTGTGCTCACTAAAAAAGAGACTTTGAAGATACATTTGTCTTTTGTCAAAATATTTTTTGTTTAATGTGCATGTGTTCTTAGAAATGTTCTCGTCCTATTCATGTTGGTTTATTAAAAGACAAAAAACAAAACAAAAAAAAACTTGTTTTAAAAGAAAAGTTTATATTTAATGAAATTAAAAAAGGTCATGTGGTATAACCTAAACATCGCATTTACCTTGCTCCTCAAAAACATCTGAGTGCTCACATCATAATTAGAGCTGTAACTGCGTGTTAATGCATTCCTAATCCACTGTCGTGTTTCGTACTAAACAAAAATAAATACTAATGGCTAGTAAGGCAGCGCCGCTTAATACGAGTCATTTTCAGAATTCTCAACCATATTCAGAAACAGTAGCAAAAATGGTGATTTCCATAACATCGGGAAGTTTTATCACAAATGACACTGTGTTGTTAAATAAAAGGGGTCCAAACAAGTCGTGAGTTCATCCATCTATATTTTAAATAACCAACAAGGACTTTAAATGGTTAGTAACTAGTTCAGAGAGTACAGTATGGTTGAGCAGCGTGCGTCTCCGTCTCCTTAAGTGAACTAAACCCTTGATGATATAGTTCACTGTGGCTCTCACATTACATGACGTGGCAGACAACTAGTTGTCCCGTGCGGTTCCGTTCATTCAGCGTGGCTTTCTCGAAAATGCAGTTGTGAGTCCTGAAAATGTGCTGGTGTCGAGTTTGCTTATAGAATAGGGTTGTCGTATTCGTAAAAAACAAAACGCTGTATTAACGCAAGTAAGCGGTGCTGTCTTAATAGCCATTAGTATCTGCTGCTATAGAGTTTTAGTTTAGATTAGTTTAGAAGTCATTCTTTTGAAAATAAATTTGAAAAGATATTTTAGGCGAACACATTTTTTTTTTGTATAAATATCATGAATTAATAAATATCATTAACTGTTTTTTTAAAGACTCAGTCTTTAAAAACTAATCTTGTGTCTTCAACTAATCTTGCCTTATAAAAATGTAAAATTAATTAAAATACTTTAAAGAAGGGCTGCAGTTCCTCCCCTTGTATATATATCCCCTTGTATTGGTTCGACCACGTGACTTGGTTTTGTGGACATGAAAAAAAAAAAAACATATACAGTGTGTGTGTGTGTGTGTATATATATATATGAAGAGTTCAGATGCAAAAGCCTCTAAATGCCATTTGAAATTTTCTTCTTTAATGATGATTTTTATCAAACTTGTATATTTAAGTTCAGTAATTTTGTTATTTAAGTGAAATTACTGAACTTAAATATACAAGTTTGATAAAAATCATCATTAAAGAAGAAAATTTCAAATGGCATTTAGAGGCTTTTGCATCTGAACTCTTCATATATATATATATATATATATATATATATATAATATTATTATTATTTGTTTTTTACATTTTATTTCTAGTACACTACACAGGTGTGTTGTGTGTGTTTTTTTTGTGTTTTTTTTTTTAATCCTAAATGTATTGTTAATACTGTGTTGTGTTAATGTTGCAGAACGGTTTGCACAGTACCGTTGATAGATTACATAGACGGCAATGATTATACCATAGAGCCACAGCAGGGCGGGGACGAGGAAGGCCTGGCGCGTGGCGCCTGGGACTGGAGCCTCCTGTGGAAAAGGGTCCCTCTTAGCAGCAGGGAGAAGGCTAAGAGAAAGCATAAGACCGAGCCTTATCGGTAAACTTCCACTCTCCTATAAGCATGATCATTTAATCCATTCTCTCTCTCTCTGTCTTGTTTTGTCTCCCCCACCCTCTTGTGTGTGTGTGTCCATGTTTGCTTGCATGGATTCCCCCCTTGTCTCTCCTCCATCCTCTGTGGCTATGTTCAGAACGGTGTGCACAGTGCCTCTCATAGATTCTATTAGCGGCAAGACTTATACCATCGAGCCCCAGGGGGGCGGGGACGAGGATGGCTTTGCCAGAGGAGCATGGGACTGGAGCATGCTTTGGAAACGTGTGCCACTGGGTGACAAGGAGAAGCAGAAGAGACTAACTAGAACTGAGCCTTATCGGTAATTTAGAGCCTTAATCTTGAGCTGATTAGGGCTGACCACAACACGCCTAAATGGAGAGACTTTGTCTCTCTCTCTCTTGTAAAGATTGGTGGTGGTCTGCTTATCTCTGCTTCTTTAACAGTTCAGCTCGTTTGATGCTCATGCTGCATACTAACTACTATGAAGTGGTCATAAAACAATGAAGTGATTTAAATAAAATGCTTCATATATTATGACTCCACTATGGCTGTTTTGGTTGAGTCGCTCGACTACTAGAATTTAGAAACGAACTACTCCCAGACCTTGTTTCTGCTTCTCTTTGCATGTAGTCTCCATTCTCTCTTGTCTACCAACTAATCTCTTCTTTGGTAGTGACTTGGCATAAGTCTACAACCTAAGTGCACATATGTGCCACCAAGCAAAGGAAGGTGTGTATGCTGTTGCTGCTTGAGTTTTCACTAGAGCTTCATCTTTACATTTATGCTATTTTCTGTGCACTCTGTCTGATGTTTGATTCTATGGGTAATATAATGTAAAAAGAGACATCAAAATTTTGCAGAATTATGTAGGCACTGAGACAAAACATGACACGCTTTCAATGCCAAGGTCATGGGTTCAAATCCCAGGGAAAGCAAGAACTGATAAGAATGTAAATGTGTACCTTCAAATGCAATGTAAGTTGCTTTGGATAAAAGCGTCTGCTAAATCCATGATGAAAATTTTACTGCCTGTTTTGGTGTCTCTTCGGTTTTGTTCACACTGCAGGGAAATCCTTTTTCCCCCTTAAATTCTTTTTTCTCTCAAAGAGGAGTTTTGCAGTTTGTTTTCACTGTTTTTCATTAATTCAGACTACAAACTACTAAATTGATTACAGATTTTTACTGCCTGTCTGAACAAATCCTCATCTTTATAAGGGATACTCCACCGTTCTTTTCATTTTAAACTGTTATTCCCTTAACTAAGACGAGTTGATGCATACCTCTTTTGTCTCAATCCGTGCACTCAATCACTCTGACGTGTGAGACACTTTGATAGCACTTAACTAGCCCAGTTCATTCATTAGGATCCAGACAGAGAAGCGACCAAACACCTCCACGTTTTCCCTATTTAAATACAGATTCACGAGTAGAGTTACTCGACCAAGAATGGTGACACAAAATAAAAAGTTGTGCTTTTGTATCAACTCGACTTAGTTAAGAGAATAACATAGTTTAATATGAAAAAAAGAAACAGTGGAGTATCCCTTTAATGTTGTAAAATAGCGTATTGTATGTGTGTGAAAAGTAAAGGCTGAACAATCGTGATGAGTGAATTTGTTTGCCAGGTCTCCTGCCATGGCTGGAGGACTCTTCGCAATAGAAAGAGAATTCTTTTTCGAGCTGGGCCTCTATGATCCAGGCCTTCAGATCTGGGGAGGAGAAAACTTTGAGATCTCCTACAAGGTAAACCTAGAAATTGATCATAGTTTTCTCAATTGAAAGTTTTAATAGTTTAGTTAAGTTTGCATAGAGGTTAATTCTGTGTTCCTACATTTTATTTATTTATTTATTTTTTTAAGGTAGAGTCGGTCATTTTTGGAGAGGCTAGCAATGGCGAGCTAGCTTTGAAAACATTAGATCCCACCCTTCTTTTAGAGTGTCTACAAAGCCACACCTCCAAAACACATGAACGCTTACAGCAAGAAGCAAACAAAAGTGTCATGAGAGATGGCGTTAAACATCCTTATGTCTCAAATTGCATTAACATCTCAATAACAGACCTGCTGACCCATCCGCATTTTTATATAGCGGATACGCATTTGACTTGACAATTTGTCACTTTAAATTATGCAAAAACCTGGTGACACCTTTGTGCACCTGTTTGTTGAAGCCCTTTTTGTGGGATTTAGTATCATATTTGGATATTGCCATGGAATAATAAATTACGTAGCTTTATCTTAAAGGTCCCGTATTATGTCCCTTTTCACAAGATGTAAAATAAGTCTCCGATGTCCCCAGAATATGTATGTTTCAGCTCAAAATACCCAACAGATCATTTTTTACAGCATGTTTAAATTGTCATTTTTTGGGGCTCAGAAAAACGAGCTGCTTTAGTGTGTGCCCTTTAAATGCAAATAAGCTGCTGCTGCCGGCACAGGGGGCGGAGCTTCATGAGCTTGCGCTCAGTCTCTCAGGACAATTTCATCTCACGGAATGATGATAATTTCAGAAACTCTCAGTAAAGTTGTTCATTTTGAGTCGTACAATAATGCCTACAGAGTCAGAGTGCTGTATAGAGATGGAACAGGTATAGTTTAATTATGATTATTATAATGTATTTGTCATCTGATTGTATGTATCCATTATTTATTTGTAGCCTACAAGTCTGCCGTTTCAGACCAGGTCTGAATGATGATCAAACATATACTGATGAGTTTAATGAAGTTTATTGTACATCACACAAACGATGAAGCGTCAGTTTTACTTCAGAAAATCACCGTAAGAGCTGAGTAAACACAGTAAGTTAAAAGAAGTGCGCGAGTTGAGGGAGCATTCCTGTGGGTGGACGTTAGTCAAAAACTGTTCTACTGACATCATTAAAGAAGGAAGTAGAGGGATGTAGTCCAAATGGGCCGTTCGAGGCTACTTCGAATAGGCTACTTCTGTTAAATAAAATATGTTGCTTTGAGCTTTATAATTTTACAGATATTATTTATTCTCTTAACAACAACATTACACACTAACTAAAGTTTGAAACATGGGATCACAAAGAATGGGACCTTTATACACATCTATTTGTTGTTGTATTTTTTACTGTTTTCTAGGGGTTTCTCAATTTTAGACTACTTGACCAGCACACATTATATGCAAGTTAAATTTTAAAACTTTAGAAGTCAAAACTAGAATTAATGGAGATAGGCATGTGTTTGTGTGTGTCTTGCATTTGTCTAAAAAAAAAAAACTGTGTATACTGTGTATATATATATATATATATATATATATATATATTTTTTTTTTGTCATAATTTTTTGAGGCAATGCAAGACACACAAAAACACGCATGTGTGTTTGTGTCATGCGAAGAGCCCCCCCAGACTGATACTACTCAAATTAATTTCAAGGTTGGCATGTCTGCAATAAAAATTAACATAAAAATAAACTTGATCTAAAGATCACTGATCTATATCACGCGACTGCTGCAGATTAATTTTGCCGTTGATAGTGTAGGGCCCTATGATTTTCGCGATAACGAAATTGCGGACGGAATCGTGGAATTGGCCAATTAAAGCGGAATCTAGTGTTAACGCGGAATTTCGTGGAATTTTCCATATTTGGTTTGAAATTCTGTTTTTGTGTGGGAGATGAACGTATGTCTGGTGAAAATGCAGACCGGGGGAAGCAAATTTGGGCGACACAAACCCCTCAACCCGTCATAAAAAAAATAAAACGGAATTCATAGGGCCCTAATAGTGTTGCATGGGGTGAGAATTGTTGCATTATTCCAAATAAATAGATTATGATCCACAAATAAATGTAAAGAGTTTCACAAAAATATATAAAACTCACAAATAGATAAAATGAGATTTGCAAATAAAAAAAATAAAAAATACATTTACAACTCTGCCTGGGATTTATTTGTGAACCACTTTCTGTGCATCAAGCCAATCAGGTAACGGCCACATTGAGCTGACCAATCGTAGCATGTTCTCGCTACAACCAATCACGTTAGGCTTTACACTGGGGCGGTCTTGCTCTGAATGAACTTTTATCATTCACGTTCATCTCTGTCTATGGTTCATCTGCATTGGCTCAAATAGGAAGTGTAAGGCTAAAGCCCATAATATTTCTACAGTAAAATATGTTTAAAATTTTATTTCGTTAGAGTTAGACTGATTCAAAATCCACAAATGCGTTAGGGGATTTACAAATGTCATTATTACAAAAGAAACTTCTTCAGGGTGATATTTCTTCTACAATTATTGCACAGAGCAACACAGTTAGCCAACTTGAGCAGTTTTTGTACATGGACAATTTCTGAATCCCTGCCATGTGTGTGTCCTGTGTAGATATGGCAATGTGGTGGGCAGCTTCTGTTCGTGCCATGTTCACGGGTGGGGCACATCTACCGTCTGCAGGGCTGGCAAGGAAACCCACCTCCTGCTCATGTAGGCTCATCCCCCACACTGAAGGTCAGTTTTACTCTTTTTATTTTATAATCAGACCTTTCTGAATCTGAAAACAAAACTGGGTCAAAGCTATACTTTACTGATAAACTTCAATCTAGTCTGTAACCTCCCTTCTCCTTATTGGCTGCATGTAGAACTATGTGCGGGTCGTGGAGGTGTGGTGGGATGAGTATAAGGACTATTTCTACGCCAGTCGGCCTGAGACTCTCACGCTGGCCTACGGGGACATCAGCAGCTTGAAAAAGTTCAGAGAGGAACATCGCTGCAAGAGCTTCAAGTGGTTCATGGAGGAGATTGCCTATGACATCCCTCTACATTACCCACTTCCTCCAAAGAATGTTGAATGGGGAGAGGTGCATATAGTAGTTAATGAAGAAATGGAGTAAATGAAGTTTATTGAAGGGCTAGTGAATGTTGTGGAATTTGTCATTATTCAGTCGATTTTTCTTTCGACAGATCCGTGGGTTTGAGACCAGCTACTGCATTGACAGCATGGGCCACACCAATGGTGGCAATGTCGAGATTGGGCCTTGTCACAGAATGGGTGGAAATCAGGTATAGGGAAAAGTTTTAGCAGCAGTACTGTGCTTTGACTGTTTTTAGAACAAGTTTTTGATCTCATTTCAATTTGGCATTTCTTCAGCTCTTCAGAATTAATGAAGCAAACCAACTCATGCAGTACGACCAGTGCCTGACAAAAGGAGGAGATGGAACTGCCGTCATCATAACACACTGCAACTTGAACGAGAACACGGAATGGAAATATTTTAAGGTATGTCACAACAGGTTGCGACCCTCTTTTGTAGGGCTGGGTATTGACACAAATTTCACAGTTCGATTCGATTTCGATTCAATTCAATATTGATTATTTTGGATATCAGTTACAATAAATGGCAAATTTTCACAAGGAAATCAAATCTCTTAGCTAATACTGTAAACTATGGGAGTCTAGTTGTAGCCTAGGCTTCATTAGCCTATATCATGAAGGTAATAATTAACTGTTTTGTAGCTATACAAACACTTAAATTACACTTTTATTTATTTTTATAATAAGAAGATCATATGAAATATAAACATTTAAATGGTGGCTGTCAAAATTGCCAGATTTATTCAAATATGCATTAAATATTGAAGAACATTAAGATTGCAATGCATATGTAATATGGTGTATATATTTAGCAAAATGCTCCTCTCTAGAGTTATTTTTTCTAGCTGACTAACGAGTTTATGTGGGTTTTCTGAGGTAAATATATGACGATACATTGATTACAAGCTGTTTAACTGACGTCTTTCCACGGTTGAAACGCTGATTGAGCGAATCAATGTGACATGATACGGAGTTCGATAAGTTGTACTCTATCTTTTAACACACGTTCAGATGCTCGTTCATGTTTATTTCGTGCTGTAACTGGTATTATTAACCCGGAAGAGAGATCAGCTATTTATGTTTTTGAATTTCTAACGAAAATGGACACAATTTGAAAATTTAGACTTTGTTTCATATCAATAGTAACAAAGGACAAAGATTATGGTGAGTTTTTGGATGCGTGCAGCCGCGATACAATGTTCCATTCATTCAAATGAAACAGGATGACTAATCGATTCTTGAGATTTAAGAATCGATATCGGTTCGCAAAAATGAGAATTGATTAATATCGAGAAATCGATATTTATTACCCAGCCCTTCTCTTTTGTAATGCAGCATGAGCCCCTAATCAACAAAACCACTATTTTTACCACATGTTGATTGCATCAAAATATTTTGGAATAATTGTTTAAGTTTAATAATGCCCTATACACAAATTAAACTGTAGATGACACTTAACAATAAAGTTTAACAGTAGTGCATGTAATCGCTAGATCTAACAATGAAAAAACTTAAGCATTTCAAAAAACTTTAGCATTTCAAGTCCATTATGTTCACCTAAAGCTGCATTTATTTGATGAAAAATACAGAAAAAACTGTAATATTGTGATATTACAATTTAAAATAACTGTTTTATAGTTTAATATATTTTTTAAAATGTCATTTATTTCTATGATGGCAAAGATGAATTTTCACCATTATTACTCAAATCTTCAGCATCACATGATCCTTCAGAAATCATAATGTGCTGATTTTGTGCTTTTCTTGTTATCTATGTTTTTTCAGGATTTATTGATGAATATCGTTATATTATTTTTTTTTAACTGTGTAAAAGTCCCTTTTGATCCTTTTAATGCATAGTTAGTAAAACATAAAACAATATCCCTTAGTTAACAAACATTAACAATTATTAATATTTTATACATGAATACATTAATAATGCTGTAAAGTAGTTTTTTAAGTTCATGATACCTAATTTAGTAACTTTATTGTAAAGTTTTAGCAAGCTTGATTCTGTACCTTTCTGTATTAATTCTTCACCGAACTTTTACAACGGTTCTGATTTCTTGTAGGATCTGCATCGATTCACACATATACCTACAGGGAAATGTTTGGATCGCTCTGATGTATTACACAAGGTTTATATAACTGACTGTGACAACAGTAAGAGCTCGCAGAAGTGGGAGATGAACAATATTGTGGCAGTTTGAGTGCTGGCTTTACTGTTTCAAATATGCTTCAAGGAAAACCACTGACTACAGAAACATGTTTTACCAGTATACATGTGGCTAATGAAGTTTTAGTCATCGCAACTGAACTCTGATCATATTCTTTTTTTTCTCCATTGAAGACAATGTTTACATCGGTTCATCCCGTGTCCATTGCATGGGTTTTTTTTTTTTGTAATCTGTGGATTGGAGGGGTCTACCTAACAGAATGTTTATCTTTTGTAGAATGTGCACAATGTGTGCTGAGATAAATTATCTAATACCACTTCTGTTGCTGCTCCATTATGAAGTAAAGGTTGTCCATCAAGTACTGGGATGAATAATATATTTTTTTAACACTGGAACTTTGTTTGAGATGTCAACCTGCCACTTGAACTTTTTTCATCTTTGGCACAATGGCACATTTTTTTGCCACATTCTATGGGTAAAGAATGGAAGTGGAAAGACAAGGGAAATGAGGACAAGGGGTCAAAAATGGAAAAAAAAAAAAGTGATTCATTTATTTTTATCTACTGCATAAATGTTTGGTTGGTTGAGGAACATTACTTGTTTGTGAAAATCATTGATTGATTTATACTGTTCATGGCCAAAAATCACAAGCAAATGGAGCAAAGTTGTGTTTTAAGGTTGGGAATGATTGCAATGTGTACATTTTTGTTTGTTTTGTACAATGTAAATATGATTATTTCTAAATTAACATTTTGAGATATGGTGGGGTTCCGAATGAAGGTGTAAATATCTAACTTATAATGGCTGTTTTCTCAAGAAAATAAATGGAACATTTTTACCAGTATGTAGCTGTATTAAAGTTTGTTTTTAGTTGGTTATAAGCACTGATATTTCAACCTTTAGGATGATCTAGGGAATTAAGTTGGCAATTTTGTTGGTTTCCATATATATATATGGAAAAATATATATATTTTCACTTAGAGGCTTTTGCATCTGAACTCTTAATATATATATATATATATATATATATATATATATATATATATATATATATATTATGAAGAGTTCAGATGCAAAAGCCTCTAAGTGCCATTTGAAATTTTCTTCTAGAATGATGATTTTTATCAAGCTTGTATATTTAAGTTCACTAATTTCACTTAAATGACAATGATAATTACCTATTAATTGTTATTTAAGTGAAATTACTGAACTTAAATATACAAGTTTGATAAAAATCATCATTAAAGAAGAAAATTTCAAACGGCATTTAGAGGCTTTTGCATCTGAACTCTTCATATATATATGTGTGTATACATGCATATATACACATACATATATATATATATATACTGTATATACATACATATATAAACAGCTGCATAAATCACTGCAAAAAAAATCTGTATCAAGTCCTGTTACTAGTTACATATTTGCCTAATACTAAATTGAACCATGAAAAGTTTAAACTACTGTAGTAATAAATGGTTTCTGTATTTGGTAACACTATTTGCAAATCTAAAAGTTAAATCATTCAACAAGTTATTAATTATTAAATTGTTTTCCGAGTTTGTGAATTTTAAACACCTCCCTTTAATGTATATGTTATGGGTTTGTTTTGCAGTGTTCTTGGAAAGTGTCTGCTAATGTGGAATTGATCCCAATGTTCTGTTCCTATGCTGAATTGGTTGTTCAAGGCAGTAGACTGAGCTTTTGCATGCAGATGAATGATATACATAAATTATCACTGCATAGAAGAACAATACATCCAACCTATGTCACATGACCAAACATAAGGACATTTCAGCTCAAACATAAATCATTAATGCACTCAACCATAACTCTGGTTCCAGGTGAAGTTGCATGTGCATTGATGCCTCTTATTTTTCAGATCAAGTTATTCACAGGTGAGATTAGCATTCCCTGTGGAGTTGACCTGATAACTAACAATTAAGTCAAAGTAGAAAAAACAAAAAAAAAAAAACTGAATTTAAAAGGATAGTTCACCCAAACATGTAAATTGTCATTGCTTGCTCACCCTCAGGTCTGTATGAGTTTGAACACAAAATATATTTTCTGTTATCCAAACAGTTGACAGTAGCCATTGACTTCCTTAGTAATTTCTCCCTACAATGGGGTCCATCAACATTCTTCAAAATATCTTTAAATGTTCAACAGAAGAAACTTCTAAAGGTTTGGTACATAAGGAAATGTAAATGACACTTTTTATAGGGGGAAAACTATCCCTAACAATTACACTCCATAGTTATGGTCTCAAATTTGCATCATGACTAGTGCAAAATAAATTAAGCCTAATTTAAAACAAAATCAAAATTGTCTGCCTATTAAATGTAAAACAGTCTTTAAAACAGCCAAATCAGAACCAAGTTTAAATTTAAACTAAAATATTAGTTTACAATTTGCTTAGGCAATGATTAAATTTGTATCTCAATGATATTTAATCAGCAACTGTTGCTATGAACAAATGTGGTCTGACAAAACGCAATATGAACAAATTCTGAAAAAATCTTTAATAAGTCAAACCAAGTCAAAATTGCACACAGTGGAAAGGGAAACTGGTCATAATATACAAAAAACAAACAAAAAAAAAACTTCAGTCTACACAACTTTTAAAGCTCATTTTAAAAATTGACACTACACAAATTGTTCCTCATTTGTCTTAAAATGGCAGTAGAAATAATATGAAACGGGAAGAAAACAAGCAACCACAGCTATCAAGACAAAAAAGCAGTGCTTAAAAAAAAAAAGCTGTTACATTTACAAAACAGCACATGACCTCAATATGTATCAAATTATACACATTTCTGTACATGTCTTGAGAAATTTAAATGCATTCACATTGTTTTGCAAACAACTCAGCTCATGTTTTCCTGAAGTTTAATCATCATCATCATCCTCATCCTCCTCATCCTCTTCTTCCTCCTCATCCTCCTCTTCTTCGTCATCATCATCATCATCAGCTTCCACCTTTTTTCCTGCTGGCCGGCCAGGTCCAGCCTTCTTTCCACCTTCTGGTTTTGCTCCTTTGGCACGATATGCAGCAACGTCCTGGTACAAAAATACTTGTTAACGCAAGAAAAATGCTATCAAATGTACCTGATTCGGGCCAACCTTTACCTTTTCATACTTCTCCTTGAGCTTCATAGCCTTCTGTTCATATGGAGACTTTTCCTTTGGTGAAAGCTTGGACCACATTTCCCCAAGTTTCTTTGCAATGTCACCAATAGAGATGCCAGGGTTGTCACCCTTCACCTTTGGGCGATGGTCAGAGCAAAACACAAAGAAAGCCGATCTGATGGTAGAGAAGAAGAACAAAAAAAGACTTAAAATAAATATTCAAATAGAAAAAGAATAATTAAAAGAAAAATCTCAGGGGTCTATTAGTGCACTACTTACGGTGGTCTCTTAGGAGCATTTGGGTCTTTCTTCTGTTTTTTCCCTCCTTTTGCACCTTTAGGAGGCACATAACCTTTCATCTCCCGTTCATAGCGGACCTTGTCATTTTTGGCCATTTCTTCAAATTTGCCCTTCTCCTTAGAGGACATGGTCTGAAAAACACGAGACTATGATTAGATCGTGCCAGGCAGGCGCAGTGCATGTCTCTTTATCCTCCCGCCCTACATTTGCCTCAAGTCACTTGAGTAACAGATGCATCGTGTAATTCTGCCCCACCCCCTCCCTAACAACCACCACCCCCCGGAAAAACATTGAAGCAGCCCTTCTGTTCAGCTCACCTTCCATCTTTCAGAGCACTTCTTGGAGAACTCTGAAAAGTTCACCGAGGTCCCTGGATTTTTCTTTTTATGTTCCTCCCGGCAGGTTTGCACAAAGAAGGCGTAAGAGGACGTCTTTCCCCTGGGCTTATTAGGATCCTTACCCATGGCTGTAATGTGCTGAAAGTGATAAAAATACAAAACTCTTTTTAAAAAGAACCCCTAGAAACAGCAGCATGCATTATAATAATTAGTCAAACCAACGTTTTGTTGCTTTGTAAAGCGAGAAGAGAAATGATCGCGCATTAAACGCCAACGTTAGTTAATCCGATCAAGTTCCTGCTTCGTTTCCACCAGATCACTCAACTAGAACAATAAGCGCCCCTCCATTTTGTTTTCCCGCCTAAACTGCAGGAAATATGCACTATAAAGCATGAATGCTATTAATTTCAGACCCAAGTCGTTGAAAGTAAATAACCTAAGCAAGTTTGTATGGAACACAACTTGAACACTTTTAGCCGCTTCGGTCTCCGGGCGCGCGCGCTGCGCTCCATTACGACCTCGAACTCAAACCAGTCATGGCTGCTTACACCTCTTAACTTCAAAAAAATCACTAAGCTGGTGAAACCCTTTAAATCTAACGTCACCTGCTCACGTAACCAAAAGCTACAGCTGAGATAACACACTTAAGCATCTTTTTTAAAACAATTTTCTCTGTTTCAACTGTAGAAGCAGTAAAAAACTATTAAAAGTTCCATACAAAATTCTAGCGCGACCGTGTAATGTTACATTTCTTAGACATTTTCGATTAAAAACTCAGTTTAAAAGATTTGTCTGATACATTAAGACATACAGCTTACCTCTAATCAGCCTCGACTGCTCAATACGTAAGTTACACTGCTGGTTGTAAACTGTTTTGTCGCTGACTCGCTGTGTGTGCTGCAGGGCGCACAAACTTGATTAAATGCCCATAGACTCCACCCTCAAAGCTCTCGTCTGATTGGTTGGGACACGTTCGAATTTGAACTAGCAACGTTCTAGACGCGGTATTGGCTGTCTATGACCGCAGTCAAGTTTCTTTGTGAAAATTAGATCCAGATGACGACACCACTGATACCATCAGTTATTGGTTGAACTGGGGATTTAAAATAATGAGCGGTAAGTCTTTGAATCAAGGAAATGCGCCCCTGTTTCGTTCCTTTAACCAAATTACTTTATGTAACAATTATTAATACGTTGTACGTTCTGAGTAAAATTGTTTGAGGGAGCATCACTATGCTAAACAGAATCGGGTTTCGAAGGCTTTAGGTTTTAAAGTTTTCATTGACAAAAAACAACGTCGCGCCATATGGACAAAAGCTGACGTCTGATGCGGGTGGGGTCTCTGCTGCTCACACACCTCCTAACGTTACACGTCTGTTAAATGATGATAGATCTAGTTTTCATTTTTCTCTGTAAGTATATGTTTTATTGTGTTACTATGATTTTTTTCCCCATAAAAAAACAAACAAACAAAACAAAAACCTTACCCATGTTTTCAACGCATTTTTTAAAAATAAATGTGTCAAGAGACAAATATTGCAGGAGCATAATACATGTTCTCTGGCATAATCTACACATTGGTGACGTGAATATTGCGTTCGTAAACACATGATCACGTGATACCTTTGTTGGGGAAAGGGCATTCGTTTGTTGTTAAGAGTACCATTGGATGTTATAAAGTAATACCATAGACATATACACTAGACCTCACCTTGGATACGGCAGTTCATTGGAACGAATGCGTCAATAGAGCCGCCATCTTGAAACAGGGGAGCCCCTCCACTTTAATGCATCAGCGTCAATGTAGTAGACACAGGTCTAACGCAAATAAAATCATCACAAATCATCATGAATGCGATTTTTCTTGTTTTTTGGTTTGTTCCAACGGTCAGACATGTATTTATCATTGATTCCAGAAAGGATTTTTTTTTTAATTTTTTTTTTTTTTTTTTGTAAAACATTCTTCCTAGTTCAGATTTCATCCGTGAACTTCATACGCTGCACAAAAGTCCGCCACCATCAATGAATTCGAAGTAAAGGCAGAGATAGCAGCGTTACCTAGCTACTTCCTATGACAAGACCCCTGTTCCAAGATGGCGGCGGTTTTGACGCATGCTTAGAACCCCAGGTGAGGTCTAGTGTATATGTCTATGAAGTAATACAACAGAAGACAAAGCATTGCAGAGTTCGCTTAAACATGCTTAAAACTATTATAGGAACAAGCTATTTTCTTCTATTGTTTAACATATTAAGAGAGATCTAAGAATATCTGTTAGAATCACTATTATAGCATAAATCACAGTATGGCCTAGACAAATGATAAATTGCTGCTGTTGTATTATATGTTATTTATGTTATGGAATTTTGCCCGTGGTAATGTCATTTAATAAACACACACACACACACACATATATATATATATATATATATATATATATATATATATATACAGTTGTGCCCAGAATTAATCACACCAATTAATCAAAATATGTTAGGGAGCACAAAATGAAGCTTCTTCTTGAACCCTATAGAAAATGAGTGGTCTGAACTGAAGAGAAGAAGCACCAACATGGATCTGGGAATCTGAAGGACCTGGAGAGATTCTGTATGGAGGAATGGTCTCTGATCTCTTGTCAGGTATTCTCCAAACTTATCAGGCATTTTAGCAGAAAACTCAGAGCAGAACTCTTGGCAAAAGGAGATTGCAAAATGGTATTTAATAAATGGGTATGAACATGTTTTGGAGAAAAAAAAACATTTATTTCATAATGTAACCCCCCCCCCATATATATATATATATATATATATATACCCAAAAAAATTCTAATCACAAAATCTAATCTGAAGTGTTTGTTTGGGCAGTTCAAGCCAGTTCCATAAAATATGTGCCATCAAGATTCATTGTGGAAAACACACTCAGCTGTTCAGACAACTGAAAGGCCAACAGGGGATGGGCAACTGGAACTCAGCTGAAATGTATATGAATAACAAGAGCAGTTTGGCGATATTTAAAGAGGGGAAACTTTATTTGAAATAAAATAAATATGGTGTATTTATGCAAACTTTTTAAAAAAAATTAGTATATAAAAAATCTGATTTATTTATACAGAAACGTCTTAAATATATTTGCACAAAATTACGTATTTCAGTTTTAACTGTGATGGATAACTGTAAATGAGGTCATTAGCATGACACTGTTACCAAATGTATCGCAGCAGCACTTCACATTCAAACCTATCTACATTTTGCCATTGGATTTCAGTAGGTTAGGACAATAGAGGTGTAAAACAGTTCTAGAGCATTAGCCAAATGGCTGTCTAAGTACCCTATAAGCACAGTTTGTGCTCAGAGCACAAAAGGCGTGATTGAGAATAACTCAAGTCTTGGTTAAATAAGAGACTGAATAAGAAATTATACATACCAGGAGAAAAAATATTATTTATGAATAATCAGGAGGGCATTTAATCCCAAATGTGACTAGAAACTAGCTCAACAACTAAAAGTTTTTGCTGGTTTTTGTTTTTCAGTGTCCCTTTTATATCAAACACCTCGTCGTTGGATTCGTGCTAATTTAAATGTGCCATCCTTTAAATATATGCAATTAATAGGTAGGCTTATAGAAAAATGGCCAGGTAAAACACTATCCTCTTTTCGTTCTTCTGTAACATCCTGTTCATCTGTGGTGTGGTGCTATAAGAGTGCTGGCAAGAATAGATGCTGATAAACCACAATCATCTTATTACAAATGTTAAGAGTGCTAGAATTTGTTTAGGATGATTGTACAGTGCCTCTTTGCAGGATTTTTTTTTATTTACAAATTGTATTGTCAGCAAAACAATTTATGGAAAAATAATTGAGAAATTAACATGAATTGCAGGATTTCTTTGGTATGCCTTGCTTTTGATTTTTATTGACAGCAACACTAGAGCTGCATTAACTCTGCAAACAAAACCTGATGATCGTATGATTTGTGTTCCAATGAGCATGTAGTGCTCCAAAGGATGCAATAAATTCTGACCTTTTGTTCAAAAGAGTTGGTCAGTGTCACATGACCTCAATAATGTAGGCTAGTTTATTTATTTAGCATAGCATACCTCTAATTGGCCTGCCCCAAGGATGGCTGAGAGATGACCAGATGACACAGAATCTCATCTCAGCACTTTTGATGAATGGCTACACTATTTAAAATTTTGTAATTTAATCTACCCTTTAATTTACGCTTGATTTCACAGACTTAAGCCTAGTACTGGACTATGGATGCATTGTTCAAACTGTTATAACTGAAAGCAACTTGCACAAGCATATCTTAAAATATGCCAGTGCCTTTTTGTTTTGTTTTAGGATGTACACCAGTAATGTCTAAGACACATGAATAATGTCCTAATTCAGTTTGAGGCTAATTAATCTAATTTTGTGATTCTGAAAAAAAAAATAGTGATCTCTGACATTGTATATTGAATATCAAAGTTTTCTTGTGTCTATTTGTTAATGAGGGATTTGTGGATTTTAAAAACATTCATGTTTTTAGATGTTTTCACAGAAGGCCTCAAGCTGTGTTGTAGTTTAATAATTATTGTAATTAATTGGGTTATTATTCAGTATTTAATTAGATGTAATAAATTTCAGAATATATATCTATCTATCTTAATATATATATATATATATATATATATATACAGTATGAATTGTATCCCTGTGTGCGGGGGTTTCTTACCCCAGTATGGGCCATCTTACCCCTCTTTTAACATTTATAACAACTAAGTTGGTGAATGTTTCTATTTATTTCCTATCTATCTATCTATCTATCTATCTATCTATCTATCTATCTATCTATCTATCTATCTATCTATCTATCTATCTATCTATCTAAATATGTAATTTTACATTATTTTAAGTGTGGATTAATGTTCTAAACATCAAATGAACACAGTGCTTTTCAGATGTAACATCGAGATAAGGCTGCAGACACAAATTAAAGACAGTAAATTCCCAAAACCTGTAATACAATATCGGAAAAGTATCGGATTTGCACCCCTTTTAAACCATTATACCAGGGTTCCCCAATCTCGTTCCTGGAGGGCCACTGTCCCTGCAGAGTTTAGCTCCAACCCTGATCAAACACACCTAGCTGTGAGTTTCTGACAATCATGAAGACCTTATAGCTTGATCAGGGTGTTTGGTAAGGGTTGGAGCTGCTAAACTCTGCAAGGGACAGTGGCCCTCCAGGAACGAGATTGGGGAAATACTGCCCCCTAACGGAGGCTTATTTGTTCAAAACATTGCTTCACACTTTGTGCTGCTATCCCTTCAGAGCCCGTCTGTAACACGGAATGAAACTTGATAAACATTCTTTATTGGAACGCAAAGAGCCAGTTAATTATTGAATAATTTCTTTATTTCGCATTTTCCTCTCACTGATTTCCACCAAACCAGTTCCTTCTGTGGCTGGATTTGCTCACTTAGAGAAAAGGCTCAATACGTTATTGCATGGAATTGCAAAGAAGATGTTGGTCCCAAATAAGTTATATGCCTGTAACATTTAGCTCGATTAAAAGAAAATGTCCTGTCCCGTTATTTAGTCATCTAATCGTTATGGAATTGCAAAGAAGATGTTGGTCCCAAATAAGTTAGGCTATATGCCTGTAACAATTAGCTCGATTAAAAGAAAATGTCCTGTCCCGTCAGTTATCTAATCGTTACAGTATAGTGTTAACTTACATCGAACAAAAAAGCAACTGTAGCTATATCGGTATAACCACGCTGACGCTGTTACCTGTTGGTCATGTGCATAGCCTATATTAATAGATGGTTCAAAATAGCAGTAACAAAGATGCCTCTATTCACTGACCGCCGCTGACCGGATCCGGTGTGCCTGCCTGTAAACTTAACTTGGCGCCCTCTTGCGAAATTACTAAAGCCTACAATGGCGATAGATTCTGAGCTGAGCTAATGAATGTTAATTTCGCAAAGCTGACCTTGCATAACGTTCCAATGATACATGCTGGGATAGCCTACTGAATATTTATTAGGTAAGAAAGCTTAGCTCAAGAATTAAATATTCAGAAACAACCATTCACGTCAAGCCCTTCCCATAGACTGTAAAAAAAATAGGCCCATTCGCTACCAGATCTCTAGCAAACCACTGAAACCAGATCTCCACTGCGCTCTAGCGGCCGGATCGTGTAATTACAGTGGACAGCTGTAGCACAGCATCGCTAAAGTTGCAGAAACAGACTCTCAGCACTTGTTGCTCTTCTAAAAATGGTTCTGCAAGCAAGGTGTTAATTTGTCGCATATTCTTCACTCCTTTTATATAATTATAATGCCATGTCAGTTTCGATCATTGAATATACAGTATATATATATATATATATATATATATATATATATATATATATATATATATATATATATATATATATATATATATATATATATATATATTATTTATTTATTTATTTATTTATTTATTTTGCAGGCGGTTTAGCTTAGCTAATTGCACATCTCATGAAATAAATAAATGACAAAATAAAAAAATAAAGAAAGAACAGGAAATTGACCATTCATATGTGTTGTTGAATGCTTAGATTTATGCTTTATTAAGCGATTTTAAGCCAATTAAGCGAGAATTAAGCCAATTAAGCGATATTGAATTATTAAAGCTTTTTTTCTATTGCTTAAGCCCTTGTAGGCTAAGTTTTAAGAATATAGCATTCCCTTTTTGTATTAGGCTTTCTATTAATATATAAATAAATTTATATTATATTATTGTTAGTCGGCAGTTAGTCACTAAAGGATCGTTAGCTACAATTGAGAACTTGCACTAGCACATAACACGCAACAACCACAAGATGGCTCTCTTACCCTATGTTCTTATAGGCTACTATTTTCCAAAGGAGCATCATCAACAGCTATGGATAAAAAGACTCGTAATTTATTCAACGCAAATAATTAATCAGTAGTTTAGAAATATGTATGCGGCCTGTTATTCATATTGTAGCATACAAAATAAATTGTTTTAATCATAAAGACATGTGGCCTATAGGAGACTAACTATAGCCATACACATTTTTTTCCTTCTAAAATCTGGTTACACATCGTGTATGCAGTGTTTTCAGGCAACAACCTGATAGCCTTTTTCCACAAAATGTAGAAGCACTTGTGAGATTCATTCAGTTTCGTTATCGTGTGACCGCATGGATGTGGATAATTGTGTTTACCAATAAAGTTTTAATGTTCTGCAGAACAGAGGACTATTTTTACACCATGAGCATGGTGACCGCGTAACCTTATTTGATCGTTGTTGTGGAAAGAAAATTGACGATGATGTTCACTGCTAGTGATTGTAAACAGTGACAGTTTCAGTGGTGGCTATTTGACAGCTCTAATCACACAAGGTTTGTGCTCTAATCGTTCTGAGATCAGTGTCATAACAGCAATCATTTTAAAGCTCCCGCTGAATCACTGAGACAGTGACCATTGCAGTTGCTATAGGCAGTTGATTTTTTTTGAGTCTCCTCACCCTTCTTATTAATAGGCTAGCATAATCTGCAGTGATTTTTTTATTAATATTCAACATTTTATTAATCTAGTATTGTAACAATATTTGGTTGTCTTCATAGCATTGCTGGAATGGTTGGGATACGTTTTATTTTTTCCAAAAGCATCTAAACCCCAAATAAGATTGTTAAAACGAACGATCAACGAATAATCGAAGTATAGCCGGAGAATCTCCTGCAGGGCAACGGCAAAATATAGTTCCAAGTTATGCAGTGATTTTTAAATGTTTCCTGTAGTTTGAATTCAGGTTTAGGACACTTTTCCCCAAATCATAGAAAAAATGTCCCAAAATCAACCTGATTTCATCCACGTTACGCACGAGTGTTTAATTAGGCTTTCATTGCGTACAATAGTTGCGCTTTTATGTTATCAATTATTTTAATGACATTCTGTTAAATAGCCTAATGCATAAATTATAATAAAAATAGGCAAATATTTAAATACATAAAGTATGTCTACAATGAGCAAAATACCATTCAAACAAAGTGCTTTATTGCAGGATTGCACCTCGACCTAAATCTGAGAAATCGCAAATGACATTCAGAATGGAGCTGTGAATTTGTAAAAGTATGGCAATAACACATAAGTGTTTTGGAATTGGAATAAATAAGTTGAATATTTAAGAAAATATGTTTAGCTTATACATTTCCCTCCATGACTTTACATTTCAGCATGTCATAAACAAAACGTGACTCTTGTTACACTGTTCGCGCGTTCTCGTTTGGTAGCTACATTTTAGGGAACCCCGCATGAGTTATGAATGGCTTGGTTACACGCATGGCTTGGATGCTCCTTAAATCTATGTGCGTTGCCATCGCAGTTTGGGATTATCGAATTCCCCTTAAAAGCATTTAATTTAAAATAGGCTAATAAGATTAGACACTGATATTGAATCTATTAATGAATTTGTTTTTGCTGTTTTGTCCTAAAATTGTGCAACCAACATGACTACTCTCACATGAAATCAAGGTGTTATACGTTTTCCTTTGACTATGATCAAAACCATTCTGCGGCAAGCAATGAAAGCAGTATAGGGGTGTGGTGTATCACAGTGGCCTGGCCACCCGTGAGAAGTCCTAATACCTCAGACCTGCGGACTTGTGTGCCCAATAAACATGGGGCCACTACAGTCCCAAATCAATCTGCCACCCACTTCCTAAATCAATAAGTGTAGGCTACGTGAGTGGGATAAGCACTGAAAAAACGGCAATTTAGTTGCACTTGATAGTGTGTATTTTTTTTAAATAGTGTTTTTAGGCTGTTGGTATACAGTTCATTCAGCCATGACAAGGATAAAACACATTTAAATGCGCCGTATCGTTTATTTTACCTTATACAATGAGGTCTAAATGTTCGGATCAAGAAAGTTACATGCAGTACCCTATTGAAAACATTTCAATTTCAGTCAAGCCCTGAATAATGTATTTGTTGGCGGAGAATTTTTTTTGTGTGTTCCTATTTGATTTAAAGTTTTACAGCTATTACTTTTTGTAAATTAATTGTCCATTACTAAAATTGGAATATAAATAAATCACGTAGGCATTTTTTTAGGCCATTTAAAAAATGCATGAATGAATGAAAGGTGCATAGAAGACATGTCCCGTGCCCGGCTCTTTTAAATAGAAACATTTTCAATCATATTTTTATTTTAATGGTTTGAATTGGGGCTGTTTCCCAAAGCACCATAGCAGAACCCGAAAATGCTCTGGAGCAAGAAACTAGTGCAAAGTGCATTGTAAGGAGATGCAATCATTTGCAGGACAAACTCATAATCACACAGGAACTTAATATCAGAATCAGAATGGGATTTATTGCCAAATATTACACAAACAAGGAATTTGTCTTGGTGAAAGACGGAGCTTACAGTGCACAAAACAAAACAACAATAGAAGACAGTAAAAATAAAATAAATAATAAAAAAAAGATAAGTGAGTAAAGACACAAACAAAACAAAACACAATAAATAAATTCAGATTACGCAAATGTGTTGCAAATAACTGTTGTCCAGTAGATCAATAAAATGTGACTTTAATATCAGTGGGCTATTCTTTTAATTGTACCAGTGATTACAGTAATGTTAGGCTAACTGCAGTTAAAAAAAAAAAAAAAATGGAACAAAAGAATGCACTGATTTTGGTACAGTCAAAGAAGTGGCATGATTGACAGGCATATAAATTAAATTCAGAGGAACTGAAAAGAGCCCGATCTCATGAAAGTTCGTATCTATTGCACGAATGTCATTTCTCGTGCCATTTATACGCCAAAAATAGTTTTTGCGTGTATGGTACGCGTTTTTCCCGTGCATATGATACGCACTTTATGGCGTATAATACGCACGAACTCCCCACTCCCCTCCCCCCTAAACCTATAGCCTATATCCAATGGGTTTTCTGTGCGCATATGCACGCAAAAAAAAAAAAAAAAACAAAAAAAAACAGTAAAAATGCCAAGAGAAATGACATTCGTGGAATAGATACGCACTTTCATGAAACTGTGAAAATAATATCCCAAAAGCGCAGCTTCCAGATAGGCTTATAAGCACCCCGCAGAATGGCGAATGTCAGCTACTCATATCCTTATCATTGGCCCTTTGTCTCCTCCTATCACTGCACCTCGAACCCCCAGGCTATGTATGAAACATTGCAAACGAATTAGTGTTTGTGCTTAAGAAATTGATCGTTCTGCAAAAAAGAAAAAAAAAGAAAAAGGTTACAATGAACATTTTACATTAAACATTTTCCGGCCATTAAAAATTTGATTATATACATATATATATTACACAAACTATATATATATATATATATATATATATATATATATATATGCTATACTATCAGGTATTTATTTTTTTCAGTGTGGCTAATATATATATATATATATATATATATATATATATATATATATATATATATATATATATATATAGCCACACTGAAAAAAATAAATACCTGATAGTATAGCATAGTGATAGCGTAAAGAAAATGTATCATGTAGAATATAAAAATAAAGTTTAATTAAGAACTTATTTTTATAAGAGAAAAAGTTGGAGTTTTGTCTTTTAAAACCCTTGTTCTCAATAAACTATAGCCTGCATTAAACATATTGCTGTAGGCTATGGCGTGTTCATTAGGCTTAAAAAAGAGACCATAAATGTCGTCTGGGCATCTCATGTTTGTTCCTCTGAAAAGACGATACGGGAACCCGTTGAATGTGAAGGGGAACACAAACTGAAAATGTATAGGTAATATCCATTGTGATCCATGGCTGTTTTACACAGGCTTTGCGGTGTAAAAAAGTGGACACCCTTTGTAAACGAGAATGCCTGATGAGAAGTGAGAGAGAAACGGAAATAGAGAAAAATAAATGTGATAGTAAATGTAAAGAGAAAGAAGGGTAGCTCAGAGCTGGGGAGCAGATAGCTGTCATCGCTGTGGTTTAACACAGTCAGCCACAGACTGCTCCAGAAACTCTCCATTACTGCCCATGATGGATTGGAGAGGAACCTATCCCCGGATATACTGGCCTGAGGGGCCCCTGAGTGACAGGAGAACCTGGGGTTGCCATGGTATCACTGTTTCCATGGTTACTCACTGATCTGCTCTTCATTAATGATACTGTCCTTACTTAGAAGCCATTCTTTCCAAAATTCGTAGCCTAGGTAGCAAATTAGTTGGACGTGGCACCATACTCTCATGTATAGCCACAAGCAGTGACTGGACGTTTGTCTTTTACCACATGCCACAGGTTATTTTTACAGTCTGTTATTGCATATGCAAGGTCTGTGGAGTGCAAAGTAACAGATGTTTTCATGAATGGAAAACTGACCGTCCATATTGCAGATACATAGAATTGGCTAACCCCAAGTGATAATGCTAGAATGCTGGTTTTAGCCCTTGGCCCATCCATCTCCTTGTGTGAGATAATTCATGAATGGATTTTCAGACTCTGCAATGCCAGAGTTTCGTCATTTCAAATCCTTTTCAAATTTTATTACATGACCAGGAACATTTCAATTTTGTGAGCAACAACATTTCACAAATAAAGACTAAATACCGTCAGTCAGTCAGTGAAATACGACCATACTTTTGTACTTGCATTTTGCACATTGCACACTGTATTTAATAGAGGACACACAACACTTAGGTAATTAATTTTATTTGTTTATTTTGAAAAGTCCAACTGCCTGCTGCATCTCCCTGCATTCATGTGATTTCTTTGAAAATCACTTCGCCATTTCCCCCTTCGATAGCTAGTTAGAACCATGAGAGAATCAGAGGGAGATTAAGATATCTTTATAGACCATCAGCAGCATCGTGAGGCCCCTGGGCAATAATGTAAGTGTCTTCTGACTGTTGTCTCTACTTGAATGTTTCTCTTTGTGCTCAACGGTAGATTTTGTTTTCTAAATGTGATTGGTTATACTGAAAATAGACGTCTATGTTGTAATGTAATACAAAAGCATTTTTTTCCCCCAAGGGTAATTTCGTAAACGGTTAAACCTGCTATCCAATATTTGCTGAGATACCGTGTGCTTTACACCATTTTATTATTTAAAAAAAATACAAGTTAACATCTGGCATGCATGCTTGTATCGATTGAAACGTGCAGGCCACATTATAATGAACGGTTGGTTCCGTCAACAGATTTTGCAACACAATTGCAAAAGACAAGTTCAAGGTCATAGCCTAGACGCTTTTTTGTAATATCTTATTTCGCGCTGTCCACATTTTTATTATAGAATTAAAATCAAGAATCACATTCACTGTCATAAAATAGTATATTATTTTAAAGTAAATAACAGCTTGTGCAATTACTGAAATAAGGTCGGAAGTTTTGATTGAGTTTGATTATTAAGCGAGGTCTATTCCAGCTAGACCAATGATTTGAATAGACCTGCATTCAGTTTGTTTAATTGGTCAGTTTAAAAGGTTAACACTGTGAGTAATTTGTGTCTGTGATGAACGAAGTCTGTTTATTATTCACTGAAGATGTATTGCACTACCACTCCTATGAGTTCCATTTAAATAAATGGGATAAAGAAAGCGCGAATTTGGCGAGGGTCAGGCAATGTCAATCCTGGACGTTTAGCTGAAAAAACATTACTATTAGGCTTAATAGGTGGTAGGCCTATACCGTTAATGGTTTGATCACCATCTCCTCACACATCCAACAGTGCATATAGGCTATATAGAAGACATTTTCACGGATGGAGGAGAGCTATGAAATTAACAACCACGATGTCGTAAGGAATCTTTTACAGTAACATTTCCCAGTATTACACAAACAATGATTACATCCCCACAACAATAACTGCGTGACCTATTGACTACATGTTATTTATTAGAATCGCTCTTATATTGTGTATCACTGAAGATTAAAATGTAAATGTCTGATAAGCATTTTTACAGACCATTATTTATTTTGTAAAGGCCGTGCACTTCTCGAAGACTGTACTCACATTTGCATATTTCACGCTTGCTCAATTTTAACATAATACATTTAGTAAACGATTATTTAGCCTACGAAATACAGCCTGTTGATCTATCCGAAGCGCATTTCCACGTTATCAGGTTGGTTTCTGAAAATGTAGCCTTTTTCATGTGTTTTTCCCCCCATCTGGATTTATGCTCTCGTTTAAAGGTTTTAAATGTTTATCACCGACAAAACAGAGCAGTCGCCTCATGCTCGCAGGGATAAATGGAGTGTTAGAGGACTCGCTTGAAATGACACGCATGCCCTGACCACTTGGGAGGTCTTCCTCTCCTCTCACAGGCTCAATAGCCTACGTAACTTTTCTGAAATTTTTTCTGAAGGAGTCGTTGTGCTCATTACTGAGCTGTGATGCCAAGCTATTCACCCCGCGTAAGGCACTTTTGTAATCTGATTGGAATATTTTTATTTGCGAAATATTCAGTAGGCCTAACATATTTAAATTATATTTTATAGTCTTAAATTAGGTTAAGTTCAAACCTTGAAGAACATACAATACATGCAACACCTCATACAATATGGCTTCAATGGCGTTAGGCTATATAGACATTTTAAAAGTGCAAATAGGCTATTTGTAATATGCAATTGCCTACCTATATTTATTATGTTTATTTATATATATATATATTTATGTGTGTGTAGCCTATATATTTAAGCTAATTGTATTTTTGCTCTCTGAGAATTGCCACTCTAAATTTCGCTGTACCGTGAACACGTACAATATCTTACTCCAGCTTTTTATTGTTGAAAATGTTCTTTAAAATGATCTTGCAACTGAACTATCAAAATATAATAAAATTGTACAATATATTTATATTATAAACATATTTTGTTTAATACACTGGATCTATTAAATATAAACAAATCAAGCATTATTTGCCAGCAAATCGCATAACGGCTCGTACTTTGTAGCCTACAACATTTTTAAAAACGTCATTGTTTGAGGGCCATCCATAGACGCATGTTGGCTGGTATCTGGACCTGCCAAGTTTATTTTTAATGTTTAAATGAAAAAGGTTAAAAAGGTTGGTTAATGTGTAAATATCCTAAACAATTTGCAACTCATTTTTTTCAACTTTTTTGCAACTTTTGCACCGCTTTACAATTAGGTGAGTGCAAATCTAAAAGTATAGACTTGTAATGTTAACTAAAGCTAACTGATAGAAAAACAAAAACAGCACAAGAAACATAATAATTATTTCGAATGCCTGGTTTTCTATAAAGTATATGCTATTGATAAGAGATATCCCCTTGATAAAAAAGAAAGCTCTTAGTTGTGTATAAGTTGTGTGCCAGTTCCTTATAAAACCAATAAATCACTTTACACATTCAAGGCAAATCCAGTTTACCGTAGTAACCATCAGTGATCCTGCCACTAGCTCGTCACGCAGATTTAAAGCCATCTCTTCTCAAGCATAGGCTACTCTGATGGAGCGATGCATCCTTATTCCTTCAAAACTCCGCTCATTCTTTCCGCGTTACCGATGTTTGAGGCGTCGGGGCGCACGAGTGCCTGAAGAACTTTTGGAGGACGGTTTGGAAGAAGAGGGAGTTGTTTCTGTGAGAAACTCAATCTCGCATACAGTAGCGGCCTCCATCTGGGAACTGTCACAACTGACAGCACCACGGGCACTGGCCTGCTCTTCCGTGAAACATTCAACAAGACACAGGACAGTCTCTCAAAAAGTCACATTGTCTGGTTGTTTAATTTTGGGGTGAAAACAGTTGACAGTTTATAACCTGATAGTGTGGCGCATTTCTATTGTATTTGAGAAATTTAGCAGATTGATATTGCAGTCCTTTCAGTTAACTCACGGAACACTTTTTGGGTCAGTGAGAGAATTCACTCGGATTCAAAAATAAAAGCGACTTTTTGGGTAGTAAACACATTTATGTATAAATACAGGCCCTACATTAAGATTGCACTTTTAGGCCTAGGCGCCTAATATTGCCGTGCCGTTTATTTTAAGCTACGCTAATTCAAGAACAAACCAGGAGTTGCATAAGATACTTATTAGACTAGCATGTTATTAAAAATAATATAAAGTGTTTAATTATCCAATTCAGTCAATATCGGACTTCATTTCCCCCTCTAAACCTGCCGATCAAAATGACTGCAGATGTCGGCGAAACGTTATCAAAAGTTACAATGCTCCGTTATATCGGTACACATTGAGGATGTGGGACAAAAGTCTTTATGCTAAATCTAATTACACTGAGTACATCTAGTCTAATCTCCCATTCTAAAATGTGATATTACGCGTAGGCTAAGGCAAATATGGTTCCACGAAGAACCTTTAACATAAATGGAACCTTAACATTGCGTGCATATAGTGCAAATTGTTTTGTTAAAATGTTCTTTATAATCAGGAAAAAATATAGATAGGCCTACAGTAAACTTTTATTTTCAAGAGAGTGTGATCTGTTCATAAAACCATGCAAAGAGATAGCAGCCCGGACTACTCGTATCACAAAATTTTAGAACATATAGCCATGAATTTCATTTTAAAATGATTAAGACTGCGACATCTATATTTTTTTCAAGCACGAACAGACTAAAACAGATATCTTAATGTTGTAAGCTATGTCTGTTTGTGGCACTTCAAGCCATTGACTATATATATATTTTTTTTCGAAAGCTTAGATTGCCTTTATCATAAGTTATTTACACTGAACGGGTTTGATGCAAGGCCTTTTGTTGAGGTAGAATCACAGGCCTCGTAGGCTACGTGATTATGTTTTGCATATACTGTATAGGCGCAGGATGCTCTGTTCTGACGTCAACACGTCTCAACCACTGCCACAGACAGAAAAAATGGAGGAGGGCCTTATGAGCTAATGGTTTACAGATGTCTGTTATACTAAGAAAGAGATGGTGTTTGGTCCATGCTTTAAAATATAATACGACATCATTCGAGAACTTTAATAGTTTTGGACAATTTTACGTAAGAGAGCAAATCGATGTGTTATCAGGCTGATAAGTGGCGTATGCCTGCCATTGTCGAAGCGAGTTGAAATAAACAACACTAGACATAGGCAACTAAAATGTAGGTCTAAGTGTTTTTGCTGGTCAGAATGTATATGCTTAGAATTGTATTCATTCATATGGGACATGAAGTGAGGGGAAGTGAGAGATAAAAGAGCTCTGTCGGCTGTAACTAAATTGTAGTAGGCTATCTCCCAGGATTAGACGACTTCGTTTGCTTTAGTGCCAGATGTAATAAGAGGTCCTGACTATACTTTGGGCCTTCAGGAATCATGGTGTCGAATGTAAGATACGTGTTCTCTTCCATTTGGAGAGCCATTCATGTTACAGCAGCAGAAGGTCAGAGTGAGGTCACAGTATTATCTGTAGGCTATTCTTAATCAAGGGAGTAGGCCTACGGACGGTTAATTTTATCTGAGACGCCATCTTGACACTCTCAACAAATTATCTAAAATTATTAGCGCATAGGACCAGTGGAATCAGACAATACAATGTAAAGTAAGCGGTAATTTAAAGCAATTGGATAGGTCTTAAATTGTCTGTGTGTCTTCCTATCTAAAGAGATTTACTCTCCCGGAGATGTCAGTTTAATTGCATGCCTTTGCGTAAAGGAAAAAAAAAAATCAGACGAATGAGGCCTGAAACGAATAGCATACTCACGTTAGCCCACATTGATAATAATAATAATACTACTAATAATAATAAAACTCACAAAAAAGCCCTAACAGTAAAGAAAAATATATATATATATATGTGCGTGTGTGTGTGTGTGTGGGGGGGGGGTGTGATTTATTATAAATCACTGATGTTGTAGCCTACGCCATAATTCCAGCTACTACTGACTCTTGTTATTGCCATCAGAGCCAAAATTCGGTTCGATGAATTGCGGTGCTAACCCAGCCCCCCACAGTGGGAAGTTTCAGCTGCGCGTTTTGATCGGCACATTATCAATCAATTGCACATCCGAGCTGACCGTTACTCCGTATTTTGTTTTTAACATCATTTTGACATTTTCCAGTGGCTCCAGTAAGTCTACTCAATCAATAATGGAATTAAACTTCATTCGCTGTCTAATCGACCCTGTAGTTTCAGTGATTGTTTTATTAAAATATCAAGGGCTGCCTATTTAACAGCTACACCAATGCTTCGGGATTCTATCCATTTTTGCCTTAATCGGTAGACTATTGTGTCTTTTTTTTTATAATTAAATGAGCACTGTAGCCTATTTATATGTCACAGACATTAAGTCAAATCATCATTTTGATTAATTAAATTAGTCTATATTTTTTCTTTTTTTGGGCACCTGCTGCAGAAACCGTAGGCCTATCACCTGTTCATCAAACCTGTCTTTTTAATATGATTAAATCTAATTTCATTTGTACACTAGCAAATGTATATTACTGGAGGTAAATTAAATAAGCATATACAATTCTCATTTTAAGATAATAATGATAATATTTATCGCTTATTTTTTTTTATATATATATATGTAATAACACGGAACTACAGACTGTTGTAGTATCTACATCGAATTGTAGGCCTGTTTGTAAAATGAATTAGTCTGTAGCCAACATTAGGACGATAGCTAGCAAGAACACATTTTTTTTTGGCGTATCCCAGTATTTCAAGTAGATCAAAAGACAAAATGTGCACATCAGCCACATTTGCTGACACGTAGTACTGCAGCTTTGTCAAATGTAACTCTTCTTTAAAACTCTAAAACACCTTTTTTTTAAAAAAAAAAAAAGCCAAAATGCATCGAAGCGGGACACAGTTTGGGCTTTGAGAATCATTCTGTTTGTGCTCGAGGAGCTGCCGGGTATGCATCGCGTGAGTGCTGTTTGATTTGACTGTCAAGTTAATGTAAGTATAATTGAAAATACCTTCAACAGCCTCTCTAGGCTCTGAAACGTATCATTAATTTCTATACTCAATGTTCACGAACAGCACTTTTCTTCTGTGAATAGGCTACTTATTAAGTATGCAATTTACTAATGGCACCTTCAATACAACAAAAGGTCTAAGATCGTTAAAAACACAGTGGTTTATTGAATTAATTACATTGTTTACATCTCCAATATTATTTAAATTTCGTGTCCCTGGACGGAAGTGCACTGGGTGGACTCAACAGTTGTCAACAGACACCAACATTGTACGACCACAAAATTACATCATAACACTTCATGACATTTTCAAATAAAACATTTATATCATAACATCGACTAATCTTCCTCATAATTAAAGGAGAGAAAGAGAGAGAGGGAGATAGATACTGAAAGTGATAGAGAGGCAGAAAAAGACTTCACGTACTCCTTAGTGGCAGATATCTCATTTTGATTCACAATGGGACACGAAAACAAACAATGATAACCCAATATCGACAGCAACATACAATTTCTTACCAAGAGAGTATCCTCCTTCTAAAATGGAATGGTTTTTTCCTCAAATATCCACTGTCCGATGCGGGAAATTGCACATAAATATTCCATTAAATAAAGTGAGAGAACAACTAAAATGAGTTCAGAGGGCCTCATTTCGTGTCTTTTGCATTAGTCTCATTGTTTCAGTTCCAATGCCCATACATGCTGCGGCCAACCAGTTCTCCCTTTAGTTTTCTTGTCATTGCTGCTCCCTGAACTTTTCAAAACGTCATTCTGTGAAAAAAAGAACACAAAAGAGATTATTTATATGCCTATTGCAAGTCATCAATATACGGTAAAGACAGCAAAATGCTTTTACGCAACTGAGACACAGGAACAACAACGTTCACAAAATAGAAAGTTTTGGAACAGAATAAAGTTGAAGATATATCAAAGTCAAAGCAAGTTTCCGTTATATTTATGTCTAATATATCGCAGAGCTGTTTATCTTTTAACTTGGATATGTGCGTAATAAATTATAAGTCTAGTACATAATATTTATTTAAACTAAAGTTTAAAGTCTACTGAGATATGTTTAGACTTACCATTTCCTTCTTTCGCCTTTCTTCTTTGCCGTCTGTCTTTTTGAATTCCGCCTTGAAGGCCTCTGCTTCCCCGTTCTGTTCGTCTTTGTCCAGAATGTCCATAAGGTAAGCAATATAACTGGTAGCCAAACGAAGGGTTTTTATTTTGGACAGCTTCGTATCCGCGGGCACGTTGGGAATGCATTCCCTGAGTTCTGCAAAGGCGCTGTTGATGCTCTGAGTCCTGCGCCTCTCCTTTCGGTTTGCCGTGGGTCTACGTTTCACTGGTCGGGGTTCCATTCCAACGGCGCCCGGTACTCCTCCGTAGTGCGAGTGGTCAAGCCCGGGGGCTCCTGTTGAGTATTCGGGGCTATACGAGGGTGCCATCGTGTAGTCTGGAGGAGACATCTCCGGATGGCTGATAAGCCACCCATGAAAATAGGGGGGTTCTTCATGACAGCGACTGGCAGCAGCTGCAGCAGCGAAGGAATAGCCGTCATGATGCATCACCGGGTGGTGGGGAAACCCTCCAACTAAACTCATGGCGACAGATTTGTGCACCCTACGGCGAACCACAGACGGAGTTCGCTTTGTCTCTCAGATTGTGCGTACTTTGACTTGGTGATTTAGACACTGGCTGTCTCCCCATAAAAAAAAACTACTGATTTGTTGCTTTCTGACAGAATGTAAAAAATACAGTCCTACTTAGGCTATTTGTCCATAACAAAGATATCGCTGAAAATATAGCAGATCATTAACGGATGAACAAAATAGGCTTCGGATGTGGGCTAACTGCAGTCGAGTTATTACTGAAAAAATAATTTACTCACACTTATATTTTCCACTGCAGATATCCATCACGAAAAAGTTCCATTGCTCATGGTTATTATTGTTTGAGCAGAGTTCACAGCCTTTTTCTGAATTTCACACCCGTTGTGGAATCAATGAGCGTTGGATGGAAAAAGATCCAATCCCAGTCGATGTTGTGCCCGCAATTCGCAGCCTGATTCACTCGGTAGAAGCAGGCGAATTCCGCCGTTTGATCTCCATGTCAGCTACATCTTTAGAGCGGCTTGGGTTCATATATGTCGTCAAAACGGTTCTCAGCCAATAACGTTGAAGAGGAGGAGGGACATGAACTGCATCGTTAGGGTGTTTACGCTCCTAAATTGCTCAAACTCTTGCAAAGATAGCATACTCAGACTATATTTAAAATGTAGAAAACTATGAAATACATACAAAAGTGGTTGGTAAATACTGCCAAGCCATGTTTATATTAGCTATATATTTATTTTTTTTATATAGGCCTATGTATATGTGACATTACATTGACATTTCGGCCTATTTTTTTTTTTTTTTTTTTTTTTAATTACACATTTAAATATGTGTAATTAAAAAAAAAAACTATTTGTGTGTGTGTGTGTTATTATTAAATTTACAATTTAATTATTGTAAATTTGTAATTTAAAGCTTTAATGTAGGCTAGTGATAAAATAGGATAAATAAAAAATGTGCTTTTTGAGCAAGTAGTAATTAAACTTACAAATAGCCTAGAGGAACCAAATAGATAGATCGTAATTAAAATAAAAACCCCGTTAAGAGTAGAACTTGTGTTGGGGGGTTTTATCACTGCCTCTTGAAAAAAGGAAGGAAAAGCAAAGTGCAGAGCAACAGATTTGCCATTTCAGCGGACGTTAAAACTTATAGGATATTATTCATTCTCTCATAGCCACCGTGTAGCTACTATGCATCGTTAGAACTAATTATTTGTACTTTAGGTCGTCTATAAATTAAAAATTTTCAACAATAGCCTATATAGCCTATCGCTTTTTGACACGTATTTTTGGGAATAACAAAATACGGATTCATAAGCAGAGCGTATTTTTTTTTAATATAGCCTAAGGCCAATATGCTGAAATATCTCAAAATATTTCCAACATAAAATTAAATATTTAATATATAGGCCTTCAGTAGGCCTATATGAAACGAGAAATGTTTTTCATTTAGAAGTTGATTGAATGTCTTCCGTATTAATTAACTGTATTTCACGAAAATTTTAAATGAACTAATAAAAGCACAAGCTATACAAGACACTATGATGATGATAATAATAATGATAATAGTAATGTAATATAAAATGCATAAAATAATATTGGTAAAGCATCTCATCTTTTTGACTACATTTAACATTTCTGACAAAAATAATCACGCCATTGTCATTTTAATAAAAATTGTTTAAGGATTGTCTTTGATAAATCAGTAAGTCCATCAACACGGTTTCATCATGTAAAGTCCAACTGAGGGCGTATTTGAAAAATAAATAAATAAAAATGTGCCATTAAAATTTAGACATCATCAAGGACAGGCCAATGATTTTGACTGTAATATATGTTTATGTCGTATATTTGTATACGAAACACTTTACAAGAATTATGTTTCCGGGATCTGTTAATCCTCAATTGGCCGTTCATTTTTCACGACATCCATGTTTGAAGACATATTTTTAAATGTGGCGAAGAAAAGTGCAGAATATTTTAACTGAATCCAAAAGCCATGGTAATTTTGAACAAGATTGGTTGTAATACCCTTGTACCGTGAAAGTAGCCCGTGTTGACTGCATTTGAGCCATTTCAGGGGACTTGGAATTGAGTCGTTTTATATTGTTCACAGTGTATTCCTCCAGTTGCCAAGTATAACAGCTATGTTAAACAATGTGTGAATATCTATGGGCATAGGCATAGCTATTCTTGTGTGTGTGTGTGTGTGTGTGTGAGAGAGAGAGAGAGAGAGAGAGAGAGAGAGAGAGAGAGAGAGAGAGAGAGAGAGAGAGAGAGAGAGAGAGAGAGAGGTGAGGGGAAAGGCAAGAGGAGAGTGAGAGAAAAGGGGAGTGGAATAAGTGTGTGTGTGTGTGTGTAAAATTTCACAAATTTCACAAAAGAGGGCTCATGATTTATTCGTGTTTAAGTGTTGTTGTGTGGGGTTCAGGCGTAATTCATCTGTCTGAATGGAAGTTCTCGAGTAATTTAAATAGGCCGAGTCTCCAGTTAATGACATATAATCAGCCTGTAGGTCACTTGGTCAGACTCCTGGTACAGACCCCTCCTCCTCCTCCTGATCTCCTTTCAAACTGAATTTTTTAAAAATAAATAAAGTAATGCAGAACCAAATATGTGAGCATGAGAGAAGTGGTTAATAATCGTAGAATTAATCAAAACTTATAGACTCTAAATGATCCGAATTGATGCTTGTAAGCCAGGACTAAGGTTATGAATCTGGAAAAAATAAAACAATAGCCTAATATAGGCTACTTAAAGCAAATGACAATAAAGGCCTGGCTGCAGTTGTTTTTCACTGTAATATGTAAATAATAAAATAAAATAATTACAATTTAGAAATGTCACCATGAAGAAGAAATTCTTAAAACCGCGAAGTGTCGCTTTAAAAGCACCCTTTTGCAAGCGTCCGCGTTTTTGATGGATAGCCTACACATTTTAAAATGGCCATATATTTGATGATTATATCCCAACTCTGCCTTCAGGTTTCCTGTTAATGTCTGGAAGTTCATTGTTGTTGTTTCGTGATTAACCAGGACTATCATGCTATCCGTAGACAGTTTTGAATATAATATAATAAGATTTGTTAAATTAACATTTTCTTTTTTCACATATAGCCTACCTCATCCTGAAATGAGTTGAAGCCTCTAATGTCCCATCCCCCAGTCAGTCAGTCCAGTGACCGGTGTGCTCCTTCTTTCCTCTGGAGGTCTCATTAAGAGAGTCGTGTGCTATTTTCAACATTTCCTCAATCCAGTGACTTTAAATAAAGCCGCTCAGTCACACCGGCGGAAAATCCACACAAATCACGTTAACCAACTTTTCTGCCAGACGTTTGTTCTCTTTGTCGTTGTAGTTGTGATAATTGACTGTCTCGGAAAACCGACATGTTTTCCCACCTTGCCTCTCCAGTAATATGCCGCCAGGTAAGCCGTAACAAGCGACCCAGCTTAATTTATATCGGTATTAAGCCCATCTGATATGTCAACTGATATGGAACAGGCAAACGGCCAGATTTAGGGGACATTTACGAGATTTTAATACAATTCATCTGCCCTCGCAAATCACAGTCATTATAAACAGGTTATGCCAAACATATTAAGGTGACAAAAATATTTCTTTCTTTCTTTCTTTCTTTCTTTCTTTCTTTCTTTCTTTCTTTCTTTCTTTCTTTCTTTCTTTCTTTCTTTCTTTCTTTCTTTCTTTCTTTCTTTCTTTCTTTCTTTCTTTCTTTCTTTTAGGGGGAAAATAATTAAAATAGGCTATATATCGCATGATTTAATTAGGCTTTTATTATTACCCTTATTATTAATTGATTATTAATCCAGGTTTTTTTTATTTTTGTTTTGATAAAAACAATATTTTTATGCGAACAGGTATTCATTGAGTTATATTATCCGTAATTATTAGTCAAATAATCGGTAATGATTAATGCAACGTTGCATTTAGCTACAAATGACAAATTAAAAATATTTTAATTGTGTTATTTATTTATTTGTTTATTTATATTTTGCCAAAAGAGAGAACGATTGGGAATCTTCTGTGTTTTGCGTGGTTTTCTTCAAGAGAAAAACATTGAATGCTATTTTTAGTACTTGCAATTGTAAATCTGCCATCAGAAAAAAAAAACCTGCTATCAGAAATATTAATGTTACAATTTTCCATTAATTTTATTGGTATTTAAAAAATAAAAAAATAAAATAAACACCATTTAAAAGCAATTTATATTCAGGTGTTAAGCAATGATCACACCAATATTTATTTATTTGTTTGTTTTGATAAAATAAATATATTAAGTGGATATAACTTTAATGGAAATTTAAATATACATATATTTATGAATAAGTATAATATTTAATGAAAAAATTATGGAATATCTGATGTTATTTGGTACTCATCTAGGGAAAGCAGATATAAATGGAAGGTAATAGTTTCAGGTACACATTACTGAAGGGTTATTATAACACCATATATAACATGTAGCAGTGTTTATTACAGTATAAATGTTGATATTTCCAAATCACAAATTCTGTGTTCAGATAGGCTACATCTCCATAGATGCTTAAACGAATCACTTTTGTCAGCAGCTTTAGCTCCTGTGAATTTTTGCAATACATTTTCAAACATTCTCTCTCCTGTCACTATTTTCCTTTCCTCCAACCCATTAATAATTCATATCTATACTAATCATCACTCAGAAGCCCATGTCTTATAACACTTGTTCACCCCCTGACACATAATATCTCATCCTTCAGACTGAAGCTCCCAGAATGCACTCTGGAGCTCCCAGAATGCAAATGATTATGAAGCAATTTGCAGATAGCCTGGTTTTACTGGTTTCCAATGATGGTTGCCTCTCTGTCTGATCAGAACCAATGCCATTATCTCCATCCATCTCAAAGTTATCTTCATTCTTTCCGTATGTTTTTACAGACTTCCCCACACTGACCGCAGAATTTTTTTCTCCCCTCCTCTTCATCGTTTCATCACCACCCACTTCTGTTTTCATCCCCCCTTTCTTCTTGAACTGTTTTTGATGGTTCAAAGTCTCCTCACCTCTCCTTCACCAACACTCAGTTCCTTTCACCACACACACACACACACACACAGAGAGAGAGAGAGAGAGAGAGAAATGCAGGGTCAGCACTTCCATTGTTTCTTGCCTATACAGAGTTACTCTCTGATTACGTAAAGCAGAAATGTGTGAGAAAAAGGGCCGATCTGAATAGAAGGTTAATCTCCATGTGCCTCTTGATCAGGCTGCTGTCCGTTTCATACCATTGAGATCAACGTTGAAGCCCTACAGACAGTAATACGAGCAGCACACCTGACACATGTGGGAAAAACAGGCCTCAGAGCCAAAGCATCAGACAAGCCCCAGTGTAACACGTACAACTCATCCGTTCACACACCAGACTGAAGTTCATACTGTATTCGCTCGCCATGCAGCCATTTCCTCCTGATGTCCATTTGCAACCACATTAATTGCTATCACCAATCAATCTCTTCCCAAATAAAATGAGAGAGAAAAATCATTACACTAACGAGGACAGCTTGTTTTCTGTCAAACTCACTTTTCCAATCATCATCATCATCATCATCATCATCATCAGTCTGCCCTCCGGGGTTTCTGCTGTATGTTTCTCTAATGCGGCTACACCTTCTAAAGCAATTTCACCCCCCACAGTCTCTGCTTTTACAGACAGGCCTTTTTTTTCAGAGCTCAGAGTAATTTCAGAGACAAATGAGATTCATAATTCACATTCTTTGGCCCTAACACAATACTACTAACCAGTTTATACAATACATCCCAAATCCAATAAAAAACAGAGAATCTGGGCTTTAATCAGAGCCATATGTGCACATGCTTGCGGTGCACATCGAATGCACAACAACATGACATCTTATGCCATTTGGTAGACAACGCAATATGCTGTAAATTACCTCTTCCTCAGTTTATGTCACAGTTTCTGAGACAATACGTTTTTCTTCCTGAAGTGGCTGTGGCATTGTTCCTCCATTAAAACTGAAAGGGATAGTTCACCCCCCAAAAATGAAAGATTATCATGTTTGTCTAATCCTGTATGACTTTCTTTCTTCTGTGGGACACAAAAGAAGAATTTTTGAAAAATGTCATGACATCCTTTTTTTATTTTTGGGTGAACTGTCCCTTTAACTAGGCAACATTTTTTTTTAATTTTTAAGTATGAAGCACAATGAAAACCTTCAAAATCAACAATAGGGAATCTCCTTTCTCAGTTCCCCATAATATTGTCTAGCTGTTAAATGGCTTTGGTTTATCGTGTCCCTCAATCAATCACATACTTGTGGATTACTCTGCTCTGCATCACATCCTCCTGGACTCTGAGCCACACATGTCTGAAAGCCCTGCTTATCCAATCATGCCACACGGATGAGAGGAACTGTTTGATGATCAGCTCATTTCTGTAGTGTTACTACAGCTGGTGTATTCCATATAGAAGACTATGGACTGCTGCACGTCTGACTATTATCAAAACATTCAGAAAGGAATTGTGAGGCCATGAATCACTTTATCTAATGCAGCTGTTTAAAACCTTTCAGAATGTGACACCATGTTTGCGGAGCCAAGTTGTTGTAATTTTTTATTTAATCATCATGTTTGAATGCCAATAGACCAGCTCCCTCTTTATGGTTGGATGATGGATGGGAATTGCCAAGCAAAAGCGTGGCCTTTTCCCAATTGACTTCATCTTTTTGCAATGGGTGTGATGTGCCAAGCAAAACTGGGCTTTTACCTTGCTTGTGATTGGCCGTTCCCTTAACAGGTGCTAACGTGGCTTGCTGTGTGTTGGCTGCCAAGCCCGCGGGTCTGCTTTTGTTTTCCTTATGGCTTGGATTTGTCTATGTGTGACTTTGCACTATAGGATTTTCATAAAGTCTTATTTGAGTCCTATTTGGCAATGCTTGTGTTTGTGAAGGTAAACATTTTGAATGGAATATATTACAGTTAGTCTTCTGTAATTAGGGTCATCGCTAAGCAATTGTTTTTCTTTCGAATGAGTGTGTAAAACACTTGTTGCTCTTTTGGTGCAGTGGAAAAGTCCTCCTATTGAGGTCTTCTCAGATTGTTCTTGTTCCAGGTCTTTTCTCCCCATTTCCTCCTCCTGTTTTCACGGTGGAATAAAAACAGACAGGATATAGTCTGTTATCACACGTTCACAGCTCATTAATAGACATGTTTTTATAATGCAAGACAACAGCAACTCAATTTCAGTATTTATTTGACTAAACAATGGATGTGTGTCAGTGCTTGTATTTTACTTCCCTCTGAGTGGAGCCATTAGGCTTTGTGAGACTTCTATGCTGGGTCATCATATCAAACCCTAGTGGACAGACACCAGGCACACCAAACATCCAGTCCATCATTAATGTGGTGAGGGTAGACTGTCACAGCGGCTATGATGGAGAGCTTTTCTTGACTCTGCAGTATTTCACCTTAGTCCATCCATGCCTCCACCAATAATAAAGTGTGTCTAGGTTTACACGACATGGTCTTTATTCACCAGAGAAAGTGGGTGTGTCTTTCAATGTGAATGTGTAGAAAAGAGAGACAAAGAGGGCTGCCAGAGAATTCCAAAAAGATAAATACCTAGATATGAGTCAAATCCCAGGCATCCCGTGACATCTTTACCGGACTGTTTGGGCATTACTTGCCCTGCGTTTGTGGTCCAAGCCGATTTATAGTAGTGCCGCTCACGTTAAAACGGACATATATCATGGCGGGGCTCTCTTGGCGGCCATTATCCCCCCCAACAATGTAATCCATGCACACAAAGTGTGCCTAGCGTTAATTTATGGCATACTGATGGATTTACACCACTTGCCCCATTAGTGTGTACATTACCTTGGGCATGTTATGTAATGGTGTTAGGGAGATTTGGAGAATTGATAACAAGTAATAAATTTGAGCTCTTCTGCAGTGAGAATGAAAAGTCTGGGTTCAGACTGGTCAGAGGTGTTTAGGTGTTGGTATTGGAAGGCATTGTGTTGAAATGACTTATATTAAAAATTAATAAGTCACCATTGCAGTACTTGTCATAATGTTAATCTCGAATTGGCCCTCTTTTTCTTTAATAAAAGCAAAAATTGGGGTTAACGTGAAGCGTTTACAATGTGCCAAATGTAAATTTATATCTAATTTTACAACTTCATCGCCATGACATTGCGACACCTACAACCTTAAAGTCTGTTAAAATTATGATTTATTCTGCAATACAGCTCAATTAACACTATACAACCATGGTGGTCATTTTGACCATTTATATGTGCAATAACTTTGTTGGAAAAAAACAAAAACAAAACAAAACAAAAAATACAAACCTATTGGTACCTGACTTTTCTTAAAAGTGTCTGTATTTTCATTTAAAATGTTTTTCATTTAAATTACACATAAGGCAAAAAATTTTCAAAAAAATGAACTTAATCAAACAAATGTTGATTAAGCTTAAGGGATAACTTAGTTCACCCAAAAATGAAAATTCTGTCAATATTTACTCACCCTCATGTTGTTCCAACCCCATAAAACCTTCACTCATCTTCGGAACACGAATTAAGATAATTTTAATGAAATCTGAGAGCTGGATCACTCCTCCATACTAGTCCATAGGCTTCTTGAGGGATTGAAACTTGCCGGCCTCGAAAAGTTATTAAAGACATCGTTAAAATAGTCCAAGTGACTACAGTGGCTCAATCTTAAGTTTATCAAACGATGAGAACACTTTTTGTGCGAAAAAAACAAACAAAAATAACGACTTTTTTTAACTATTCATTTCATTCTTGGGCAATCTGTTGTACGTCACACGCATCACACACATGACCAGCGTCGGCCAATAGTGAGCCTACGTGTGACGTTTAACTGTCTAGAGGCCCAAAGAGAAGGAAATTAATAGTTGAAATAAAGTCGTTATTTGTTTGTTTTTTGCGCACAAAAAGTGTTCTCGTCACTAGATAAAGTTAAGATTGAGCCACTGTTGTCACTTGGACTATTTTAACAGTGTCTTTAATAACTTTTCGAGGCCGTCAAGTTTCAATCCCTCAAGAAGCCTATGGACTAGTATGGAGGAGTGAGACAGCTCTCAGATTTCATTAAAAAATATCTTAATTTGTGTTCCGAAGATGAACGAAGGTCTTATGGGGTTGGAACAACATGAGGGCGACTAAATTCTGACAGAATTGTCTTATTTGGGTGAACTATCCCTTTAATTTCTATTGAACCCAGAACATTCCTCTAATTACTATTGAATGAAAAATAGCCTTCTCCTTGTTCTTCACCTTCGTAAAGCGACAACATAAAAAGTAAGAGATGATGTTCAATTAACAAAACAATTGTGAATACTGACTTGACTTCTTATTCACCAACTTTAATTACAAAAAAAATACCAAATTTAGATGGTACAACACAGTTGAGGTAAATTAGGCATTATTTTGTATCACATTATTTTGTATCACGCCATCACTGCTAGAAAATTTTCTATGGCGTCCTTTCCTGCACTTTAGTGAGCCCTTATGACTGAAAAAGGAAAGATAGGGCAGAAGAGCTGTATGAAATCCCATTCATCAGGCGCATATCTATAAACACTAAAACAGTACTAAAAGTTTACAAAGTAGAAGTGCCAACATTAACACTTCTCTGTTGAATCACAGCCATATTTCACAGCAATATTTTATGTGAATGAAGATGTCCTGTCCATTTAAAGAGTAATAACGGCCATTTCTATATTTGACCAGGGAGTTTAGGTCTTTAGGTTGATGTCCATGATACCTAGTTTCTCACATGCATGATGAATTGCCTTCATTTATTTGTGTACACCTGGCAGTTTTAGTGTTTCTTTGATAAATTTGCCACTATTGGCATATTTGTGATGCCAAGCAGACCCAAATTACACATACCCATTGATTCTAATTAGCCAAAACTGTCATAAACACAACGGTAAGAGTGAGCGCCTCAGAAAGTTCAGTAATGGGGCTCATGGCAAACGTCCAGGTTTTTTAAGTTTTAAATGAGAACCTGAAACACCCAGCTTAGAGATACAGTTAGAAGACAGAGATCTCTGTTGATAAAACGGTGCATTTTAAAGGTAACAATTTAAATGACATGAACCTTAGAGCTGATTTGGAAGAGATAATCTAAAAAAAAGTGATAAATGAAGCTGAGGGAAACTCTTTGGCACTGTGTCAATGGTACAAATAGTAAAATGTCTTTGAAACTCTGTTAACCATGGCATTGGCTTCTGCAGTGAGAAGCGGTGAATAATTCTTATTCTTGTAAAGGGAGTGTTTTAATTTGTGAAGATGAACAAGATAAATAATGTATGATGCAGTCCTACGCATTTTAAAGAACACAAATCTGACTCCAATGATTTACAGCCATGGCCATAACTTTAACCAATGTGCTAAAATCTTTTGCGGTGAGGAAGTGAGCATATTTATGTCGACATCTCCCCAAAGATATGGTGACAGAAAATAATCCGTTCCGGTATTAGGAGACATATTTTATCAGGATATAGAACTCAACCGAAGGTCATGTGCATGCTAAAATATGTTTTAACAGGAACACATACATCAGTGCAGTGGAGCAACACCCAGGAAAGTGTTTTTGGGCATGCTGGACATTCTTTCTCAGGGATTTCTCGCTCTCTTTTTTGCGAGGGTCTTAAAAGCAGCACTTTTAGGAGTGTGAGCATATCACGGTGTGAACTCTTGCTTGTCAGAAAAAAGTAGGGAGAGGATACAGATAACCGCTAGGATTGAAGAGGAGTAACTGTGGGAATTATGACCAGCTCACATGGTGTTTGCATCAACCACACTGACACCATGTTGCCTAAGTTGGAGATGCCAGACCCCTGCGATCACACATGTGCTTTTGTAATGGTTAGGTGGTTGCAGATTCAACTGGTTACGGATTCAACTGAAGAACTTATTCGAGTAATGTGACGTACTGCTGAAATTTACGTTACGCCATGACACACTACTCTACTTCTGACGTCACAAGTTGTGTAAGTTGTGCTTTAGGTGACAGTTGAATCAGTATGTTTCGTTTTAGCCGAAAGCTACACTAATCATGGTCTTGTAATTTTCATTTTTTTAAAAATGAAAGTGATAATGAACAATATTGTTAATTAAGAAAATTGTGGTTCAGTGTTGTATAGAAAATATTGAGAACATTTCACTAATAAAACCAAGAGATACATTTTTTTTAAGGAAACCTTGAATTGAGGAACTGATTAAGCTGATACAATTAAGGAAAAAGGGCTACTAATTTATTTTTAGAGAATTAGCTCAATTGTGGTTTATTTAGAGATATCATAGTTCCCAGCATGATTTGCACATGGCTTGTGGAGAGGAAAAATTGAAATTAAGTGTTATTTTATGTGTTTTTGAGTAAAGGGAAACATCTGTTAATGTTTTATGTTCAGTTATGTTTGACATTTGAAAGAGTTTATATTATGTAGAAGTTTTGATCATTATGCAGAAGTGTAGGGCTTAGTATACGTTTTTGAATATTGACCTCTGGAGGAATTTTACTTTGTTCTTGGAGCAAAGACGTTGATATATTACAAGAACAGTGACAAATTTGGTTATGTACTGTACTAGCAGCATACTATTATAATAATGCAATACTACTCAACATCAATTATAAACAGGTTATATCCATTCTCTCCCTTTCACACACTTATGAGGGTCAACTTAAAATAATAATAATAAAAAAAAATATTTCACTGAAAATATTAAATTCTTGTATCATTGACTAAATAATTAAGGGGATTTTACATTATTTATTCAGGTAGATTCCATGAAATAAATCAAGCCTTAATTACTCAAAAATATACAGTATGTATATTTTTTTATTATTAAATAGCAGTAACATTTTTCACAGTGTAGTTATTTTACTTTATAAAGTTTTAAGTTTTAGTTATGGATATTTTCCTTACACAAACACTACACTTTGCTTCACTTTTATGGACTTCAAAATAGAAATGGCCATTTACTGCCATTATAAAGCTTGAAAGAGCCAGGACAAGTTTAACTTTGATTGGTTTGAAAGAAGAATGTCATATACACCTAGGATAACTTGAGGATGAGTAAATCAAGGGCTTTTCATGGGACAGATTTTTTTTTGCATTTCAATGTTTCATACCCACATTTACATGGCCAGTATTGTAGTTGCTCACATCTTTGTAAAAGCAAGGTCATGTGGCTCTTTTTGAGATCATAATCTGTCATTGTGAATTATTTGAAATGGTTGCACTCATGATTTTTAAAATGCGTTTGATGTTTTGGTTTTATGAATCCCACTTATCTTTCAGACCACTTCAATGTCCCACATCCAAACTTTTTTCTGTGTTTACATCTGAATCCCTTTTTCCAGGATTTGGTCCAACTACATGTACAAGGACTGCTTGCTCAAAGCCGAAAAGGGGAAAGATATATATTTTTGTTTTGCCACAAATCATAAAAGTTTGAGAAGGCTCAGGATGTGGAACTGTAAAGACAAGCAGACTCTGATTATTTTAGTGTTGTCACCACATTGAAGGAATGTGCTGCTGAACTCTTAACATAACAATATATGTATCATAAATAATGTTTTAACGGGTTAGTGGAATGTAAAATCCTTCTTATTCTGGAAAGAAATAAAAGAGCTTTCATAGATCAAAATCAAAATAAATACATTGTATTTATAACTGATAAATGCATCATTGAACATCATTGAACTATTCTGATATTAATACAAAATGATAGATATATACTTTTAAAGGTGCAATGTGTAATTTTTTTATATCTAGTATTAACAGAAATGCAAATGACATCCATAACTATGTTTTCAGTGGTGTATAAAGAACTTACTTAATAAACCGTAATGTTTTTATTACCTTAGAATGAGACATTTATGTCTACTGTACATAACCGCGGGCACTCCCTTCTATGAAGGTCGACATATTGTGACGTCATGTTTCTACCGTAGCCTACAGCAAACAAACAGTGTTACAGAGTGGGTTTCGTCACTACTTTGAAAGAGAAGCCGAAGAAACCTATAAAGCTAGCCATAGACACAGTGAGTAGTGATCTTTCCCTTTCCAGTGATGTAAAATATCTAGTTGGATTGTTTCATGTAACTTAGTTATTTTCCCTCGCTGTGTTATGGCTTTGCTACGGGGATAAATGTGCTGGTTAGGTTTGTGAGACAGCTACCCTTGTCATTGACCGTAAATATGTTACAGGAATCACCAACCCGTCGATCGATTTCGCGTTCTCAAAATCAGAAAAAAGCCTATTGTGTGTAGAAAATGGTGTATAGGAGATGTGGAGATGCGCGGACACAGCAAAAATGACATGATTGTAAGAGCGCATGTATGCCTCCGCATCCCCTAGACACCCTTTGGGCTCATGTGGACGCGTCGAGTTTAAACAAGGCTTACGCTTTAACCAGCTCAACCACAGCATAGCTCATATTTAGCCATTACTACTCTGTTAAAAAAATATATAGTTGCATAGTTTCATTTCATGTTGTTCTTCTCTCTCACTGTATTATGGGTTAGCTATGTGGGGGGAAATGTGCTGGTTACATTTTTAAGACAATCAGTAATCAGTAATACTATTATTATATTATATATTAAGACCCTTGATCCTCACCTGACGGCTTTGTAAACCTTGTCCATGATGTGGTTTATAATGGACTGTCGTACAAAAACAGTGACAATGTTACACTCTTGACTTACTCTGGCTATTCTCTGTTGACTACGATATGTTTGTCCCGTTTTAGCCAACGTCTTCAAAAGGGAGGCGTGGGCTGAGCCCTCAGTGCAAATTGCAACCGCTAGATGTTGCTAAAAAATACACTTTGCACCTTTAATAACAAATTATTTGAACATGACCAAAAGATGCAACTGTAAATATAGCTGCGAGCAGCGATTGCGGGCCCAAGCCGGTGGCACCGCAACCCCGATGCCTTTAGTTACCCAAAGGCACCGGGATGGTGGTACCGCCGGCTTTGGCCCTTTATCGCTGCTCACAGCTATATTTATATTTAATATAAAGCCGGTGGCACCGCCACCTTGGTGCCTTTAGGGTTATTCTGTACGACGTGTAAAAACGTAACCCCCGCTTTGACTATCAAAAAGAAGTGTATTGTAGAGCTTGCATCAATGCGGACTCGATGCGCTGTGCGCTGTAACTCCATGTGGCTTTAAGCGCATCATTCTCCACTCGGGATGCGCATAAGCGTTTTATGCCACACTGTACTGAGCCTTTCATATCATAATGCAGTGACGCAATGACAGATTATTAATTGCCTTTCTTGTTCTGTTCCATCTATTATATGTTGATAATAGATAGGACAGAGCACTAAAAACTCAAACAAAGCACTAAAAACTTAAGCTGTTTGCTGTGTAGTCTGAGAATGAGCTGTTTGATTTGCACCCTCTTCCTCTTCACTGTCCTCCATAAAAACAGCTATCCAGGTCCATGTTGTTCTAGAAAGTTTGTATGTTGCTGCCTCAATTAACATCTCTGCTATACATTTAAAACATGGCTATATCTAAAATAATTTATCTTTTTGATTTTTGTTATCTTGTTTTTCATGAATATTTTACAACAATACAAAGAGCAATGTGTATTTTCCAATAATATAGTTTGTAATGGCTTTTTTTGTCATAGATTATAATCATATATTTTTTGGATTTGTTATTTATCTTTATAATGAAGTTGTCTGTATTAAGTAGATTGTGTTTAACACACACAAGAGTGATTTATTAGTTCAACACATAGTTATAGAAATTCTACTTTATCTAAAAAAAAACCTGCACTTTATACACACACACACACACACATAAATACATGTAAATAAAAATACCCAAAAAAAAACATCAAATGTGTTTTTAGTCAGAGTATTATTTTATACAGAAACAAATATTTGTAATTCAGATAAGAATGAAGTTAGTGTTTTAAAATCTTAAGGAAAACAAATATATTGAAATATAGCACATGAATTTTAAATTCATTCAACTTCAATTACAAATACAATCTTACTTTTATTTAAAGCAATCTATACATTTAAAAGATGGGGGTTATATGCCTATTTTGTCATTTAAAAATATTGTTATGCAAAATTGTTATGCAAAAAGACAAGGACTTAGAGACAAGGACTTGAAGGAAAAATCACAGCCAGCCACACACACACACATAAACACAGACAACAGCCCTCCCCTCCCCACACACCCACACACCCACACACACACACACACACACAGAGAGAGAGAGAGAGAGAGAATCGCAGGGGAAATAAATCCATTCAAACTACAATATCTGACTTTCTGTTGCTCAGAGCGAATGACTTTAAATTGGAAAGTTGATCGGCTTGACGAGAACAATATACGTGGTAAGTTTTGTAACTGTAGGTAAACTGAGCAAAGTTATAGCACACTTTATGTGTCCTTTTTTAGTCATAAAATTCATTTCCTCGCCACGGCCAGACCGTTCGAGATATCAAAAAACCGTCCGGAATTGAGCATCCTCAATGTCTTGACTTCATGCACACCGAGTTTGGTTGTGATTGGTAAACACATGCATTGTGATTTGATGTATTTCTCCTAGGACAAACAACCCATAATTCATAATTCATAAATAACTTCCATTTGAACTGTCATAAAACTTACAGCACGAAAGTTGTTTGGCCTGATGTGATCTATAATTGTACCGAGTTTCATATTAATTCATGCAAGTGTGTTTGATTTACGGACAAATGTTCGAATCCCAGTCCAGGGGGCGCTGTCGAGCCGCCCTGCCACGCCCGGTTACCAGCTTCAGCCCGGCCCTGATGGCCATGGGTTCTGACCCGTGTGCAAAGTTTCAATTGTTTTCGAGGATGTTAAGGCCCCCGAAAATGCCAGAGAAGTCGCACACAGCAAATAAAGGGTTAAAATTAACCTGACAGGCGCCCCTCCTCTCACTCACACAGAGGGACACTGAGACACTGGCAAAATTCTGAGATTTTCTCTACATTCAAACAAACATATCTGACTTTCTGTGGGTCCTAGCTAATGAGTGTCAATTAGAAAGTTGTCCGGCTCGAGGAGTACAATATACATACTGATTTTTGTAACTGTAGATAAAACTAACAACCCCACTTTTGTCAAAAGGTGGCGCTACTGAGCCCTCACCACACCCGTTTCTGAAACGTTGCACATGTCTACTGGCTAATAAATGTGATGTGTCTGTCGAGTTTCATGCAATTTCAAGCATGCTAAGAGTCTCAAAAGCATCCTAAAAGAATGGTAAAGTTTGATGCGTTGCCACGGCAACAGTTTTAAAGATATCAAGAATGCATTTACAGGTCTTCATCTGCCGTATATTTACATTATACAGATGAAGTTTGAAGCAAATCGGGTAAAAATAAAAGGGTGATTTCAAAGCATTTTGAAAATGACACACTTCCTGCTGCCAGTTGGTGGCGCTATAACTTTGACTCACAATAGTCACATCCATGTGATCGGCCTCTTACAGCGAACACACTGCTGAAGTTTCATCAAGATCAGTTAATGTATGCTGAAGTTATAACACACTTCCTGTTTCACGTTTCTCGCCATAGTTTCGTTTCCTCGCCACGGACAAACCGTTCGAGATATCAAAAATCCCCTCGCAAACTTTCATCCTCAATGTCTTGACTTCACGCTGACTGAGTTTCGTCGAACTTGGATCAAAGCTCTAGGAGGAGTATTTAACATTCCATTGCGAGCGTTTTACAAAACAAACCTCAATAGCCGACTTCCTGTTGGGCTGGGGTAAAAAGTAAGAGCGCGAGGTATAGATGAAACGATGAGAGCAACATGTGTACCGAGTGTCATATTATTACATACAAGCGTGTTTGAGTTATGGACCAAGTGTTCGGACCCCGTTCCAGGGGGCGCTGACGAGCCGCCCTGCCACGCCCAGGTACCAGCTTCAGCCCGGCTCTGATGGCCGCGGGTTCTGACCCGTGTGCAAAGTTTCAAGAGTTTTCGAGCATGTTAAGGGCCCCAAAAGTGCCCGAATAGTCGTTAGAAAAATAAAAGAAAAAATATAGCTGCGAGCAGCGATGGCGGGCCCAAGCCGGTGGCACCGCAACCCCGGCTCCTTTAGTTACCTAAAGGCACCGGGGTGGCGGTGCCGAAGGCTTTGGCCCTTTCATGATTAAATGTTAAAACGGCTTGCCATAGTCTGTCATTTTGACTAGTCACAATTATGTTACAGATATCTTAAATGATATTACAAACTATCCAAAATGTAATTACGACTAGACAGAAAGACATTGTTGATATCTACAATGTTAATTTCCGGATAGGCAAACTTAGCTTTTAAATGTTAAAAGGGCTTGCCATACACGGACGTAGGCTCAGAGAGAGTCTCACCATATTCAAACCAAAATATCTGACTTCCTCTTGGTCTGAGCTAATGACTATGAATTAGAAAGTTGTCTGGCTTGAGGAGTACAATGTATATAACGATTTTTGTAACTGTAGATAAAAATAACAACCCCACTTTTGTCAAAAATTATTTAGTCCTATTTAGTCCCTATTTAGTCCCTGCACCACGCCCGTTTCTGAAACTTTGCACATGTTACTGGCTAATAAATGTGATGTGTCTGTTGAGTTTCA